>OX104116.1:29678516-30905193 GCA_944474755.1 Limnoperna fortunei | reverse complement strand
GCTAGCATGTAGCTACAATCATGTCTTTAGTTTTTATTGGAAGCTAGGAAGTACCATACAGTTAGAAGCATCAACCTAATTTTGTTGTCAGTTAAGGTTGCATATAAGCAGTACAAAGTGTTTAGAATAAACAATGATGAATTGAATAATGTTACTTAACATTTTTAACATGACTAAACAAATTTTAAACAATAACAAACTTACAGAAATTGATCAATAGTCTTGGTTCTAACTGGGTAAACTTGTCTGTTTTGTGGACTTAATGTTGAGCCTAGCTCTGATCTAAGTGACCTTGGACTAAACGATTCTCGACTCCTAGTGGACACATTAAGTTGAAAATTTGGCGACTGTTTCTGATTGATTAACTGACCGTTTGTAATGGGTGGTAACTCTGTACCGTTTTCTCCTGACATTGATGAGCCAGGTTGAGAACGTGGAGTATTAAGCTGTTCAGTTTTATTTTTGCCTTTTTTATTTGATCCTAAATTTTGAAAGAAATTTGTGATGGTTTGAAGTCTTCCTCCTGGTTTGTTTTTTTCCTGAAATATAGAAAACACAATTATTGTCATTTCAAAGATTATCATTTCATACTTTGAATTGTCACTTACATCTGTCACAGAAATACATGACAGTGTTTTCAATAAGATTTCTAATAGCAGGTGCATTTTGGAAAATGGAAAAAAAATCAAAATTCTGGGTGACAAGTCTTGGGGTCAGGTGACAAAATAATAGGAGAAATGCCTCAGCCAAACAAATTTCTCTGATTTGGTGTGGATTCTGCCAGTTGACGTCTCTTATTTAAAACCCTGCATGCTACATGTACATTATATAAACTTAAGATACAATGTACAAATACATGTACAAACAGACATACATGTACAAGTACAAAATCAAACAAAATAATCTGTGTTAGACAAACCAATGATTTCTATGAAGAAATGATAATGCCTTATTCAAAACATACATATACATGTACCAGTATATTAAGATATATTACAAATACTGGTACATGTAATACTGTATATAAACAAAATTAGTGCCAAGCAGAATATAAAATAACAAAATTAAATGATCTTTCCAGAAACTTTTTTTTTTCTTATAATAATCAATTCATGAACCACATGTATCTGTATCAGAGTTTTTTCAAATATTCAACTGTCTATAAGCTCTCATATTTTCTGGTTTAAAATTTTTGTTCACTGTTTTCAAGGTCCACATACAAAACTTGAACCAGAGAATTAAAAAGCATAGAAGTTAATTGTCATCACATTGACTTGTTTAAAAAAAATGTTATGTATAGCTTTATTTGTTGTATTCATATACTAACACAGTTACGTGAAATTACAAACAAATACTAGTACCTTTTTAATGTATTTTGTATGGTACATATGCAGACATAAGGTACTTGCACATCTATGTTGTACTTTAAGAAAAAAAACAACCGTAACAGCAAGCAATATTTCAGCGATATTCAGGACATGCAAATTGAATACATGTATAGTACATATATATGAATTCAGTCCAATCTTTGAAAATTACTAGAAAATTCATGGAAATGCTTTCTTGATGATTGCGTTATCATTAGGAACTTTACAGAATACATGTTAGGAGAAATTCACAAACATTCTAAACCATCTACACAGCGCCATTAAA
This sequence comes from Limnoperna fortunei, assembly GCA_944474755.1. Lineage (NCBI taxonomy): Eukaryota > Metazoa > Mollusca > Bivalvia > Mytilida > Modiolidae > Limnoperna > Limnoperna fortunei. Next base: position 30,903,540 of record OX104116.1, on the reverse strand, counting down.
TTTACTTGTGAAATGAGAATGAACCTCTCATTCATATGTTGGTTAATTTTTATTTTCTAAAAAAATTTTTCGAATCATTACTTGTTTACTTGTTCAAATCATCTTCCCTTCCAAAAAGTATATTAGATATATATTTACAACAAGTTTATTAAGCATATTGTAGATTAAGTAATAAGGCATTAATATCATACATCCATGTTAGCAATAACTATAGAAAGAAAACATGCAATATTTAGCCATAAAAGTAATTAGAATGTTTTCAAATACTGGTTCCTCAAAAAGGGGTACATGGAGTTAGACATTTTTGTCCCAGTAGTCCAGTAACATATGCAAATAAGGAGACCACATTTTTAAACTAGAAATTTTCTCCATGAGAAATGGATCCTAGTATGGCTGCTAATCTATAACTGGTGGATCTTTAATGTGATAAAGGTGGCCATTCATGAAACAGAAATAAAATTAAATCTTTTACTTGTTCCCTCTTTTACTGTTTTCACAGTTTAGAATAGAAAAACAGGGAGCAAGTGAAAGATAATTTAAATTATATAATAGAGACTGTATACTTTAAAAAGCTATGTAAATATTTTTACAATTAAAATGACAACACTGTTACAGGTTTTTATACATTCATCTATACATGTTGGTATACATGTACATATGTAAGATATCAGTCTAACTAGGGACACAATTATGACGATGATTTGGGTACATGCACTTGTGAAATATATGCAGAAAACACCATTAAAAGTCAAAATAGTCAAAATAATAGCATAAAAAGGTACACTTTACCATAGATTGGGAAACAAAACATACCAGAGTCTTAAACAATTCCTGTTAATAGTAAAACATTCCAAAGACTCATCTTTTTATTGATTTCTATTTTTAACATATGGACATAGCTATCAACAAAAACAAAAATAAATGTAAGGTGTGAATAACTGTTATTACTATAGCAACAATTTTCAGTTTGAACTACGTATAGAATTTGAATGCCAACATTAGACAATTTTTACTATTACTATAGGGTGTTTCTGACTAACCAAATTTGGGTACATGTATATATTTAAAAAGAAGATACAATGTAGGTAAATTAATGCTATCCAGAATGACAATAGTAGTTCATTACTCTGAATTTATAAATTCAGTTGGAGCAATTTAAGCAAGAATATTATATGGAGATTTGTGTAACTTTCAAATAAAAAATCAATAAAAGATATAAAAAAAAGTAAAATGAATAACAGTCAACTTCTGAATATCATTACAATGTAAGTGTCAGATACTGAATTATACATGTTGGTTATTTAAAAATTTGTCTATTATTTTAGACCTCCAGTGTGTATAAAATATGTCTTAATTTTGTTAGCGTTAGCATTACAAGTTAATTTGACTATTTTTTGTTAAATCCAAAGAGGATTTTATTCAGCTTACATTACAATGTTAACACAAAAATGTTAACAGACATGATGGGTCAATACTGTTTAGAAGGCAATTGACTGGTCAACACCAGTTAATGTTGGTCAATTGAAAACAAGATCTGGTCTTTTCTATGACTGGCTTATCTTGATCATCCACACGCTTTAATTGCCTTTGTGCTTATGGATTAATCTTAACAATGAACTCATTGTTGTAATGCCTAAAAATTGGCAAAAGTTTTTTATTGGGTGATATTTTTATTGTCTACAAAAAAAACAAATAATTAAACAAATATAACTGTTATGCACAATCAAGAGAGAATCTTACTGTGACATCATTATACATGTATAAGTGACATGTTTTCATGGTTTTCCTGGTCTTAAAGGGCTCCCAAAATAAAATGATTGTTTTGCTCCACCTAATGGTAGCGAAATTGCAACAAGATGATCCCAGACACTGCATCTGGGTGATCAAAGACTAACGACAGGCTTATTAACTAAACACATTTCTTTCCACCATATAACCATAGGAACATTCAGTAATTAAAATACTTAATACTTAGTCATAAAATTGAAATTAATTGAGTTTTTTCTGCTTAGTATTATGACAATATCATGATAGGCAATCCTTTGGTCTATTCATTTTATGGTACAAGAATTTTTAACCCTTTATATATAATTTAGTATTGGTAAATTTTCACCCAAGGGCATTTTTATGGGTGGTTCAGTTTCCCACTTATTAATCTTGAATTGATTTAAATGTGTTACAGTAAAGGTATTCATTTTCCAATGGAAAGTATATTAAAACTAGCATACATGTAGCATGTCTTAGTTTTAAAGGGACAGTTTGTATTACAATAAATGTACATGGAAAAGGGGGAGGGGTCAATTTCTCATGGAGGGTTTCAAAAATCATTGCACATGTTTCAGTAAATGGAAAAGGATTCATTTCATATGGAAGGGTTTAAATTATCTTATAATTAGCATACTAGTATTTTAATTTAAGATCATTATGTTAGATGTGCATATTAAATTGAGGGAGGGGTTCAATATTCTGTGGAGGGGACTCATAATCATGTAACATTTTTGTTTTTTTAATATACCATGGGACCTTTTGGGTTTTGAACATGATAAGCATGTTGTATATAGGTAATAAAATACAAAATATCAAAGCACTTATTGAATTTGGAAATGATATAAAGTGAGTTTCAGACAAGGAAAAAAGGGGGCAAGTCATCAGCTTTTTTTTTAATTACAGGAGTTCAAGATACTAGCCCATTTGGCACTAATATGTTGGGGGCCTCGGTGGCCGAGTGGTTAAGGTAGTTCATTTACTATTGATCACATGGCCTGTCAACACTGAGATTGGGGGTTTGATTCACTGAAGGCAGGATGCACTCGACTCCACTCTCCAAGTACTCTGGCTTCCACCCTTAATAAAAACTGGACGCCATGATATAGCTGAAAAATAACTGAAAATAGCATTAAACACCATTCAAACAAACTACTATGTTGTATTACTGGATACATACAGATAATTACATTACTGACTTCATTATAAAGGATTGTGGGATGTAATGGAATATTGCAGCCAGTTCACAATGATGACTCTGTTTTTGCAACAGACCATATAAATAAATAACACATGGCAGACACAAAAAAAGTGTAACAAATCTAATTGAATAATACAGTCAAATTTAATAGCATTACATTGTATAAGATTTCAATCAAAGAATATTGACCATTTTAGGGGTTTGTACCAATATCAATATTTTTCAACACTAATATTTACAAAGTTACTATTTTTAAAATGACTAATGAATTAAATAATTATTTTTAAAGTGACTACTGAATGAAATGTTAAACCCCTCCATGAGCATACAATATGAAAATTAATATTATCACATAGCTAAGAATATTTAGTTGATCAGGTTTTGGGAATGAAATATTCTTGTTTGTGTTTTCATACTATGTGTACCGTTGTAGTGTTTTCATATACTTTCACTGTACTATCTGTTTTCTTCCTTCTTCTAGTATGAATAAAAAATATTTCAGAAAAACAGCTATTTAACCTACAGTTCAGTTAATGTAAAGTGCAGTATGTACCTGCTTTAAAGAACAGAAAACTTTACAAATACTAGAAGATAAAATCTTGATTACCACAAGCAGCTGACCACAAGTAATGAATTGTACTAGTAATGTACACATGTATAAATCACAAAAATTACACTAACTTGATAAAAGAAAGTCTTTTTAAGAAAGGACAAAACTTTAACAAGGTAAAAATAATTAAAAATCATGGTTTAAGTTTATATGTGGATCATGTACTTTGTTACTAAATTGTTTTATTTGTTTGTTTAGATTGATGATTAATGCCATTTCCAGCCATTTTACAGCTATATCATGGTGTCCAGTTTTATTGGTGGAAAGAAGCAGGAGTTCCTGGAGAAAACCCAGGACCTTCAGCAGTGTAATAAAAGTAAGATAATTAGAAAATATAATCATTAAAGTTAATTAAATTAAGTTACTTCCTTTTAATAAGCTAAAATTTTACTTCTCCACTTAGTGTATGACTACCACTAATACATGCCTGATTGTAAGTCCCCAATTACTAGTAATTAGGCATAACAGATGAATTATATATATATTGAATTGGGTTGGGAAACCATATTGCTAACAAATCTCCACTTATTTGGTTGTAATTTACTGATTGAATCACATAAAATCACTACAAGAAATCACTGATTTGTGATTGAAAGTCATTTCAAAATGATTTATTCATGATGAATGTTTTAAGAGAAGTAACTAAAACGAAAAAGATCAAAGTTATGATGGAACGGCTGGCCATAAGCAAGGGTATGTAGCAGCAAGAGACAGACAGGTGAAGATAGTGTATCAGGGCCTTATATGTATGTACAAGCAGGAACAGTATTAAGAGGATACATGTAGGTGAGGTGAGACGGAACATGTCTAAGCATTTCTAAAGTTGTCTCAGGATAGCTCTACATACACGTTTACAAAATTTTCTAGGCTTGACAACACTTCCATGTATTTACAGTAAAAGACATTTCAAAGACGTTAAAGTTTAAAGATCTTTATAAACAATGATTAATTAATAATCTGAACTTCTCAGCCCTGGCCCCTGTATATGTGCTACTTTTTACACAGGTTTATTCCTTCTTTGTTCAGTTATCCTGAAGACAAATGGAATAAATCTGTGAAAAATGTAGCACATTTTGTACCCATTAGAAAGCCAACTGTCTGCCAAAAACCCAAACACCCAATGTGATATAAAATAACATTAATTAAACAAATGTTGAGAATATAAAAATAATTCACATGTAAACAGACATTTAGTGAGTCTGACAGAGCAGCATATACTACAGTACAGTCATCTTGGTGTGACATTAAAAAACAAAGGGTATCTCCCAACTTCAGACATCACAGCAAAATTACTAATGTTTTATTCACACCTAAGATATTCTATACAAATTTTTATTCATGATTTTTTATATACATCCAAAGATTTTTTCCAAAAATACATGCAAGCAGCAAATGTTGTAGGAAACATGCCCCAGATTTCACTTCTGTATAAAATTTAACAAGATAAGGGTAATTAATGAAGTAGATTTCATATACTGGTGTTTGAAGACGTACACTGACACAGTATTGCACTTTAAAACATGTTTTTAAAGATTTTTCATGCAGTTTGTATTTACAAAGAACACTTTGCCACTTGGAGCAAATGTACATTTGTAATTCCAAAAAATATTTACAAGTAAATATACAATCCAACTTACTCCCATTAAAATAAAATTTATAAAGAGAAGTCACAATGCCTACCAGCAGTGCTATTAAAAACCATAACTTTAGTTTTATTCTGATTTACATTGAAGCACTAATCTGAACAGTACTTATTAATTATGTCCAACCTCTGCTGCAAGCCTTCTTTGGAGGTTGACAAGGTTGTCAGCATACATTAGGCAACCTATTCTGGTTTTATTTACTTCCACATGATCACTACAAGTATGAAGCATATCAGGGAGGTTATTAATAAAAAGCTGAAACAATTAGGACTTGGAACTTTTCCGCTCGGAACATCTCCTCTAAAACATCAATACAAGACTGAAATAAGGGTTGACAGGTTATTAATTTTCACACATAATTTACTTTGACTATATACATATATCTTTAAATTTTTTTATAAAACTGACCTGCTAATGCTATGTTATTTTTAAGCATTTCATATTGAATACCATTTCGAATAACTGTATCAAAAGCTTTTGATAGATCAACAAAACATGCAAATAGCTTACCCTCTATTTTATTAGTGTACATACATGTATCAATAAGTGTTTTAAGCACAAAAACATGGTCAGCTGTTTTAGATTTTTTGCCTACTAGTACATGTGTATATACTTACACTTGTTTATAACATTATTTTCCTTTGAAAATTTATCCAATCTTATTATTCAGTATAGAATTAAATACTACATGAGTTAATGGCAATGTCTGTAATTTTCTGGCTGATTTGAATCTGCAGATTTAAATATGTTTAATATATTATGAGCACTGTAATGGTCTGTTGAAAATACAATATTATAAAGTCTTTCTAATAATAGTGCTAACAGGCATGGAGTATCCTGCCTTCAACATTTCAGCAGGAATTCCATCTAGACCTGATGGTTTTCCATTTTTCAGTCTGAAATTTCTTTAATTGAAATTTTATTACAGTGAACCCTTGTTACAACCACATTGGATTTAACCGAATATTTGACATCTGACCGAATTTCAGTGGGAACAAACATGTCCACGTGTTGTTAATGCTCGATACAACGACATATTTGGTTTCCATTTTTCAGTCTGAAATTTCTTTAATTGAAATTTTATTACATGTATAATCTAATTCACACTTGTTTGTTTTTACCATGTTTTTAACATCTGACATAATTTCATTTATCCTAATAGCATTACCATATTGATCTAAAGTTTGTTTATATTTGAAAAATATTCATACCATGACTAGGCTCTGTTAATTCCAAATCATTATAGCTTCTATTAAAGAATTTACCAGTTTCCAATACTTTATAGGATCAGAATCTATAAGCTGATCTATACTAGTTTATCTTAAATTTGCTGCTTAAAGTGCCTTATCAAATATTGTTTTAACTTTCTTTTCTTAATTCAGATCTGCATCAAAATATTTATAGTTCTTTGTCTGTTATTATTTTTTTGCTTACATGTATGAGGAAGCTGTAATAATGATATCATTAAATTTTCAGCTTCTTTTTCTAAGTCTCTTTTTGTTTGAGGTAATGTACTACATGTAACTATACCCTCCTGTAAAAACAGTCGATTCTGTATCACATTTTGATGTAGTTTTAACGTAAAATATCTGAGACTTCTTAGGTTAGTACATGTATGTCTTTGGGAAGACACTCAAATTTTATGCCCTTTGGATTATTTATATTTATTAATGATATAGATCTATTTCTATTAATTCCAAAACATCATCATCAGATTGATACAGATACATGTACATGTAGCTATAGCTAGATGATCTATATATTAGTGATTTTGTTGGAATTTTTCAAAACTGCCTTTTTTATTGGGAAAATATGCATCATTTTATGAGCATTGGGAAAATTGAAATAAAGCTTTCTTTGTATAACATCTTGAGTTTTAGGTAAAATTTTCTAATCTTATGAAGAACTGAAAGGAAAATAAATAACAAACTATAGATACAGCTGTACCAATCATTTAGCAAGCTAATTACATATCATATACCATTTTCTGCTTCAAATTTTATCTTTTGGGAAATTTTAATCCTCATTTTTGGGAAAAATTTAAGTCATTTTTTGAACATTTTGGGAAACTTTCTCTAGGGGAAAAGGCCTTATTTCGGAAGTAAATATAGGCAAACAAAATCACTGTATATGCTACACAAAGATAATTATTGCATTTCAGTAATAAATTGTTACATTTGATTGGTTAACAACCGATCACCTGAAATAAAGAAATACAAGATATAAAAGCCAGTGGTACCATTTTCTTATATGGACTCCTCAGTAAGGCAAGCCAAGAGCTTGTCTCTGGCACCTTATGAGGAACACGCGTAATAACGCCAACGAAAATGTTAAAAATACACCTAAGTAGGGTACGCAAAGAGCAAGTGCCTAGATCCGACTACAAATTCAAGTCAAATCCTCGGTAGAATAAGCCAAGAGATTTGTCTCGGGTAGCAACTGAAGGACATAGGAAATAAATCATAAATACCCCAATCCCTATAACATGTAACAAACCTACTCCTCAGTAAGGTAAGCCAAGAGCTTCATCTCGGGCACCTTATGAGGAACACCCGCAATAACGGCAAAAATAAATATTAAAAAAAAAAATTATTAAACCGAAGGAGGGTATGCCAAGAGCATTGTCTCGGGTGGTTCTCTACTTCAGAATACAAATAAAAGTCATCGGTAGAGTAAGCCAAGAGCCTCGTCTCGGGCACCTACTGATGATTACACATAATAACGACAATAATAATAATAATAATAATACAAAGTTGGGCATGCCAAGAGCTGCGTCTCAGGTGGGTACCTTCTTCTGAACAATAATCTCTGTAAATAATGTTTATAGCAATATTGTATATATTAAAAAAAAAAAAAAAAGAGAAATAAAGAATAGAATACTCTAATAGATTTCTTAAAAATTAAAAAAAAAAACATCAGAACATCATTCTTATCTTATTATTTACAAAATATTGTACATAAAAATACATAATTAGTGAAAACTAACAACAAATATAATACAATTCCACATTGAAATGTATATAACTGAGTTACTTTTTATATTTTCAAAATTCAAATTAATCATGTTAGGCCATAGTAATGTATATATACATGTAAATATATATTTTTTTTTTCTCGTCTGTCAGATGAGACGTAAAACTGGTGCCTTGTGTACAGTATTCCATCAACTGGCACGTTAAAGACCCCATGGGCAGTATTCGATAAGAGAAGGCGTACGCGCCGCTGCCATGGCACGTCCCGTACTTGCTGCTAGTGTCTCGGTTCTCTAACTGGATGCAGCTTGATAGAAAAATCTACTTCCACTAAGTCTTTTTGGTTGCGGCATTTCTGACTAATTTTGTCATTCCACCCATAGTATTTATGGCCTATAAATCCCCCAAAATACAAATAAATAGTGAAAAAAAAAATTCAATAAAAGCCATTAGGCAATAAGTCCGTGCGAGACCGTTTTACGGTAGTCAAGGACGTTAAAAACCCCCATAAGTAAGTTCTTATATGGACTGATAGCTAACAGTCCATATCAGAAATCGGACTGCTATCTATGGTATTTGGTTAGTTCCCTTCCTTTTTCTTTTCTCAGAAGAATGGCTAGCAAAAAATCAACATACTACACAGAAAAATACTAGATGAAGAAATAACAGACCTTTTATTAAAAAAAAAAAAAAAAACACCGAAAAAAAAATTACATGCACAAGTTTATCAATGGATTAATGATTCTCTAATTTTGATGTAATATTTCAACCGCTTGACCGGTGTGGAAAAATATTTCTCCTCACTAGTGAATTTGTTGTTCTCAGCAGTTTATTGGTTAAAAATAATAACTGCACAATAAGAACACATGACGTCATATACAAAACACCTTCCATTTACTGCGTATTCAAGTCATGAACGCAAAATTGGGGTTGGGAGAATTTGTACTTCGTTTCACAAATTTACTACTTTTTAAAATTAGAGAAACAGAATCTTACATTAGTACTCTTGGATTATCTGATTTCTCCAATCTCGATAGTTAAATTATGGAATTTTAAGTCCTAGCCAAGGCTTGGACTTAAAATTTCATAATTTAACTATCTCGAATGGAAAAGTAAGATCCTATATTTCTTCAATGCAATAAACAGAATAGTTTATGTTGTTGATGGAAATATCACAAAATCTGGACAGCCCTCAGGTTGTGATATGGACCAAGAAACTGATATGACCCTGATATGACCCTCGACTTAAAAATATTGTTTGCAAATTTAAGGAGATGCAAGGACACTTTCCCTGAAAATAATTTGTCTATTTTCTATAAATTTGCCATATAGAGTTAGTTGTTCACATAAGTTTTAGTGATGGAAAGAAAAATAGGGGTCTCTGAGTTAAATTTTTGTCCATTGGTAAAAACTTTCTAAAAAATGGTATTTTTGTCATAATTATCTCCCTTTTTAAAATTGCATTTTCATTATTTTTGTCCAATACCAATCTCATTTAAGTGAAAATGTTTTATTTCAACCAATAACAAATTGAAGTAATAATATATAGGTGTAAGACAGCTTTCATTATTATTTTAATATTTATGAAAATTAAGAGTTAAGAACGAAAGAAATTATTAGTAAATATACCATTATTATAATGTTATAATTTTCACAAAAAATGGAGGATTGTGTCCTGCATTCATTTAAATAAATATTTGTCACATCTAACCATTGATAATCTATAAAGATATTTTTCTAGGATTTTGACCTCATTACGAACATACATATGAATGCCAAGTTTCCAATGGTATCTGGTCGCCCTGTATAATGGGTCCATATATTTGTATATGTATTCATACTAGAATTTAGTTCCATTAATAAAACCTCTCATTTCATGTTTATTTTCAACATTTTTATCGGATATTGATATTTTATGTTTTTAGTCAAATGCGGTTTCATCTTTAAACCCATTTTCCCGTGCGCAAATTCCGCAAGAAAATCGTGCGGAATGTTTCAGTTAAGTTTGATATGAAAAAAGTTTGTACAACCATGCAAACTGTGCTAAACTTAAAGAAAAATATCTAAATTTTCTATAAATTGTCTTACCTTAGTATATCATGGATTTTTTTAAGTCCTGTTTGAAGCTTTATTTGAGGTGTCCCTTAACTCCCATTACATTCAATGGCTGACCCCAATTAAATCTATCTTATGGATCCGTTTTAGACGAAACGAATTTTCCATGTGTTACAATTGCGACAAATTGTATTCGTTCCGCCATTAAATATAACTTGATTCCGTAATGTTGATAAACTGTTTAATTCAAAATGTCAGCTGGCAGAAAAATTTCGTCTTGATATTTCAAACATGGATTACTTAATTGAACATAGTTTAATTCATTGAAAACAGGTATAGTCTTTATGTTTATGTAGTTTCATGATATTTCAAATGTAAAAATATGCAGAGCTAATGAAAAAATTTTGTTCCGAGAAAAATTAACTGACAGATAAAACCTCACATTTCAAATAATAAAAAAAATGTAAAAGTCAGATAAAAATGATAAATATAAACGTGAAATGGGAGGTTTATGTTACACTCAAGTCCGGTAATTCCGCCCGTCAGGTAAATCCGCCCACTTTCAGTAACGTTAATTTCCATATGAACTGTAAACTTCATCTGCAACATGTTGTGAACAGTCCGCTAAAAGACTGAAAATCTTCGAATTTCATTGCAAGGTATTAAGTAAATATAAAATTATGATTATGCAACTAGTATTGAAGAAAAAATTACCCCTTGTTGAAAGAAATATTCCAAACGACAAATAAAACCCCGCAGGAAGCACATGTTTCGATGTTTTTGTATCATCTCATTAATATGCATGAGCGGATTTACCGGACAAGGTCACACATGATGTAAACGCAGGTAAGTCATACGTTTTCTTAATTTGCATGGTGTTTAGCAATCATTTTCATTAAAATAAGCTAACAGTCATACAGTTCAGTATCTATTTTAAATATTTATTTAAAAATATCGAAAAAATAATTTTTGTGTTACTGCAAATCGCAAACTTTATGCTTAGGTGGGCGGATTTACCGGACGGCATCGTATAGAACTAACTAGAATTTAGGCAATTTTCCTTCATTCAAGAAGTTAAACATGTACAATGAACCCAAGGCTAAGTTACTTTTAAAATTAATAGTTTATTTATTGCTCTAACCAAGTAACTCCTAAATAATAAAATACAGTGCGTTTCAAAGAAATTAACGTTCGTTAAAGCGACACAGTTTCATCACCGAAATACAAAACCTCCCAATGTTTCTCATTTTCATCTGTCTTTTACTTTTTTATCACATGGCAGTAAAAAGCATATCAAACAAAAATAAATAAATAATACCGCTGCGTCAGTAACAGTCTTTCTTTCTTGTCTTTCTCTGGCAAGACGCCTTGGTTCCGGGGGTCCAGATCCAGCATTGTAAAAATTCCCACATTTTGGACATATTGTTCTGGGGGCAGAATTGTGTTGTTGCTTCGCTTTATGTTCACATATCTGGCATTCTATGAATGTAGATTGCTCTGTATCATTTTCTGTAGTTGCCATGAAAATAAGAACTTCATAAAGGTAACATTTTAAACAAAACTTTGCTCATATTGAGCAGACGTGCACTTCGTACTCCATTTTGATTTACATTAACTACGGTCCTAAAAACTTTCCGGAATCAATAAAAAAACAAAACGAATTATTATAAAAACAAAGATGGCGGCGCCCATGAGTAAAGCTAGACAACAAATAAAAATCTGTAGATCGGCTTTAAACTTTCTGTCGAGGTCTAGATATTTCAGTACATCACACAGAAAGGTTCATAATTTCATTTGTTTTCTGATAAAAATTATAGATGTCATTATAATTGTGTATTTTTGTTTGCAGGTAATTTGATTTGCTGGGGCTTACAGGCAATGAGCGATACGATAAGAATTAACAAACAATAAATAAGTTGCAGAAATAGAATGGAAAGAAAAATTAGTTGAAATGTAAAAGTTATGATACTAGTTAAGCTGAAAACTTTTTGTAGTAGTTGCCATGTGCCTATCTACATGTATTAAACTTGGCCTTCCAAGGGCAAGGTGTTATTGTGAATGCGAGACAACTCGGACTGGGGACAAGTCGGATCGTAATATTAGAACAAGTCGGACCGTGTTATTCATATACGGTCCGAGTTGTCCTATAATTTATGGAATAAGAAATCTATATTGTCATGTAAAGATAAAGTTTTTGTTTGTTAACTTACGTTTATTTTATTAACTGTACAGCAGTTGACAGACCAAAGTTTGTTTTTTGACCTGAAATTTACAATGTATCAGAAAAAACCACAACAAAAAAAAAGCTTCAACATATATTTTTTTTAAAATAAGTGAATTGTGATATCAGAGTATGGTATCATGTGGTATCGTGTCGTCACCAACTTTGCTTGTATTGTAGCAGACCAGAACAGAACAGAATTTTTTATTTGGTCTAAAATCCAAATACAGGATTGTTACCAATACAGTTACAATTTATAAACACATACAAACATATATAAAAGAATACGTCTACTAGTAATTTAGACACATGCCTCATTATTATATGTATCAGAAAGATATACTTTACCAGGTTGGACTTGGCTTGCCTATTAATAATAAGTATATATTATATATTGGATTATTCATTAGAGGAGGTGGTGTAGAATTAATGCATGAATACTTTACATTAATATTAATAAATAATAATATGAGTTAGACAACTACAATACACTTAATCACAATTATTAAGTAACTCAAATCTCCTTTTATACATTTGATTAACACCTATGACAATAACTTTTACTATATCATAGTCTTTACAATTGAATAAAAAGTTAAATTTAACATCTGAGTCGAAGTTAACAAAAGATGGAAAAATATCACATATTTCTGTAAAAAGTTTTTCTCTAATGTTATTTAGTGAAGTGCAACTAATTAAAAAATGAAACTCATCTTCTACTCCTAATTTACATAATGAACAACCCCTGTTTACTAGTGGGGTTTTAGTGTGTCGCCCAACTTCTATTGCAAGTTTACTATCGCTTATTTTAATTTTTGTAAATGTTTTAACTATATCTCTGTCTATACCTAATTTCAAATATGTATCAATTTCATAATTTTCTTTTATTTTTCTAAATGTTCTAAGTTTATGACCATTTACAGAATGACTATCATCAAAAATACTGTTCTTCCATACAATACTGTTATTTCTATTACAGCTTGACCATGCTGCAAGCTATACATTTAAAAAATTCCAATCCATGTTTAACTAAAAAAAACTATTTGAAAATATTTCTTCACAAAAACTCACTACAATAGAAATAACTGTATTGTAGCAGAACTGGAAAGAAAGTTTGCTACTAGCTTCTAGAGCTGTTCATATTTTGTTTATATTGATCATTCATTCTTTGTTCAATTCTATTTAAGTATAGATCACTATTATTTATATTGAGGTTTAAATGGTTAAATCCTAATTTATTTAATAAATTTTTAATGTTGGACATCCATATACTCGTGTCTTTGACATTATTAAAAATGGAGTTCACTAAGGAGTTATATGTCAGTGCATGTTTGTAGTGAGTTTTTGTGAAGAAATATTTTCAAATAGTTTTTTTTAGTTAAACATGGATTGGAATTTTTTAAATGTATAGCTTGCAGCATGGTCAAGCTGTAATAGAAATAAGTCCCAGGCATGATGTTCTTCCATTATATCTCAGAAAGCATGGTAACCCTGCCCAAAGTGAGACTAGAATCCACTTCATGGGGTTTGACAAGTACATGATGAATAGACTAACTGCCTTAACTAAAAATGCCACAAAATTAATTAATGTGGCATTAAACACAATTCACACATACACAAAACCCCCATATGACCCCCGTGTTTTGATTAGATGATGCGATGAGTACAGATAAGTCCATATTCATCCAATCTGATCCAATCTGTTCCATATTTGTTCTAATAGGTTGCAGGTGTTTTGAGGCCTCCCTCTTTCTTTTTCCTTGGGGATTCCATGTAAGGGCTTGGCCTATATTGTTATCTGGTGGTTTTCTGAGTGTATGCCCTATCCATCTCCATCATCTCGGTATAAGTTCTTGTTTTGCAAGCTGCTGGGTTGTTATTCGCCATAAATCTGAATTGCTGGTGATATTCTGCCAATGTATGTGGATGATATGACTCAAACAGGTGTTGATAAAAGTCTGTATTCTGGAAGTTGCTTCTACGATGCATTGTTCTCCAGGTTTTAACCCCATAAAGCAAAACTGCACTTTGACATTGCTGTTTGACAGTCTCATCTTGGCCTGTAGTCCATCATCTTTGGTGTTCCAGATGCTCTTTACTTGTAGAAATGCAGCCCTGGCCTTGCCTATATTCTTGCTTTCACATCCACATTGGTACCCCCCTTTATCATCGACTATACTTCCTACATGTAGGTATGTGAAAGTTATAATGTCTTCTAATGTCTCTCTTCTAAGACACACTGGATCTGAACTGGGTATTACATCTGAGGAGCTTTGACTTTTTCTTGTTGAAGCCCCAATTGAGATGATACTTTGTACCTCGGCAACAATGGTGGTTTTGGATTGTATTTGCTTGTGTACATGTATGTGAGAAATAATCATAAGTACTAAGTAGCTTTAAGTGAATCACTAGTACATGACTGTCTGGTAGGTGTCACCTGACCTTAAACTCAATTTCACGGTCCAGCGACTACGTTAAAGTTTTTGTGTTACGACAGTTCCTCTGTAACTACGCATGGTAGGATGACAATATTTGGTGTATAGGTTGCTGATGACTAGTACATGACTGTCTGGTAGATGTCACCTGACCTCGACCTCAATTTCATGGTCCAGCGACTACGTTAAATTTTTTGCGTTACGACAGTTCCTCTGTAACTACGCATGGTAGGATGACAATATTTGGTGTATAGGTTGCTGATGACTAGTTCGTCATGACTGTCTGGTAGGTTTCACCTGACCTTGACCTCAATTTCACGGTCCAGGGACTACGTTAAAGTTTTTGGGTTACGACAGTTCCTCTGTAACTATGCATGGTAGGATGACAATATTTGGTATATAGGTTGCTGATGAATAGTACATGACTGTCTGGTAGGTTCCACCTGACCTTGACCTCAATTTCACGGTCCAGCAACTACGTTAAAGTTTTTGGGTTACGGCTGTTCCCCTGTAACTATGCAGGGTATGGTGACAATATTTTGTATACAGGCGCTGCTGATATTTAATGCTATTTACGTAATGCTTATGACGAAATTTATTTTCGTTACTGATGCGGAATGCAGGCGAGACGTTTTTCTGTGTCCACACTTGTTCATATATTTTGCTGGTTTTAAATACGCTCCATTTGTGTACATCCGAGATACTTCAAATTGATGGCTTCCACTTAGAAAACGAAGAGTGCAACGGCCCTTAATGAAAAATTGTAACCGATTGATATACAAACGCTTTTTAAATAAGTTTTAAAATTAAAATTCTTTGAAAATGTATGAACATTTTGTTATAATCATTTTCTAAAACAAATTTATATACTGTAATTGAAAGAATATAGTTTTTTATTCTATGATATTTCCCCAGTACAAAGAATGCATGCTTCTGAGCAGATGCTTATATACGGCTCATCCTCTAAAGTGACTAAAGCCCTCAAAATCCTAAAAAATTCCCTGCATTGTATGTCAGATTGATATCATTTTACTTTCATTATAGGGTTGTCAGGTTTTTAAATGAAACCCATCACAACAAACCATAGTTGGTGTGGTGATTTGAGTGTGTCACATGTCATATATCTCCCCTTTGTACATGAGATGATGTAGATAAAAGACTGCAAAATGATTGTAATTCTTCATTCCTACCCAACACTCCATATTTTGCTTTTTCAAAGACCTTACAAATGGTTGCCCATTATGCCATCTCATTTCACTGTTTTTTAAGACCTTACAAATGGTTGCCCATTATGCCATCTCATTTCACTGTTTTTCAAAGACCTTACAAATGGTTGCCCATTATGCCATCTCATTTCACTGTTTTTTAAGACCTTACAAATGGTTGCCCATTATGCCATCTCATTTCACTGTTTTTTAAGACCTTACAAATGGTTGCCCATTATGCTATCTCATTTCACTGTTTTTTAAGACCTTACAAATGGTTGCCCATTATGCCATCTCATTTCACTGTTTTTCAAAGACCTTACAAATGGTTGCCCATTATGCCATCTCATTTCACTGTTTTTTAAGACCTTACAAATGGTTGCCCATTATGCCATCTCATTTCACTGTTTTTCAAAGACCTTACAAATGGTTGCCCATTATGCCATCTCATTTCACTGTTTTTCAAAGACCTTACAAATGGTTGCCCATTATGCCATCTCATTTCACTGTTTTTCAAAGACCTTACAAATGGTTGCCCATTATGCCATCTCATTTCACTGTTTTTCAAAGACCTTACAAATGGTTGCCCATTATGCCATCTCATTTCACTGTTTTTCAAAGACCTTACAAATGGTTGCCCATTATGCCATCTCATTTCACTGTTTTTTAAGACCTTACAAATGGTTGCCCATTATGCCATCTCATTTCACTGTTTTTCAAAGACCTTACAAATGGTTGCCCATTATGCCATCTCATTTCACTGTTTTTTAAGACCTTACAAATGGTTGCCCATTATGCCATCTCATTTCACTGTTTTTCAAAGACCTTACAAATGGTTGCCCATTATGCCATCTCATTTCACTGTTTTTCAAAGACCTTACAAATGGTTGCCCATTATGCCATCTCATTTCACTGTTTTTCAAAGACCTTACAAATGGTTGCCCATTATGCCATCTCATTTCACTGTTTTTTAAGACCTTACAAATGGTTGCCCATTATGCCATCTCATTTCACTGTTTTTCAAAGACCTTACAAATGGTTGCCCATTATGCCATCTCATTTCACTGTTTTTTAAGACCTTACAAATGGTTGCCCATTAAGCCATCTCATTTCACTGTTTTTCAAAGACCTTACAAATGGTTGCCCATTATGCCATCTCATTTCACTGTTTTTCAAAGACCTTACAAATGGTTGCCCATTATTCTATCTCATTTCACTGTTTGCTAAATTCAATGTTCTTGTTCATGAATGTAGCCGAATTACTGCAGAATTAGGCAGCTTTCTCAAATTGTGACATTTTTAAGTTATCTAATTTTTTTTATCAATAGATGTGCATTTTAGATCAGAAACTAATTTGTATACATCACATTCATGATAACATACTATTCTATGTAATGTTTCAGGAGAAAGGACTAGTATTAGGTGTATATGAAGGAACAGAAGACATCGAGCTTACCAAAGCAACAGAAGGATTTAATAATAGAATCAAACAGAAGCTAACACAAGATCTCAAACTGTAAGTAAGTGTGTTTTGTTTAACTTGTGACAAAACTTACTGACAAGAATACATTTTAAGTAGTGTGTATTATTTTTTTACTGAAAAGAATACATTTAAATTAGCCTGTTTTATTTTTTAAAATAAAAAAATGGCATGTTTTATGCTTCATTTCAGATTTTGATGAAACACTGATAATTGTTTTTGAAAGGAAATTATAAATGCTCTCAGTAATGGGAACCACACATGTACACGTAGCATTTGTTTACTGGTACATGTATTATGGTAAATACTTGATGATTTGCCTTTCATTTACCTCCCTTGTAGGGTCCTACATGTCCCTATTGTTTTTTTAGAGGTCTTATAAATATCTCGTGTAAAGAAGCATTATACCCTATTAATGATTCAACTTGTTTTTTCCTAAGAAGCATTTTGTCATGTTTTTGCAATGTTTTTAAGTGCACGTTTTCATTGTTTGCTTAAAATACAACATATACATAGGTTTCAGATGCCAAAATATACTTAATAGGACAAAATGGGCCGTAACAAATTAAATGCAATATCTCAATACTCAAAAGCTGCCATTAGCATTATAATTCTCACAAAGAATATCACACCCCATTTTTGTCTCGCCTGCGATGAAAGTCGCTGGAGGCGAGACATATGTATGGGAATCCGGTGGTGGCGGCGGCGTAAACACTTGACATCTTGCTTCATATATTTGTAAGCCAAAGCCCTAGTTCCATCAAATTTGGTCCAGAGGTAGCTTATGATGAGTACTTGCCAGTCAGTCACCTGTCACCTGACCTTGACCTCAATTTCACGGTCCAGCGACTACGTTAAAGTTTTTGGGTTACGACAGTTCCTCTGTAACTACGCATGGTAGGATGACAATATTTGGTGTATAGGTTGCTAATGACTAGTACATGACTGTCTATAGCTGGTAGGTGTCACCTGACCTTGACCTCAATTTCACGGTCCAGCGACTACATTAAAGTTTTTGGGTTACGACAGTTCCTCCGTAACTACGCATGGTAGGATGACAATATTTGGTGTATAGGTTGCTGATGACTAGTACATGACTGTCTGGTAGGTGTCACCTGACCTTAACCTCAATTTCACGGTCCAGCGACTACATTAAAGTTTTTGGGTTACGACAGTTCCTCCGTAACTACGCATGGTAGGATGACAATATTTGGTGTATAGGTTGCTGATGACTAGTACATGACTGTCTGGTAGGTGTCACCTGACCTTGACCTCAATTTCACGGTCCAGCGACTACATTAAGGTTTTTGTTTACGGCTGTTCCCCTGTAACTATGCATGGTATGGTGACAATATTTTGTATACAGGCCGCTGCTGATATTTAATGCTATTTACGTAATGCTTATGAGGAAATTTATTTTCTTAACTGATGCGGAATGCAGGCAAGACGTTTTTCTGTGTCCACACTTGTTCTTTTATTAGTATTCACAAAAGTTTAATCAGAGATGATATACATGAAATAAATTGTTACTATAGCAATTGCACCTAGATTTGTTGTGTTGATTATAAGTAATGAAAATGTATAAAATGTGTCATTAAAAGTGAACCTGGTGTATTATAATTTTAATGATAACAATTGAAAATGTCATAAATTTATGAATAAAAATAAATGTTTGTGTATTGTTTTAATTGCAGAATAAAAAAGAAGTTAAAAAAAGGAAAGAGTCGGACATTCCATGGATTAGATCCAGAATTTTCTACAGTTGTTGCTGTCTGTCTGGGAAAGAAGGGAGCGGGTTATGATAACCTAGAAGAATTAGATATGGGAAAAGATCAAATCAGAGCTGCTGTGGCACGTTAGTAAATTTAAATGCACTTTTATTATTATGCTGAGTGTTTTATTGTAGTATCTTTCTATATTTGTTTTAAAAATTACCAAATTTTTCCTTCATAATTACAGATATTCCTCTCCTAGATAGCTACCCCTTATGCTCTTACAGTGTGGCTTTATAACAGTGGGGTGGCTTCTTGTGAGAGGGATATTTTACTTAAAAGTGATCTACCCAAATGTTATTTCAAGTGGCGTTTGACTAAGAGTATTCCCTGCTAAAAGAGACTTACTAAAAGGTAGACCTATGCACCCAGTATGAATGTATTCAATTGATTTCAGGTTCCTTATAAGAAATTTGTTAGATTTGGTTAAACAAATCTATAATTTATAAGCAATTTTCTACTTTTTTTTTTCGGTATGGCTTTGTAATATACAGGTAATTAGATTTTGAATACATGTACTAAATTTTCAAGATCTGAACATACATTAACTGTATTTGTCTGATTGTGACAGGAGCTGTAACACAGTTACGAGACATAGGTGAGACAGAGGTAGAGGTGGACCCCTGTGGTGATGCTGAAGGTATTTATAGAACCTGTACTTTATAAAAAGTATTCATTTTAATACTTGGTTCACTACCTTTATTGTACAGCAAATGATTGCAGGATATCTTAGTTATCATTGTATGTAGTCATAATCATTTGAACGAATTGTACCCTCGACCATATTAATGCTTTTTAAGGCAGTGCCGTTTAACAACTTGAAACTAAGACAATTTTAAGCATTGGATTTAGGTCACAATGTTGTCACGTGACTTTGTGTTCAAAATGAAAGTGAAATATCTGAATGTAACGGTATCGATGGAAATGAGGTTAGAAATTGACTTCAATCATCTTGATTGAAGGTATGATGATTATATTCACAGAGAAAAATATATAAAGAAGCAATATATAGTTTAACTGGACAAAAATGTTTGTTAACATTTTTACACTATGAAATTTGCAGACTCAGACCTGTGTCGCAAAATCCACTGTTTTTCTTATGGAGAGCTCTCTGACGTCCCACGCAAAAAAAAGAAGAAAAAACTAGTAGCTGAAATATTGCTTGCTGAACATTAAACATCCATTGATCAATCCATAGTAATATTTACCTAAACTTACCTCATCTTTGTCATCATTTTAAGACACGCAATTTTCAAGGCCAAAGGAGTGGTCAAAATAAATTATATTACATGTATATGCATATTATACACCTTGAGCTATAATGGCCTGATGCAGATAAAGGTTTTTTTTCTCCAATTGTAAACATTTGACAAAATGCAGTTCACCTGACTTTTTATACCTCACATTTTGCCAATTTGTTTATGAAGCAATGTATATTGGATTTATTTTTGTATATGGATGTGTCCAGTCATCATAAAAACACACTTGAGAGAACCAAGTAACATTTCATGAAAAATATCATTGATGAGGTGGAAAACAGGGAGCTGACAACTGCAGAAAGGTGTGAAGATAAAGTACAGTAATATGAAGCAAAAATATTATTATTTAATTATATTTCACTTCTTTACCAGAGGCTAGTGCCATATTCTATCATAGCATGCATATGATTATTTTTCACAGCGGCTGCTGAGGGCAGTATTTTATCACTACACTCATATGATGAACTCAAATCAGAAGATAAAAAGAAACCAAAAGTAAATGTAGAGTGCTTTACAGAATTTTCTCAAGACAGGTAATGTTGCAGTACATTGTAAATGGTTTTATTATTGGAATGCATGGGGTTTTATAGCACTTCAGCAATTATCAGCTTCATCATGGCATCAGTTTTTAAATAGATGAGTAAGTAGGAGTGTAGAACCCATGTACTATGTATATATGTATGTTTTATGTTTAACATAATGATTGCCTTAACCCCATGGGACTTTTATCTTTGGTTATGTAAATCTGAAAACTCATGTAGTACATGTATATACAGATTATAACATAGTTACCTGGTGTATCCAGCATGTGAGGTAAAAATGCCTATTCCTTTGTGGGATAACCAAATACAAAACAAGCATCGATATCTGTGATGTTTTTTAATACCCCCTGTTACGGGGGAATATAGTAATAGGGGTGTGTGTCTCTCCATTCTCTTATGCACAACTCCTTCCATGCTACTGAATGGAATTAAATGAAACTTACACAGAATCTTTATCAAATAGTGCCATTGTACACCTGTTATTTAACATTTTGATCGGAATGATATTTGGTTTTTTTCTATAGAAAAACATGGACTGTGTCATTGACATAAGGAAAACAGTGGGTATCAGTAAGTGAGCATTGTTCACATTTTTTTTAGTTTATTATTGCATCAAAACTTTATGACTGTGGACAAATTAACTTTTTATTATTTACAGATACCTGTCACATGCTTTATTGTTTGTAAAGTTATTTCTTAACAACATGTACTTTCCCTTACACAATAAAACAAAGAACTGATAATATGTATATATATATATATATATATATATATATATATATATATATATATATATATAGTGCTTTGTTTCTCAAGTAACAAGTGTTTTTAATTAAAAAGGAAACCTTGTCATTATATCATTTGAATTTCATGAGAGGAATAATGAGATCAGGTTCATCAACAAGGACAGCAGCACCTCTTTTCCTAGCAAAACACCTCATACAAATTCATATAAATCCAGTAAGATCATTTCCAGGAATAGTTCTGGGACTAAGTGGTAAAATCTATAGACAAAACGAATCTTTTCCGAGAGATACAGAAAGGCCATTCAACTGGCACATATGTTTACTTTTTTTAATGATTATTTTTTTAGAGATAAAACATTGGATCAATGGAAGAGAGGTGTCATTCTAGCAGACGGACAACTGTTTGCCAGCAGACTGATGGAGATGCCAGCCAATAAACTTACACCTACAATATTCTCTGAGATTGTCAGTGAGAGGTTGTCCAGTACACAGAAAATATCTATCACAGTCAGGTAGAGTCTGGAATCACATATAAAATGCATACAAAGAAACAGCCACTTCAATGTTTGTTAATCTAGTTTTTTGTTGGTTAATATATGAAATATTATTTTTTTTTATAACCATTCAACTTAGTGTGATGTAGTTGTGTTTACATAGTTGCAGAACAGTTTTTGCCTGTTCTGAAACAAAATTATTTTGGTAGTAATTAATTTTGTATCTTCTCAGTATTCATGAAAATAAAAGATTTTGCTTTGAATGAACCATGAATGATTGAGTGAGGAACTGAACCTATGAGCGTGCCTCGGTGGCTGAGTGGTTTAGTTAGTTCGTCTACTATTGACCATGTGGTCTGTCAACACTGAGATTGCAGGTTTGATTCTCACTGCAGGCGCCCCGTGCGGGATCCGGGTGGCTAAAAGAATAGACCGCAGTCGCGCTAGCTTGTCATAAAAGGCGACTAAATAGCACCCAGTACCCTGACCGGCTTGTCAGATCGGTTTGCCTAAAGACCGACTGGGATGTGTGCCCCAGGTGGTTGAATGGGGCACCCCTGGCAAGCTGGGGTTGTCAGGCCATAATACGGAAAACCTGACCGCAAACCATATTAGTGCACCGTGTTGGGAAAAGTGCCACGTTCCTCACACGTTAAAGAACGCTGCTGTAGTATTCGCTATGAGTAGGGATTTCGATCCCGCTACAGGAGGCTAAATTGCCCGACCCTTTTTATCCATTCTCCCATTTGCCAGTGGCAATCTAAAATTCGTTACCCCTATTTTTCCTTGTGTCCCATCCCATTTTCATTCATCATCATTTCATGTTCATTTTATCATCCATTTCATGTTCATCGCCTGAATATAGCTGAAATATTGCTGCTCGGGCGTTAAACACCATTAATAAATCCATCAATCTCACTGCAGAGGCAGGGTGTAATCGACTCCAATCTCAATTGACAAGGAGTGCCAGTTTTCCTACCAAAGGTCGGGGGTTTTCTCTGGGTACTCCGGCTTCCTCCCCCAATAAAAACTGGACGCCATGATATAGCTGAAAAATTGCTGAAAGTGGTGTTAAACAATATTTATACAAAACAAAAAAAATATATTACTCATATTATTGTATAAGGCTATATTTTTATCTTAGAAAGGATGACTACTTTTCAAAATATGTGTTTAATAAATTATGTTAAATTTGATCCAGTCTAAACATCATTCAAGCAAACAAACACATAACTAGTGGTTAGTTAGGCCGAATTTTACTGCAGTTAAAATCCAAAGTTAGTTTGTGATTTGTCAGATTAACGGCAGAATTCAGTCCTATTGCTCGTAGTGTAGCAAATAAAAAATCCTTACTTCAGTCTATTTATAAAATAATCAAACATAATATTCATCTGCTTTACGTTATTAAAGCTATAGACATTGCGAAACTAACGGGAAATGATCTTTATTGAAGAAATTTATTTTTTCGTCTTGGAAAATGCACATGGAAATGCTATGTTGATCATTTTTCTGTATATAAATAATGTGACGTAATTTTATTAAAAATGTGCTAATTTGCATAATATAACGACCATTAGTAGTAAGAATCCAGTAATTTACATATGTATAAGCCAAGATGCAACACACCATTCAGTTTTGGGTTTTTCAATGTTTTTCATGTAGTAAAGGTAATCAAAAAGAGACATGAATGTCAATTAATACACAACACACAGCAGGTTATAAAAAAACGGCAATAACTATCATCACGTATCAATAACGATCGATTTTAAACATGAAACCGATAAAAAAATGGTGACACTGTCGAAAGATATCAAGATTGACCACATCTGATTGTATATGCAATTTGGCAACTTCTTTTGGACATCAAAGTGCTGGGAGTGATTCACTCCCACTCTTCTTTATTACAAGCAATGGGACTAAATTCGTACAAAAAAAAAGGGGGGTACGATTATTCATTTTAGTGATTGATATATCGTTACCTTTGTTTACATTGAACACTTTTAATTTTATATGATCTACCTTTACTGTCATTTGTAGGACAAAAGAATGGATAGAGTCACAGAAGATGGGATCCTTCCTCTCTGTTGCTAAGGGATCTGTGGAACCACCCATCTTTTTGGAACTAGAATACAAGGGAAGTAATTCATCTAGTTCTCCAGTAGCATTAGTTGGAAAGGGCATCACATTTGATAGGTACATTTCATGGACACATGACATATGATTGTATGTTTTAAATGTGGTTATGAAAATTTAGAGGTTTTCCGTAGGAACTCTTGGCTTCATCTTGCAATAAAAACTGGAAGTCATGATTTAGAAAATCAGATAAAATAATCATGAAATAAATTAATTAAAATAAATTGAAAATGAAAACATTCAAATATAAATTGTAAGCTAAATAAAAATAACATAATTAAAATAGTTTTTTTATTATTATAACTGATTCTGAAGTCATAAAAAATAGAATATAATCGTTTCAATTTTCTTAACTTGTTTTTCTTTGTAGTGGTGGTATATCAATCAAGCCTGCTGGGGACATGGACAAGATGAGGGGAGACATGGGCGGGGCTGCCTGTGTAGTGGGATCATTACTTACTGCTGCTAAACTTAATATTCCTGTCCATGTGAAAGGTATAAAATAGAAAATGCAAAATATTTAAGTGTTTTTTGTTAAAATGAATGTGAATAAATATCTCAAGGTGCTTTGATCTTGGAAATATAACAAACAGTTATCTGTTTATCTCTTTTTGTTGCACCATATTAACCATATCATAATTTACCATATCATGCTACTAGGGTTTAGATGATAAGTGCTCATGCTAGTAGATGGGATTTTCTCAGATTGCATTATGAAAGGAAAATTGATAAAAATAGTGATAATGATTATATGGAGAAAATAACTAAAAAAAGCCTGTAATTTGCTATATGTTGTAAGCAGACGATATAGTGTTCTTAAAACAAGTGACTGTTAATTTAACTTGAACCAATTTGCCAAGTTGTGTCAAATACTTGCACAGAATGATCAAGAGGATCCTATGATCAAAATGTTCATATACAACTGATTAAAGTAAATTGTCATTTATTAAAGGCTGGTTCTAGAGAAAAATATATTCATTCTTCTTCAAAGACCTAAACAAATATTTTTCTATAGCAACCCTTTGTTGAAGTTTCATTAGCAAGCAAATTTTTTTAATTTTTTTTAGGATGAAAATTTAATAATAATAGAAATAGACGACATATTTTGCATTTGCACTGAAGTTTTAAAAAAGTACAATTTTGTGATTGCTTATTGTGCATTGTAACTGTTTTAGTAGAAATAGATATAACTTTTACCATACAATATTAAATTTCATAGAAATTGATCTGTGTCATTAGGTTCTACAGCTAACACTCTTATTAAAACTGGTTGCCATGATATAGCTGAAATTTTGCTGAATGTGGCATGAAAACGCGTTCAAAACTTCATTAATTATGGACTATCGATTACTGCCATGTCAACATTGGGGTTGTGAGTTCAAGCAAGGTAAACTTGACGTAATTTACAAGGATTGTCAGTTGTCCGTAGAAGGTAATTGGTTCTCTTTAAGTACTCAACCTTCCTCCATGGACTAAACACAATGATTAAGTTAAAAAATGGCTGAATGTCATAAAACCTCAAACATACAAACAAAAAAATAAACAATAAAATATATGTCCATTTTAGGTAATTTATGCAAGTGTGATAAACTTTCTATCAGTAGTTATTTTGATTTCAGCATTTATTCCATTGTGTGAAAATATGCCAAGTGGAATGGCTACCCGTCCAGGTGATGTTGTAACTGCTATGAATGGCAAGACCATTCAGGTAAGCAGAGATAAATAAAGCATTCAAGAACCATAACAATACTGGGCTTAATGGTTTCATGTAAAAACTGTGTTTGCCATATTTTTAATATTTACTAGCAGCATCAATCATGGTTTGTCAGATACATTATATATACCGGTTATACAGTTTGGAAAGGGCAGGGTAGTGTTAGGGTAGTTAGTCATGCACCATTGATCACTGGCATGTCACACTGACATTGCGAGTCCCAGTCTGAATTTTTGAAGGGTGCAATAAACTGTAACCTTAATTGAGAAAGATTGGCAATTTTCGTGCCAAAAGGTCCATATTTTCCCCCAAGTACTTTGACTTCGTTCCCCAAAGAGAACTGGATGCTAAAAAATTTATGAAAATGGCACTTAATCTTCAAACAAACAAAATTTTGTATTCTGTATATTTAGGTAGATAACACTGATGCTGAAGGAAGACTGATATTAGCTGATGCTTTATGTTATGCTGAAACATTTAAACCTAGTGTCATCTTAGACATGGCAACTCTAACTGGTAAGTCAAATCTGGTATCATCTTAGACATGGCAACTCTAACTGGTAAGTCAAATCTAGTGTCATCTTAGACATGGCAACTCTTACTGGTAAGTCAAATCTGGTGTCATCTTAGACATGGCAACTCTTACTGGTAAGTCAAACCTAGTGTCATCTTAGACATGGCAACTCTTACTGGTAAGTCAAATCTAGTGTCATCTTAGACATGGCAACTCTAACTGGTAAGTCAAATCTAGTGTTATCTTAGACATGGCAACTCTAACTGGTAAGTCAAACCTAGTGTCATCTTAGACATGGCAACTCTAACTGGTAAGTCAAACCGAGTGTCATCTTAGACATGGCAACTCTAACTGGTAAGTCAAATCTAGTGTTATCTTGGAAATGGCAACTCTAACTGGTAATCAAATCTAGTGTTATTTTGGACATGGCAACTCTAACTGGTAATCAAATCTAGTGTTATTTTGGACATGGCAACTCTGACTGTTAAGTCAAACCTAGTGTCATCTTAGACTTGGCAACTCTGACTGTTAAGTCAAACCTAGTGTCATCTTAGACTTGGCAACTCTGACTGTTAAGTCAAATCTAGTGTTATCTTGGATATGGTAACTCTAACTGGTAAGTCAAATCTAGTGTTATCTTGGATATGGCAACTCTAACTGGTAAGTCAAATCTAGTGTCATCTTAGGCATGGCAACCCTTACTGGTAAGTCAAATCTAGTGTCATCTTAGACATGGCAACTCTAACTGGTAAGTCAAATCTAGTGTTATCTTAGATATAACAACTCTAACTGGTAAGTCAAATCTAGTGTTATCTTGGATATGGCAACTCTAACTGGTAAGTCAAATCTAGTGTTTTCTTGGACATGGCAACTCTAACTGTAAGTCAAATCTAGTGTCATTTTAGACATGGCAACTCTTACGAAAGTCAATCCTGGCCTCATCATATAGATGGAAGCTCTTACTGGAAAGTCATACCTAGTGTCATGTTAGAAACTTGTAATATATATGCCTTACTTTATGTTATAAAAGATTCTCAGACAAATTTTATTTCACTCAGTTTAAAAAAATGGATTGTTTATCAGTGACAGCATTACCCTTAACATGGCTCGTAAGAACAGAACAGGTTTTGCCATGGTTGACTCTGCTTTTAATAAATTTCTGGGATATATACAATATACATACATTTTCAGAAGATAAAAAGTTTAGCTGACCAAGGCTTACAAATGGGTAGAAATGTGAGGCTTTTAAGAGCTTTTGCTGCACCTGTATAAATGCATTTTATATATTCTGATAATGATAATTATAGATTAGGCCACACCAATTTAATTTCTTGTTCTTCGGATTTTTGTCATTTTAAAATGGGGCAAGCGAGCAAAATAATAATTTTAATATTATTATTTGGATTTTCAAAAAATCATAGGAGAGCAGAAATATTTGAGGCGAGCGATAACTTTTTTTATTTTTATTTTTTTTAAAATAAGAAAATGTACTTTCATCAATGTATATATTCGTAAAATTCAGTTTCATTGTGATTTTCTTTCAGAATTGGGCATACTATGCTTACCTGAAGTTTACCAAAGCATGTAAATGAATAAATGAATGATATTTTGTAATTATGGGTTCATTATTCAAATTAGGTACAATCAATTGCACCTTTTAAACAATTCAGTATTGTAGGTCATATACAACATATTACATATATGACTTTGATATTTTTTTTGTTGGTTCTATTGTTCTTAGGTAACGGGTCTGTTCACCATGATATATCCTCTAAACATATTTTCTGTTATTTTGAATATTCATTCATTTTTAATTTTTTACAGGTGCTATAGATGTAGCTCTTGGGTCAGCTGCTACAGGTGTTTTCACCAATTCAACATCAATGTGGCAACTTTTGAACAGGGTCTGTACTTTCTGCTTCATTGGTTGAAGTTACACCACTTTTATTGACTATGTCATTGGTGAGCTGTACATGTGCCTGGAATGGGCAAGGAATTTTTCAAATCAAGCATTAAATAAAAATCTTAAGATTCTTACTAATTGGTCTAATTTGTCTTTCATTTTTGTCTCGCCTGCGACGAAAGTCGCTGGAGGCGAGACATATGTATGGGAATCCGGCGGCGGCGGCGTAAACACTTGACATCTTGCTTCATATCTTTGTAAGCCCAAGCCCTAGGTCCATCAAATTTGGTCCAGAGGTAGCTTATGATGAGTACTTGCCAGTCAGTCACCTGTCACCTGACCTTGACCTCAATTTCACGGTCCAGTGACTACGTTAAAGTTTTTGGGTTACGACAGTTCCTCTGTAACTATGCATGGTAGGATGACAATATTTGGTGTATAGGTTGCTGATGACTAGTACATGACTGTCTGGTAGGTGTCACCTGACCTTGACCTCAATTTCACGGTCCAGCGACTACGTTAAAGTTTTTGGGTTACAACAGTTCCTCTGTAACTAGGCATGATAGGATGACAATATTTGTGTATAGGTTGCTGATGACTAGTACATGACTGTCTGGTAGGTGTCACCTGACCTTGACCTCAATTTCACGGTCCAGCGACTACGTTAAAGTTTTGGGGTTACGACAGTTCCTCTGTAACTACGCATGGTAGGATGACAATATTTGGTGTATAGGTTGCTGATGACTAGAACATGACTGTCTGGTTGGTGTCACCTGACCTTGACCTCAATTTCACAGTCCAGCGACTACGTTAAAGTTTTGGGGTTACGACAGTTCCTCTGTAACTATGCATGGTAGGATGACAATATTAGGTGTATAGGTTGCTGATGACTAGTACATGACTGTCTGGTAGGTGGCACCTGACCTTGACCTCAATTTCACAGTCCAGCGACTACGTTAAAGTTTTGGGGTTACGACAGTTCCTCTGTAACTACGCGTGGTAGGATGACAATATTTGGTGTATAGGTTGCTGATGACTAGTACATGACTGTCTGGTAGGTGTCACCTGACCTTGACCTCAATTTCACGGTCCAGCGACTGCGTTAACGTTTTTGGGTTACGATAGTTCCTCTGTAACTACGCATGGTAGAATGACAATATTTGGTATATAGGTTGCTGATTAATAGTACATGACTGTCTGGTAGGTTCCACCTGACCTTGACCTCAATTTCACGGTCCAGTGACTACGTTAAAGTTTTTGGGTTACGGCTGTTCCCCTGTAACTATGCAGGGTATGGTGACAATATTTTTATACAGGCTGCTGCTGATATTTAATGCTATTTACGTAATGCTTATGACGAAATTTATTTTCGTTACTGATGCGGAATGCAGGCGAGACGTTTTTCTGTGTCCACACTTGTTAACTATCAGTATACTTCATTAAAATCATTAATTAAATATATGTGTGTCCTCTGGAAATGTAGCAATTCTACCTTTAAGAAAAGAATGTTCAGTTCTGTCAAGATCACTATTTAATTTGTAGAGATTTTTTTTTCAATCAATAATTTGAAATCTACTATGGATTATAATAATTTCGTTGGTAACAATCGTTCATGCTTTGAAATACTGTTGATGACCAATCAGGGCAATAGGAAATTGTATTTCTTTGAGTATTTTAAATAATTTGTGATTTGCAGGTCACTATGAAACCCATGAACATTGATATCTAATTATCAAATCAACCATATTTGGTTCCCTTCTTTTCATTGGTGTTTTCTTTTCTGTATTATAAGATAAAAGAACATTTTTTTTGTTGAGCTTTTCAGAAACTTCAAGTCAAATTTGTATTTGTTAATTTGTAATTTTCTTTACCTGTGCAGGCTGGTGGCAGAACAGGAGACAGAGTTTGGAGAATGCCGTTATTTAAGCATTACAGTAAACAAGTGACAGAATCAAAACTTGCTGATGTAAATAACATCGGAAAATATTCTCGATCAGGAGGAGCTTGTACTGCTGCAGCATTTCTTAGGGTGAGTCAAAATATGCTCATTTACTTTGGGAGTTTTTACTGCTGCAGCATTTCTTTAGGCGAGTCAAAATATGCTTGTTCAGGTAGAGCTTGTAGCACTGCAGTATGTCTCAGTGTAAGTCAAAAGGGGTTTCCCTTGGTTATCATTCACCTCAACAGCCCACCTTAATTTTAATGTTATTGAAGATCAATTTTGAAATTGCTCACAATTGATCAAGAGAAGTGGCCATTGAACTAGGAGACAGTTCAAATCAGATTTAGCTGGAAGGGTTTTTTTATTGCAGTATTTCAGCTATATTCATTAGAAACACTTGTTGAGAAACAATGAATTGATTAGGGAAATGGAATTAAATCAACACAAATAGATCTTTATTGTGCAAGAAGGGTGGGATCCTAAAAAACTTGTTTCCTACTTTTGTTTGTGTTCATGCTTTCTAACTTTCAATGCCCATGCCCTCCCCCCTCTTGGGATGGCTTATTCCAATTGCCACCTTACCTGGGTATATTCTGACTAGAATCGTGTGGTGAACTGTGGGAACCCTTCTTCCTATTCAGCAGTTATTTATTCACACATCTGGCCAACTCATTACAACGGGCATCAAGTAATGCTCCTATTAGTGCTGCTATGTTTCATCTGCTAAAAAATTTTAATTTGTTTAAATTATATTTATAAAAAATTTGCTGAAAAAAGTAAGGATTTTCTTTTCTTTTCTTAAAATAAATTTATTCACATTTCAAAAGACATATAATAGTCAGTAAAGCTTTTAGTAGATAAAGATTAAGTTTTGAATATTTTCTTTTACAGGAATTTGTTAAATGTGAACAATGGCTTCACTTAGATATAGCTGGTGTAATGATGAATAAAGATGAAGTGCCATATTTATCTAAAGGAATGTCAGGTAAAAACACTTTTTCTTATAAACATCAACATAATGCTTGATCTGATTGGATGCAATTTCGCATATAGTTCACAATCTACTGACTTAAATGTTGGTGTGCTAATATGTGTAAGGGGGAGAAATGGTTGGTCGTGAGTTAACAGAAATAAAAATGGAATATAACCATAAAAAATATTAAACTAGAAAAAATTTATCTAGCGATCCCTGATACCCCGCTTAAATTTTTTTCAACTTTTTTTTTTAATTTCCCATGCTTTTTGCCCACTGGGGACAATGACCTTTAACTCCAGCATCAATAGACTTATTAAAAATCTTATAGGTAATAAAATCTTAAAATTGTCATACTTTGCACACTTTTTAGTGATTGTGGGGAAATGTGGGTTTTTTTTTTTAAATTCGTAACATTTTTTGGCAACTTTGGCCTTGAAATTTGAAGGATTTTCCCAAAACTATTGGTTTCTGATCCACCTACTATGAAACTATATCCCAAAGTTTCATTGATATTAAATGTAAACTTTTTGAGTTATTGTACAGAAATGTCTTTTTTGCAACAAATTACATTTTTGGCAACTGTGACCTTGAGATACAAACAATTTCACTAAAAATATGCATCTAATCCACATACTATGAAACCATATCCCAAAGTATCAGTGAAAATTGATTATGGTAATCACAAATCTTAGTTAAAAGGAGACAATCATGAACAAGAGATCACAATTTAAGATAGGGATTACCAGATTGTAGGTAAAAGTTGATAGTCAATCATAGGTGTTTTAGTTACAAATTAATGAAATTTTTGCTTGTTTTCTTACATGTCTCAGAATTTTTTTTACTAAATAAATATCTGAAATAATCAGCCATTATTCAAATACAAAGTAGTAATATAACATAACTATAATCTTGAGTACAAGTTCCTGTGTGTTCTTCTGTTCTGTTTCTAACCTTTCTGGTTAGTGTACATATATATTGTATCTTCTTTCTAAGTAATCCTGTGTTTGGTTTACACATTATTTTCTTTATACAGAAATATTGATGTGATTAGTTTTGCACCTGATTTTTGTGTATACAGAAATATAATTGCTGAAAAATTTCCACTGTATATAAACACATTCAAATATACATGAACCTAGCTGCACAATTAATTGTATTGAAATCCATAAATATCTCATTACAACAGTATGTCAGCCATAACAGACGATTGTTTTTACATTGTAGGTAGACCAACCAGAACCATTGTGGAATTCCTGAGGCTGCTCAGTGAACAGTCTTGACAAACATTGTGATATAGGATCAATAAATTTTATATTGGTTTTTCATATGCTATTTCTGGGTTCGAGTCTCACTGAGGTCAGGGTGTCTTTGACTTCAATCTTAACTGACAAGGATTGCCAGTTTTCTAGCTACAATAATGTAGCTCCTATTTTTTATGGACGGAGCTACAAAGAGGTCCTATTACTCGTAATGGAGCAAATGGTGAGTGAATCTCACCCGGGGGTTTTATGCATATAATAAGATATTCAACTGTTTCTCTAAATTGCTACATAGTTTTTAATGTCTTTAAAGTTTAACTGATATTTCTACAACACCTAATTCGTTATTTTTACCCGTTATTCGTAATCATGGCATTGTTGTCAAAATTTGAATTCAAGTGTGCATAATTTCTGAATCAATTTGGTATAAAAAAAAATTCCGGATGTATTGCATTAGGTGGGATCAAATTTTTACCGATATGATTCTACACCCCACAATTTCAGTTTTTGTCAACAATGCAATGATACGAAAAAGTGTTAAAATTATTTAATTAGACATTGTAGAAATGTCAACTGAATGGCGGAGAAGGAAAAAAATATAAATTAAACAAAAATAGCAGTTTAATAGCTGAAAATATGTATAAATCCCAAGAGTGTTTTTGCTCCATTACTAGTAATGAGACCTCTTTGTAGCTCCGTCCATAACAAAAAAGGAGCTACATTATTGTAGCTACCAGTTTTCCTGCCACAGGTCTGGGGTTTTCTCAGGGTACTCTGATTTCCTCCCCAATAAAAACTGGACATCTTGATATTGCTATAAAAACTGCTGAAAGTGGCATTAAACATCAAACACAACATACAAACATACCGTAAAAAGTGTCGTATTGTCCGCAGTTTTTTTCTTTTAATCTAAGTCGGAAAGGAATGGTGCGGATTATACGTAAATACAAACTCGGTAGAGCTTTTTTTCGACCCATTGATTGTTGTCACTGGCGGTCGCCATTTTGTTGTTGTGTTAGATGCGGTATTTTCGTACTATTCTAACGTGATTCTTTTATAAACTTTCATTATGTATACTTTGTAATGATATTAATTTTACTTAAATTATTTTTATTTATGATTTTAATTATATATGACGAATAAAAATTGAAACGGATACGAAAATAGAGGATGTTTAAACCAGCTATGCGTAAAATGCAAATGGCGTCGTTATGACAAGACAAGACAAGACAATATTTATTTGCGCAAACACATTTACAATAAATGGTTAAGGCATGAAACAAGACTGTCACTTTTACAATAAACATATAGTTATATATACAAGTTATAATCCATATGATATTCATGGTGTGACAGTGGTAATACAGTTAAAAACAAAAAAAAAAAAAAAAAATGAATCATTCTGATCTTATGTTTAAGCAACTTTTAATAAATCTGGCTGTTAATTTGACAATTTCAGTTTTGCTATTAAGCAGAAAAGAGATTTCCTTGATATTAAATTTACAGTTAGAAAAGAATGGCAGTTTTAATTTAATTTTATTGTAGTATTCATTTCTTAGTGATGAATAGCGGGGGCACACAGAGAAGAAGTGATATTCATCCTCAATGTGGCCCCCGTCACATGACAGGCAAACACGATTAGTTCGTTCAATATTTTTATATCTACCCTTTTCAATGGCTAGTGTATGAGCACTTAATTTTAGTTTACTTATTATGGATCTTTCAGTTTTATCCTTACAAATATCAATATAGGGAGGTCTAGTTGATGGGACAAATACTTGGCGAAAGAAGGACAGTTTTTCATATGATGTAAGAGAACAGTTAAGATTTTGTTTAAATTGGTCTTTCAGCCGTTGTTCAATTTTGGGTAAATGAAATTTTATACCGTTAAAATCTTGATTGATGTTGCCAAAACCTAAAGTATTAAACAAGTGTTTGACTTGTGTAAGCCAGGTATTTTTGTGTT
Organism: Limnoperna fortunei; assembly: GCA_944474755.1. NCBI lineage: Eukaryota > Metazoa > Mollusca > Bivalvia > Mytilida > Modiolidae > Limnoperna > Limnoperna fortunei. Next base: position 30,868,734 of record OX104116.1, on the reverse strand, counting down.
TAGTTTGTTCCAGTATTTCACAGACCAATGTATTAGGGGAACTTATGATATGATCCAAAAATTTTATAATACCAAGTTTAACTTTGATGTGTAGAGAAGTACGATTTGTTTCTGCTAAGCAGGCTATGTTAGTGGTTTTACAATGGACGCCTAACATTTCTTTTATGAATTTAATATGTAAATTTTCATATGGGTCTGAGTCGTTGTATGTTTTTTTACTGCCCCAGACCTCACTACCATATAGAATTATAGGTACAACTAATGTATCAAATAATTTTTCTAATAAAATGCAAGGGTTGTTTAGTGTTAAAACTTTCTTAATTTTATACCAGGCTTTCCTGCCTTTATCCATCAAATTGGTTTTGGACAGATTTAAATTACCATTAAACTTATTAAACGTTATGTAACGTTACAGTACGTTGCAGAAGATCGATGTTTTGGTTGCAATCTTTGAGGGATTGAAATAAAACGTGTTATCTTTTTTCTTTTCTTTGTTTACGTTGATAAATGAAAGTTGACAAATCGGTTTGGTTTCGAAATGTGTGAGTATTCGTTTAACAATGATCAACATAGACGATATGACAATGCACTATTTTTAATTTTATTTATTACAATCGTAAGAAATAAATAAAACGATAAACATTAATGATAATATTTTAGAAGAGAATAAATTACATATTACAGTAAAAACTTTTTTAAAAGCGCGCCCAAGTTGGACTCGGATGTCTTCATTATGACGCGTTTTGTAAAACTTGTACGTGCGGATTGTACATGCATATAAGAATTTTTCCGCAATTTTCTGGTCCAAGAAAGGGGTGCGGACAATACGTAAATGCGGACTATACGCAACGTTTTACGGTACACTATTTCTATAGAGCCTTTGTGGCCTAGTGCTTGATGTATTTAGTAATCTTCTGTTGATAATGTGATTGTTAGTAGCGAGCACAGCCCACAGCGGGCAGCACAGCTTGCAGCAGGCAGCTAAGCTGCCTGTGTGTGAAGATCAGTGAGCTATACGGCAATTATGTGTCATCTGATCAAAATCTGCTTAATGCTGATATTGACTGTTTTTTTCGTCCGGAAGTTGATATCTTAAAAAACTGTCACAAAGTGAATGAAGAAGAGCACTAAAATTAATTTTAAATGAAGAGTTAAAAATAAAATCTACATCAATAATACATATATGTTCTATTTAAAAAATAACAACAAAAATTTCATACAAATATTTTTTTGCAATCTCTAAATCGCTCTATTTAAAAACTGACAATCATATGACATTTATCTGACATCACCATAACATAGAAAGACGTCACATGACCAACAGAATTTAGAGGCACTGTTATGGGGTGTTAGGAAGAAAAGCCAAGTATTCAATGTGGTGTGAACATTATGTATTATAAATGAAAAATTTAACAGCCAATGGAAATAATATGGTGTTAAAAATATTAACTTGCTAGTTGATTTATTTTTAAAATTAATGAAGCGTGATACTAGTCTATCGTTCCTACTTAACGCGACACGGCGACACATTTCAATAACATGCAATATAGACTCATGCATTATTTAAAACGTAATGCAAACAAACAAGAACAAGTAAACTAAACTTGTAACACTTACAAATATTCTCCAATGGCACATTACTACAACCAACATAAAACATCCTACTGTGACTGATCCATAAAACATCCTACTGTGACTGATCCATAAAACATCCTACTGTGACTGATCCATAAAACATCCTACTGTGACTGATCCATAAAACATCCTACTGTGACTATGACTGATCCATAAAACATCCTACTGTGACTGATCCATAAAACATCCTACTGTGACTGATCCATAAAACATCCTACTGTGACTGTGACTGATCCATAAAACATCCTACTGTGACTGATCCATAAAACATCCTACTGTGACTGATCCATAAAACATCCTACTGTGACTATGACTGATCCATAAAACATCCTACTGTGACTGATCCATAAAACATCCTACTGTGACTGATCCATAAAACATCCTACTGTGACTGATCCATAAAACATCCTACTGTGACTATGACTGATCCATAAAAACAAACCAATCCTTACTAATATGTTATTTCTCCATTGAACACATTCTAATCAGACACATAAAACATCCTACTGTGACTGAAAAAAAAACAAACCAATCCTTACTAATATGTTATTTCTCCATTGAACACATTCTAATCGGACACATAAAACATCCTACTGTGACTGTGACTGATCCATAAAAACAAATGAATCCTCACTAATATGTTATTTCTCCATTGAACACATTCTAATCAGACACATAAAACATCCTACTGTGACTGTGACTTAAAAACAAACCAATCCTTACTAATATGTTATTTCTCCATTGAACACATTCTAATCAGACACATAAAACATCCTACTGTGACTGTGACTTAAAAAAACAAACCAATCCTTACTAATATGTTATTTCTCCATTGAACACATTCTAATCAGACACATAAAACATCCTACTGTGACTGAAAAAAAAAACAAACCAATCCTTACTAATATGTTATTTCTCCATTGAACACATTCTAATCAGACACATAAAACATCCTACTGTGACTGAAAGAAAACAAACCAATCCTTACTAATATGTTATTTCTCCATTGAACACATTCTAATCAGACACATAAAACATCCTACTGTGACTGTGACATAAAAACAAACCAATCCTTACTAATATGTTATTTCTCCATTGAACACATTCTAATCAGACACATAAAACATCCTACTGTGACTGTGACTGATCCATAAAAACAAATGAATCCTCACTAATATGTTATTTCTCCATTGAACACATTCTAATCAGACACATAAAACATCCTACTGTGACTTAAAAACAAACCAATCCTTACTAATATGTTATTTCTCCATTGAACACATTCTAATCAGACACATAAAACATCCTACTGTGACTGTGACATAAAAACAAACCAATCCTTACTAATATGTTATTCTATTGAACACATTCTAATCAGACACATAAAACATCCTACTGTGACTGTGACTGATCCATAAAAACAAATGAATCCTCACTAATATGTTATTTCTCCATTGAACACATTCTAATCAGACACATAAAACATCCTACTGTGACTGTGACATAAAAACAAACCAATCCTTACTAATATGTTATTTCTCCATTGAACACATTCTAATCAGACACATAAAACATCCTACTGTGACTGTGACTTAAAAACAAACCAATCCTTACTAATATGTTATTTCTACATTGAACACATTCTAATCGGACACATAAAACATCCTACTGTGACTGTGACTGATCCATAAAAACAAACCAATCCTTACTAATATGTTATTTCTCCATTGAACACATTCTAATCAGACACATAAAACATCCGAATATAAAACATTTTGAATGTTTTCCGCTAATGCAAACTATGTCAACATCATTATTTTCTGATCCTTAATTTCTTTGGTCGTTTGAAAGGGGGGTTCCAAATAAAGGTAGTCTTGATTGGCATAGGAACATAAACCAAAGAGGAATAACTCCTAACAAAATGAGGTGCATTTTTCAACAGAAAGGTTCTGTATGACCTACAGGCACGTGCATCTTACTAAAATTCTTGTATAACTTTATACATTAATCATTTGACTTACAGTTACTTCTTGTTGACTATAACTACATGTACACATGCTAGTGAAATAGTGTAATGAAGAAAGTAAAACAAGGAGCACGAGTAAAATTACAACATTAATAAAGGACTACATGCTGTGCTCGCATTTTGCCAATGCCTACTCCATAATACATGAGGTTGCAGGCTCATGTTTTTTAATGGGGACAAGGTGTGCAGGACTCTTAACCCTAATTGATTTCACGTTTTCCTGCAGAAGGTATATGGTTTATTCCAGTCCAGCCTTCTCATCCATTAAAAGTAGGACGGCACAATATAGCTGCTAATATTCCAAAAATTTTGTTAAACTACATTTAAACAAAAAGGACTGTTTCTCAAATTTGGTTTCAAACTTTACACAATATTCCTGATGCATAAAGGAACCTATGATAGACCAACCTACTGCCCAATAATTTAACTTTTTGCATTAGTATTCTAGCTAAGGGTCAGGCAGTGGGCGGCACATCAAAAATTTTGTTTTTAGATTTTTTGGCTTAGATGCATTTATTTTGATATAAAAACAAATTCTAACAAGATTTTACATTTGAAAAAGTGTCGGTTGCCTAGATAATTTTTGACTGGTTATATAGAGAAAGATTTGGCGGGAAAATTTCCCGCATTTTTTACTGTACAATTCAACTAAATTTCAAATGATTATATTTTAAAAAGGCAAAATAATTTAGAACTTTTATAAATTAAAATGTTGTTATATTGGATAGTTTTATCAAATTCCATGATCAAAAGTTTGCGTTTTTTTCCTTCATGTGCCATCACATGTATGCATTTTGCCTGATTCTTACGTGGACTGATACTTAACACACCTGGACTAAATGTCCATTGCATTTGTTGCCATTAATTGTGACAGTGTTGACACATTTTATTCTTCTTGTCCAAAATAGCATGAACAAATAGAACCAAATTTGGTAGAAATATCTTGGAAAGAATTTCATCGCCATTTATATTATAAAGATGACTGCTGTAACTTTTATTTGTAACAGTATCTGTGTATCCTAAATCAATGTTTTATGTATCAAATGGAAGGTATTGTCGCTACATTTTAATACAAATATCTTTCTGATATCTAAGATGGCTGCCACAACAAGACATAGTTTAACATAGAAACCTATAGTTAGAGAATATAGTTGTAAATAGTTCTCCAAAATTTATTAAAACTAAGAATTTCAATAGATGGTTTTCTACAAACTTCATGGGCAGAAAATCAAAATGCCTGCCATCACAGGACTTATTTACCATTAGGGTGTTTGTTCTGATTGGAAATCAAAGATGGTGCTCACCACAAGATTTAATTTTAAAAAGACACATTTAGGCGAAATGTTATAGCAAATTTTGATATGAGCCAGTTGAAACTAGCTGCAGTATTTATTGGATAGTCCAGTACAAAGGTTATATTTTTAAAACAATCAGAAATTGAAAATGGCCACCATTACATGGCTTATTCAAACTTTGGGTAACTGCCATCTTGGTTGCCCATATAAATCACGTGAGCAGTTTTTGAGTGCTTTAGGTTTCTGAACAGAAGAATCGTATTTGACATGTTATTTATAAAGTACCATGATGTATTCATTGACAAACAGAGTGGGTATATAATTACAAAACTAACATACTGAACTCGCCACTTAATTTTTTTTTCACCATAAATGTGTATCCCTAGCAGTAAACCTCTTTGTGCTTTGTTTCTGAATATCGCATCAAGCCATTTTTTGCCAATATCGTTTCTTTTAACATTAAAAATGATCGGCTTTAGGTTGCATAGACCATTTAAACTATGTGGGACACAAAAATGGCAAAAAACTTTCCAGTTCCAGCTCTTTCCCCAATGAAAATGGACGCCTTAAAATTGCTACAAGATGTGTTAAATCCCATCCTAATAAAAACACAATCGTATTACAGCAATGAACATACATTTCATTTCACTGATTTTTTAAAATCGTTTAAACAAATAGGCCTATTGCAGGTAGTCTTTTTAGAATGAACTGGTCACTACACTAAGAAATCTACTTGACTGTATTGTATATTAATGAACTTTGTTAGGATAACTCTGTTACTATGTTTTCATTTTAACGATTTGAAGAAAATATGTTTGAAATGAATAAGTAGTAAACTATAAAACATTTATCGGAGATATTCATTAAAACGCTGTTAAAGCCTTAGCTTAACAATGCCGTAGTTACTGCGACAAACTTTTATTCAAGATGATTCGAAACAAAGGTTTTTAATATGACAGATATTCATAACGCCCGACCAATGTAGGCATTTGTTAAGTGGGACGAAATCTTCATAATTTTACTGAGTGGTCCGAAAGAAAGTAAAATGCAACTACTTTACAAAATATTTTCATTGTAGAAGTACGCTAAGATCAACTGATTATAATGAATTTATCTTGTATCGAATGTGTACTACGTCAGCAATATATCGAGATGGGTTTTTAACGTTCTTCACTAACGTCAATATATACTAAACAAGACTCAAAATATTAATCTAAAAACAATATTGCCCCCTTTCGCCGAATTAGAAGACTTGGTCATTAATTATACGTCATTTACTATCTGTATTCCAAACCAAGCTCCGAGTTAAGTTAACTTCACAAGTGTACATCTACGTGGGAGGGGCTTATATTAGACAAATAGTACTATACCGATATCATTATGTATGCAATATGTGTGTCCTGGGGCATTATACGACATTGTCCGAAATGTGACTGTTACAAAACAAGATACGTTGGAGTTTTTTGTGTGCCAAGTAAGTACTGTACAGAATAGTCGAAAATGTTTTTAATTGTTGTTCTTATTGGTTTCATTCTGTTCAACCCGGATATTTGTCAGCTGTCCTTCTTTTTTTTATTCTTGTTGAGCGTTCGGTTTTTAAGCTTGCAAGAATATATCGGGAATTAGTCTCGTGTTTCACCAGATCCTTCCCCCCCCCCCAACCACACCCACACACACATTGTCAATCTAACAATGTGAGTGATGCAGACGACACAACATTTTCATAATTTATGTTTTATTTCTAAGATCGAAATTATCCATCGAACCGCATTTCAAAATTGACTCAACATTTATTTATGTATATTGATGACATTATTTATCACAGATTAGAAATATTTTATATGAATATATTGATGAAATTTACCACACAGATAAAATATTTGTATATGAAATATTTTATTTTACTGTTATTATTTGTTCGTGTGTTAATAAATATATACTTGTATTATTTATTCACCGAGCTGACACGTTTTATCTTCTATTGTCCATGTTGTCATTCTGTCGAATATGTACATATAGATCATTAGCAAGCGTTTGTTACATAGGTTACATGTACATTTATTTTTAGTCTGTGACAATAAAACAATACATTTTCATGTAATATTTCATGTAACAAGTGACAAGGTTTTTGACATCTGACAAAAACAATCGATTTCCGTATATAAACTATACAAAGCTTGAGTGATGTAGCTACCCGACAATCTGCAAATTGCCAATGATTATCAGTTCTTGTAGTGCGAGTATGAATTTCGTGATTTTGTAAACGTTTTAATAGAAGTTTGTCTCATCAAACATAACTTTTATTGAATGTTTACTTTTATCAGGCGTTATTTTACTATGTATACCCTATTTTTTTATATCAAATAATGATTTGTTCATATCAAAAGTAAGATTTTTTATATCAACAAATCATTTACTGACATCATAAATTGATTTTTTATATCAGAAATTCATGGGGTGTTTTTTTATATATATATGAAAAAAGTCATCTTCTGATATAAAAATATTCGTCTTCATATTAAATTTCAATTTTCTTATACAACAAAAAGAAATTTTGTCCTTTATATATTATATACGTCTATAAAGCACAACACTGTTAGAATTAGATTTTAACACTGTACCACTGTGTAACACTGTTTGCTTACCCTCAGCAGGATTCAAACTCACACCGTTGTGGCACTGTGGCACCAATTCGCCAGCACTATGTCCAGCGGTCTAGACCCCTCGACCAAATCAGCTATATATATATATATATATATATATATATATATATATATATATATATATATATATATATATATATATATATATATATATATATATATATATAGTGATTCATTTTTCAATAACAAAAAGTATGAAAAAATAATCTTGCTCCGGTACTTGCACAGTACAGTCATAGTTTGGTCTTGACGTTAATGTAAGCAGTTAAAATCATCATAATCAGTTACCTTTGCTGCGGGTCCGTAGTTTTTTCGGTCCCTTTGACAACTCTTTTATTGGCAGACCAAATCGGAAAATAGTCGATATATTTTCTATTATAAAATCGAAAATAGTCGATAGATTTTTTTTTATGTAAAATCGAAATTAGTGAATATATTTTTATTTTAAATCGATTATTTGATATCAAAGTTTGAATTTCTGATATGATAATTATAATAATATAAATAAATCACGTAGATATTTGAAAGAAGAATAAACAAAATAACAAATCCTTAAAAGCAAATAGTGAAATAGTTTAAGTAGTGGGTAATTTGTTGTCAATTTGTTTATACTTTTTCAGAATGGTGAGTCCTCGACAGATTTACTTCACGGTTTTTGTGTTATTTCTATTTGTTGTACTGTACATAACATTCATTCTACCACAAAGCACCACAAATGACAAAGACGATCGGGTTTTGCAGCTAATTGAAGACACACATATTGAACAAAATACAGCAAAAGTGACGATACCTGAAAAACAAGTGTTAAGCACAAACTTTAAAGCCACGTCTATCGTTACTGGATGGAGTCATGATTTGACAGGTGTTTGGAAACAGAGATTTGATATCTGCACAGATGGAGAAAATGGTGTTGTTACGTCATTAGTAACTCCTTTCGGAAATGTTTCTATACATGTTCACGATCCCAAAACTGATATATGGGTTTCGAAACGGATAATTAATACGGGTAGTTTTGACCTTGATAAAGTGAATACCCTTGCAAAATTCTTAGAATCAGAGCCATCTTTAAATTTTATTGACATTGGTGCTAACTTAGGCGTTTATTCATTGTCGTTTGCTAAGCTTGGCAGGAAAGTCATATCAATTGATGCATTGAATTTAAATATGGCGAAATTATGTGCATCTGTCAAACAATCACATTTTGAAGAAAACATCTACATGGTAATGAATGCCGTTTCATCGAAACATGAAACCGTGAGCCTTGCTGCAGACGAGAAAAATTTTGGTGGAACATTTATCGATCAGAATGCAGAATTTGTCAAATCTATAAAAGGTAACACAGTCCAAGGAAACCATTATAACAACATTTCAACTATAGTATTAGATGACCTATTGACCTTACCATTTATATCTTTATTTCCAAAAGTATTTATCAAAATGGATATAGAGGGATTTGAACATAAAGCGTTGGAAGGAGCTCATAAGTTTTTCTCAAATATTTTTGTACGAGGAATACAAATAGAGTGGATTTTTCATAGAAATAAGTCAACAGGACAGATTATTGTAAACTGTTTAGAACAATATTCTTTTCATCCATACGATCCCATAAACCTAAAACCGCTTCGACGGTCAAGCATGGGAAATTGGGCTTCACAAGATGTGTTATGGCTCCGACATGACTGAGTATTTCACCACAGACACAAAATAAAACTGCAAATGTCCTATCCCAGGAAATAGGGTCATTTCCCCACTTAAGTGTGTATTGCCCGAGTGTTGTAAATGTTTTAAATTTTTTTTTTACATTTTTAACACAACATTCTTTCGATTTTAATGATTCATTGAAAAATAATTAACAAGCTATAGTGGAGATTAATGGACATTTTTTGTTATATAATTGAATTGTATATATCTTGTATAAATATTGCTATCATGTAACAATCAGTTCATTGTCTATTACCTGTTGGTTTTAAAGCTTATTTACTAGATGCTTTGTCATTTTAAAGTGTCAAGATATTACCATCGAGTCTACCTATATGCACGTGGACAGCGTCTACCTATACCGATAGACCGGCCTGACATTTCCCCAATCCCAGTTTTGTCAATCTGGTATGGATCTTTTGACGTTAATTTTCAGTCACGAGTTTTTAATGTGGATCAGTTTATTTTTACTATACAATAGTTTACAAAATGAAGATGTATAGAGCACATGGGGAAATCCTTATTATACTTTACTGACACTAAACAGACGAAAGATACTTGATGGTAGTATCAAGTCTGCTGTTTAGAGATTAACTATACATTTTTAACTTTCTACAGTACCCACATTACAAATCAAAGCCAGTCTGAAAAAATGCTCACCAAAACAAATACTTAGATCACGTTTAAGATAAGGAGTATTTTGTGAAATCCCACACAGCTGATTTACTGGATACGACATTTATATGATAACTATCTGTGCAACGTTTTTACTACATGAAGATGAATTTATGAAAGAACGAAACAAAGTGAGATACAAAACTAACCCAGTCTTAGTGCCGTTTTGCTACTAGATTATTCTATGAAGTGGAAATTTTAGAATGATCCAGTTTCTTATTTGGATTTAACTCTTTAAACTGACAACGATACAGCAGTAATTCTGTCCATCTTAATGCCATATCTTAATTAAGAAATGCTTTGTAAACGTGAGCGTTAACTGTGAATTTTTAAATAATTCTACAAACTGCAATGTAAACTTCGTCAGTTCATATAAATTCATGAAAATTGACATATAATGTATCATTATATTCAATTCATACTAAAGAGACATAAGTTATTTTATTTATTTTTCGTTACATCTCGGTCACTTATATGTAACATTGCTGACATAAAAAGATAAAATATTTGATTGCAGAATACATTATGTTGTGAACTTAACTTTAAAATGTATTCACGAAAAAGAATGGCAAATATAGATACAAATATCCGATTTTAGGTCCGGACAACCCATATTTTACATTTATCGTCAGTTAGTATTTTTATAAACATTTCTTCCGTTTCAACTGCATTCTGTAAATCTTTTGTGCATAAAAAAGTGTGAATGTCTGACGAGTGTTGTTTAACAGCTGACATTGTACTTCGCAGGATATTTATTACTTTATCTTTTTCAGTAAGTTGTAAAAGAAGGTTCTCTACGAGTGATTTAACCATTTCTTCGGTCGCATTTAATTCTATCAACATTTGTTTTTCTATGGTATCTAAATGAGAATTTATTTTCTGACGCATCTCTTTAATCTGGTATGTAAACATATGGCGCTGTTCTTTGATTCTAAGTTTAAATTGCGGTCTTTCGTAATTTTTCCGATATTATTCTTCATGTCGTTTAAACACTTTTCCATGCTGACGTTTTGGAGTGTTTGGCCAGTTTTTCTATTGCTAATAAATTAACACATTGCTTATGGCCAGTTGCCAACCATATTGGGCAGCATAGACACTCGAGGTGGGGCAGTAGATTTGGTATTTTCTATCATGTTCTGGACAGTGTTGCACGATGTTGGTTATAGACGGTGGCAATAATTTGTAACTTTCGATAGAAATCGCTTCATGTGTTCGAGTGTACTTTGATGCACCGTGGTGTATTAAACATTCGGAACATAAACCTTCGTCACATTCGAAACACCAATAGTCAGGTCATCTGTGGATATCTCAGAGGTAGACATAAAACGTCCGTCAGGTGTTTAGAAACCTACTCTATGGTCATCGTTGCTATTACAGAGGTACACATTAAACGTCCGTCAGGTGTGTAGATTGTTATTGTTTGTTTGAATGGTGTTTTAACGCCACTTTCAGCAATTTTTCAGCTATTTCATAGCGTCCAGTTTTTATTGGGGGAGGAAGCCGGAGTACCCGGAGAGAACCCCCGACCTGCGGTAGGAAAACTGGCAATCCTTGTCAATTAAGATTGGAGTCGAGTACACCCTGCCTGCAGTGAGAATCGAACCCGCAATCTCAGTGTTGACAGACCACGTGATCAATAGAAGACGAACTACCTTGACCACTCGGCCACCGAGGCCCCCAGGTGTGTAGAAACCCACTCTATGGTCATCGTTGCTATTACAGAGGTACACATTAAAAGTCCTTCAGGTGGGTAGAAACATCCGTGGATATCACAGAGGTACACATTAAAAGTCCTTCAGGTGGGTAGAAATATCCGTGGATATCACAGAGGTACACATTAAAAGTCCTTCAGGTGGGTAGAAACATCCGTGGATATCACAGAGGTACACATTAAAAGTCCTTCAGGGGGGTAGAAATATCCGTGGATATCACAGAGGTACACATTAAAAGTCCTTCAGGTGGGTAGAAACATCCGTGGATATCACAGAGGTACACATTAAAAGTCCTTCAGGTGGATAGAAACATCCGTGGATATCACAGAGGTACACATTAAAAGTCCTTCAGGTGGGTAGAAACATCCGTGGATATCACAGAGGTACACATTAAAAGTCCTTCAGGTGGGTAGAAACATCCGTGGATATCAAAGAGGTACACATCAAAAGTCCTTCAGGTGGGTAGAAACATCCGTGGATATCACAGAGGTACACATTAAAAGTCCTTCAGGTGGGTAGAAACATCCCTGGATATCACAGAGGTACACATTAAAAGTCCTTCAGGTGGGTAGAAACATCCGTGGATATCACAGAGGTACACATTAAACGTCCGTCAGGTGTGAAGAAACCCACTATAAAGTCATCCGTAGCTATCACAGATGAAGAAGTATTTTAATAAACAAAATATGAATACCAAGACTGAATGCTAAGTTATGTCATTTCCATTTGCTTTCGTTTACCTTTAAATATAAAGACGTGATTGGGTAATACAATTTTTAATTGTTCTCCTTTTTTGAAAACTACTTTACTGCAAAAAAGCAAACATCGATTTAAAAAAACTTTTTTGATAGTCACAGTACAGAATACAGATACAATGATCCTTTACAATTAATCACAACTAAGATTTTTCTATCTACAAACATACACCCAGGGGATCTTTAAACGCGTCGATGTGCAGAAATCCCCAAAATGCAGTCTGTTCCTTGTGACACAACATGAACTTTAGAGCCTTTTTTCTAAAGCTATATCCCAAGGTGATTAAAAAAAATCATGGAAATCCCATAATTTCTTACCGGACATGCTTTAGCACGTGGCTGTGTTAGAAACGTATAGTCTGTTTTTTATAATCTGTCTTCATATGAGGCAGTAATCTTCTATATATGTAACATCAGCATCTCTGTAATCTAGTCTTCAAACATACCGCGTTGTTGTTTGATCATGAGAAAGTTTAATTCCGATATTTTTCCGATATCATTCTTTGTGTCGTTTAAGGACTGTCCCTTGGTTTTCAAACAATGTTGACGTTTTTGGCCAGGTCCTCTATTGCTTATAAATCCATGTATTTCTTATTGCAAATGGGCAAACATATTGGACAGCAAAGACATTAGTGGTAAGGGCAGTAGTGGTGGTATTTTTTATCATGTTCTGGACAAAGCTGGACTAGGGTGGTTATAGAAGGAGGCAGTAAATTGTTACATTCGATAGAAATCGCTTCATTTGTTCGAGTGTACTTTGAGGCACTGTGGTGTATAAAACATTCAGAACACAAAACTTCGTCACATTCGAAACACCAATAGTCAGGTCATCTGTGGATATCTCAGAGGTAGACATAAAACGTCCGTCAGGTGTATAAAAACCTACTCTATGGTCATCGTTGCTATTACAGAGGTACACATTAAACGTCCGTCAGGTGTGTAGAAACCCACTCTATGGTCATCGTTGCTATTACAGAGGTACACATTAAAAGTCCTTCAGGTTGGTCGAAACATCCGTGGATATCACAGAGGTACACATTAAAAGTCCTTTAGGTGGGTAGAAACTTCCGTGGATATCAAAGAGGTACACATCAAAAGTCCTTCAGGTGGGTAGGAACATCCGTGGATATCACAGAGGTACACATTAAAAGTCCTTCTGGTGGGTAGAAACATCCGTGGATATCACAGAGGTACACATTAAAAGTCCTTCAGGTGGGTAGAAACATCCGTGGATATCACAGAGGTACACATTAAAAGTCCTTCAGGTGGGTAGAAACATCCCTGGATATCACAGAGGTACACATTAAAAGTCCTTCAGGTGGGTAGAAATATCCGTGGATATCACAGAGGTACACATTAAACGTCCGTCAGGTGTGAAGAAACCCACTATAAAGTCATCCGTAGCTATCACAGATGAAGAAGTATTTTAATAAACAAAATATGAATACCAAGACTGAATGCTAAGTTATGTCATTTCCATTTGCTTTCGTTTACCTTTAAATATAAAGACGTGATTGGGTAATACAATTTTTAATTTTTCTCCTTTTTTGAAAACTACTTTACTGCAAAAAGCAAACATCGATTTAAAAAAAACTTTTTTGATAGTCACAGTACAGAATACAGATACAATGATCCTTTACAATTAATCACAACTAAGATTTTTCTATCTACAAACATACACCCAGGGGATCTTTAAACGCGTCGATGTGCAGAAATCCCAAAAATGCAGTCTGTTCCTTGTGACACAACATGAACTTTAGAGCCTTTTTTCTAAAGCTATTTCCCAAGGTGATTTAAAAAAAAAATCATGGAAATCCCATAATTTCTTACCGGACATGCTTTAGCACGTGGCTGTGTTAGAAACGTATTGTCTGTTTTATATAATCTGTCTTCATATGAGGCAGTAATCTTCTATATATGTAACATCAGCATCTCTGTAATCTAGTCTTCAAACATACCGCGTTGTTGTTTGATCCTGAGAAAGTTTAATTCCGATATTTTTCCGATATCATTCTTTGTGTCGTTTAAGGACTGTCCCTTGCTTTTCAAACAATGTTGACGTTTTTGGCCAGGTCCTCTATTGCTTATAAATCCATGTATTTCTTATTGCAAATGGGCAAACATATTGGACAGCAAAGACATTAGTGGTAAGGGCAGTAGTGGTGGTATTTTTTATCATGTTCTGGACAAAGCTGGACTAGGGTGGTTATAGAAGGAGGCAGTAAATTGTTACATTCGATAGAAATCGCTTCATTTGTTCGAGTGTACCTTGAGGCACTGTGGTGTATTAAACATTCAGAACACAAACCTTCGTCACATTCAAAACACCAATAGTCAGCATTTTTAGTCCAATGCTGAGCGTCACAGACACCACAAAGAAACCTTCGTTTATGGAACAAAAAGTACAGATACACATTGAATATACAAACAAGACATATGGATTTACTACTGAGCAGATAAAACAACAGGGTTAACACAATGTTTTTTTTTATTTTAAAAGAGACAAGTATTAATAGCATTACTTAATTTTAGAGTCATTCACTGCTATTGACTGTTAAACAACGTTGTACCTTGGTTGCTGAAATCTCTTCAGAAGTTCTATGTTCGTCACCATGACTTGATTGCTCGTGATGGGAAATCAGTGTCTCAAATACGATCTGACATTATTCGCTAAGTCTAAGGTAGTGTTTCCTATTCCTGGATTTGACTTTTCCTGAGACGTGACAATGAGTAACTCGACGGATGTTTAATTAGAGGCAGGCACTGCTAACTCGTCCGGACAACCTGAGACCACCCATGGTTTTAACTGGGTTTGGGTTATTCTCTTTCTGTGTTTATTTGTTTTGTTTTTTTTTTGTTTTTGTGTTTCGTTTGCCTATATCCGGATTTGTAACTGTCCCTAAAATTTTGGCTCTTGTTCGATCGGTTTTCTTTGCTATTTTTCTTTAAATAAACTATAACGGGTTGAACACAAACCTAGGAATAACAAATAAAGCATAAAAATAATAAATTAGTTGCAGCAATACAGTGTTCATTTTTATTCGTTTGAGACCAATTATCGTGGTTTTCGTGGGAACGGACAAACCACGAAATCAAGAATTCAACGAATAATAATACCCAAGCATATATAATTGTCATGAACACCTGAAAAACTTATGTAGAACGCTTGTTTACATGGATACTGTTGATCGATTTAATGACATTGTTTTTTCAATCCTTTTTTTGATAGAGATTGAGACAATTTGGCTTTATGTACTTTAATGTGTTTTTAACAATAGAATGAAATTATATTGATAAAGGAAAACATGGCTGTTCATCAGATTTGTTTATTCGCGTCATTAATTAGTTAAGTGTTGAATTCATTAGTTTACGTTATTTGTATGTGTTCTATTGTTCCATAATAATTTTTTATTAACTATATACTAATACTTTATTTGTTGTTTTTGCTTAAGTACATAAGGAGTCATGGGTGAAAAAACGATTCAATTTTTAATTTTATTACAATATCATTTCAATATGGAAAATAAACAAGCACTAAAATATGTGAAATTGGTCAAATATTATAAAGATCACAATAACTCAGCTTTACGGAAGCCATATTGAATTAAATCACTACGTGCAGACATGGCCTGGTGTGTTGAGATCAACTCTGAGCGTGCATAGGCTTCACAACAGATGCTTAATGTCCACAAATACCTTTTCTAAATGTGTTTCTTCTGTGTTCTCCTTCCCTCTCACTCAGCTGTTCAACCACTTGTTTTGTGTACCAGTCATGAAAGTTGGGTTTGCGTAGCTCCTTGTACTCTCTGTTAACAGACAGATCCGAAGGCAGGAACTTGTCCGTACACGTGATCGGAAGCAATTTGATCTGGCGTTTGTCGTCGATGCCAGTGATGGGTACTTGCTGGGACATTTGCTTTCCCATAGTCCAATCACCACCCGGAATGAGCTGGCAACCTGTCTAGTCCCAGTTGATCACCAACGATTCGTCTGGAACACTCGTCTTTTACGACTTTTCTACTTTGTTGATGAAGTGCTTAATAGTATCGAAATCTGCTGGTATGTGCTTAACACCTTTTGTACCTTTCCGTTGTACGAAACACATACGACGAAGAAGAGACAAAGCAAATGGCTTTGTGATGTTAGTATGTCCATCATATAGTTGTTGCTTATTCCTGGCACATTTGGTAATGATAGCCTCGGCCCATCCATAACAATGCTTTGATTACATCACCATTAAGTTGGACGCAATGACTCCTTTCCCGCACATCGTTGTCCAATCTGGGCCAAGTAGGAGGGGGTTACCTCGTGGTGATTTTGATAGTATGTCAACGTCCCGCCACCTAATAAAGATAAAAATATACAAACATTCAAATCATTATCTTGTATACGATTATTCCTTCT
This sequence comes from Limnoperna fortunei, assembly GCA_944474755.1. Classification (NCBI taxonomy): domain Eukaryota; kingdom Metazoa; phylum Mollusca; class Bivalvia; order Mytilida; family Modiolidae; genus Limnoperna; species Limnoperna fortunei. Next base: position 30,851,871 of record OX104116.1, on the reverse strand, counting down.
TAAAAGCCTCTAATTAAACCATTAATTTTCATGTTAAACAAACATACGAAATCATAGCTATAAAGAATGTACAACACATCTATTTACGTTGGTTTAAATAAAATGACATGATTATTGTTTTTGCATGGAAGTGGATAAAGGTTAACTGACAAAGTTTTTTTTTCTTTAAGGAAATCCAAGTTTTTTATTGGTCCGTTTGGTTTATGAATATAACATTCTTTTTTTTCTTGCTTCAGTCCCTTAGACCTTGAATTTAATATTATAAACAAATTAATCTTTATTTTAAATTAATCTTGCTTTTTAATTTTCAAATATGCATCACGCATGCTGCAAACAGTGATCTCGCGGACTTTTCTGCCAAGCTGCTTGTAAACTTACGGGCTCCACTAGCAACGCCATTTTTCAATGAGTATCTTGCGATTTTGGCGCTAGTGTCATCGTCGTAATAGTTAAAATCGCTACGTTTTCTTTTGCGTGATGGAGTAACCAGTACTGTGTCAACAAAATCATTAGCAGCTTGGGTTATCATAATTGTTTTTAGCTGGTACAATTTTCACGGTTTTGTAGAACTGGAAAAGATGTCTTTAAACTACTGTAATTTAACCAATCTTTAAGTGGCATTTTCGAACGGTGCTATTCAACGTATTTCGTCTTTTTATAAAACAATGTAAAGCTTGGGTTTTGAGCATGAATATGAGGACCAATTTCCATAAATTAGTTTGTATTATATTTTAATAAAATCATTATTTGATTGGAACTCGTCCATTAAAGTATTCGGTGATACATATTTTCTGTGACCTTGTTAATTATGTATCAACTGACTAATCTTATGTAGTTCATTTTCTTTTAACAACGAAACCGTAAACAATAAATCTACAAAGAAACACTGTAAACGTATAACGGAAGTAGAGCACGCTTAATTTGACGGACCTAGGAACTACGAATTTAAATATTTAACGAAATATCTGTTTTACTCCAACTACGAAAATTGATATCCACGAAAATAAATCAAACCCCTCTACTTTAAACACGCGATTTATGATTGTTAACTTGAACTGTGAGTGTGCGATATGATGTTTAAAGCGATAATATTGTTCGTTTTCAATAAAAAAGCTGATGTCCAACAACACTTGGCCACACAGAGTCCACTTATTTATTATGTAATATACGTATTCAGCGGCTTTTTAATGCACAAAAACAAGGTAAACACCAAAGATTTATATAAGTATAAAAAGTGTACAAATATTAATATAATTATATGCAAATGCTCCCTAAATGAGGCTGATACACACAAATATTAAGCTTTGGTGCCTTTGTTGGTTCGGTGAGCTTCAGCTTTGACCAGTCTTAGCCAATCGTTTAGAGTTTTATTTGCGTTAGATTTATCCCTAATAAAACAATTTGATCAAGACCTATCTGGATTCAGTTAAAGCTGTCCATGGGATTGATAAGTAAAGTTTATTAAAATGTTTCAAATAACATTGACGATTTTTAACCATTCCCAATCACAGCTATCAATAAGACTGATAGAATGTGAAATAAACAACCATATCGTTATATATACATACGCTATAAAGTATTGGTTTGTTGTGTGGTGGGGTTTATTATTAGCATGAAATCTGCAGAAATAATTTTGTTCTTTTGAATAAGGGTTGACGCCACTTTCAGCAACTTTTCCAAGGTTGCTGGAGGTTAGTACTATTTTTCATCGGCGTGTCAACACTGCGGTTGCGTTTTCGAGCTGTGCTGCGCATATTGAGTGCTTGACAATTATCTTACGTTAAAAGTATTCCCAATTTTCCTGCAGAATGTGGCAGGTGTACTCTCACTATTCAGGCTTAACTAAACCACACCCTAATGAAGGTTAAGAGACAATAAGTAGCAAAAATTTGCAGAAAGAAGATTTTTATCTAATTTCAACAATCAAAAACGAATGCAATTATACCTCATTCATACATTAGGGAAATTAGTTAAAGGAGAACCTTCAATTTTTTATTTCAGAACAAATGAGCAAATGTTTGTTTTTTAAATTGTGTTTAACGCCAATTTCAGAAATTTTTCAGCTGCATCGTAGCGTCCAGGTTTTACGGTGGTTTCATTATTATTCGTTGGCATCAATTTTCGTTAATTTAAAGAAAAATCCATTTCGTTGCATACATAAATTCGTGGATCGCCAGATCAAATGTACACTAAATGTTAGAAATGAATTCTTTAATGAAATTGTTTAACATGTTTTAGTTGTTGACACAAAGAATTTTTAAAGAAGGAGTGGCATAAATGAAATGTGGATATTAAAAAATTCAAAAGATCTGATAGACATCTTGAGGTCTGGAACTCTTTCCCATTGTAACAACATTAAAACATTTGATTTTTCGACACTCTATAAGGCCATTCTTCATATGAAGCTTAAAACTAGGTATCAAGATCTTAAAAAAACGCTGCTGTCAATCAGAAAATCTAACATTGACAGATTTAGACTTCAGTTTATTAAGTATTAGATTTTGAGTCATTGATGACGAAGTAATTTCTGTCATGACTAATTACCAGGTATTTATATCGTCTCTTTCCGTTTTTCTTGAAAAACAGCGTTTTATACTAACGAGATTTACTCGTTTGCCGGCGCAGATTGTCTTTGCGTGACACTTATAAAAGTTTTCACATTTCCTTGAACTATAATTCAAAAATCAATATCCAACATCAAGGACATATGAGTTTATTATCTACTGGCATGCATCTGTTCCGCCCTATGTGGTATGAGGAGTATAAATGGGTAAAATGTACAATTGATTTTAATCTCTATATATCATTTTTGTACAATCTACATGTCATGCGGAAATATAAAATAGTAAAAGATCTTTTAAAAAATAAGGAGTGTATGATCCTGCAAAGTAAGTACTATACAAATGTTTTATAATTTACATATTCGAAATGTAAATCGAGTTCGTGTTATATTTATAAGTGCGATTAGTAAGAATGGTGATATTTGTGAGAATGAACGTTCATTTTATATTCTCCAAACACAGGGACTGGTAAAAAGAGCTTTTTAATTATACTGGGTCGATTTTGTTATAGTGTGAGAGAAGGACAGAAACAGTCTGTACCTGCCAACTGTAAAAAATGTAAAAACAATATTAATTTACCCCTATCTACACGGGTTTCTAGTTAGTTCTGTTTAAAATTAATATATTTTCATGAAAAACCCTTCCTTTATGTTTCTATGGACTGTATCGTTTTTCGTTGTTGATGCCTTTCGGCACTTACTATTGCAATAATGATGACGTCCACTTCTGTCCAGACTTATTGTCCGTTTTTTTTCGAACTGGTTGAAATTCTTAATATTTAACAGTTTAATGATAAGATTTTTGACAACGAACAAAAACAATCGATCTCGTCAGTTTTTGTATAGGTTGACCTAGCAATTTGCAAAACTCACACGTTATTTATATATGGTAACTGTTACTTTATTATCCGGTCATGTAGCGCGAGTATTAATTTCGCATCAATCGAAGTGGGTCTCTCATCACAGGATTAAATATACATTATAACTGTGATTGACTTCGATATCCCCAAATGCGCCGTTATACTATTTATTCCCGTTTTGCATCCTACCATTTGCTCCATCATCGTGCAAACGTGGATTCGGATTCTTTGACTTGGGAGGAGGCTATTTTAGATATCAAATAATGACTTTTTGTATCAAAAAATGTATTTCAACAAATCATTTATTGATATCAAAGATCGATTTTGATATTAGAAAATCACTCTTTTGATATTAGAAAATAGTCTACATCTACATAAAATTAAAAAAATTAACTCTTGACATAAAAAATATTCTTACATAAAAAAATTGATTTTATTTTATATCTGAACGTAAATCAAGACATTGGCCAAAATATACCGTTAAAATTTTTTTGATATTATACGAATTTCAGATACTTAACTGCGAATATAGGTTTGGGAAAAAAACGTGAAAAAAAATCAAACTTAAATGCTGATATGAAAAAGTACAAACCATTTCTTGATATCAAAAATGATATTCGGATTTAAAATATGTGCACAAATGATATTATAATATCATATACTATATATTTTAATATAAGAAAATAGTCAATTATTGTTTATATAGAAAATTTATTATTAGATATCAAAATTATAATTTCATATATAAAATAATATATAAAAAAATATCACGAGCTATTTGAGAAAAGTGGAATATAAATGCATAATATCAAACAGGAAATAGCCAATAGTGAAAGATATAAATGTGTATTTTTACTCAGTTTTGTTTATACTTTTTCAGAATGGTGATGCCTCGGAAAATTTACCGCACGGTTTTTGTGTTGTTTTTATTCATTGTATTGTACACAACATTACTTTTACCACAAAGCGCCACAAGTGACAAAGAAAATCGGGTGTGGTAAGTCATTACAGACACAACTATTCAACAAGATACAGCAAAAGTGACGATACCTGAAAAACAAGTGTTTAGCATAAAACATAAAGCCATGAATGTCGTTACTGTATGGAGTCATGATTTGACAGGAGTTTGGAAACAGAGGTTTGACATCTGCGCAGGGGGAGAAAATGATATTGTTAAATCATTAGTAACTCCGTTCGGAAATGTTTCTATACACGTGCACGATCCCAAAAATGATATATGGGTTTCGAAACTTATAATTAATACTGGTAGTTTTGAACTTGATAAAGTGAATACTCTGGCAAAGTTATTAGAATCAGAGCCATCGTTAAACTTTATTGACATTGGTGCTAACTTAGGCGTTTATTCATTGTCGTTTGCTAAACTTGGAAGGAAAGTCATATCAATTGATGCATTGAATTTAAATATGGCGAAATTATGTGCATCTGTCAAACAATCACCTTTTGAAGACAACATTTACATGGTAATGAATGCCGTTTCATCGAAACATGAAACCGTGAGCCTCGCTGTACACGAGAAACATTTTGGTGGAACATTTATTGATCAGAATGCAGAATATGTCAAATCTATAAAAGGAAACAGAGTAAAGGGAAACCATTACAACAATATTTCAACTATAGTATTAGATGACCTATTGACCTTACCATTTATATCTTTATTTCCAAAAGTTTTTATTAAAATGGATATAGAGGGATTCGAACATAAAGCGTTAGAAGGTGCTCATCTGTTTTTCTCAAACATTTTTGTACGAGGAATACAAATAGAGTGGATTTTTCATAGAAATAGGTCAACAGGACAGATTATTGTAAACGTTTTAGAACAATATTCTTTTCATCCATACGATCCCTTAAGCATAAAACCGCTTCGACGGTCAAGCTTGGGAAATTGGGCTACACAAGATGTGTTATGGCTCCGACATGACTGAGTATTTAACTACAGACAAAATAAAACTTCAAATGTCCTATCCCAGGAAATAGGGTCATTTCCACACTTAACTGGTTATTGCTCGCGTGTTGTTAATGTTTTAACAGTTTAAAAACACCACTCTTTCGATTTTAATGTTTCATTAAGAATACAATGTAACAAGCTACCTATATATATATCTCTGAAGTGAGAAATTCGAGTCTACCTGTAGGCACGTGGACAGTAAGTCTACCTATACCGATAGACAGGCCTGACAGTTCCCCAAACCCAGTTTTTCAACTGGTATAAATCTTTTGACATTAATTTTCAGTTACGAGTTTGTGATGTCGGTCAGTTGATTTTTACTATACAATTGTTTAAAACAAATGAAGACATAAATAGCACATGGGAAAATCCTAATTATACGGACATCAAACAAACGAAAGATCCTTGATGGTAGTATCAAGTCTGATGTTTAGAGTTTAAACTAAATATTTTTAACTTTCTACAGTACCCCATTACAAATCAAAGCAGTCTGAAAATATGCTCACCAAAACAAATACTTAGATCACGCCTATATCCGGATTTGTAACTGTCCCTAAAATTTTGGCTCTTGTTCGGTCGGTTTTCTTTGCTATTTTCTTTTAAAAAACTATAACGGGTTTACACAAACCTAGGAATAACGAATAAAGCGTAAAAATAATAAATTAGTTGCTGCAATACAGTGTTCATTTATTATTCGTTTGAGACCAATTATCGTGGTTTTCGTGGGAACGGACAAACCACGAAATCAAGAATTCAACGAATAACAATACCCAAGCATATATAATTGTCATGAACACCTGAAAAACTTATGTAGAACGCTTGTTTACATGAATAGTGTTGATCGATTTAATGACATTGTTTTTTTACCAATCCTTTTTTTCCATAGAGATTGAGACAATTTTGCTTTATGTACTTTAATGTGTTGACAATAGAATGAAATTACATTGATCAAGGAAAACATGCCTGTTCATCAGAATTGTTTATTCGCATCAGTAATGAAAGTAGTTCTTGTTGTGCCTTTGGTATTGTAAAGTGTTGACTTTTTCTTTTTAGTAAAGTGTTGATTCCATTAATTTACGTTGTAATTGTACCAAATAAAATGAACAATGCTATTTGTATGTGTTCTATTGTTCTATATACTTGTACTTCATTTGTTGTTTTTGCTTAAGTATATAAGGAGTTATGGGTGAAAAATCGACCCAATTGTTAATTTTATTACAATGTCATTTTAAAATGAAAAAAAAACCAAACACTTAAATATGTGAAATAGGTCAAATATTATAAAAGTAACATACTACTACTAATTCGCCAAAAACACCATATAGGCCATACCGTCCATTTAAGTAGTGCTCGTGTTTTGCTTTTTGTATTGTGTATCTGTTTGTTTCGTTGGTCTTCCCTCTTTGGTTTAACCGTGGTTTTGTCTTTCAATGACCTTTCGTTTCCTCAACACTTCTAAATATCCTCGATTCTTATTTCGTTCACAAAGATACAATAAATGCTGACACATTTAAAACCGAATTAAAAGAAAATCTTAAGAATATGCAGTGCTAAGGTATTTTCGAAAGGTTAATTTTTGTCAGTAAACTTGTTGCATTGGTAGGTAAACAAACAGAATTAATTTTTTATAGTGAAATCAATACTTATCCAGGGTCATGGTTTCGCCAAGTTTCATCAATCCATTTGTTTTTTATTGTACAATACACACTTGATTGAAAATAGTTTTAATAGTGAGTTAGCAATAAATGTTAGGTGTTTTCGATGAATAATGGTATGACGTAGTAGACAAAAATTTAAGGCTTTCTAATGAGAAATAAACCACTGAACATGAGAGAAAGATCTTATTTAAGATTTTATTTAAGTACCACAATACTAGGGTGGTATATTTTAAACTTCAGAGCATCACGGAGTCTTACGTTTGTAGTGAGTCTGACCAACAAGGAAAAAAGACAAAGAAAATTAAAAAATAAAATAATATAAAGTTTATTTTTTGCAAATGTGTGCAGTCAACCAGATGAAGTGCACAAAAATACCATTTATATTATCTTAAAATTGAAATACGTTAATGACCATTTGGACTGTGATAAACTTCTATTGTGATTTATTTTTTATAAAAATACCTCCCTTTTAGAAAAACAAATTCCAATGGTAACTCTTAAAGGGAAACTTCGCGAAAAAATGAAAATTTGATATGTTATTCTTCAACTAAAAAGAAACACATTTGCCTCTTGATGTTTTATTATATTTTCAGTGGTAACGTTTCTGCATGGAATTTACCGTGTAAAAAATGCACTTATGGAGGTCCGCCATCTTGTCACCATCTCGTCACTAGATGGCGATACTAGACATCCAAGTACCTAAAAGTCGTCGTATGATGATAACGCGAAACGGTCAATAACAGAAGGTTGTACTATAAGACAAGGTTGTGGAAAGATTACGTTTCGTATTCCTGATCTATATATATGCAAAAAAAACCCGACTTGTGTAACAAGTAGTTACATGTGTAACCAGTTTAAAGACTTCTACTTAAGACTATTTCCACAGCAGCAACAACGGTAAACGGAAAGAAATCACAGGAAAAAAGTCACAAATTTGATAGGAAAAAAAGTCCATAAATATTAATTAAATTGAAAATTGTTCGTATTATTATTTTCAACTTAATTAAGCAACTTATTGAACGAAACTTTTTTATACAAAATATTTGCGAAGTTGACTATTTAAGAAATAACGGTCATTAAATGAAATATTTTTAAATACGCTGGGTTTCGCGCATCAAAATTTCACTTCACGTTTAGTACATTTATAATTATTATTTATTGTTATTATTATAACTAGTATTACTGGTAACACTTATTGTGCGTAACACAGTTTCCAAAATTTTACATGTTGTGTATACATATTTGAGTTAACGTGTAAGTTTTACATTTCCTCTTAATTGGCATCTAAAGGTATTCGAAATCTTATATACATCCTGTGTTCTGACACTTCTGTGTATTCAAATCACACCTGTCCTTGGCAGGAGGGGGTGTGCCTTTCTAATTTCGAATTACATGATTAACCTTTAATCTGGTTAGCTTTTGAAAAAGTCCGAATATTCATACTTCAAAGTCGGCGTCAAATGATCTAGTAATTGCAATAAACATCCTGTTTGTTTACCTGCTAATTCTGTTAATTACCCTTCATAAACCAGTAATGATTTACCTGTAACATTTTCACGTCCAGCTACAACTGCCGTTTCAAGACGTGCAAAATTATTCACGAAATTTTATTTTATATATAAAAAAATAATCTTTTATTACAATTATTATTTAGGTAAATTATACCTGAGTTAAATAAAGACAGGTTAAAATTTGTGTCTAAAAATACTTTTATTAAAACAAAGATCATTAAAACATTAAGACGTATTTGGTAATCTTATGTTGTCAGCCGGTCATTAGTCATCGCCACAATTTTTATATTCTTTAAAGAGCTAAGGCAGAAAAACATATTTTAAAACTGGATTATTTATCATATTTACTGGATAATTACATTTATCACGTCACAAACGCAGTCACATGATAAAATACTGTCAATATGGCGGCCCCCATACACAAAATTTTACCTCCTTTAGTCCAATCTAGAAGCTTAACGGTAAAGAATACAATAAAACATCAAAAGGCAATTATATTTCTTTTTCTTTGAAGAATAACATATCAAATTTTCATTTTTTCGCGAAGTTTCCCTTTAAAGTTACATAATGACCCTTTTGCAAACACTGCAATTGTTACTAAGAAATGCAGACGACAATTAAAGGTAAGTTCAGAGTGAGTAATATCGATAACTGATATTATCTGTTTCTAAGCGTGAAATGTATAAGAAAAATAGCGGAAAATGATATGTGATAAATGAAAAGTGCACTTGATTATTTAGAAGGTATTATTATTTACAGTTGTACTACATACGCCAACCTCACCTTTTTGGGCTTAGTTTTTATATATAAACACGGTAGTGATGAACATGACAAGCAGAACTAAAAATAAAAGCAGCCATCGAAAACACCTTACGAGACCAAATATGAATATTTAGTAATTAGGGAGTAACACATCTAAATATAAATCTCATGCATACAATTCATACATTAACCACTCTAAAAAGGGTTATATCCGGTGTTTTGCACGACTAAGATATGCTTTTGCGTTCTTTAATGACTCAACTATAGTAAACGTCGGTGTGCATTGGTGGAGGGTTTTTGCTTCACAATTAAAAACTGCTCACAGAGTATAGTCGAGCTTATGCCTCTTTTGTAGATCCAAAAAAATATTTTAAGATCTTTCCCACTTCCATTGGGTAGACCTTATTGTTTTTGTTTCGATTATTATTAAGGTCTTTGCCACTTCCAGTGGGAAGACCTTATTGTTTTTGCTTCGGTTATTATTTTTTCCGCCAACTTTCAAAACCAAACAGTTTAAAAATTAGAAAGTCTTTCGGAATTCAGCCTGTGAAATCGAAACATTTTCTTTATGGAGTTATCTGCCTAAACACCGAAAACTTTGTTTTCGCATATTCTCTGGAACTATAACAGATACAAGAAAACTGAAAAGTGACAAATGTTGAGGAGCTTTAGAGACAACTTTATGATAAAATTTAGCTAAACATTTCTGACTAGCGGAGGCGAGCGGTATCCCTTGAATGTTTCAAGGACTCCGCTTATCACAAAAACTCAAAACCATACGTCGAAATCATAAAAGGTCTTCACCATTGTCGTTCTGAGACATGTCCTTAAAAAACATCTCAAAGTCAAAGTTAAGAAGTGACCTCGAACTTAGGCCTCTAATTTTGTCATTATTACCACTCAAAACTATAAAAGATAGAAGAGGACAATAAATGGGAAAAATACAACTCTCATTAAGACCCTCATTTGATCTATTTGGTTCGAAACTGTGCATTGAACCGTTTTCGAGTGAGAGCCCTTGACTCATTTCGGTTTATCAGTTTTTTTGCAAACAACTTGAAAATGGTTAGAAATAATATAGTAAACATATATTTTTTATTGATCACGAAGTCAAGGCCTTAAATTTGAGTCATATTTTTTAAAGGTCACGGGTCAAGGTCATACCATAGCAACATGGTAACCATTACAAAAACTCCTTAGCATCCATATCTTTTTAAAATCAGGTGATATACCTAACTGAAATATATCATTTTACAACCAGAAGTGGAATTTCGTCCCTACCAACGGCCACAAAAGTCCTTGACAACCATGTATTGTTTTAATCAGGACCACAGAAATAGTCTATTCCGCCTAAAAATGTCCAATAACGAATGTAGTCAGTTCAATCTGGGAAAGATCTTTCTAATTGTTCTTGAACAATTAGCTCTATCTTTTGAAACAATTTTTTCTTCAGATTTTCTTCGTTAGGAAAGTTGGCGGTTTTCTCTTTTTTATATGGCGATTTTTATAAGTAAGGAGGGACAAGATATCTGTTCCCTTGGTTTCATATTTTCTTATCTCGCCTTTCCACTTGTGAAAGATACTATTTATTTTAAGATGATATCTTATATCATTTATAATTGCTAATAGACGTGTTTGCCAATTGTTTGAAAGAAAGTGAAACTTTCGAAGGCGTTTAGTAGTTTTATTATACAAAATAACTTCTTCTGTAAACTTTGCTACAAAGTAACTTTTGCCAAATCTGGAAGAATGGTGAAAAATACTCTAACTATGCCAAAATTGCAGGTGCGCAATTTCAAAATGTTTGGAATTGCTCTGTAAACTTTCTTTACTAGTTTAACACTTTTGTAGGAGGAGTCGAATGCACAAAGTAAATACCATCGCCTAAAAAGTCTACCGAAAACTAACTGTCTCCATATCTCGATAAATTGTAAATTAAGGTTAAAGTCAAACATACTTGCCGAATTGTAGTTGGCAGTTTTGGAGTATGTTGGTTACAGAAAGTGTCAGTAATTTGTTACTTTAAAAAAAATTGTTTCATGTGTTCTAGTGTACTTTGATAGTCCGCATTTTTAATCAATTGAGACTGTTAAAAAATTTGTCCTGGAGACATAATTGGTAACATATTTTGGCTACCATCAATTTGAAAATAGGTTTTCAGATAAAATGATTTTAATGTATAAAATATTCAACCAAACACGACAAGGATGACGGAAACAAAGCGATAAGAATAGTTCAAGTGATTTGAAATGTTTTGTTTTAATTGTCACATTTTATTATCTATTCCAGAGATAAACCATTAGTGTGAACTCGGGTATAATGAAATAAAAACGAATAGAATAACATACTAATTAATATAATAAACAAACATCTTAATCGTCATAAAAACAAACATTTACTTAGTGACACAAATAACAAGCAACTGCATACGATTACAACCAGGAACAATCTAACTAATTGTTAAAAAATGTCCCTGTTACAGCGCAGCAAACGACATATCGATTCTCTTGTTCTTATTTCCATAGAATTTTTTTATAAATGAACCCAGAATTAGAACTTAAGATAGGTTGTTGGATTTAAACTTCAGTTCAATTCATACAGTTTTATTTTCTTCTATTATACATTCTCTGAACCCTTGAACCTTCTCTGTGGTAAATTATTAATTTGAAAATTATTACCGTTTATCCAACATGAAAATTTCCTTCGTGATTCCAGGACAATGATATTTAAATTTTGAATTAAAATGCATGAAATAGGGAGCAAACTGTATCTTAATTGCAATGAATAAGATGGTAAAATATTAAGTTTTTATCATATATATTTGTTTCAGAAGAATATTTTAAAGTTTGAAAACTAGTGTGTTTTTAACTAAAATCATTTATTTGTACATTTGTTAATAAGTTTTTATGAAAAATTGAAGTTTAAATAATATATGTGTTTCATTAAAAACATATATTAAAGATATGCCCTACAGCTGAAAATTAAAGGTTGATATATTAGTGGAAATGTTTATTTATGAAGTGAAGTTTGTTTGTAAGACACAAAATAAAAGCAAAATGAAAGGTGAATTGCAACAGGCAGAAAATTTCAAGAAAATCAAAATCCTTTTAATTCAAATATTGCTGGATAAGACATGTATCCCTATCTCATTTATCTGATCTGCTATTTGTAGTTTTATAATATTTCACAAAAATCAAAATACTTTGACTCTGCCAGCCTTCACTATGTGTTTAAATATCTTACCAAATATAAACGCTGTAGCTTGAAAGATGAAAAAGTCATGTACCTTTATCTCAGTTATCTGGTCGGTTTGCAAACCGACTAAGTCATTTTTCTGGATGAAGTTTAATTATCTGTAGTTTTAAGAAAATTTATTAAAAAAAATTCCTTTGGCCCTGCACACCTAAATTATGTGTTAAAACATCATACCAAATATACAGGCTTTTGCTTTAAAGCTGTAAGTAAAGATAGCCGGAGTAGACATGCACCCCTATATGGAATGCAACCTACAATTCCACTATCTGCAATTTGATGAAAATTTAATTCAAACCTAAATCCTTTGTCCTTGCAAACCTTCATTATCTATACAAACATTCTGTAAAATCTAATGTTGTAACAGTAACACTGTAGAAGTTAGACGGGCAAGCCAATTCAGACGGACGGAGGAATGACGGACGGGCAAGGGCTAATTAATATCCCCCTCCTCAACAGTGCATGATGTGATTGACTTCAATTTTAATTGACCAGCATTTCCAGTTTTCCTACGGAGGTTCGGGATTTTTTCCTGCGTTTCCTAGTGAGGACAATTACTTTACTACTAAAACCAAATATCGCGTTTGTTTAAGTTTAAACTTGCTTTGATAATCACAATAAAGAATACAGATACACGGTTCCTTGGCAATTAATCAGCAATTGACAATTAAACTAAGATTTTCCCATCTTTAGATAAACATAAACCTCGAGGATTTTTAAATTCGTCGTTTTGACCAACTAATGTACGATCACACTTTCCATCAGCAGAAATCACAACTAGCAGTTGCCTTTGTCTAAAACTATACCAAGTGGTAATTTCAAAATTGTTTCATCTCGGATTTCCCATACCTTCTCACCAGACATGCTGTAGCACGTGACTGTGTTTGCCTCTAAGTCTGTTTTGTATAGTCTATCTGCAGATGATGCTGCAAAGTCATGTTCTCTTGTTTAACAATGCTGGTAATGGTATTGGTAGTATATGTCAGTAACTGTATAGCCCTTACTAGTTCACAGTAAACAACCTTCCCTTCTCTTTATGTTATTGTATAACAGGAGTTGGAAGTCGGGATGACTGTATCTACACTACAACTACCAATGTTAACAATCTATATTTTATTTAGAACATTTGTTGTTACAGCAATCATCTTATCTTCTATATACGTAACATCAGAAGAGAAAGGAATTTTTTCTATTGCCCTGTCAGTCTGATTAAGGATAACAATGCGCTTGTTGTAGATACGATCGGCGACATTTTTTCCAGTTGGATTTATGGTGCACCCTGTAAAACAGTTTTCTTATTTCTTTGTAATGTCCACTTTTCCTTAGTTGTAGTTTGATATCATTGATTGATTAAACATGCGCTGCCGGAGTGGTTGTTGTAAGTTGTGCTTTCTTTTCGATTTGTCTGGATAGAATAATGAATGAAGCACCAGTTTCAACCGCAATAGAGCCGAATGTAGAAACAGTTGACTCAAACTTTATCATCATGTCATCAAATCTGAATATTATGTCAATCTGACAAAAACGTTTATCGTCATATAGATTTTGTATAAACTTTGTATAAACTAGAGGGTTTCCTATCTGTAATTTAATCTTTTACTCTGCAGTATTTAATTCTATCAACATTTGTTTTGCTATGGTATCTAAATGAGAATTTATGTTCTGATGCATATCTATAATCTGGTCGTGAAAAATTCGGCGCTGTTTTTTGATCCTTTGTAAGTTTAGATTTCGGTCTTTAACTGTTTCCCCAATATTATTCTTTGTGTCGTTTAAAGACTGTTCCATGTTTTCCATGTTGACGTCTTGGACTCTTTAGCCAAATCCTCTATTGCCAAAAAAAAAACCGAATTTGCTTATGGCCAGTTGTCAAACATAATAGGCAGCAAAGACATTCGTGGTGGGGGCAGGAGTTTAGATATTTTCTATAATGATTTGGACAGTGTTGGACTATGTAGGTTATAGACAGTGGCAGGAATTTGTACTTAAATCGCTTCATGTGTTCGAGTGTACTTTGAGGCACCGTGGTGTATTAAATATTCAGAACACAAACCTTCGTCACATTCAAAACACCAATAGTCAACATTTGTAGTCTAATGATGTGCGTCATAGACAGCGCAGAGAAACTGTTTACTGGAAGCCATATTTTCTGCAACACAAATTACAGATACACATTAAATATCAATACCAGCCATATGGATTCATAACAGAGCAAAGAAAACAACACATTTCTTAAAACAACAAATGTCTTACAGTACTCTTGTCAATCATGTAACAAATGAGTAAGATTTAACACAATACGTCTCTAATATTATTTTAAAAAAATACTACCATTAATAGCATTACTTTAAAAGACATTTAAAATAATATTTAAATAAACTTATTACAATTTACTGACAGAAATACAAAAGGAACCCCTGGGGCCGAATTGTGAAAGTAGTGAGTTATCTACTATGATTTACTTTGAACGCTTAGAGACAACAACCATGGTAAAAAAATGATTAATGTACGAGCAACATACGACAGGATGGCGTGTCTTGAAGGGGTGTTCCAATTACAAAACTAACTGTAACTCTCACTGGAAAGCAGATGCATACGATGTGTTGATTTAATAACATAGACACTCGCTATAATTGTCTGTTGCAATATTGAGGGAAAATCCAGTTTATGGCGAAAATAGCTTTGGCTATTAGTACCCTAAATATCATAAATGTACTTGATCACGTGGTCTGTCAATATGGAGGTTGCGGGCTCTAATATTACTACAGACAGGATGTGCTGGAATACAATCTAAATTGACAAGGATTGCCAGTTTTGCTACCGTAGATCCGGGGTTTTGTCTGAGAACTCAGACTCCATCCCGCAAGTAAAAACTGTTCGCCATGATGTAATTGAAAATGGCATTAATCACCATTCAAACAAATAAATACAAAACAATAGACGCTCTTTATCGACTGAAATGTTCACTTGACACTGAACCGAATTCTGTGCAGGATACTTTACCGTTTTCTTGATCATACTTGGCTTTGAAAAAGATCTTGGAGCCATTTTCCCTTTAACTTCGTCCTTAATTAAAATATTGCATATTTAAGATCCATGCTAAAAATATCTATATATCCATCATACATGTATATTTAACATTGTAATACTATATGTATTGGGGGGGGGGGTCGAGTGGTTAGTTAATTTGTCTACTGTTAATTAAGTGGTCCGTCAACACTGA
Organism: Limnoperna fortunei; assembly: GCA_944474755.1. Lineage (NCBI taxonomy): Eukaryota > Metazoa > Mollusca > Bivalvia > Mytilida > Modiolidae > Limnoperna > Limnoperna fortunei. Next base: position 30,836,079 of record OX104116.1, on the reverse strand, counting down.
GGCTGTGGGTTCAAGTCTCACTGCGGGCAGGGTGAACTCGACACTCGACTCCTAATTGACAAGGATTGCCAGTTTTCCTACCAAGGGTCGGGGTTTTCTTCGGGAACTGCGGCTTCCTCCCCCAGTAAAAAATGAACGCCATGATATAGCTGAAAAATTGCTGCAAGTTGAGTTAAACACCATTCAAACAAACACAACAAAATAAATGTGTGTAAGCTGTAATAACATTGGATAAGGTGAGGGTAACTATCTAGTATGTCTTCCTGTCTAAGCGGGTACCAATTGTGTACTGTCTTTCTCTCAAGAATAGCCTCCTAGTGAATCTTGTGTATCTAGTGCGTGCGCACTGGCAAGTGACACCCTATCCGGGTACCTAGGCTAATCGATGAAATAGATTAATAATAGTTTATGCCTTGGAAGGATAATTCCTCAAAATACCATATAAGGCTCTGAAAACCGACAGGGTGATAGATCAGTTTATCACCCTCTCATCTATGTTATTTATATCACATGATGCCTAGCGGTTTAGCAGATTTTTTTACAGCTAGTCGGAACGCATTTACAAAACTGGTAGTCATGCATATTTAATTACCAAGAAACAACAAATCGGATATCATTTGTGCAAAATTTTACTTAAATGCAAAGACCGGTTGAAGAAAAGATTTTTAAGATTTCATTTCATTTTGATATTTCATATTTACTTCTTTCTTGTACATTTTGGTCATTAATGACCATTAGATTCTCATTGTAGGTGGCCTAACCGATTTATTGGAAAAAATCCGACCTCTGTCAGGTTGGAAATAAATATTCTCGCCTGATCATATTATTCTGTCCTGCCTGATTATATTGGAAAATAACTATCATTAGCCCTTTTATATCTTTTGGCCCGCTTCGCGTGCCATCTTTTTAGAACCTGCACACTTCTTCTGGGATATTGTTATATATAATAATTTTCTCCACAGTATATAATTCATTTTTGAATTAATCTTTTTAACAGCGTTATGGGATACTATGAACCACAATCAAATAATTTTGCCATTTCCAAGTTTGCAATTTTGGAGATGTCTCATCTCCAATTCAATTCTGGAAGAAGACATATGCCAATACTCAGCTTAAATCCTGTGTTATACAGTTGTTCTCGACTTTCAATTTGCAGTAAGTTGATGTCTCATGTACATTTATTTAATATATCATAACTTTTTATTAAAAAATGAGCTATAAAGTCAATCGTTGCTATCACAGAGGTACACATTAAACGTCCCTCGGGTGTGTAGAAAAACACTATTAGGTCATCCGTCGCTATCACAGAGGTACACATTAAACGTCCGTCAGGTGTGTAGAAACTCTATAAGGTCATCCGTGGCTATCACACAGGTACACATAAAACGTCCGCGAGCTGTGTGTAAACACACTACAAAGCCGTCTGTGGATATCACAGATGTACACATTAAACATCCGCCCAGTTGTAAGAAACCCTTTATAAGGTCATCCGTAGATATCACAGAGGTGCAAATTAAACGTCCGTCAGGAGGGTAGAAACACACTATAAGGTCATCCGTGGTTATCAGTGGCTCTCACTAAAAGTTTATCCGTGGATATCACAGAGGTACACATTAAACGTCCTTCAGGTGTGTAGAAACACACTAAAACGTCATCCGTGGCTATCACAGAGGTACACATGAAACGTTTGTCAGGTGGGTAGAACCCCACTTAAAGGTCATCCGTGGATATAACAGAGGTACACATTAAACGTTCGTCAGGTGGGTAGAAACCCACTTAAAGGTTATCCGTAGATATCACAGAGGAACACATTAAACGTCCGTCAGGTGGGTAGAAACCCACTAAAAGGTCATCCGTGGATATCAGGGACTATCACAGAGGTACACATAAAACGTTCGTCAGGTGGGTAGAAACCCAGTAAAAGGTCATCCGTGGATATCACAGAGGTACACATTAAACGTTCGTCAGGTGGGTAGAAAACCACTAAAAGGTCATCCGTGGATATAACAGAAGTACACAATAAACGTTCGTCAGGTGGGTAGAACCCCACTTAAAGGTCATCCGTGGATATAACAGAGGTACACATTAAACGTACGTCAGGTGGGTAGAAACCCACTAAAAGGTCATCCGTGGATATCAGGGCTATCACAGAGGTACACATAAAACGTTCGTCAGGTGGGTAGAAACCCACTAAAAGGTCATCCGTGGATATAACAGAAGTACACAATAAACGTTCGTCAGGTGGGTAGAAACCCACTAAAAGGTCATCAGTGGATATCACAGAGGTACACAATAAACGTTCGTCAGGTGGGTAGAAACCCACTAAAAGGTCATCAGTGGATATCACAGAGGTACACATTAAACGTTCGTCAGGTGGGTAGAAACCCACTAAAAGGTCATCCGTGGATATAACAGAAGTACACAATAAACGTTCGTCAGGTGGGTAGAACCCCACTTAAAGGTCATCCGTGGATATAACAGAGGTACACATTAAACGTCCGTCAGGTGGGTAGAAACACACTATAAGGTCATCCGTGGCTATCAGTTGCTATCACAGAGGTACAAATCAAACGTTCGTCAGGTAGGTAGAAACCCACTATAAGACCATCCGCAAATATCACAGAGGTACACATTAAACGTTCGTCAGGTGGGTAGAACCCCACTATAAGGCCATGCGTGGATATGTTAGAGGTACACATTAAACGTCCGTCAGGTGTGTAGAAACACACTATAAGACCATGCGTGGATATCACAGAGGTACACATTAAACGTCTGTCAGGTGTGTAGAAACACACTATAAAGGCATCCGTGGCTATCAGTGGCTAACACAGAGGTACACATTAAACGTCCGTCGGGTGTTTAGAAACACACTATTAGACCATCCGTGGCTATCACAGAGGTACACATTAAACGTCCGTCGGGTGTTTAGAAACACACTATAACACAATCCGTGGCTATCACAGAGGTACACATTAAACGTCCGTCGGGTGTTTAGAAACACACTATAACACAATCCGTGGCTATCACACAGGTACACATTAAACGTCCGTCAGGTGTGTAGTAACCTACTAAAAAGTCATTTGTGGATATCATAGAGGTACAGATTAAAGGCCCGTCAGGTGGGTAGAAATCCAATTTAAGGCCATCCTTTGCAACCACAGAGGTACATATTTAACGTTTATGGGGACGGAAGATCCAAGGTCAGTTTACACGCAAAAATGTATACTGAACAAACCTGACATATTGCTCGATAGGCATTAAACATCAATATGGCAGTCAAAGGAAGAAGAAATATAATGCTGACAGATATATTACAGAAGTACAAAAATACAAATTGTGTCATTTCTGGCGTCCATTGTTTACTTTAGATAGTGATCTTTTAATACGCTTTTCCTGCAAAAAGAAAAAAAATTCATAATTAATACGTCATATATGTTTGTCTTTAATTGGAAATACTGTTTTCAGATTGTTTATGATGAAAGTTTCTAAAAATATTTTGCATGTTATACATGATTAAATACCTTTACAAAACAACGTGCAGATATCATTATATTCATATTCTGAAATAATTTTTATATTGTTACATCAGGTAAAACCAGACAGAAATGTATAAAGTATTAGTACGTTATTTTATATCAAGTAACTAAAGTCAGGGGTGTATTTACCGAGTCCATATCCGCCGTAGCCACCATATCCACCAAATCCCCCTAATCCACCAAGTCCACCAAAGCCACCATATCCACCTAGTCCACCAAAACCACCATAGCCGCCATATCCGTCTAAACCACCAAATCCGCCATATCCACCTAGTCCACCAAAACCACCATAACCGCCTAAACCACCATATCCGCCATATCCACCTAGCCCTCCAAAACCACCATATCCGCCGTCTCCACCGAATCCACCAGAACCACCCCACCATGGCGTTTTAAGACCTCGCAAACCATATCCACCAAATCCTCCTCCCAGTCCACCAAATCCTCCTAATCCACCAAAACCGCCATATCTACCAAAACCGCCATATCTACCAAAACCGCCATATCTACCAAAACCGCCATATCCGCCATAACCACCATATCCGCCGTATATGCTGTACAAGGCATTTGTAGTGCCCAACAGAGCAAGCAGCATAAAGAGTATAACGTTCATTCTGTAAAGCAAGAACATTTTATCAGCTTCCACCTTAAACGAAACAGACATTTGTGTACTTCTTACATATTTTAATAAAACGCAGATAATAAATAATTAAGTAACACGCATCTGAGAGAATTGGTCAATGATTTAAGATAAAACAATTCTACAAGACTATTTGGTCAATATTAGGGTTCAGTGGTTAATAGAATCATAATATAAATTATACCCATTGTAATTATTTGAATGATTGATTGATTGAATGGTTGTTTAACAATTCAGCTTTATTCACGAGCTCTTAAAACAATTATCAGTTAGAAAATGGGATTGACCAAATTAAATGACATTTCTACTGCTACAGGCATTAGGAGTTGGATTTTGTAGCAACTACAGTACTCCCTCTACGTCTACAAAAGGGCTATTTAACGCGCAATAAGCGTGGCACTTTCGAATCACGGCATCCACAAGGTCTGCAAAATTCCTTTAACGAGATGATATCCTCTATCCACCACCTGGTGATGCGCTGGGCAGCTTATAGTCACCGTCACAAATGCCTATAGTAAGTTTCGAAGCGGCAATATAGCCGTTTTTTTTTGCTGACAAATAAAAACTGCTTACCGCATTTGGTCCAGCTTATGCTCCTTTTGTAGATTACAGAATGTGCAAACTGACAACAACAATTATATCCAAGTGATAGTCCGCGGTTTGAAATGCGGCAGATTTTTTCACTTTGATAAAGCACTTTTCTATAGTAAAATTTGACCTAAATTACCATGGAAGTGTATGTTTGGAAGAGTCAATTGTTATCTATTCGAAATCCATCGGGTCATGTCGTCTGCAGTTAAGGCGGGAAAAGTCTCGCGGTTTGTCCGAATACCATTGAACGTTACGAAAGCAGACGATCTTTTTGAAAACAACGCTAGGTCCCTTTAGAAACTCAAATGGTTGACTTCCTATGTAAAATTCCCGTAGCAAATGTCAAGGCCGATTTCGGATATTTCAACAACAAAGGCATAAAATAAAATATGGACGTGCTAACGTGTAGATTTTTTTCAAATTGGATTTTAGCACTATAAAGGTACAGTATGGAATAATAAAAAAATGCAAGCAAAACGCCGAGCGCATGGGGGGTGTAACATTTAGTATAGTCAATAGTATTTATAGGTTTCACAATGAGTGAGTATTGCATATCGCATGATATCATCGCGAGTTATTTAACTTCAATAAAATATTAAACGAGCTTGTAGCGAGTTTATTAATAGATTGAAATTCAATAATGAGAGATGATATGAAGCGATATTCAATTCTTACGATTTGTCGATTTGTGAAACCTTTTTATCTTATGATGAATCGAAAATTGTAATTTGCGTGTCTAATTTTGTAGCGCTTAAACGGGTCATCGTATTCTGGTACCTTGACGATGATATCCTCAAAAGCCTAAGCGGCCTTCGGATATATTTGAAGTGAAGCTTGCGTCAATGAAAAATATTGCATCATCGTTGAATTTCCCCATGTCATACTCAGATATTCTTCCCAAATGTGACGTCACAATGTAATGTTTTTCGTCAGGGACTGACGTCATAATGTATTTTTTATATCTATTGTTCGTATCACATCGTTGCCCGTTGTATACGACTTTTTCCAAGTCGCTCGAGATATAGATAAGTAAAGAAAATCAAAAGAGAATTTAATTTACCAGATAAATTAGAACTATAAACGGTTGTTAACACAGTAGGTATACCGAATGAAGCAATTTTCAGCAATATTTTAAACACGAGATTTATAACTGTTTGTTAACTTGGACTGTACGCATACGACATCATGTTTGAAGCGATATTGTATCGTTTTATATATAAAAAATTCTTGGCAAACACCACTTAGCCACATTGAGGCCGCTTATCAGCTTATGTAATATACGTATTCAGCGGCTTCCTTATTCACAAAAACATGGAAAAAACCAAAGATTTATATAAGTATAACAAGTTTATAAATATTATTCTAATATGACGTCCTTCAAACGCTTTGGAAACACACCTCTATTTAAATATTCAACAAAATACGGCTGTTCCAGCCTTTTCAAAAACCCCCGTGTGTTGATGTTTTTGCTTTAAAATTTATTTTATTTTGTACCTTTGTAAGAAAATCCAATAGATAACATGTTTTCACGATAACAAGTCCATTTTCTATTCTATGCCTTTATTGTTTACATGTTACAAGTCTTCCTTGACTTTAGCTACGTTGTGTTTTCAAGGGACGTTGCGTTGTTTACAATGACGTTCAATGCAAACCGCGAGACTTTTCCCACCCCCACCACAAACGAATTTACAGTTACGTATCAAAATGAAAATGCAACCGAATTTCAAAATGTTGATTAATTGTGGAAAAGAACTGTCGATTTAAATTTGCACCATTGTGGATCTAAAACAGGAGCATAAGATCGACCAAATGCGGTAAGCGGTTTTCATTTCTCACGCACACACAGCAACACATGAACAGTCCCAGACACGCCACACGGCGACTGATGTAATGAAGCATTTAATTTTGTCGTTCTTTGTTTTGATTGTTAAATTTTATTGTAAATCTTAATAAGTATGTTTGTTTGTTTTTAATTTATATTTCTTCGTTTTTTTCTACTAAGTTTTACACGAGAAATATAATAATTTTGAAACAAGGGAGGTTCTCGGAAATTGGAACAGCCAAAATAAACCTTTACCTAGGTAGTCGCGAAATGTAAAAATTCTGTATTTTCATATCAGAATCGAAATAATTCATGGCTGCCCCAATTTTATGGATTATGTAAATATGGTTAAGCATCATATTCATGATATTTTACCATTCGCTAACGCTCATGGCAAAATATTCATGAATATAATGCCTACCCATATTTAAATAATTCATAAAATTGGGGCAGGCAGCCATGAATTATTTCTTAAATATACATATATTCTAATGCCCTCTATTTTGAGGTTTATATTTATAGGTTATTTACGTTTTTTGAAACGAGATGCGTTTTCTCGTCCATAACTCATCGAAGGGCGACAGCCCTGAGATGAGATGACGAGAAAATGCATCGAGTTTCATAAAACGTAAATAATGTGTTTATTGCTGTTTTGTAACATTATGACGTCACAGTCTTACTTGACGACGTCTCAAGCTGGTAGATCGAGATGGAATAATATCGCACACTAAGATCAAAGGAAAATACTTCAAAATAGCGATAAATACAAATACTAAGCTTTGGTGCCTTCATTTGGTCTCAATCATTCTTCCTTGGAAGAGAATTCAGCTTTTGGTTGGTCTAAGACAACCTTTAGCGTTGCGTTCTATCTGCGTTAGATTAATCACTAAAACATTTCGACTATTAGTCTTAAAGACCAATCAACATGGCTGGAATTTAAACTGTTTCTGAATTAATAACTGACACTTTTTATTATATCTTCGAAGATTGTATAAATATATAGAAATTCACTCTCAGTGTGTGTTATTTAGCGTGTTACTTGTTTCCTTGGTTGAGTAGATATAACTTACAGTTTGACGAGCTAAGTTATAACTTTAGTTTGTTTTGATGCAATACTGCTACATACATTATCAACAATTAAAGTTTGAAATTGATTTTAGAAAACATCAAGTAACTAGTTTTCTAAATTAGACTTACTTGTTTCTGCTGTTATGATGACCAAGAGACAGTCGGGGATGTTTTTATGAAGACTTTTATATTGTGTTTGGTATTACCCATAAAAATCTAATTATATTTTATTAAGACCACAAACTAACCATGACAAATTATATTTGGACTTTTAACGGGAAACGATAGGAAATTCTGGATTCATTTAAATCTGTTTATTTGATTGATGAATAAAGTCAATTAAAGTGTTTCAAATAAAATTGATGAATTTTAACCGCGATGATCAGCATTACCACAAAACATAACAGCAATCAACAAAGAGTGTGAAATAAACAACCACATCGTGATATATACATAAACTATAATGTATTAATGGTTTGTTGTGTAGTGTGGTCATTTATTAGCATGGAATCTGAAGAAATAATTGTGTTCCTCTGAATGGGTTTTTACGCCATTATTTTTTTAAGGTTCCTGGCTGTTGGCTATCAAGCATCGGCTTGTCAACACTGAGGTTGCGTGTTCGAGCTTGCTGCGGACATGGTTTACTTTACACTAATCTTACTTTACATGGATTTTTACAGTTTCATGCCGAAGGTCGGTGGTGTTCGCCTATTATTCGGGCTTCCTCCACCCACCATATGGGCACATCCCCACCCACATATGGGCGCATCCCCACCCACCATATGGGCGCATCCCCACCCAAATTAATACTGTCTAATTTAAAGCCATGATATAGCAGTAGGATATTTGCTGAAAGGGGAGCGTTATCTAATTCAAAAACAAAAAAAACAACTGCAATTATACCTCTTTTTTAAATGAAGGAAATAAAAAATAATTGTGAAAGGCTAAACTACAATGTTTAATTTCAGAATCGAAAGGCGAATATCTTGTTTGTTTAGAGGGAACTGGAGTACTCGGGGAAAGCCCAGACCTTCGACAGGCAAATTGGCAATCCGTGTCAATCAGAGGCGTGCACATCCTGCCCGCTGTGAGATTTGAACCCGCAATCTCGGTGCTGACAGACCAGTGATTTACTGTAGCGGTTACCAATGTACAGTTTATTTTCCGAAATGTACAAAAGGGTTTGTTATGGAGCATGGAGCGTGGTACTCTCCAACCTCGTTGTCCACTAGAATCCTCTGTGAGACTACATAATATAACCTGACAACTTCATCGATCATCGATACCCAGATAAGATCTATGCATACAGATTTTACCTAAATGTATGCCAGTTTAACAGTGGATTTTCTATTTGTTCAGGGTTTGGTTTGAAATGCTTCACTATACTTCCTAAGAAAGAATTCGACTTCGTTCTATAATGTAGATGAAAATATGTGTGGTTTTCATGTAATTCATTCCAATAATTTTGCCAATATTTCAAATCAAATTAATACGTTTAACAAATTCCTCTCTTAAATAAATCAATGACAAAATTTTAATTGTAATTCAATGAAATAAAAATGAAAAAGTAAGATACTCATTGATGAAATCTGTGTTCACTACTGGTTAATTAATTATTGTCCAGTTAGCATAATGTGATGTCTAATGTACAGATGTACTCGTTTACAAGCGCAAAATAAAATAAATCTTTTTGTTCTGGTGAACGACCAACATATGAAATTCAATACAATTTGCGCAGTTTTTGCAATTTTGTAGCTGAATAACTGCTAGCTTTACACATCTCGCAACAAATATCAACCGTTATACAATCGGATCAACTCGGTTATTTGCGCCTATGGAAATGACTGAAAATAGTTCAAAATGGAGATCATTTACTTCCGAGGTCCCTTTCCCGACCCTTCACGGAAATGGCTAATTCTATCCATGGTGTACGGTCTCAAAAGAGGAGAGTTAGAAAAAGTTAACAACGACGGCTGGCAAGTATAGTGGCAATAAGGAAAAAACAAGAAAAAAGAGCCATGCGAAGACAATTTTATATCTATTAACAATTTCATTCATGTTGACTACGTGTAGATCTTCTGTTTACAGTTTTTTGAAGAAATGTATATTTTTTATTTCTTGTCTAGCTGATCATTTAAGCTTTGATTTATTGCATCTTTCAAGATAATAGCATAATTATCCACAAAAAAGTAATTGAATTTCAATAACCGCTGCAAGGAGTTGTCTGACATATAAATATTATCTCTGCCTGAAAATGGTTTTCAAGATATAGCAAAGGTAGCCATGATGTTTTAAAAAAAAAAGACACAAAACATTATAATCAAAACCCTACACTGAGCCATCGGAGGGTATAAGCCTCGTTTAATTGGTATCTTATCGGCAACCGGTTCTCAGAACATAAATGGAGGATATTTCGTAAAGTAAGGCGTTCGGAACAGTGACGTCTACAAAAACTACAAAACTTATAATAATGCATAAATTGCTGTAGCAAGCGAGTTTGCTAAAACTTGGTTTTTACAGAAACAGCTTTTACTCAGTCGGAAATCATACAGGGAATGAGTTGATAAAAAATAGTTTTAAGAAAAGGGTAAAATGTATGTTCGATTAATGTAGAAAATCTATAACTTTTACTTAATATTTTTAGTTTCCTTTGGAAAACACCACTCATTATAAAGTGTGGATAGTTATGCATATGTAATACATGTACGATGTACCAAACTTAAACTCAGTGTGCCACCTCTTTTGATATGACTATATACCAGATATCAATTGATTTAGGTAAAATAGCGGAAAACATATTTAAATAACCAAAACTAAACTTATACCAGTTATCAAAATAATAGGTTCAAGCATTACAGGACAAGGGGTCGAACACTTTAAATCGCCCAATGCATCAGTCGATGACGAAGATACTGACTTTTCAACTATTTTATGCAACTATAGCACTTACGTAATTAAAGCCTCGATATCGAATCAGATCAAGGTCTCAACTACCATAAAACAGAAACTTTATAGAGACTCTTTTCTTCTTACTGAACTCAAATTTTAGGTTTTTTCCCAATAGTGTCCTATGTTTAGAAATGTTTTTTGCAAGTCACGACCTTTTTACGTTTCAGACGGGCACACATACAAAAGAAGTAGACTATCGTGGAATTATTTTATCTAGGTGTAAGAAAAAATTTCTGATATGTTAAATAATAAATTTTAATTAAATTTCTGTACAATTCTAAGTTTAATTGTTTGATGGTAAAATAACAGGTATATGCAAACAATCTGATTTCATTCGATACCAATTTCTATATTTACTAACCAAACTAAACGAAAAGTATCCAAAACAATTAAATAACCAAAATATATCTATATAGAATAAGTGCTCTGTCCTCAATTCTAACGTTTGTTTCATAATGGACATTCTACTTCTTTTTGAAGTCTGGGACCATACTGTGAGGTTTCATAGTGCTCGACCCTCAGAGCTGCACAGCGCGTCCGCAGAAGGCGGATATGGGATGCCATTTCTGTGGGGGTTGTTTGGTCATAATACGGAAAGCCTGACTGCGGACCAGTGGGTAACGTGTTTGGCGAGTGCCACGCTTCATGCTCGCTAAAGACCCATTTGGAAGATGTCGATAAGATTAGGCTAATAGTAGACGCTACTAAATTTTTTGCCTCTACCCATACCACATACTTTTCTAGTAGCATTCAAAATGCTTGCCATTTGGTCCATCTTTTATGAACTGATTTATTGTTTGTTAACTTGTTCTCGTTCTGAATATATCTGAAACACTGCTCGCTGGACATCGCAAACATCAAATCAATCAATCCAATTTTTTAAGATTGTTTGGGAAAGAGGAGGTTTATTTTTTTCATTTTCTTGTTAAATATTATATAATAAAATCATTTCTAAATACTTTTTAAAAAATCATTTCAGTGTTTAAAAAGGTTTTACAATATAAAATGAAGTGAGTTTCATCCTCCACCTAGTTACAGGAGGAAAATAGTCCTTTTAATAATTAACAGTTTATAAAGGGCAATTTCACCCCAACTAAATACAATGTTATTTTATCATGTATAAAAAGGGGGACCTAATTATTTCTGTTCACATTACTCTCTTTATACAGGGTCTCTCGGAAGAAAGGTAAAGGTTGTAAGTCATTTGCCTGTCAACTCTTGACGTTGCAGGTTTGATCCCGACTGATTGCGCGGTGTGCGTGTTTCCAAACCTAATTGACAAGAATTGCCAGATCCCTTGCCAAATATCGGTTACCCTGGCTTTTTCTCCAATAACAACTTGGTCGAATAGTTGGTTGCTGAGTGTGGCGTTAAACCCCATTCGAAACAAAACAAAAACCATTTTCTACATAGGTCTGAATGTACTATATTATTTTTACTATAAACGTCATTACAAGATAACTAAGCTCTATAGTTTCATTAACTACATTTTCGTATAAGTTATTACTATGGCTTCAATTACCTTGTTTACAGGTAATAAAAGAGATGATATATCCTCAAGGTTAATTGTTATTATTATTAATCGTCTTATTTTCAATAATTGTTTTTAATCATCGGTGTGCGTAAAGTACGTAATAATGAACATAATGTATTATTACATATAATTAGATCTTGTTACCAGATTGCCTCGGATTCATGCTACCGCCCGTCGTTTGGACGTCAATTGTTTTCAATTTACAGTGTTTCAAAATCTAATAGTCTGAATTTAAAAAAATCTAAAAATTTATTTACGACACGTTATTTTAGCTTGCTATTTTGCAGATATGAAATAATAAACACACAACAATAACGCAAGACTGACCATGAGTATCCTCCGGTTTACTTCAACAGTACCTAACGTATTTTAATTTCCATTTCTCCAGCACACCCATATGTTGATGCTTTAACAGAATATATTAAATTATAAGTGTCCATTCTTTTTTAGATTTACATTAATCATAATGTAATCCAATTAAGCCGGATTGGGGTGAATGCAAGTTCATGCAACTTTTTACTCAATCCTATTGATAATTTAAAAACCTGGATTTTTTTCCGCAACAAGCTCATAATACTGCACTGTGCTGGCACTACAATAAATGGTAGCCACCTTCAGTTAAATAATAGCTTAACGTCTACCGTAGTATTGAGTTATGTTCAGGACGAGAACAAGTTAACAAACAAATTCAGCAACAAAAAATAGACCAAAAGGCCGACAGTTGTGTCACTGAAAAAATGGAGTATTGTGTGCCTAGCGTTTCAGAAACTACAAAAGCAATATTAATCTTGCAATGAAGGTGGCTCTTTTCAAACAAATGACCTTCTATGGTCCTGGCTAGTTTTGAAAAAAGGTTATCTCCCTTATTATGGTGTTACCATATACTATCTTATGACAGTATTACTAGTTTTTTCCTTTATTCTTCAGCAAATGGAAACTATTTTTTTTTTGTCATAACCGCCTAAACAGAAAACAAAACCGAACTTACAAGTAGATAAACAAAAAATCAATTTAAATAATGGACCACTCGGAACTTAGTTGAAATTGCCGCATAAACAGTATTGAGTCAGCTAGGCACAGAGAATATTTGTCTAAATATGCCTAAAAGCCAGGATTTACTTGCTAAACATATCATGACTATTTACAGACAAAGTGAAACTTTACACTAAAAAACTGTGTAGGTAAGACATACTATATTTACTACAGCATCTACAAGCACGAAATGGACACCACATTTAAAACATACCAGAGAAGTGTTTTGTACAAAGTCTACTTATATCTATAATCTAGTGGTAATGTTATAAATTATGTATCTAAGATTGTGGTCAGCTAACCATAGATCAGTCGAAGATGTCTGCCATTTAAACAATTGACCTTCGTATGACATACTATTCTGTATTCATTTTATCACTTCGTTTGTATAATTTACTACGTACGACAGCTAAAATCGTTCCACTAAATAAAATTTAAATACAACAACAAAAACACTTGAATCTATAAACTGAAGAGTAAAAATCCAAGAACCATGGTAACGACTTTAAATATTAGAAGACATCATTTTGAAATAAAGTTTAGTGGTTAAATTTTGTGTAGAACATTTAAACCCACTGGCATAGTAAGGTTACAATCCTTTAACTACGTCACAGTCTGATAAAACTAGAAGTTCCTAGAAGCCTTTCTTCGTGTACCTGACCACATAAGATTAAAAAAAAATTTAAAAATCTGCGAAGTGTTCAAATTTAACAAAATATATTAAACTCCTGTTAATACTACAGTTAAAATATTTAAACTGTTTTGTTGAGAAATACAGCAGAATTTTGTTTATTTTTAGTAACAGTAAGCATCTAGGTAAGAGGGTGTGGTCTGGATAATTTTGGCATAAGAGGTTCCTAGTTTGGTTATAACAAGTTTGTTTCAAAGCATACGATTTTTTATTTTCTCTTTCTAGATCAATATACATTTTAGGAAAAGCAGGAATATTTGTTGAACTTTTCCTATTTATAAGACTACATGATTATACTCAAAGACTTGGTCCAGTGGTCTCAAATCTGAGTTAAAAATGACGAGTAACATATCAAGGATCATATATATCACGATTTATTGAAACTGGCACAGTGGGTTGAGACTAGAAGTTGACCGTTCAAAACGTTAACGGACGGACTACGGACGCAAAGTTCTGACACTATTTAACTCTTAATAATGAACGGCGGTTCCCCGGTGGCCGAGGAGTCAACACCGACGTTGTGAGTTCCAAGCTTACAGGGGGCAAAGTGTGTTCGTCTAAACCTTTATTAACAAGGACTGACAGTATTCCTGAAGACTATTTTTTAGGGTTCTCTGCTTCTTCCATGAATAAAAACTGTTTGCCATGTTCTGCAGAAAATTGATAAAAGTGACGTTGAACCCCATTTATACATACATAAAACAGCTGAAGATACATTAACCGCGGTTTATGGTTACCTTGTGCGTTAAATAGTTAAATTTTAAATTTTAAGAAATGTTTGCTCACCGTTTAATAAACAGTGAGTATTTCACTCTTGATAAACTGTTTTCTGTTAGTTATGTTTCCCCAAATGTGTTGTTATTTATACATAAAATTAAATAATGGATAGAATATAACTCATAAAGTCAAGAGATTTACCTTGACAGGAAACTACTATAATTTGAACACGAACCATAATTACCAAAAAAAAAAGATGAATAACATGTGCGTACTAATTTTCTAATATGTATTGAAAGATTGTTCGGTAAAAGAAACACAAGAAACACAACGTTAAATTTTACATTTTCTGTCTGAAATTGTGGTATTAAAAGTTAGGATATTTAATTCAATTTCTTTAAATTTTCATTTTTAAAGTTTTTAAAAATTTGCAAAAACTTAAAATTTTCTGTTTAAATATGTGATATAAAAAACCAAATAAGTATCAAATGTCAGGATATTTGTAATCAGTTTCATTTAGTTTTCATTTTTCCAGTTTTTAACAATTTGCAAAAACATAAATTTTCTGTTTAAATAAGTGATATAAATATTAAAAAAATTTGTATTAAATGATAGAATACTAGTAATTCGATTTCCGCAAATTTTAATTTTTACGTTTTTAACAAATTGCAAAAACATACAATTTTCTGTATAAAAATACAAAATAAATATTTCCTAAAATTCTGTAGTTGACATGTTTGTTTTTTGACAGTTATGACAACATGACATCAAATATGCATAATGCACTCTTACAAAGTTCAAATTGTGATCTGTTAAGATCATTTACATTCGTGTCATTTGTGTAGTTGAAGATCAACAAGATATATCTTAATACCACAACTAAATTTAAATTTTATTATAAAAAATAAACATATTCAAGTAACTGGCGTTTAGTCACGTATGCTAGATTTCCAATGACTTTCAGCAATTTTTGAACTATTTGTTTATTTCTGACGTATCTGACCTCGTAATTACTAGCAGTAAAAGTTACTGCAATCTATTTGATTTGATTTCTCATTTTTTACTCGGTATGTGCCTATTGCATTGACAAATCAAAATCCAACTCTAGTGCTTGAGGTCCTTTAATAACGGTAAGTTTTAGATCATCTATAATAAGAACCGAAGTCTATCAATTGGCTTTTTTTTGTTTGAATGGTGTTTTAACGTCACTTCGAGCAATTTTTCAGCTATATCGTTGCGTCCAGTTTTTATTGGGGAAGGAAGCCGAAGTACCCGGAGAGAATCCCCGACCTGCGGTAGGAAAACTGGCAAAAAGTCGAGTACACCCTGCCTGCAGTAAGAGTAGAAACGGCAATCTCAGTTTTGACAGATCACGTGATCAATAGTAGACAAACTACCTTAACCAAGCGGCCACCGAGGCCCCATCAATTGGAACTACAACATATAATTCCAGGACATGGACAAAACAAGCGTACAAAGAGGTCGATACCTTGGCGAAACTTAATGGATCCAAGTTATTAGGCCCGATTCAAATTACAATGATTCATTTACGAAGATGCGTACCAGTCTTCATATACCCTGATATGACTAAAACTATGTCTGACATTCTTGACCTATATGATGCCGTCCCTGCAATTAAGGCCTCTGATAACATCCTTGTTACATGAAAACAACAATATACAGATTGTTTGATAAAAGAATTGGGTATTGAAGTTTATAAGGCAATCCTACTTACAAACTACGCTTTCGAAAGGAAATTTATGCGGTTTTAGTCTTCGTTTAGTCTCCCTAACCAAGATGATGACTACGATGTACTATATTTGCACTGGATACCAAAATTATGCAAAAATCCGTACAAATAGCATAACACAAGATGTTCCACCAAATCTCTGTATACACTATCCTTAAAAAGTAATGTGCTATAGGTTATCCTAGCATTTCGAGGAGTGGCATAAATCAAAAGTGGGTACTAAAACTTATAAATTAAAAAAACTCAGTCGACATCCTAAAGTCAGCGTCACTTTCCCAATGTAACAGTATTAAAATACAATTTTTTCACATTGCATACGTCATCCGCCATACGCAGATTTAATCTACACTGCAAGATCTTGTTTAGGAAATGTTTAAAGGGTCGATACAAATACTTAGTACTTATTCATGAAAAAACTTACTATGTCATCATAGAAACATTTAAGAATAAACTGACTGAAGAAAATATGTTCGATGTTAGATTTTTTTATAGGCAACATATATGTTATGTTTAGAGAAAGGCTTTTAAACAGTCTATCGCCATTCAGATGTGTACAAACTGTGCACCTCTTCTTGTACTCGTATTAGTCTAAATGTTACATTTAACATTTGAACACTTGCGAATAGTATGTCTTAGCAGGACACTGCTGACCAATCCGCTATTAACAAGGGGATTTATTGCACCTTGGTTGATGGCAACCCTCTCGTCAGAAGTTCTGTTTGTATATCAGAAGCATGCAAATACTTTTTATACGTATATGTATTTATATTGGAGATGGATAAGTATAAGCCTTTTCCAAAACAATTTGTGTAATAATTTGTATTGTTATATGTTAGATGTATAAACAATTGTAAGATGTCAAATAAAAACAAAATACATGTAGCAAGGAAACCGAACGAACAACAACGGCTTCAAGTAAATGGATTTATAGCGAGCACAGCTCGCAGCGGGCGAAGCTGCCCTTGAAGAGCGGTGAGCTCTACGGCAATAACGAGTCATGTGATCAAAATGAAATAACATGATCAAAATCTGCTTAATGCTGATATTGATTTTTTTTCGTCCGGAAGTTGATATCGTCAAAAAACTGGAACAAAGTGAATGAAGCAGCACTAAATTTAATTTTAAAGAACGACTTAAAAATAAATTTGACAACGATAAAAAGTTAATGTTATATTTAAAAATGACAACAAAAATTTCATACTATTTGTTGCAACCTTTAAATGGATCTTTGAAAAAAAGACAATCAAATTACATTTCATGTGACGTCACCATTACACAGAAAGACGTCACGTGACCACTGGAATTTAGAGGAACATTTAGGGTGTTCGGAAGTAACGTCAATTATGAAATGCACATTATATATTGATAATAAAAGACTATATTGTATGTGCTCGCATTTTGGCAATGGCTTCTCCATATTACAAACATAAACAACACTAAACCAAAACTAAAACACAAAACAGTAAGTGAGTAACACGAACCCAATAAAAACCATGGTAGCTCTGGACAAGTAAGCAGTGCCTACATCTTATCTGGCGCCCGTTGAGGTACTCATTGTTATGTCGAGCAAAAAGGGTCCAATCAAGGAAATCGCATTGTTGCAAACAAGCTTTGGGATAAAGTATTAGTTGAGAAACTCCATATTATGGATCGGATGTTGCTGCACACGAAGTGTATTTTTGACGATTGGAAAGTTGAATCATTACGTATGTTCATAGAACGACCTTATTGAGTGTTGATTTCGAGAAGTGAGCCCAAATATGAGGCTGACTATTAGTGTCTGTTGTGTCCTAAATCCATGCCCCTTTGGATCAATTAGATATTGTCAGCAAATCGAGATAAACTAACTAAATATCAATAAGCCTACAAGTGACACAAAGACACAGTATTTGTGCAGGTTTCAATACATTTAAGGGTTGTACCCCATTTTTTTCATAATTTTCAGAGACTCGATTGGTTAGGACAGTTGTTCTGATCAATGATTGGTCAGCACTGGATGTGTGTGGGTTTCAGATTTTTTACCGGATTGCGGGTCAAAGAACGGATTTTCGCACAGATTATGTCGACTTACTCCCATGACTTACTCCCATAAAATGTGGATTCTGTGTTTTTTTGTTTGTTTGAACTTCTGCAATTCTTCAGGATTTGTGATAAATCTGATAACTTGCTAAAGGGGTCGTACAAGCTCAAACAAATATATC
The DNA here is from genome assembly GCA_944474755.1 of Limnoperna fortunei. Lineage (NCBI taxonomy): Eukaryota > Metazoa > Mollusca > Bivalvia > Mytilida > Modiolidae > Limnoperna > Limnoperna fortunei. The sequence continues at coordinate 30,817,548 of OX104116.1, read as the reverse complement.
ATTACATGCAGATCTAATTGTAATTAATAAATTTTAAAAAAGATGATTTATACCACAAATATCATAAGCATGTCGTAATTAATAAATATCTCACGAAAAAGTTTAGAAGAAATATTATAAGCTTGTCGTCTATAGCTTTGTAACGGTTTATAAAGTGCCGTGTTAGTTAGTCATTCCTTAATTTTATTTCCAAATCCACGTGTATAAAGTCTTGTATTTATAGCGTTACAAAGTTGAAATGCCAATATATACCAACACGATTTTTAAATTTATCACTTCTGTTTTAATGACCCCATATTTGTTAACCTTCGTTAAATAATTTACATAGCTCACTATTATATAACATTTACTTGAATATTGAATTTATCTTAAGCGCACTTAAGTTACAACCATATTTTCTTGAAGTACCATGTCGTCGATCAAAAATATCTGAACGGCACATGTAATAAGTTTACTAATACTCTCACAAATAAAGCTAAATAAAGCTAAATGTAGTGTAAGTAATAGTCGTGCGACGTTTAATGGACGGGGCCAGATGGAGAAACACGTGCTTACTGATATACCTTATAGCGTTTTTTATGCGGGTGTAAAATTTGGCGCTTTTTAGGTCAAAATGTTTTGCAAAAAATTTGGTGGTTTTAATTTTGGCGGAATGGGCAAAACCATAGAAAAAAATTTGGCGGTCTATCAATCCCGCATTACATGTGTTTGCGTATTTTCCAATTGGAACGTGAGTAAACAAGGGGACTACATAGAAAGGGGAAGGAAACAGGCTATATTTCATGTACAAAGACAGTAACTTAATTACGCTTGTCACAGTAGGTTTTGAATATTGTAGATATCAAAATGCAGATCGATAGTAAAACTAAATTTTTTATTATTTAATGGCATATGATAAGAAATATAAAAACTCAAACTGTTTTAAAACATCATCATCAAGGACAAAGTGTCTAAAAATACATCTATAGTTAAATGTCGAACCGTTTCTAAAACACAAGACAACGGTAATCAAGCTGGTGGTGTTCATGGTGACCTAATCTGTGCAAGAGGAATATCTTTATCTAGAATGTCTTTTAAAGTTGCATTGATGTCTGTTTCACGGAACCTATTACTCACAATTTCGAAATTGTTTTTATATTTTGGAACATCTTCACAATCCATTTCGCGGATAACGACTTCAGTCTTGTAAGGGACAAATTAGCCGTAGGACATAAATGAATAGTTTTTTTTAAATCTAACCTTTAATTAACACAATCTTAGGTAACACCAATATTTGACAAATGACCATATTATTGATTAAATTTACAATACCTATCGTCTACAAAACATTTTTCCGGAGTTTCTAAAATCATGAACTTTGGCGGTTTTTATTTTGGCGATTTCAGTTTCACTGCTAAGATACGCCAAAATTTGCACCCCGCTCAAATAACCCGGCGGGGGGTGTGGTGTAGGTGTTTTACAACAATAATACTTAATTAAACAAAAAACTTCACATTCATTTCATCTCTGAAATCTTCTCTTCTGGCATCACATTAATCTATATTAACTATAAACAGTATTCATTACACATTTTATGCAATGTGAAACTTGACTCAACAACAAACGTGATGACTTCAATTTTCCAATTGTCAACTTCCCGCTTATCGATTGTAGCATATTATCAGCTTCAAAATATGGTTTGTACATTTCTCACCTTATACGTTATTCTAGATCCTGTAATCGGTATTCGGATTTTCTGGACCGCTTATTGCTGTTCACTACTAAGCCAATCAAACAAGGGTTTGTTGTAACTATATGGATATTATCCCTTGAGAACTTATAAGGTCGTCACATTGACTAAATTGATAGTTATTGGAAATAAATCTCTAATTTACGATCGGACATTTTTGCTAAGTCATAGGTAGTCTTTCCAAGTCCTGTATCTGACTTTTTCCTAGACATGACAATGAGTAACTCGACAGGTGTCTAATTAGATGAAGGCACAGCTTACTGGTCAGAGGCGACCTAGTGCATCCATAGGTTTTACTTATTATCTGTTTTTGTGTTTGGGTTGTTTTGTTTTGCGTTGTATTTGTTTGTCAACATCCGTAATTGTCCCTTGCCTTTCGGCTCTTTGTTGTTTTGTCAGTTCCCTATTTTCAGTTTGCTATTTGCTTTTTAAAACTACTTAATACATTTTCTTTTAGGCACTACCTTTGACTACGGTATCAGCTGTTTGGTTAAAAAAATTATTCACGCAGGCTGTGGTTTATCATTGTTTTATAACAGGGTGACCATTTATGTCGTATTATTTTATCCCGAGCGAGAGCAAGGGATAAAATAGCGACATAAAAGGCACCCCGTTGTAAATCATTGATAAATCTCAGCCTCCGTGAATTATTTCTATTCTGAAAAGACAATTACGATACATTTGTAATATTTCCGTATTTATAGAAAACTCCATTTCCGCCATCCGTCAATGAAACACACAATATATTGCAACGTATAATCATTGCGCGTGTCGCTATTTATAAGATGAATACGTTATACGCAATAGCTTTCCGGTGGGAGTTACAGTTTTGTAATCGGAACAGCCCTCTAAAACACGCCATCCTCAGCGCGTGTTGCTCATACATAAATCTTTTTTTTACCACAGCTGTGGTCTCAAAGCCTTTACAGCACGTCATATTAGAATTATTGGTTTACCTGATGATCAAAGTTTTATTGTTGTTTAACCTTTTATCATTAAATTAGTAATACAACTCTATACTTACATCTTTATTATTTGGTTTTTCCAGAGCAGTAAGTCTTTATAAAAGGGCATCTGACGGAACGAGTTTTATTATTTGGGATATCTTTGTTTATATTTCTATTTCTCGAATGTTTATGTTTATTTATATTCAAGGATAAGATTTGGACCCTCACCAAAAAAAAAAGGAAAATAAAAGGTTCAACGCCAACACTACCTGCGTGACTGTACCAAGTCAAAGTTTTACTTCAGCGTCTCTTGTGTGGGTTTGTAATGTAATATCTTGGTTGATTTTTGCTTTGAATGCACCAGACAAGTTTTAAAAACAAAACGATTTGTATCTAAAACAATCTTTATTAAAATAGAAAATAATTAAAGCTTGTGTCGACTTTTATTCGTTCCTTCTATTAGTATTTATTTTTTCCTAAAAGAAAACAACAAGATATACTGATTGTTCATATATGTTGTCATTATTTTATAATTGAATATAAAGCGATATTTCTTATTAAAACTCGGGTCGTTTTAGGGTGTAGCTATTTTATTTTCTACTTCAAACACTGATTTTTCCAGCAGTGTTTTACCGTGTTGATAGAAACATAAAATTGCTGTATCCAGAGGTGCTGTTTAATAACTGTTGTATTATACTAAACACATTTTGCAATATGATAATTTAGATATGATGCTGCGTAAAGTCAACATATAGTAAATGATCACGAATTTCGCGCGCGAAAATAATCAGTTAAACTTTAAATTTCATCACGAGTTGATCTCCAAATATGGAAAACCGGCTGAAGTATCATCAAAGTGTTATGAACCGGTCAATAGAACTTTATTGATCAATTGGGTGAACATCTCGTAAACGTATGAGAAGTATAATAAAACTATTCAATAATTTACCGCGTTGTTACAGCTGACGATATACCAACAAATGCGAAAATTTTGTGCTCTATTTTAGATTAACTTGCAAACCGCGAAAGTAAATTCACATAAAACACATTAAAAACAGAAAAATAACAAATAAGTAATATACTTGTGAATAAACAAGATTGGTGTTCATATAACGTGAACTGGAAATTGTAATAAAAAATTCCACGGTTGCATATTATATACTACACTTAAACTCAAAGTCATTGCTGCTGTACTTACCAGCCCCGCCAATTCCGCCCCAACCGCCAAATGCACCTATTCCTCCAGAACCTCCAAATGCACCTATTCCTCCAGAACCTCCAAATGCACCTATTCCTCCAGAACCTCCAAATGCACCTATCCCACCAGAACCGCCAAATGCACCTAATCCTCCAAATCCGCTGTATGCACCAAGTCCGCCAATTCCATATCCACCCATTCCACTGTAACCACCTAAATTATAGCCACTGTAACCACCAAAACCTCCAATATTTCCACCAAGTCCAAGTATACCACTTGGAGCAAAACTTCCAAAACCACCAAAGTTACCACCAAACCCTTGACGGTAGATATTGTGGTCACAGATTCCGTACCATCCACATTCTAACCATAGTCCACGTCCCTGGACAGTGCCATATGTTCGGAGGTTATGTGCAGGGCTGTATCCTCTTTGACCCTTTTCACAATTAGCAACTCCCAACAGAACAAACAGGATACAAATGGCGGTTTTCATTCTATTAAAATATATCTTAATTACTAGATTCTGCAATAAAAAACACATTCAAATTCAAAAAGTCAAGTATCCAATTTCTTTTCTTGATTTCTTGAATGTGTAAGGATCGCGTTGCGTATTTTAATCATTCTATTGAAAATTTGAAGTTGGCAGATAAACAAATACCGAAAGGTGTGTGGGGTCGTTGAATATAACATGCACGTTTTTTCTAGTATTTGAAATAAATTACGTAATTTCCGGTTAATCAACTGTAGACTTTGTCAACATCGGTTATAAATCAAGCTAGTTGTAAGCAATAAAATGATTGAGGGAGTTGTTTACGTCCTACACAGACAACTTAACGCCCTTCGGACGGAAGCAATAAAACTAGTATATAAATAACTTACTTTATCAATATAACCATAACAACCATTCTACGGCCACAGAAGTATGACAGCTTTTGTACAGTTTGTGATGTATTACCGATTGTTGTATGTGAATTGTAACACGACTTTTTGCTATACATGTATGTTATAATTTTTAAAGTACAGTATACTTCATATTGTCCACTAAAGTATCCGATATGTCACATAACAATACAGTTTTCGTCAAAGGTAACCGTAAAACAGAACATTTTAATTAGTTTTTTGTCATATTTACTTTTAAATATATTATTTGAAAACAATGAATATTTGCCTGTATTGATGGAAAATTCTGACCACTTGTTCAGATTCTTTCTGTTGTTTCATAAATATATAAAATTAAAAATGGTAGTAATAAAATAACAAAAATAACGAGGCAAAGCAACAACAACAAAAAATAATGAACAAAACTTACTTGTAGTTTACTGACTGGATTTATATCTTGTGTGTCAAGAAAGTATTTTGTGTTTCTTTTATATCTTTGAAACTTCAATGAATTATTGAACAAAATCAAATTTCTTGACTGATAAAAACCACTACATGAGTAATTACATATATATCATTCTGTACACAAGACAACATATATTAATAACTAAGTATTTGTAATCAGATCGTTTGATTGATAGATAACAAACAATCTAACTATTATTACTAAATTTCATCTATTTTTTATCAAAGCACGACTGCACTGAGACGAAAGAGAAAAAAAATAAGACTTGTGGTAGCAAAAATAACCGAATCATTTCTGGTAACACCAAATATAGACAATGGATTAGTTTCCTTGTGTCTATGAACTTTAAACTTGTGTTATGTTTGTATAATTGAGTTCCTGGTAAAGAGAACAAAGCACCCTCAGTGTTTCTCTATTGGCCTGTCAAAAGCACGGAGTCTCCAGTTCTAATTTGGACTTGTGGAAAAATCAACCGAATCATTTCTTAAAACGCCAGACTTAGACAGTGGACTAGTTTCCTTGTGTCTATGAATTTAAAATTTCTCTTATAGTGGTGTTAGTGAGTTCCTGGTAAAGAAAACAAAACGCTCTCAGTGAAGGACATAGGACATAATTATTAGTCCCCTACCGGATTCGCCGAAGAGGACTATAGGTTTGCACTCCGTCCATCAGTCCGTCACACATGCATATGTTTTCCAGACATTTTTCTAAAGGCTTGCAGATATTGAGCTGATATTTGATAAGCGAATTAACTATGATGAGTTACAGATCAAGTTTGAATATCGTTCCGGTCCGACGATTTTTGACAAAAATGTTGGCCCTTACACTTAGTCAGTTTCACATCCGGACTTTTTTTTTTAAACGTTTGCAGAATTTGAGCTGATATTAGTAAACGAGAAAACCATGATGAGTTACAGATCAGATCAAGTTTACAATTTAAACATCGATCCGGTCCGATGATTTCTGATAAAAATTATGGCCCTTGGACTTAACAAAGTTTCTTAAGAATAATTATAGTTTTCCGGATTTTGTTCTAAACGCTTGCAGATATTTAGTTGTTTCAGTCCAATGTTTGATGAAATTATTAGGGCCCCGCCACTTTGAGGCGGAAGCCCTATAGTGATATTTTGATATTTAGAATGTGGGTAGATAATATCAGGGCGATGTGTCGTATACCATGGTTGCTGACCTTTGATCTTGAACTGTGACCTTAGGTCACATTATTGCTTTCTGAATGACAAATTCATGTCCGGGTTGTATCTTTTTTATCTTTCGAGGTAGGTTTTTGATATTTGGAATGTGGGTAGATAATATCAAGCCTTTGACCTTGAACTGTGACTTATGGTCACATTATTGCTTTCTGAATGACAAATTCATGTCCGGGCTGTATCTTTTTTATCTTTCGAGGTAGGTTTTTGATATTTGGAATGTGGGTAGATAATATCAAGCCTTTGACCTTGAACTGTGACCTTAGGTCACATTATTGCTTTCTGAATGACAAATTCATGTCCGGGCTGTATCTTTTTTATCTTTCGAGGTAGGCTTTTGATATTTGAAATGTGGGTAGATAATATCAAGGCGATGTGTCGCATACTATGGTTGATGACCTTTGACCTTGACCTTAAGGTCCGCGGGGCCCACAGAGATGGGTACAATCTCACTGATATCTAGTGGTCCTTACTATCCACACTGCAGTTTTAATTGGCAAGACATAATAAGTATACATATATATTTTTGCTTTATGTGGATAGCATGCGAAATAATTGCCTGGCACTTGTTTTCTCAATTCCAATAAATATACAATACAATATTCGCACATTGTCAGAAAATATTCAGGTTATTTGAAACAGGTTGAAAAACAAGGCTCTGCCGAGCATTTCTCACCAGTTTCGGGGAAAGTACAAATGAACTATATATTCTTTGACAATGTTTGAATATACTTTTCATCCTGCACCCCAAAAATGCAATTTATACTAATGACAAACATAGGAAAATCTCACTTCTAGCAGGTTTCTGACTGATAGTCTGATGTCACAAACACATATCGTATTCGACAACTTGTCGTTATCCAGTACAGATTACTAAATATCGTTATGAGTGAGGACAGTAATACCATGAGACTTTATTCGTAGTGACGATTAAAGCACAAACTTATTCGGCTACTGTTATTGTAAAGGAAATGTATAGATTGCCGGACAAAATGTGGTATTCTGTTCTTTTACACGGACATACTTTTTCGAATACGATATTTGTTTGTAGCGTGTCATCGCACCAATTTTTTTGAAATCACAGAGATGTTATGTTGGATGTTTCTTTCTGTATAACATTTACTTTATTGTTGCAGAATAAAACATATTCGTACGTTGGCAAAACTATAAAGTGTTTCTGTACTCGCCGCTAGACGAGCTAGATATGCTCGGCAGAGTATTGCATTTCAACCAATTTCTACGGCGCCTACAAATAAATTTTGCATTTTCTGACAGTATACACACATGCTTTATTTACAGGTTGACAGATAAGGTAGCTCATTTTATTTTGATGTTACCTATAAATGTAAAACTATAAAACATCGTCTTTTCTTGACTAATTTTCACGAGAAAAAAAATTCCGATCTAATTAGCTTATGCATTTTTCCTGCATTTTATTTGTTGTTAACCATCTATGACCCCTTGCTTTCAACTTTGTTCAAAAGAAGTGGAAAATCTGGCCATTCACTCTCAAATTTGACATAAAAGTCCGATAGATTATTTAGATATGATTTGAATTATAAAGAGTAAACACTATTTACATGTATCAAGAAATTACAAGTGGTCAAATGATAAATGCACCAGACAACCACACGTGTACTGTGTCACTGGTTCTTTAAATTATGAGCTGTCAGCGTAAATTAACAGATACAATATCTGTCATTTTTGACAATGTTCTATACAGACACATATTTAAAACAGAAGTTGAAAAAGCGTATAAAAAAGAAAACATTGATAGGATGCATACAGACGACAAAAATAGTATTTGGTGTATATTTTATTGTCACTTCAAACATATAGAGACAAAAAATGTTAATTACTGATTATTAAATATTTTTTATTATTGTTTGCCTCAATAATTCTTTGTGGTGACTAAGCATGGAGTCAGACCGTCAACAACACGATAGAAACTGTCGAGCTGCAAAGCCCATATGCCTTTAATAAATGGAGAATGGTATAACATGTGGAGAGAAAGTGAAGAGTCTGCATCGAAAGCTGTACTAGAAAAGAGTTACTAAAAATGTTTAAAATGTTTGGAACATAACAGCAGTTGCGCAACTTCATCATGCTTGTAAATCTTCGAAGACCTGGAAACTGTAGTAGGATTTAATTACATAAAATAGGTACCGTCTTCTTTATCTTTTCTGATAAATGATCCAAGTGTTAAAATGTTTTTAAAAAATTCGCAAAACCAGTACACATAATAGCAATTGAACAACTTCCATATGTGGGCAACCTTTTTTTTAATTTCAAAATTTGAGTAGCAATCTGTAGTAGTAGTTGATTACACACAAAACATACCCTTTCTACGAAAGCCCAGAAGGCTCATTCGATATTCGAGATTCTAGATTCGAGATTCGAAACTCGAAATTCGAGATTCGAGATTCGAAACTCGAGATTCCAGATTCGAAATTCGAAATTCAATATAGTTATAACCAATCAGATTGTTTGTAACATAATCGTCTACCAATCAGAATAGTTCTTATATAAACGTAGCCACGTGCTATTATGTTTATTTGGTGTTTTAACCGTCGACATATTTGTCAAAGAATGACTTGTTCAACATGGTTTTGTTAAAAAAATCAAATTTATAAGCTTTATTTGTTATTTTATCAAATTAATTCAATTCACAATAACATCTGGATTTTACAAATCAAGAATAAAGAATGCACATGTAAAACGGAATTCAACAAAACTTGGTGTGTAAGAAGTAAACCATATGTAGTTGTGCATGTTACCAGGGCATTTTGGTCCTCAAATTGTGTGTGGGGGCTATCAGGGGTGGATCCAGAGGGGGCTCTCCCTTTTGACGGAAAAATTAGGTTGGATATATAGGAAATCATTGAAGCATGACCAAAGTGTGCCCTTGGCCAGTCAGTGCCCCCCTTTTCGAAATTTCTGGATCCGATCGCCACTGGCCTTTTTTGGCCCTTTTAACTTAGAAATGTGCTGAAAATACCCATTAATTATCTTGTCAGCACAAATCCTCTGAAACTACTCAGTACTTTACAAAATGTTATGAAACTTGGTATATAACTAGTACACCATATATGTAGTTGTGCATATTATCAGAAATTGTTGATTCCTAAATTTATATGGTAGTTATGGCTCTTTGAACTTAGAAATTTTCAGTAATCCTCAATAATCATGGTTTTCGCTTTAACTCCCCTAAAACTACTCAACCAAATTTTATGTAGTTTCGATATAACCAAGGAATTCTGATTGGTAGAGATTATGTCACACGCAATCTGATTGGCTAAAACTATATTGAATTTCGAATTTCGAATCTCGATTTTCGAATTTCGAATCTCGAATTTATAAGAACTATTCTGATTGGTAGACGATTATGTCACATGCAATCTGATTGGTTATAACTATTTTGAATTACGAATTTCGAATCTCGAATTTCGATTCTCGAATTTCGAATGAGCCTTCTGGGCTTTCGTACCTTTCTTCATCGCCCTATTCTTCATCTTCTATAAAACAGGCGATTTTTTTGGCGGGAAAATAATCAAATGTTATCGTTTTTCAATATTTTGTGACATACATTATTTCAAACAGTTTGTACACTTGGCGCAACTGGGGCAAAACCTGTCAAGAACTGTGGTCAGGCATATTTTGGAAACACTGAATATAAGCGCTGCCAACCAAGCAGTAAACAAAATATTCGTAGTTTTATATAAATTTTATGGAGTTAAATGTATGTATTAAAACCCACAAAATAACAAATGTTTTTGTTATCTCTCTTATCGATGTATAGTGCAATTAGACCATTATATTTACTGTACAAAAAGGTATACACATTATCGTTTACTTCATTTGGTTAGTATACAACTAAGCAATCCTATGATATTATTACGTGATGATTTCTGTATTGGCCCAGTTATTGGTCCAAGGCTTGCTGTATTGGCCTGAGGCGCACCCAAAGGACAATACATCTGGCCAAGGACCAATAACTAGGCCAATACAGAAATCATCACGTAATAATATCTTTATTAATTAACTAATCCAAATCTCTCAGGCCAATACAGGTTGCAATTAGGCCAATACAGGACAAACTAGTCCAATACAGGCGAATTAGGCCAATACTGATATTGGACTAGTTAATTCCGTATTGGATTGGTTCAGAAAAATATATCATATTGGCAGTTTAACTGTTATTTAAGCGAATATTATAATAGTTAATTAATAATGTCGAATATAGTGTTTGTTTTGACGTTTTCGACGTCAAGTTTTCCCTCGATTACCCTCCAAAGTTTCAACCCAGAAATCAGCTAGAACAACGTGTGTTATGATTTTATATATGTCACTATTATATACCGTAATTGTGCTATAGCATATAATTGCTTTTGCAAGTAAAGACATTCATTCATTCATATGGAAAATGTTTTAACGCTGCAGGATAACAAATATTTGTCAATTGTCCAAAATAATATATATTGTATTGCCTCAAAAAGGTTAAGACTGTTGTGACACAACCTCTCATTTCTAATCTTTGTACACAAAACCTTAATATTGCCAGACAATACATGTAACGTTATGCCTTTTTTATCGTTCATGCCTGCATTTGTAAGAAGTAGCAAAAATATAATGACATGTTTTTGACCAACTATTGATTAAGGAAAGAATGTTACTACTTGCGATTTCTTACTTAAATATGTACTTTAATTTCATTAAATAACCTCTGCATGCTCTGTGTGCAATAACCAAAGTCAATCTATATGCTATAACAAGCCACATAACTAACCCATATCTCTGCATAGATTTTTCATCACAATATTTGTACACTCAATAAAAATGATTCTCAAGTTCTTCAACATTAATGAAAAAATGGTAAAGAAAAAGATTCAGAGTTTAAAAATAATGTCTAACCTACATATATTAATGATGACTGCCAAGGATATCAGAGGCTTTCGGCTTTATAACAACCGAGGAGACATCTCATGTCTGTCACCTTATGGGGGAAGTTGATCACTCAGTGAATCAAACTTCTTCTTGAAGAAGAGAAGGAGTATCTGCAGCAATTAAATGAATTAAATTATTTTGCCATTCTGTCCTGCTAAAGAAGATAATAAATGGGACCTGTTTATTTTGAATTTTTTCAGTTTTTAATTAAAAACACAAAAATACGTAACGCAAACCCACCAAAGCGGTGAGTCCAGGTACTCTGAAAGGGAAAGCTACTTCTTGTAGCCAGTTAATGTTAACTAAAGCTGGAGTCAAGCATGTCCTGCCACTCAACGCCAGTATTGTCACAAGTAAATAACACTTGCTGATTCAAGTTACTAGTTGGTTTTAATCTGAAAATTAATTTACCGGCTTACTAAGTATGTTTTCCAGTGCTGGTACTAAAAGCTGGCACATAGCCTTAACCTCTAATTAAGTTGTTGCAAAGTCTCCGAACCAGACATATACATGACATTGAACACGTGACCGCAATAAAAATTATGACACATCATCGATATTTTGTACCTAGGACATTTATGGTTTAATTCGTGGCCTGCAAAAAATTACATTTTGAACAATTGCTTACATTAATGACGAAAAATGACAAAAATATCTCTCCACAGAAATGTGGTTATTAGTTTCAGTAAATATATTTGCAAGTTTTATCGCTGCTTATAGAATGTAAACAGATATGACCACTGACCAACTGGTAGAAGCCAGATATGGACCACTAAAAAAACAACTGGTAAAGCCAACTACGGACCACTACAAATAAACAACTGACAGGAGCCAACTATGGACCACAAAAAATAAACAGCTTGTAAACGGACCACTCAATATGATCTTTGACTTGCAAGGAGTTTTGTAGTATTGTATTTACCCGCAATTCATATATAATATATAGCGTCTAATTGTGTTGCTTTTACAAGTAGGTTTGCAATTATCCACCCTCGAATAACTAGACAGAAAAAAACACATTTTGTCATACTAATATTATGCAATGTATACGTGCGGTTAGTCGACTTTATACCCAAACCGCAATAATTTTGATAACTTATTTAATGCATTGAGGAGGAATGATATGACAAAGATAATACGTTGATTTATTGCGACAACTTCCTTAGTTGTTGAATTTTTATAACAAATTTTACCACCCTACTATTGCTACATCATGCACTCAATAATGACATGATAAAATTGTGCAGTGTCTACAAGCAAAAATTTGACGTTTATGATCTTATAAAAATAATTTATCTAACTGATGAATATTCCACTGCAGGTGAAATAGAATTAAAAGAAACATTTTGTCAACTTGAGGGATATTGGGACAAAAAACTCTAAATACAGTTTTGAAACGATTGTAAATTTATCCTTTTATATCACTTATACATGTCTGTATGTTTGATCCAAACATAAAAAGATTCTTAGTACAAAATATGATTATTAAAAACGAAATTGACACTGTTTGATATTTTGATGGAACTTGAGTTGTACATTAATGCGACATAAAATATGCAATATGATTATGTAAATCGTACACCTATTTGTACATTAATGCGATTGACAAACTTTTATTGCGATTTTATTCGTTCAATTGAGCTCTATGACAAATCGCCACATAAATGTCAATTAGCATGCTTGAACTTGAACTTGTTTCTTACCACTGGGCCGATATCATCCCTGTCGTTTAATATACTTGGATAAATTATTATAAGAAGAATTAATTATTACATTTGAGGTAAACAAATTTTGACTTTGCAACTTTTGATAACAACTAAATTACAAACATATATTTTGTCATAATAACACATTTAGATGTAACCACGTACCAGTGTAAATAACGCGTATACATGCGTAGTAATATAACACATATAACTGACAGAAAAGTTGCCTAACAGAAAATTGCGTCTCTTTTTAAATTTTATTTTCCAAGAAATTGAAATCAATGTATGAAGTCCTTTATTGTTTGCTTAAAACATTAGGATCTAAATCCGAGTCTAATTAGAAATTTTGGTCATTTTTTGTAGTGTCCAAAAAGCAAAACTTAAAATAGTTTGTTTCAACGGTTTCAGGCTCTGGATATGTTAAGAAAATACAGGACTTTGTACTGTTAACCCTAGTCACACTCGTTATTTTTAGCAACCTCGCTTCGGTTCATTGCGATTTCTGCCTCACTGAAATAATAAGTCTAGTTAGGGCCTTGGAGGTAACATTGAGTATCCATACTCCTAACATGTCATACGTTGGTTATAACAGGCAGGGTCTTGATGGATCATTTTATGAATTTAGATTTGTTTATGTTACTTTATACATTTGTTTTTAAATTAGACAACAATATTCACTCAAAGCTGATATGTGTTTTTATATTTCTCGTTGTTGCCTTTACAAAAAGATGCAAGATGTAACATTGCAGAGTTTCTGCAAAAAGCAAAACATTCTTGTAAATCAACACGATACTTTTTATAAAATCATTTATAAAATACAATTGGGCAATTAATAGTTGTTTATCTTCAGTATTTTCCGTACCCTCCATAGCCACCGTATCCACCGCCACCGTATCCACCATAACCGCCATAACCTCCGTATCCACCATATCCTCCGTATCCACCATAACCTCCGTATCCTCCATAACCACCGTATCCACCATATCCTCCGTATCCACCATATCCTCCGTATCCTCCATAACCACCGTATCCACCATATCCACCGTGACCGCCAAATCCCCCGCTTCCTCCGAAACCACCGGCTCCGCCACCACTACCGCAAATTCCGGACCAACCGCATCCCAACCAAAGTCCTCTTCCTTGTACAGAGCCGTAATTCCTGAGGTTGTATGAAGGGCTGTACCCTGGTTGTCCAGCTTCACCCCTGACTAAAGCCAGGAGAGCAAGAACCAAACAAATGACGAGCTGCATTCTGTTTTTAATAAATATGTTGCAAAATTAATGCTCGTCGGTGAAAGAAATAGAATGTGACTTTAATTGAAACTTTTTCTACCAGTCTAATTTTCATGTGGTAATACCATAATGGTAATGTAATCGTGTAATTTGTATGCTGTTAATTTTTGTTCATTTTTATTTGCTTTGGAATGTGTGACTGAATCTTGTGCTTGGTTGTTCTCTGATAAGACGAAACGCGCCTTAGTGTAGTAAATTGTATTAACCTGGCTATTTTTATACGAGCATACCTTTTTTTGTGCCACAAAAAGTAGCTCTTTTGTGGACGCTTTATTCTGTGGTCTGAAGTAACTACTATCAAAGTACATAGAAAATTGTATTTCTTTGAAAACCGGGACCTGCAATGTGCATGCCCCACGAAATTCTCTAAAGTAATAATTCCGTGAAAGAAATCACCAAAGACTTATTGTAACAGTATAATTATATGAAAATTCATAAAGATTATCGTTAAATATTCGCTAATGCTCTTTATACACGTCTTTTATTATCTAGGAAGTATCTCTTGATATTTTTTAATGATTCTTCTTTATTATTTAAAAAGTACTGCATCAGTATACCGATGTATATTGTGATAAGCAAAGGGTTTTCTGTTGGTTTCTTTAAATTATAAATGCCTAAATGATTTTAATACCTAATTGTTAACACTATTATTGGGAATAGGCAATACAAATAATATTTTAATACATATAAATTACAATTAATTACATAAATAGTTTTATGTTTCAATCGGTTGTTGCGAAATATAATAAAACAATGAAAAGTTCTACGTTTATTCTTCGTTTGCAACTGTCAGTAAAACAAGCTTCAAGATATACTAAAACAAATAAATTTATGACGGAACTTTAAAAACCCATATAATAATATTTGATAAAACAAAATATAAATAAGGAAAAATTACATACCTGATTTCGGAATTCGAGCGGTCGTGTGTCACCAGAATCGTTTTGACGCCTTTTATATCGAAGTAAAAAAAATGACAGTTCCGATGAACTTATCTCTTATTTAAAAAATGACGGATAGCGTACTAAATCATGTTTACATCATTCTGGCAATTAAGATGTAAAATATTCCTTATCAAAGTATATTTTTGATGGATAGGTAAAGGATACCGTCAGTTGAAATTAATGCATAATTATGAATAAAAAATACATTATTATGCAACAACATCGTCTGTTAAGACATAATGCAGAATATTAGTTTATAATTTTCTATTGGAGTAAATATGTCTGCTGACCAAATACAACTTTTTAGCATTTTCACTCCGAATTTCACTTGTATCAAAAAAGCTCATCCGTCAAAATTAACAAGTGCATTTTTGTAATTTATCATAAAATTTTTACATGTAAGATGAGGCATCTTCTATCCGTTAAACCAACAATTCCATCATCCTGGTTCGTCCAAGACTTATTAGCATAAAATGAAGCTAACAGAGAGTAATTGGCAGAATGCAGGTCGGCTATCAACAAAAGTGCTGGGCATCAAATTTACAAACGTATGAAGTTTGATTTCTAGTATTTGATTTAGAAATTCGTTCTGATTGTTCTCATTGGATTTCGTTTAAACTTTGGAGAACACATAATAATTCTGCAGTAAAGGTTAGTTTGCTACTCACTAGAACTAAACATTTTTAGTATTTGTGGTTGTGCTTTAGTTTTTATTCATTTTTGTGTATTATAAATTAGGTTTCATTTAAACCAGGTTTTAATGAGTAATTTTGTTTAAATTTGATTGTATTGTATTATTTCCATGTACACGCGGTGGCGTTTATAATTTTGATTTACTTTATACTGTGAGTATTGAAAGTGCTCGACCCACAAAGTTGATCAGGGAGTACAAGAAGGCCGTCAGTTTGGGGAGGTTTTTCTTTTGGGGGGGATTTGTCAGGTTATTATACGGAAAGCCTTTGGCAGTCAAACTTGTAGTAATTTCTGTCGCACCTCTTGTTTATTGTGTGGTAATTTTATTGATTGGTTATTTGTTGTTTGTTTGCTAAACGTCATGCCAGCAATTTATCTGTTAGTTTAGAACGAGGTATGGGAACTCATTAACATAGCTTTAAATATTGCTCGATCACGTTAAGCAAACATTCAATTCATTAATCATTTTAATTACTTGATAATTTTTTTCGAGATTTTTTTTTATATTTCCGTAGTATAAACAGTACTCATGCGTTTGTATATTGTGTATTATCTTCCAAGTTTAGGGTGTCCCTAAGTTTATCAATCGGCTGTCAGTTTCATTAAAATTCTACCAGTCGTCGCTACCACTTTACTGATATGTCGCGAAGATTGAATCAGCGGCATAACCACACCATGCTCAAAATGGTTAAAGTCAACATATATTTTCTTGGAAATATATTGTATACCTTTGTATCATGTTTTCGAATAGATGTATATTATTTCTTTAGTAAAGACAAAACAGAGAGGGGTCTTTATATAAACACCTCAAACGTTTATAATATATCGTTCCACTTTAACTCAGTGGCAGAGTGTATGGTAGTTAACGTGGTCTGTCAACACTGATGTTGCGGGTTCCAGTCTCACTGCGAGAATTTGTACTCAACTAAAATCTTAATTAGTAGTACTAGTAGAAGCGTGACAACATTATCTACAGATCTATAAACAGTGTTCGTTCACCTATATCTTCCTTTCTACTAAAATTATAATTGAAAAAGATTGCCAGATTGCCAGTCTGCCTATCGTAGATTTGGGGTTTTATCTGAATACTCGGCTTTTTCTTCCAAAAAACGGGATGCTACGATATACTGAAAAAAAATGCTGAAAGTGTCCATAAACACCATTCAACCAAAAACCAATTCTAACCTATATACCGAAGATCAAACCACAAACCTACGGACATTTATATTTATAATAGGTTTAATTAATTGTGCACGTATTTTTAAATTACAGTTATATTTTCTTTATTTCGGTTTTATTACGTTCATATTGTTTTTTTATGATTATAGGAAAGACGTTATTATGATTATGGGACAGATGTATATGGCTTCCTTGTTATACCTGTGATGGATTAAATAACTCATAGGTAGCTATTGTAAGAATAACACTATATAAGGCGTGCTCATTTACATTAAAAGCTACAAAGAAAGATAAGTTTGATGTACACGAATCTCACAGCATTGGTTCTTTTTTTGCGTAGAATTGCAGCTTCATGAATGAATTAATTAATTATTAATTGTTTAAACGCAGAATTTTGCATATGGTAGCAGCTACACAGAGACCACTCTTTTTTGAAAATGTACAATGGGCGTCGTCATTCTGCTAGGAGCGTGGCACTCTTAAAACATATTACACACAATGGTTCATTGTCAGGAATTCTCATTCTAACCACTATCAGGTACACGTAGGGTGGCTTTGTTGGTTGAACCATGGGATTCGTCAAAATACGTACATTTCAAATTTTTTAAAACTTGTTTCCGTAACCAGCTTACCGATTTTTTAATGCGGTTTGGCAGTTACAAGAGTGTGAATTGAAATACAAAAAAATTGCCTTCAAATCGAACCCCTATCTCCCTTGTTTACTATAGTAAAATAAAACGTCTAAGACTGTATAGAATAAAACTAAAAACATTTTTTAAAACCCTATTTTTTAGGTACAGCACATATATGACAAACAAATTTCTAGGAACCTGAACTACAACATTAACTGATTGAGAAAAACGATAAACGTAAAAACCGCTCACTAACTGAACCCCGCTTCCGTATGTCAACTAATACAAAAGTCCATGTTTTCTATGGAAAACCACAAATATCATTTTGATCAAAATGTAAAATATCAGGTGCACGACAAGACAATGTTACACAAATTCTTTGACAAAAATAGCATAAAAAATTGACCGAACAAACAGCAAGAGTCGAAATTCAAGGGACAATTAAAAATCTGTATTTAGACAAACATATACAAACAAAAGCACAAAAACAGAAGTTAGTAACCCGAACCCAATAAAAAAACCATGGTTGCCATCAGGTGCCCCGTACGAGTCAGCAGTGCCTGTCTTTAATTAGACACCCATCGAGTTATTCATGTTCATTTCTATGAAAACGTCAAATCTAGGAATACCTATGACTGAGCGAAAACGTCCAATCTTATTTGAGAGATGAATTTCCAAAAAGTGAAGTTTCATCAAATATCCATTCAGTTGTTTTCTGGTGTTCGAGTTGTACTTTCCGGTGTTCGAGTTGTAAACCTTTATTTTTCTGGTGTTCGTGTTGTGCACCTTGAGTTTTCTGGTGTTCGTGTTGTACACCTTGAGTTTTCTGGCGTTCGAGTTGTACACCTTTAGTTCTCGGTGTTCGATTTGTACATTCTGGTGTTCGTGTTGACACCGTTAGTTTTCGGAAGGGGTTTCGTTGGTTTTTATGTTTTGCAATTTTTATCACGTCTTTGTATCTGTATTTCTGCCCTAACAGTACTACTAATGTAAAAATAACTACTGTGAATAAATATTTGCATATAGCATCGAGAAATCTATTGTATCAAGCTGTCATCTTTGTCCGTGAAATTTGACTAGTATTTCAGTGATACAAATTATTTCTCACATTTCTGTTCCGATGCGTAATAACTGAACAACGATTTCGATGCTTTTATGTTGGCGAATTTGCAAGTTGTAATACGATTGGTTAATTGTTTGAAGTAGAAGAACACTAAACGTATTGTCAGCATTTTAAATCGGCAGATATTGTCTTCTGCTTATTGAAAAACTATTTTTTACACGGCTATCCTTGGTAATATTTTTTGTATTTTAACCTGACATCTACCACGAAACGAGAGTGTTTCCTTAAGGACCACCAGGGACGCCAATACTCAATATTCCCAGTGGCATTAAAAATTATGTTCCGTTGGTCCATTCCTTACACTGTTGATTTATTGAATGAAAACACGCTCTCGTCCTTAATAAAGCTGAAATATTGCTGGTTTGGCGTAAAGCAAACCGTCAATTTTACTGAAATATCTACTGAAACAAAAACATTGGCAGTATAAAAAAGAAAAAAATAAGCAATTAAAACTCAAATTGGCAGAATAAAAAAGAAATAAGCAAAGAAAACGTAAAATTTATAAACTTTTAAAACAGTTTTCACAGAAAGTATTTATTTTTAGCACTAATACCAAATATCACCGTTTCCAATCCAAGCATTAAATCTCCTAGCACCTTGTCCACCAAATCCTCTGAAGCCGCCTTGTCCACCAAAACCATCATTACAAATTCCTGACCATCCACATCCAAGCCACAGTCCTCTTCCTTGTACTGATCCATAATTTCTGAGGTTGTATGAGGGACTATAACCTGCCTGTCCTGCTTCACCTCTAACTAAACCCAAGAAGACGAACAGCAAACAGATGGCGGCCTTCATTCTATACAAAACAAAATGTCACAATCAAAACAAATATAATATTTGGCTTTATAATTTGCAGAAAGGGGGATCTTTCATCTTAACAGGTGTGTGTATTAATAATCATACAAAACGTTGGTGATACGTTCGCACCCAAAGTTAGGTCTAGCTAAATTTAAAGGTTTAAAGACAATTGTTGCCACAGTTTAAAGCAAACATCTTCAAATATATTATTTCTATATTTATACAATATTTACTAAAGACAAATCAAAGAGGGGTCTTTATATAAATATCCCAAACGTTGATAATATATCGTTCAACTATAACACAGCGGCCGAGTTGTTATGATCGTTAGTAATCTACTATAGATAACGTGGTCTGTTGACACTGAGGTTGCGTGTTCGAGTCTCCTTCGGGCATTTGTACTCAACTTGCATACCATTGATTGGAGGTTTTATCTGAATACTCGGCTTTCTCTACCAAAAACGGGATATACTGCTAAAAAATTGCTGAAAGTGTCCTTAAACTCCATTAAACCAAAAACCAATTATAACCTATATATCGAAGATCAAACCACAAACTTAGGGACATTTATATTTATTATGGTTTCATTAATTGTGCATGTATTTTGTAAATTACAGTTATATTTGTTTCTTTGTTACTGTCATATTGTTTTTTATGATTATAAGAAAGACGATATATTAGTAGTAGTAGTAGTAGTATGGTACAGGTGTTTACGGCTTCCTAGAGTTTATGGCTTCCTTGATGTACATGTGATGGATTGAATAACTCAAAGGTAACTATTGTAAGAATAACACTATATAAAGCGTACTCATTTACATTGAAAATTACAAAGAAAGATAAGTTCGATGTACGCAATTCTCACAGCATTGGACCTTTTTTGTAGATAAGATGTGCAGCTTCGTGAATATCTAATTGGTTAATAGATTTTTGTTAATGTTAGTTCGCGTAACGTGAGAAATATTTCAGCTATGTTCTGGGACGAACCAAAAACGTCGCAAAAACGTGATAGGCGTATGGCTTTGAGTTAGCCGGGAAAACTGTAGAAGTTTAGTAGGGACACAAAAATTTGCATATGGTATCAGCTACACAGCGACCACTTAGTTTAAAAATGCACAATAGAGGTTCACTATTCTGCTAGGAGCGTGGCAGTCTTAAAACATATTACCCAATATGATAAGTAGCACGTATATCCCCATTCTAACCTAAGTGTATCTACTATCCACGCACCAGGGGCACGCCGGACATCTTTGTTGGTTTAGCCATGAGATTCTTCCAGCTACGTAGAATTGAGTGTGATAAGTTGTCAATAAAATTTTCATATGCCGATTTCTCGTGCGATTGCAGAGGCGTTACCAGAGGTTTAGCCGATTGTATCCACGTCATAATCTGTTCATCGGGAACGTGAGCCTTCCAGTCTGTCGCAGGAGTGAATTGAAATATACAAAAACTGCCTTTAAGCTGAGCCGATTACAATTTCTCTCGTGTAACTAAAGTAAATACGTCCAAGACTTTCAAGAAAAATACTTAAACAATATATGTACAACAATCGTCTAGGAACTCGACTACAACCGGAAATGATTGAGAAAAACGATAATCACGAATCACAAAAAACCGTACTGAAAACTAAGAAATATGAGTAAATGCTTACTGATACCACCGCTTCCGTATGTCAACTAATTTAAAGTCTATGTTTTTTTTTTGGAAAAAGAACAAATATCAGTCCGATTAAAATGTAAAATATCAAATGCAGAATATGTCTATATTACAAAAATTCCGGGAATAAGAAAAAGCAAGGAAACCGACTGAACAACAAAGAGCCGAGTCAAGGGTAATTTATAAACATATACAACACAAAACAAGCAAACCAAAAAAAACACAGAAGAACAGAAAGTGAGTAACATGGTACCCCGTACGAGTAAGCAGTGCCTGCCTCTAATTAGACACCCATCAAGTTACTCAATGTCATGTCCACGAGTAACACCAAATATTCGGATTAAAATGTAAAATATCAAATGCAGTGGTATTATTTGACAAAGATCCTATGAAAGTTTCCATAAAGGGGTGTAGGCAGAATAGCAAACAAACATTTTGAATGCTAATATATCATGGAACGAAGAAGACTTATTGGTCGAACGTAATTTGCCAACACATCAAACTTGGTATTAATGTCCTAGCTAGTGTTAAACAATGTAATACCACTTAGTTACGAATTTCTGACTTGACCTTACCACCGATCTAGACATGATCGGCTATAAGTCCTACAGAGCATTTATTATTTTATGTGTAACTCTTTTATTGCTTATATCGCCACCTCTCGCACCACAGTTTCGAAAAAGTGTAAGTTCAATGTTGGCGCTACAAGATTCTGAATTCTTCGCCCCTACCCAATACTCCATATTTTTCCGTGGCAGTCAACATTTTGTTTTCTATGTCTGATCCTACCCCTTTTTCCATTGATTTATAGTTTGCCAACTTGTTCTCGTCCGGAATATAGCTGAAATACTGCTCGCTGGACGTAACGCAAAATCATATCAATCTAGCGCGAGCGCTGCCATATAGGTTACTAAACCTTCATATTGGGAAGATACGAATTGTTTGCAGCGAAAACATAACATTAAATTAGAATTTCTTAGAAGTGTTTTATATCACTTCATGTAGATAAAACTTATATACTGAATTTAATTATAACGTCAGACGGGTGCACTTGAAAAATTGCTTTTTTTAAAATGCTACTCCAGCAGTGCGATCTGTATTAAAATCAGTAATTATTTTATTAAATGGCAAATAAAAATGCCAATTACGATTGAATGTGGTCAGAAAATATGTCAAATGAAACATAAACATTGATAAAATGAAGGTTGCGTAAAGATGTTTATATAATTTTTAGATGAATCATGTCTATGAGATGTCGAAAAGTAAAATCTTACTTGTATAAAAGCATAAAAGTGTAGATGTTCACGTGTATATTATTATAATGGTTATTTTTATATTATTCTTTTAAACAGTCTAATCCCTACGCTTAAGCCATTAAAAATTCGATTGCATACATATTTGTAAATTTCAATAAAGAGTAGGCTTATCGAAGCAACTACAAAAAGTTAAATTTTACGTCAGTGGGTGTCAACATTGTGTTCCTTTTCGAGTTTTTATTTCATATTTATTGTATTTTGCAATGTTTTTTAAAACAACCATTATGCAATAATGCAATAAACGGTAAAATACCTTGTGCAATATTAAAAAAACTGTCCACGTAGAAACTTGCTACTTACTCAAAGACTATCAGTAATTGTGTTTACAATAAAGTTTCTGGCGCGTCTTAAGCTCTGAATAGTTTTATGAGTTTGGATTCATTGTGTATGTAATTTGTTTATAAATGTTTTATGTGAAACATCTGAATTTACTTTAAAACTAGAAGCCTGACCGCGGACGGTAGTGGGTAACATGTTTGGAGAGTGCCAAGCTCCTTGCACGATAAAGATTCTTTTTTGTTGATATAAAAAGTACGCTCCATGTAACAGCTACAAAGAAATGCTCAAATATCCGCACCATCCATTAATTCATTATTTTCCTGTGGTAGTCAAATTGTGTTTCAAATGTGCAATATCTTTGTCTCGTTGATTTACTGTTTGTGAACGTGTTCTCAACCTGAATATAGCTGAAAAATCACTTTTTGGAGGTCCAGTTAAGCAAACATTCAATCAATCTAAACATATAAGCTCAATGTATGTTTTTAATTTCCCGCCAATGTTAAGGAATACAGTGTTTTAACGGAAAGTATACGAATACTTACGTGTGACTGTAATGTAATGACAGTGTATTGAGAAAATGATTGGCACTCTTTATATATGCCATTACTTTTATGGGATGGGCTAATAGGCACAATACGTGATAAATAATGCTATAAAACAAAAAAATATTGCAAAGCCATTACGCAAATAACAAATAACATTCATAACATTAAGTTCAAAACAAACAGCTAGTATATTTTTGCAACAACTTGTAAAACTCCTGTCCTGAACTTTTTATGTATGTATATAGACATTCATTGTGATCAATAATGAATCAAAGAGCACATGTCGTTACACAAGACACTTTTATGGTCTTTGAACATTATCAAATCAATGATCTATCCTTTATAATAACAAATAATGTTTTTTCTCCATCAATCAACACCAGTGTTATTATTTTGTTTCAACACGTCTTTGGGTCATTGCTAAATATCGAACAGTTAAAACTCCTGTAAAAGTAGTAAATAGATACTAATGAAGTCAGCTAAAGCCTAATTTAGTGTAGGTAAATACTTGTTGAGGCATATATAAACTTTGTCGTTGTACAAGATATTCACTAATGTATAAAGACGGTTATGTTTATTGTTACTCGTTATAATATTTTGACTACCACTGGAGATCATACTTTTTAATTAGTTAGTCTAAGGTAAACACACTAAAGTACTAGTGGTTTGTTATTGTTCATTGTCTTAAATTTCTGTGTTTCCAGATCTCGACCCACAGAGCTGTGCAGCGCGGCCCCATGTGACGGAAAGGGATGTCCTCTTGTTTGAAGTTGTAAGGAGGCTATATCGTTTGGAGAGTGCCAAGATTAAGACGCCTTTTGTAAATTTCGAAAAGGAGTAAGGTCATTGTTACAGCTACAAAGTAGTAGGGTCATTGTTACAGCTACAAAGGAGTAGGGTCATTGTAACAGCTACAAAGTAGTAGGGTCATTGTAACTGCTACAAAGGAGTAAGGTCATTGTTACAGCTACAAAGGAGTAGGGACATTGTAACTGCTACAAAGGAGTAAGGTCATTGTTACAGCTACGTATACAAAGGAGTAGGGTCATTGTTACAGCTACAAAGGAGTAGGGTCATTGTAACTGCTACAAAGGAGTAGGGTCATTGTTACAGCTACAAAGGAGTAGGGTCATTGTAACTGCTACAAAGGAGTGGGGTCATTGTTACAGCTACAAAGGAGTAGGGTCATTGTAACTGCTACAAAGGAGTAGGGTCATTTTTACAGCTACAAAGGAGTAGGGTCATTGTAACTGCTACAACGGAGTAGGGTCATTGTTACAGCTACAAAGGAGTAGGGTCATAGTAACTGCTACAAAGGTGTAGGTCATTGTTACAGCTACAAAGGAGTAGGGTCATTGTAACTGCTACAAAGGAGTAGGGTCATTGTTACAGCTACAAAGGAGTAGGGTCATTGTTACAGCTACAACGGAGTAGGGTCATTGTTACAGCTACAAAGGAGTAGGGTCATAGTAACTGCTACAAAGGTGTAGGTCATTGTTACAGCTACAAAGGAGTAGGGTCATTGTAACTGCTACAAAGGAGTAGGGTCATTGTTACAGCTACAAAGGAGTAGGGTCATTGTTACAGCTACAAAGGAGTAGGGTCATTGTTACAGCTACAATGGAGTAGGGTCATTGTTACAGCTACAAAGGAGTAGGGTCATTGTAACTTCTACAAAGGAGTAGGGTCATTGTAACTGCTACAAAGGAGTAGGGTCATTGTTATAGCTACAAAGGAGTAGGTCATTGTAACTGCTACAAAGGAGTAGGGTCATTGTTACTGCTACAAAGGAGTAAGGTAATTGTAACTGCTACAAAGGAGTAGGGTCATTGTAACTGCTACAAAGGAGTAGGGTCATTGTAACTGCTACAAAGGAGTAGGGTCATGGTAACTGCTACAAAGGAGTAGGGTCATTGTAACTGCTACTTAAAAGTAGGGTCATTTTACTTCTACAAAAGGATAAATTATCCGTCTCTACCCAATGATCTATATTTTTTCAGTTGCAGTCAAAATTGTGTTCCAAATGTCCTTCCTCTTTGTCCTGTTGATTTATTGTTTTAAACTTGTTCTAGTTCTGAACATACATGTAGCTGAAATATTGCTCTCTGGACGTTTGTTATATTTCCTTACTCATTTACTTGCTTTAAATGCCTATTTTTTGTCTTAAAATTTATAAAAAAAGACGGCAAACTTCAAATTAGGTATATGGTAAGTTTAGTTGTAAAGAGATGTTTTTTATTTAACTGTTTGACTACTAAAATTACTTAAAAACAAATGAACACATGTGCCGAGGATAATACTTCGAATAGTTCAAATATGGTAAAATATCAAATTTGTGTTTTAAATCTCATTAGCATTTTCTGAATGAAAAGAAAACCGATACTACTTCAGCATCTCAAATGACAATTAATTTTGTATTTTGTTTTCATTTCCGAGTAAATTTGCGCTTGGGTTTACTGTGTTAAAAGTTAAAAAACTTCATTCACAGCTTTAATGTGTTTCAAGCAAAGCTTTTAAATGAACATCACCTATGTCTAAAATCGTGTAATATATTGTATATGGTGCCGTGTCCGAAATTGACAACAAAACAGTTAATGTATAATGACAGCAATGAAAATTATGTCAACATGAAATAGAAATAATAGTCTTTATAGGCTATATCAATAAATTTACGACCGGCAATTCATTTGCTTGACTATTATCGCAATAACGTTTTTTCTTAAAAAATGAAAGCATAAATATGAAGAGTAAAGTTTTCGTCATGGATTTATCTTACGTATGTTGAACTACTGAATTCAAATTTTTGCAATTCAGGCATACGAAATTTGATATCTTTCAGTCTTTATATGGGATCTGTATCATACTGTTTGAATGTAGTGTGCGTGTGTAAAATATAGATTTTTAGCAGTCAGACACATACTCAAATATCTACATAAAACATCACTTTATGGACAATTTTACACTGTATTGCTTACAATATTACCATTTTATTTATTGACTAGTGGAATTATTGAAAAAAGAAGGAAACTTTGAAACCTTTATAAGGAAAAGAATAAAATAAGTTTTAAAAAAGAACATAACACAATCTGTAAAATATGGGCAAATTTTACTATATAATATGTATATTATTTTACAGAGGCGTATTAAAACAGTCGACAACAGATTTGTAAATCAAAAAATATTTTTTGTATATTAGTTTGCCGAGGCGTACTAAAGTCTACGTTTGGATATGTGATATACGTTATGGTAGTTCATTGTAATTAGGATATTCAGGTGGAGTACGTATGCAAGTTTGTACAAACATAAGTAAACAAGTAACATTCATAAAAGACACTGATATAATAAATTGAAACAAAACATGGCAAATAACTGTGTCAAGGTGCAATGATGACAACGGAAACATGGCTGACAACGTATATATAAACAATCTGGATTAAGTATTATCTCGAAGTTGAACAGAGTAAGAAAAATATACTTTATATCTATCAACGCGTTTAATGAAACTTTCCAATAAACTTTCTATATTTTTTCAATTGCAACTAAAGGACGAATAATAAACCTTCCCATTGTAATTGTTTTTCAAAATATTTTTAGTATTTATCTTCAAGCAGCTATACGGTTAAACGCTCAGTTCATTATTTCTTACAAGTATGAAAAAAATTATTGATTCAGTGGATAATGAATATGTTAAGAGATCTGAGGGTTTTGACCTTGAAACGGATATCTTTTATTTCAGTGCATATGAACCATATTATGTACCAAATTCATTATCAAGATCCGATTTTATTGACTTGTCTTGACAAGAATATGTTTATATAGAAAATAAAAACTATTCTTAGCAATAAACTTATAAAACACCTAAGTTCCAAATTAGAACATGTTATATAAGGTACAAATTTAATAAATAAGCAATTGTAACATACATTTGTTTTTTTATTTATAGAATGGTTGCTAAATATTCAGAGAACTGTATTTCCGCTATAGGCGAGAACAAGTTAAAACAATACTTTGCTTTGTAAAATGGGACGACCTAATAGCGAATTTACTGACAAAATATGTATAATTGGGTAGGAACAGAATTTAGCCTCTAGTAGCAGCTACATGGCGCCTGCGAGCCTACTCTTTCAAAAGGAGTTTTTATCAATCAACGAAATAGACACTTTCCTAAACACTCACGAAAAAGAGTAGGCTCGTTGTACAAAAAGGCTATTACTCTATACTTTTCCAGTGGCTGTCTTAATTATATTCCCTGTCATATATAAGATACAAAGTTAATAAAGAAGCATTTGACTTTTTGATTGATAAATAAACATCATTTCTGAAGATTTAAATACCAATTATCGCATTCCAATTCCATAATTATAAAAACAAACTGAAAATCACCTGTTTAAAGATGATCTTTTTACACTAGATGTTAAAGCTGCAAAGTGAAATAAAGTATGACATTATGGATAATTATAGAGAACATAAAGATGTGAAGAGGTTATTACCTTTGGAACAAATATGAACAAATAAGCAAGCAGGACAACTTGCACAGATACAAAACAATAGTTCAAGTTAAGCAAGAAGTTTTATGTTTCAAACCAAATCAATGGAGTTACTAGCAATGCAATATTATTTACAGCAAAACCGGCACTTAACATTTTTATTGTCAGATGGGATTCAAATGTCTTAAATACTTACGCTTGCTTAATGCCATGATAAAACATTTATTAAGATATTCCCGTGCTTTCAGTAAAAGGAAAAGATTTTGATTGATCAAGTCCAGGTTTATTTCGATAAATTGTATATTGTATAAAGTACTGAAAATATTAATTGCTTGAATGTGTCATTTGTTTGTTAGTTGGTTTTAACTCCGTTTTCAGCGATTTTTAAGCTATATCATGGCGTGTCCCGTTTTTATTGGGGGAGGAAGCAGGAGTACCAGGAGAAAACCCCCGACCTGCAGTAGGAAAAAATAATTAAGATTGGAGTAGAGTGCACCCTGCCTGCAGTGAGAATCGAACCCACAATCTCAGGTTTAACAGTAGTAGACAAACTGGATAACTACTCGGCCTCCGAGGCCGTTCATGTATCATTTGTTATTACGACAACGGGTAACATAATGTTAAAAACTAGCAGATAAAATTAAGAAGAATGTCTCAAATGTGTCCTATACAGTAAAAGTCATTAATATTCGTTAATTACTTTAATATATGTGGTTCGATTAAATACCTCTGCTGGGCGTATTTTTATTGGGGTTTTAATACAGTAGACATGCATGGAAAAAGTAATTAGTGATCTTAAACAAATGTAACTTTAGGTTTTACAACAATCACTTAGCAAAAACACTAAATAAATTGCTACATGGAATGACATTACCATCCAACCACTCAGTCTTACTAAACTAAATAAATACACGCACAAGACTTTAAAAAAAGAATGGTTATCTCAGAAGATATGAGGCGAAAACAGATGTTTTCTGTGATATATTATAAGTGAACTTCACATTTTGTAAATTGTTTTTTCACGACACAAGTCTTATTTAATTTGAACCACAATTTTAAAATTGATAAATTACTTGCTTATACATTCATTGTCTTTTCATGATTCAATTATATCTTATGTAAGAAGGTAACATGTTTGAATAATTCCATTCTCCTTGCACGATAAATACCTCTTTTGTTGATTTAAAAAAGGGCAAGCCTATAAATTATTTCGCAAAACCTATCATTAACAGTATCTAATACACGATTTAATTCTTGTAAAATGTTAAACCATTAAACTCATGTTTCCCATTTGTTTATAAAAGTTTAATTTTTTTTTCATTAAGGCCAAATTTTATCATGTTATAAATATATGCGTCATGTATTACAGTCATTCCCGCCATAAGCATTGGAAAGATTAGGACCTTTTTGCCAATTATTGTAACATTAACACTTACAAGTTTAGGTTGTTACAAGTGCAACTTGCAAAATAAATACATAACAAGGGAGAGATTGCTACAAATAGCCAATGTCTCAAGCTGCTGCAATATCGAATTGCCTAAGAGGTGTGAGAAACTCACATGGTAAAATTTTGCCTGTATTACAGTTATTATTGGGATAAATAATAAGCATGAAATACATGTATTAGAATTACTAACATTGGAATTGGGAAACGGCTTAGCAACTTACATGATAAAACTTCATCAGAATTAGTAAACTTTAGTAGATTGAAAAATTTTTCTTTAATATTGTTCAATATTGCTACAATGGTCAAGATCCCGTAACTCCTACGAAATTTGACGAATCAAACTAGGGGTAAAATATGCACAACACTTAATCTTTCTAATATCAAAGCATCCACTGAGAAGGTTAGCCCATACAAAATACCATAATGATTGTATTATATTGCTGCAATGGTCAAAGTCTTATAACTCCTACAAAATTTGAGAAATCAAAATGCCAGTAGAGAATGCACATCTACACATTATAACAATAATCCTACTAAATATCAGACAATCTGTTAAGTGGTTTCAAAGGAGATTCGTCCACAAGTCATACCCTTGTATTATATTGTGAAATGGTCTAAGTCCCATTTGATGAATAAAAATGACGGTAAAATATGCACATCTAAAAAATATCAAAGCAATCTGTAAAGCGGTTTCACTGAATGCATCCACAAGATCTACCATTCGCGGCGGGGGAGAAAAATATTGTTAAAATATTTTGTAGACCTCAAAAAAGGAAAAGAACAGTGCGCATAATTTTTGCATTAATAAGTTGCTTTAGTTTGTTGACATTTTTGCTGGATTCCTGAAATTGTTAAGATTAAAATCAATGGACCTTTGTTTATTTTATTTGTATTTTCACCTTTGTAACAGGAACGTCTATTTCATGACCTTAATTATTGAACAAAATGAAGATATAACAATTTGAAAGCAGTATATTGTTATTCATGAATACGTTCATTTGTGCACGTGTTCCCTAATGTGCAGAGAAATGATTAATTTTTGTTGTCGATAAAATCTCAGTATTTTGGAAACTGACTGAAACTCCCACTTTTTTATTGTTCGCATTATTAGTTCATTAATTTTAATGTTTGTGCATACACTTCAAAAATCTTACGGAGCAAACAAACTTCACGTTTGATACAAATATACAATAGCGATTAAATCTTCTTCAAATAAAACAACACAAGTTAACAGAACAGTTACATGAATAAAAAAAAGACACTTTAACCTAATTTATTTCGATATTGACAAGTAGGCAAAGCCATTACACTCGTGAATATTAGAAAATAATAACGCCACATTAAGCACATATAGCAAGACGTAAAGATAAACACGCGGACAATTATATTTTAAAACATTACAGACTTTTAAAAATATCGAAAGAAAAAAAATATCGACTACAAACGGAAAACTACAAGTCAGATGAGTACGACGAACACGACCAAAAGCTTAAAATGAATTCGTTGTTCTGCAAAAGTGTACATTCTGCCCTACATATGAAACCCGGCGAGTTATTGTAAAATCACTAAAAAGTCATAAACTAGAACAAAATAAGCAATTCTCATCGTTTGATCCCCCGCTTCGTATGTCACAGAATTGCGGTCTATGATTTCCCATAAGTGGAATTTCATCAAATGTCCATTCAGTGGTTTAAGTGGAATTGCGAAAATAGGAAAGACTACTAATGACACTTCAAAAAGTTAGTTTTTAGGTCATTTGATATTATATGCGAACAGGTCAGATCGTGACAGTATTCCATTTAGTAAATATCTCTTAGGCTTCATCATTTCATGCTTAACTTAAACTCTTAATCAAATTTTTCACTTAAAATTTTTTATCAATTAATAGAAGTACACTTTTTATGCAGAAATGTGAATTAAAACAACTAAAAATAGTAATATCTTCATTTACAAAAATAATTTGATGCTTATAGTAAACGGGTATTTTATATCAATCTTAGTATAAAGTGATAGCTCTATCTTGCTTCAATAATTAAATAAGTATTCATAAACAATGTCCCATTTAAAACAATAAGAAAATGCCATTCTTTTGACAATTTAAATCAAGTCAAAATCGTAGTAAGTGTGATAGATAATCAAGTATTGTAGCACAAGCACCGCTGATATAGAATATACATGTGAATATTTCGTTAATGTTATATAAATGAAGGTAATAACAAAACACTGAACACCACGCGGCAACTGTCACAAAAAAAACTACACAAATCAAAGTCCAAGAAACTGGCAAACTTAAGAACCAACAGCCAAAAATATAGTAACTACCACAATGGTCCGGACTTGGTACCAGCAATTAAAAAGATATGGTGGGTTAAAACAGGTTTTATGGCATGCCAAACACTTCCGCTTCCGTAACTGCCGTACTTGAGTTCATTTGTTAATGAAAATAGATAAGTATCATTACCACTAGTCAGAAATAGGTTCATCCAATAATCATCGAAGCACAATCACGATGAACTGTATTATTTTGCTTATATAAGTATAACCAAATGATAATTAATATTGGGTACATTTTAATGTTTCATAAAGATACTCACTTAAAATTGGTGCTATTGGAAAAAATAGTTAGTATTAGAGTATTTGTACAATATGATTAGATTTTTCTAGGAAAGGTTGCCATAAAAAGTATTCCAGACAATATATTTTTTTATAATAATAATCATTTGATTCAATAGTCCCTTGTGAACTTCTTTAGACTAAAGCTTAGTGTACAATTGTTACCTATTGTGTCATATTTAGTAGCTTTAAGTATACACAAAATAATATTTATCCTGCTTTTATCTTAAAGCATTTGGTAAAAGACCTAAATATATTCCAGTGTCCACAAAATTTTATTACTACATATGTTCAAATATTATTATAAATATAAATTTAAACGCAGGCAAGCATCTAACATTTTATGGTTCATCACGTTACTTCCGAGCACCTTAACAGTGCCTCATTCCTGTGTTGACGTGACGTCTATTTCTAATGTGTTTGAGACCTTGCATAAATGTTAGCATTTCAAAAGTTTTGTCTGGCATTATTGCTTTAAAAAAACACGTAAATTTTATTGATCTTAAATTTAATTTTAAGTTTATTTTTAAATTGCTCGTCTGCGGATAGCTCATCTACCATCTGGAATTGCATTTGTTCATATGGATCACGACATTGTTTAAGCACACGCATGTTGCCGTAAAGCTCGCGATGCTCGTAAATAATTCAGATTAATTTTTTTAAATGCCAGACCGGTAGTTGATTGCCTGAAGAACTGGAAAATATCATTTAATAAGTCAGAAGTTCAGTGATAAGACAATATAATATGAAAAATATTAAGACAAAGTCAGATCCAAACAAACAAAATTTAACAAACTTAAAACAAGTTTTAAATGGTATTTGTTTATATTGATTTATGTTACAACTATATATTTTTAATTCTTGTATATACTACAATATTTTAGTTTTCTTTATATACTCAACAGCTGAGCATTATTGTCCATAACTTGGTATTTCAGCACGTGACTGACTGTTGACGTCATAATGATATGTATTAATAACGTTGACTATACATAAATTCTTACGCAAACAACAAGCAACGACACTAACAATTGTGAATTGCAAATATTGACTACTTGTAAAATTTTGTTGGTTTTTTTGTTATTTCTTTTAATAGTATTGAATTTAAAATATAAGAATTGTTTTCAATTGTTAGTTAGATTATTGGATATAGAACACTTTGGGTCGAATTACGCTGTACATAACTTCGCGGTTTATTGGCGTAAACCGACCCAAAGTCGTCTATATCCAATAATCTAGCCAGCAATTGAAATCAATCCTTAATTGTTGAGCAAGATTCTCCAATAATATAAACTTGGTATTTTAGTGCGCGGATGGTTATTGACGTAACAATGACTTACATGTATTGTTTTGCAAACATGTCAACTATAAATATTGTGAGTTTATTTTTTATTGTATATTAAATGTTGTTCTTATTGTTTTTTTCATTTTATAATAACACTTTATTGTCATATAAACATATATACAGTTTGTGATAAAGATTAAAGGTCGGGGTTCTTTCCGGGTACGCCGGCTTCCTCCCCATGTTATAGCTGAAAAATTGATGAAAGTGACTTTAAAACACTTTTCAAACAACCAATAAATCCAAAATATAAGGATTATTTTCAATGATTAAATTATTAGCTATAGACTACTTTAAGTCGGTTTACGCTCTCCATATGGGGTTTATTGGCGTAAACCAACCAACGTAGTATGTATCCAATATTTTATCAAACAATTAAAACAATCCTTAAATATACGTCTTTTCTATTGTATAAGGACTGCAGTGGATAATTAGGGTCCCGCCACCTTGTGTCGGACGCCCTATAGTAATCAGTCTGTCCGTCCGTTAATCCGTCCAGGCGTCTGTCCCTGCGTACGTCCGTCCGTCCGAAGCTAATCGTGTCCGAGCTATAACTTTTTATCTTTTGAGGTAGGCTTTAATATTTGGTATATGGGTAGATAATATCCAAGCGATGTGTCGCATACTGTAGTGATGACCTTTGACCTCAAGGTCAGCGGGGCCTCGAAGATGGGTAACATCTCACTGATACCTAGTTTTACCTTGTGGTGAACATTTGTAATAACAGAATTGTATGATCCAACGATAGGTTTCTTATGGAGCGAAGAAAATACGGAATAGGATGTCACACCAGTACATTTACTTGCCTTATTATTCAAAGATAGAAATTATCACTATTTAAGTCTTACTCGGTACAAATTACCTGTGCACACAAAATTTTTCAATGAGAGAACATGTTTTATACTTGTCTCAACAAAATTCATGAAGATTCAAGAAGAGCTTCATTTGGCAAATGTAAATTGGAAAGACACACTACATCTGTTTTGTGATATTATGTGTTGAAGTATTATGTCTTGTTTAGTGTTTTTTCTATATTTCATTTTGTACCAGTGATTTCTGTTGCTATATAGGATCTCGGAGATTTGCATGCTTTATTTTTCGGTACATCATCTGGAAGGTTTCAGATATCATTACCATGTGTCTTACCTACCGTGTTTCCCAAATTCTTGAAGGTTTAATAAGGCTTTGAGCTAAAGATTTAAACAATGAGGTCAGACTATTTTCTATACACATTTTGTATAATCTAACTTGGTATTTTAGTGCGTGGCTGATTATTACCGTCACAATCACATACATGTATTGTTCTGCAAACAGGTCAACGCTAAATAGCGTGAGTTTAAAAAAATTGATTTAGTATTAAAAAAATGTTCTTGTTATTTCTTTTTATAATAATACTGTGACCATTGACCTCAAGGTCAGCGTGGGTAACATATTACTGATATCTAGTTTTACCTTGTGGTGAACATATGTAATAACAGGATTCTTATCGAGCGAAGAAAATACGGAATAGGATGTCACACCAGTACACTTACTTGCCTTATTATTCAAAGATAGAAATAATCACTATTTAAGTGTTACTCGGTAAAAAGTACCTGTGCACAAAAAAATTATTCAATGACAGAACATGTTTTAAACTTGTCTCAAAATTCATCAAGATTCAAAAAGAGCGCCGATTGGCAAGTGTAAATTGGAAAGACACGCCACATCTGTAGTGTGATATTATGTGTTGAAGTATTATGTCTTGTTTAGTGTTTACTCTATTTCATTTTGTACCTTTAATTTCTGTTGCTGGATAGGATCACAGAGATTTGCATCCTTTATTGTCCGATATACTTTCTGGAAGGTTTCAACTATAAGAACCATGTGGCCCACCCATCGTCTTCATACTCAAATTATTGTAGGTTTAACATGGCTTTGACCCAAATATTTAAACAATGGGGTCAGACTATTTTCTATGGTTTGAAAAATTAGGGACTCATTATCAATATAATAGTTATAATGGTGTCTTCTGGCTATTCCAACATTTTAAAATTACCTATTCTGGCTATTCCAACATGCTTGAACAATAGATGTTATGTTATTATTGTGTAATGTGTTTTTTTAGTAATTAGCCTATAATTATTTTTCCAGGTAATGATTTTTTTAATGTAAATTTATCTGTATTTATCTGAAATTTTGTATTAAAATATGTAGAATTTGAAGAAAAATAAAGTTCTTTATTTAACATGAACATGTTTTATTCCTTAATTTCCTTTAATAAATTATTATTTGTTTAGTATCAATAAGTCTTTATAGTCCACTTTAGCAGATGAGGCTAAGCATACAAGCTCATCCTCCCAACTCAGGGGTTCTGATTCTACGTTCGCTCCATCATCATAGAGTAATGGTGATGGAGCAAACGTGGAATAAGAACCCCTACTTTGGCAAAATGTACAAGCTAGGCATGTCTAAAATCTGTTAAGCATTGAACACTGCTGTCATCAAACAGCGCTGAAGATGTATGGATAAATGCACTTGAAGAAATCGATGAAGCGGAGACTAACATTCCAACGCTTTCATAACCAGCTACTGAGTAGAGACCAACCGAAATTTTTAGAACGGTTATATCACAGAAGTTCCCAGGACTACAAATCATATTAAAGAGTGACATTGCAAGCTGAAAAAATTGGTCAAGGTACCCCACCCAAATAATTTCAATATGATCAAGCTATGAAACCAGGAAGAAGCTGTTCACGCTTGTACATTGTTTGCGTGTTTTTTGTGCTAATGCAAATAAATGTATTTTCTTTCTTTAAATGTATCTTTTATTTTCTTCCAATTCCAACAAATTTGACCTGTAATTTAGCTAATATAACAAAATAAGATGTTTTACAGTATACACAAACATAATCCCTTGTTTATATAAGTATTCTGGCTACTCCAGCATGAATTTTTAATAATTTACCTCTAAAATTAAAAATGTTTGAATAGCCAGAATAAACCGTTATAATATCGTACAGTTTGACTTGCTTTATAACATGACGGTAGGTTTATTCTTATTTGAAAATATGAAATATTTTGATAAATAATTTATCTCGAGGAGTGGATTTGCGGTTAATATAAATTTCATGACCCCCACAAAATGGATGAAAAAAAGACATGAAATGACGTAGGCTAAATAATCTTTAACCTTAAAAAACAATTCTGAATTATTTAGCAAAAAATTGCATAGTATCAGCCCGCTGCGGTCAAGACAGTAAGCAATACGTAGAGATGATTGTATGGCTTTCTGTTTAATGTAACTTTGATATAAAAATGACATTGTGACCACATAACATACAACTTAATCATAGTAAAGTAAATGTTTTCATTGTAAGCAACAAATAATAAGAATGTTATTGCTGGCGTATGATTCGGTAAGTGTTGCGACCATGCAGACCCTTCGCTTGATTTTATCTACCTTACCATTTTTAGTCTCAAAACTTCTACTTATTCCTCATTTGTGCAAGTGATTAAATGCCGAAATTCCCCAGTGAAATAAATTCCGCTAAATTCCGTGTGAAACTAAATTCAGGTCTTCCATTCCCTGACGGTAACGACAGAAGCAAACACGCGCGAAAGAACATTAAAAATAAAGTTCCTCTATATTTTTTAATAAAAATTGCCAGTGCAAAAAACTGGATAATCAATCGTGATCATATTTTTAATATTCACTGAGTAATAGGTTATCCTATAATCGTCGTGTCGTTATTAAGTGCAGTTAAAGCTATTTGCGCATGTGAGTGACAAAAGGAAGAGTAAGCAGTGTTATTGAATATTTTCTACATCTTTTCATTGTACTCTAATTATTAACCTAGTACTTTATGTTTTCGTGGAATCATACATAAAGATTGCACCTTATCCCATTTGTTTCCTAAATGTGGGCCACTGTTTACTTATTACCAATTGTTAAAAAATATATATACTATATATTTTACTTTTTGTATAGCGTGCTTTTTGGGGCATTCAGCCAAATTTGTTTTATTTGTATCGGATTTATTTTTTTAGTTTTAAATACAGGAACGATTATTATTCTAAAATTACCTTTTAAAGCTTCTTCATTTAAGTTCAAAACCAAAACTATAATTTAAGTTAACTGTTTGCCACCCAAAACTCTTACTGACGTTCGAACATTCGTCTAGAGAATGAACTAATGCTACGAAAATTTTTTGTAACGAACACTCCATCAAGATTCAACAAATTATTTTGTTACATTTGAAAAAAGCTGAACACCAAGTGGAAACTTCATACCTGCGAGAACAACGCTATCTGTGGGAATCACTCAGAACACTAGCTGTGGGAAGAACACTACGAAGCCTCTATGTGGAAAGAACACTGGGAACACTATATAAGGAAAGAACACTAGTAACTCTATATGTGGGAAGAACAATCAAAACACTCAGAACACTATCTGTGGGAAGAACACTCAGAACACTATCTGTGGGAAGAACACTCAGAACACTATCTGTGGGAAGAACACTTAGAACACTATTAGTTGGAAGAACACTCAACACTATCCGTGGGAAGAACACTCAGAACACAATATGTGGGAAGACAACTCAGGACATTATCTGTGGGAAGAACACTCAGAACAACATCTGTGGGAAGAACACTCAGAACAATATCTGTGGGAAGAACACTCAGAACACAACCTGTGGGAGGAACATTCAAAACACTATCTGTGTGAAGAATACTCAGAACAATATCTGTAGGAAGAACACTCATAACACTATCTGTGGGAAGAACACTAAGAACAATATCTGCGGGAAGAACAATCAGAACACAACCTGTGGGAAGAACACTCAGAACACTATATCTGTGAAGAACACTGAGAACAATATCTGTGGGAAGAACACTCAGAACAATATCTGTGGGAAGAACACTCGTAACACTATCTGTGGGAAAAACACTCAGATCACAACCTGTGGGAAGAACACTCAGGACACTACATGTGGGGCGAACACACAAAACACTATGCGTGGAAAGATCACTCAGAACACAATATGTGTGACGAACACTTAGAATTCTATCTGTGGGAAGCGATACCTTGTTATTCAGTTTTAACGGCTGTACATTGATTTTGTAAGTATGTGTGATTTATTTAATGCATGTCAATTATTGTACTCCACTTGAGATGTTTGGCACAAAAAGATTTATAGATAACAGAAAACTCAACTAAATGAAACATATTATATTATAAAGGAACTATACAAAGTGAATCATCTTCAGGCATCTGAAATATTTGGTCTTTTAATATTTTCCTACAAAAGAGAAACAAATTATTAGTCAAATGTTAGAATCTCAGTTTTTAAAAAAATATTTTGATACATACATTAGAATTTTCATGCTATTAAAACGTGAATGAAAGTCAGCCAATCGAAACATTTAATTAATTTGAAAATAAACAGTTAAACTTAAATGAGTGATTATTTATGTAACTGTGAATCCGATATGTTGATAAAATTAAAAAGGCCATTGATACGTCATTTTTTATTGGTCGATCATTATCGTTCAATTTTCTATCAACGGATTCGGTGTATGAATACACGTTGTAATAAAATAGTTCGTTCATTTAAATAAAGTAAATGTCTTGAAATTATTCTCAACTAGAGGAAATTATAAAATTAAAGCTGTTTTCCGGGATTCATCGCTGGATGAACGCGCCAACTCACTCACAAACTTTACATGAAGCCTATTTCAAGAACCCAAAATTTGTCATTAGTTATAAGTTTTATAAATAAACATTAATTACCGTAGCCACCATGATGATGACCTCCGTAACCGCCACCATATCCTCCCCATCCGCCGCCTCCCCATCCACCGCCTCCCCAGCCTCCGCCTCCCCATCCGCCGCCTCCCCATCCACCACCTCCGTGGCCGATTCCAATTACTACAGCTTTGCCGATTCCACCATATCCTCCCCATCCGCCGCCTCCCCATCCACCACCTCCCCATCCGCCTCTGCCTCCCCATCCGCCGCCACCCCATCCACCTCCTCCCCATCCACCGCCACCATATCCACCATAGCCTCCATATCCACCGCCACCATATCCTCCGTATCCTTTGCTATAATAAGCATAGGATAACCCAAAGAGGGCAAGTAGAATGCATATGCTGCTCTTCATGCTGCACAAAATAATAATTAGTTTCTATTATTTCTCTATTCTTGACTTTTTGTTCTAAAAAGCATATTTTCTTTTGCTAGTGATATATCCAAATAATATTTGATTTTTTTAATTCGTACATTGCAAAACAATATATTTTTTACATATACTTTTTTCTTTATCCAGCATTTATTATTTCTAAAGTTCAAAAACGCACCAACTGCAAATATTAATGGAAGATCGTACTACCATCGTGAAATTGTTTCCTTATGCCGAGGAGATTTTTTCAGGAAAGGTATCCATTTTATAGAACATTATAGGTATATGAGCTTGCATATAATTAAATCAAGATAAACAAACGTCGAATCCTTTAATAATCTACTAACTAAATTAATGTAGGTACAATTGTGCTATCTATGTTAAACGAGAAAAATAAAAAAAATGGTGTTTATACTATTAGTTCTCCATGTTCATATCTATACTTTAGGTAAATTTATAGCAAAATCGTAGTGCAAATGCAATTTTTTTTAACAAAGTTACATTTATGTGCGCTTATTATCTAATGTAAGATCTTCGAATATCATCTCTAGCATTAAGATGTTGAATACAAATTATATTTGTATTTATAGTATTTGACACACTTTTGTCACTAAAATTTGTCTTTTTTGTTTCGTAAATTTTTATTCACCATAATTTATTATTTATTCAAAATATTCAAAGAATCCTGTTCTAAAAGATTTTGTTAAAGCACTGATAACCATTGTTTTTAAAAAATTAACTAACTGAAATACTATTAATAATAATTGTATGTTATATCAAAAGACTTAATATAATTTAACTATTAGACTTACTTGATATGGTGATGTTTGCAGACTGGTGATGGTCGTTGAAATCCGCGCTCTTTTATACTGATCAGTTCCAAGAACGAGCCAATTATTTCTCATTAAGATCTATCATAATGACCAAAAACTTGATGATAGATGACAATATTTTATTTTAATTTATGCAAAAGTAACATATTTCATTTGTTATAAAATATTTTTGATATTGATCGATGTATACGGTTTAATCATAAAATTTTAAAACCTACATAAAGTTATATGTCACGAATATAAACAAATTTACTGTTTGTTTTTGATTTTTGGAATTTCCTTTTGTTGCATTGTAAAATGTGTTTGTTATTTGGAATTGGCGGATTTGTTTTTTCTTGCTTATTTAGATTTAAAGAAAGAATTATAAATATGTAAAATATTAGACTTCTACATTGTATGATATGGAAGATAAGCAGTTAGAATAAGTAAAAAAATAAAACTCAATGTTGATTACTCAAAAACGATTTTAGTTACTTTTGCACATATTTAAAAAGAGACACCAATGAAACTTATTAGCCATGCACTTCCATGAACCACATCTGCGTTAACAATAGTGTACTGGTTAGT
Source organism: Limnoperna fortunei (assembly GCA_944474755.1). Classification (NCBI taxonomy): domain Eukaryota; kingdom Metazoa; phylum Mollusca; class Bivalvia; order Mytilida; family Modiolidae; genus Limnoperna; species Limnoperna fortunei. The sequence continues at coordinate 30,776,563 of OX104116.1, read as the reverse complement.
TACAAATAACATGAATGGGTTGTACTTTAAAAAATTATAAGAAACAGGAAACCGTGTTAAAGTTAAAGAGTCGGATGTCTTAGTGAACTAAATACAACCGAATACTATAGATTTTTGTCTGTAAGGCTTAGAACTCCATTACTGGTATATTTAGAACTAAGTACATCTCATAAGCCATTGTTTATATCAGTGTGTGTTCAGTCCCTTGCCACGTTGTAGATAATCAAAACGAAGACAGAATGAGATCTCACACACCTAACACCCCATAAAATCCTGCATTGTAATTTTAAATTTGACCATAGTGTAGGTACTTGAGGAGTGAAAGCCATTTTTTGCCACTTATTTGGTTAAAAAAATCGTCTGTGTATGAAATAAAAATATTTGAACAAATAAAGTCATCATGTGTAAATGTTAATGTAGAAATAAAAAACCTAGAACTGGACAAATTTAAAATCGTTATCCAAAAAAATAGTATGCCACCCATACGATGAAAAAAGGATCGTTAAATGACAAGCATAAAATCACAATTATATACTGTAACGAATTATTTTATAGCGTTTAAAGATATATTCATTTGTTTTATAGATTATGGACCCATCTTACAATATTAAAAAAAACTTTTACTGTACTTAATATATCAAAAACAAAGCAACCAAACTATCAGTTACAGAAAAGAAAATGCAAATAAAAAAAAAGCAAACATAGTCAAGTTTTGACATCCAATCTAATATCAAAGTAGTAGTGATGGAAGGGGAGCACATAACGCTACATGCGTCGTTTATCACGTAATAGAGGTGTCATGTACTAGAATAAAGGCACACACAAAAAAATGAACACAATATAAATAGTTTTTGTTTTTGTTCAATTTAATGTACCTGTTTTATCAATGCATTATCAAAGTTTGGTTTTTCACTGAAAAGGTTCATATTTCTACCTAAAGCTGTACTTTGTTGTCATTTATACATGGTAATGTACTGTATAAAATTTGCTTTTTAGTGACTGAAGCATTTCTATTAAATTAGATTGATTTATATGAATCTTTTTATGTAATGTTGATAAAACTCCAATTTCGTCCCTTTCATTCGGTTTAACGCAGTCTCTGACATGAGTTTTACAGTTATTACAAGTAACATATCCATTGCCATTCTCGGTATTTGGCTTTCGACATTTGTCTTTTTGTATTTTGCACATATTTATGTACATATCTATATAACATCTTAATATTTCTTCTTTGTATCTATTTAACATGAACATGAATTGGGTACAGCACAGCTCTTTCTTACAGTAAGCAATGACTAACAACACTAAAGATTAAGACTAGACACTATAGTTATGACGAACATGCGAAAATATACTGCATTACAAACAATCATATCTAGCGAGGCGTTGTCATACACGCAAAATATTTTCGTATCCCACAGTCTGATTGAATAACGAATTTATCCCGACGATAAAATTTCATTTAACTAATTTTAGTTCTGTAATTAGAGCGGCAATTTTATCCTGGCTACAACGTGATAAAACTTACTTGGAAAGGGCTAAATAATATTCATGATTGATCTTTCCTTGAGAAGGAGTAAACAAATCGAAAAGGCATATCGTAATCATTCATCAGTATTTTTCAGAGTCGGGATAAGAAAACCGTTTAAAAACTGCTGGTCAGCAAGAATCGACATACGTAGGACATTGAAACAATTTTGATTCTGGCCCAGACACACGACAAAAAGGAAAAAAACCCAAAAGCATAAACAAAAAGTAATCAATTTGAACCCGTTAAAACATGTTGTATTCAGTTGCTCCAAACAAATAACAGTAATTCCTCCTCTACATCACCAGTCAAAAGTCATCATTAAAGAAAAAACAAACCTACATATGACTTTGAAAATATAATGATCCCTTTGTGAACATTTGCATAACGATCAACTTAGTCTTTGAATTTTCATGCAATTATTCTACGTCATAAACTTATGATTTTTTGTTATCTATAAATTGTGGAAATCTATACTTTTGTTGGAACCAACAATCCAAAAGTTTTAGTATGTATTGCTTTCAATTGATAAAACACGTTCATTTCCAGGTAAGGTAACATTAAAAATTTATACAACCTCAGTTAAATAAACAATAATAAATACTTCGTTGCCAAGTTATCTATAAAATAGAGAACAGTGATATATCTGCAAACTATTGAAATCGACGTCACAAGAACTGCATGTAAGAAAATGTATTATACTACCATCATGAATATCTAGTGTATGTTTTTTTATTTTGCTTCATCAATAAATCTTGGCGATATTAAAGCTATCGTCGTAAATTGTCCTCATAGACTAGTCATACATTTCAATATTAAATGAATAATAACATTTGACTTTACTTTTATATCACGAACAACGGTACGCTAGTTTATGCTAAATCAATTACTGCTAAGTGTCATACAATTTTTGGTTAAGGAAGTAAAAGAAAACAAATTATGACAGAATACTGCAACAAAATATTGGAGTCGTGGTTCTGAGTGAAATCTCCACTCTGGTACAAGACCTAGTTTTAGACCATAACAATAGAGAAAGATCTAAAACAAAACAAAATCTATCATTTGTGTGACAATTGACTTGCACCTTTAAAATGACATAATTTGCATATTAAAAGAGGTAAATTATTCAAGAATATAAAGGTCTATAATAATAAATAAAATATAGTGTCTCTTTTTGACATTTGGACAACTTACATCGCCTTTAAATTGTCTTACTTGAACGTAATCCACAGTAAATGATTTGTGCATATACAAAAAGTCGGTCTTGTTGTGCAAGCATATCTGCAAAATTTTTAAACAAAATACACTTTTTGTCGTAGAAAAGTAAAAATTCGAAACTATTTTAATTTTTAAAGACAATGAATCAAACACCTCATTTTTATCGGAAGAGTGAGATAAGAACATTGTGGCTTTATTAAAGAATTTTATTTATTTAAAGTATTGACCCGTGCCACAACGTAAGTATAGCGAATACAATAAAAACAAGACAACTGGAAATAGTTTCAAGACTGTCAAATTGATACTGAATTGTTTTTAACTAATTCATCCTGTAACTATAATAATTTGGCATGTATGTGAAGATTTGAAAACTAGATGTAATAGAATCAAACATGAACGTCAAAGAAATGGACTATCAAGCGTATACAATAGAAATAAGTTAAGGTTCATTTTTTGTATTTTATTGTGTTTTTCCTAAAATAATTTACAGAGTTGCCAGGAATTTTTTGCCATATTATTAATTTGAGTAAATTTAATCTTAATTATTAATACAAATTAAATGTAGAGAGTATTGCTTTTCGTAAATCTCTATGATTCATAGTACTACAAACCGTGTTTTCTAAATATAGCTAACCATTGCTGACTGTGGCGTTGAAAGCACGAACCACCATGACAAAAGCAATCTCTTTCTCAAACACTCTTTATGAATATTTGGTAAGGATTACTATTTATCAATGTTATTTTTAGCATAGGTTTTAATGTATGTTTTCTTTGTCTGTGAATTTCTGCAAGTAGTTCTGTTATGTTCAAATGATTTAGTCATTTTATTTGGAAAATTTATCAGTTGTAAAAGGAAGATACTTAAGGATCCGCGTAGCGGATTATATTAAATGTGCACAACGGAAATTTTGTTATCCCTCAATGGAGAAAATATTTTTTGTAGTTAATACTTATAAATAAATTCAAACAATAGAATAAACTCAACAATTTTATTTTTGTAACTGGACATTTTTGAAAAAAGAGATCAACACAAAAACTGTTAGTTTCCCGTGGAGTAATATATGACGTCAAATGGCGCGTGTCTCCATGATGATCAAATTTGTTTTCCATCCTCTGATAGAAAATATTTTCCAGCTAATGAAAAGTCAGTATTCTCGCAAAATTTATTTATTATAAACAGAAGACTTCAAATTAATTTTATGCAATCATTGAATTAAAAAGATATTTTGAAAATGTACTCTCCAGATTTATAGAGTAGATCTTCAATAATGTCCGTATCTTGAAAATATTTTCGTGTAGTATTTATATTTATTTTGAATATTTTTGTGTTGGCGTCTTATTTTGTTGTATTTTTATTTTTAATTTGAAAAAATGTTTCAAAAACTTTCACTTTGAATTATATTAGATAATTATGAAATGCATGTCACAAAATGACAAATTTGTTTATTTTTAGAACTTGTCAGTGAAACGAAAAAATATATCATATTTTTATCATACACTATAATGATTACAGTACATGTGATAGTGCTTTTTCTTGCAGTAGGATTAATAATATGTGAGGTCTACAAACAATAAAACACTTATATAAACTTGAAAATAAGATTTTCTCCAATTTTGTTCTTTAATAACGTTTAATACGGCTTGTAAATTTTAGAGGTATTAGCTAATACAAGTCAGCAATTAAATCAACGACACACTGAATACTTTCAACTTTCCTATACAGTAAACTTCCTCTTTATCGACAGTAATATTCCATCCATGATTTTACTCACGTTTTGTTAGGAGTTCTATTGCTGTTTTATTTGTACTTGTTCGTGGTTTAAATCTGTTCTTAACAGTCTTTGTCTTAATTATTATATTCTTCTTTCAACAAACTATCCTGGGACCATACTGGAAAGATTCCCAGTGCTCGACCCATAGAGCAGTCGAGCGCTTCATTGGGCAGCGGATATTGGAGACTCTCTACTTGGGGGTTGTCAGGACATAATATGGACCGTAGTAGGTAACGTAATTGGGATGTACCAAGCTCCTTATGGAGATTTCGAAAAAACAGTAGGCTCATTGTAGACGCTGTTAATCTCCTTTCTTTCGTATTGAATAATATTATTATTATGTACTATTGCTGTTTTATTCGAGTTGCAAATTTGTGTAACTTAAATTGTTAAGTTGTTTTAATTTAATAAGGTCAAGATGCACATGAAAAAGAAACGATACAATAAAAGCTTCAAAACAGAAAAACAAATACGATGTTTAGCATTTGCAAATCTCAGGTACAGGGTAATTGTCACAAAGTTGCAAGGCTTCCTGTTTAAAGGATTAAGATCAAATTAACGATAGTATTCACAATTGACCAGCGCGTGGTGAACATTGAATGGATACCTTATAGATTCATACAGGGCAAACGTGACGACCCATATGCACTCTTCACTATAGTTCTGTAGAAGAGCCTTTCTGGGAACTACCCCAGTATAGTTACATGGGGCTCTGTGGTCAATCTTCCCTGGGAACTATCCCAGTATTTGATACATATGTTTTAGTACATGAAAGATAAACCAGAGATAATTATATGTTTGGTGTAGAATTTATGATACATTTAGATATATGATAAACTTGTGCGATTTTTATTAATAATTAATATTCAGCTACGTTTTATTTTAGATGGATTATAATGGGTACTACAACATGCAATTACTTTTGTAAAAGTAATAAACTTGTCAATAATGTCATGTTAAATTTTTAATATCGTGTATGCAAATAAAAATAGATACTGGCCCAATATCGTTAAAACATATGTATGGAAACTTAGGAATGGTGTTAACAGTGTCCATGATATGGTTACGCACATTTCTAATAGCGACTTGTGCTTGTTTTGTGTGAATAACTGCAAAAACACACACAGAAGTCACTTTGACATTACAAACATATTTCTATATAAATTTAATCGTACATTTATCACCAGTTATCTTAAATGTTTTCTGAGCATATTACTTGTTTTTAAAAAATGCGCTATCTATATTCATAACATATTGCAAAAGTAGGCGTGATTCAAAGAAGATCTATAGATTTTAATTCCGAAAGATTGATTAAGCTTTCGGTAAAAGAAACAAATTAGCTGTTGTAGTAAAATTGTTTTGCTTGTTAACAACACGAAAACCGCATGTCAAAATCTGACAAATAAGAATTCATTTATTTGTAAACACAAAGATTTTGACACATTAATGATTCAGCAAATAAAAATACTGGACATATCAATATTATAAAACAAATCTCACAAAACTTAGTCAAACTATATTATTTTCCAGAGCACGTTGATCTGCAATTTTTTTTATTCGATCGCCCCTGATGTTTTAAGTAGACGAAACGTGCGTGTGGCTATAATTTTATAACTTTGATACTTTTGATATTTTATCTTAAAGGATTATATACCTAAGTTTCAATATGATTTTCTTAGATATAAAATGGTCAACACCATGACTTAATTGATCGTTATGGAAAATCATTCTCTCAAATACGAGCGGACATATTTGCTGAGTCATAGGTAGTGTTTCCTATTCCTGGATTTGACTTTTTCCTAGACATGACACTATTTAACTTGACGGATCTCCAATTGGAGGCAATCACTGCTTACTCGTTCGGAACACCATAGTGCACCCATGGTTTTAAATAGGTTCGGGTTTCTCTGTTTCGGTTTTTGTATGGTTTTTTTTGTTTTTGTGTTGCGTTGTGTATGTTTGTCTATATTCGGATTTGTAACTGTCCTTGACTTTTGGCTCTTGTTGTTCGGTCGGTTTTCTTTGCTATTTTTCTTTTATTCAACAAAGTTTATCAAGATTGGCACTGCGTAATGCAGTTATGGATATCTAACGTTCAACAAAGTTTTGTAAAATAGTTATATTCTTTCTGTAGATCAATATAATTACTGACCAAATGTTCGTCTCGATGCGGAATTGTGTTATGTGCTTACTTTCCGTCGTTGTAACGGTGTTCATGAGCACAGTGACAGTGTTTTAGAAAATTAATATGTAATTATTTCTAGATTTAATTTCTAAAAGAAATTAGGAGGTGTCTCATTGCTAAATGATAAAGAATTGTGGAAAAAATATACCATGGTAGATTTAGTATTGTACAAAAGGCAGAACTCTGAGTTTCTATCCAACTTTATATGCCTTTCTAGTATCAGTCTAAATTTTCTATCCACCTTATGTCGTTATTTCTGTACTTACGAATATTTATGTTAAGGGACTGACTTAGCAGTTAATATTTTATTTATTTACTTAATTGATCCATGAATATACATAAAATATACAACAACGTTGTCGTCAAGTCTTTTCAAATTGTGAAGGAAACATTAAGACAAAAATTTGTTTGTAAACCGTCTAAAGAATAATTGGATGCTCGAAATGCAAGCTTGAAACTTTTGCTCAAAATATATACTTATAGAAACCTCAAGAACATTGTTTATATAATTTGTGAATAATATGCCCGTGTTAAACCGCATTATAATCGAAGCGTCAAACTCTAATAATAAAAAGGTTGCTGGTTTTCATTTCCTTGGCTTAGTCTTTGGGGAACTGGAAAGTGGTTAACCAATTTTGAACAGTCATAAACCTGTACCATAATCTGACGGAAATTCTAAATAACTACATAGTTCGCTAAATTGAGACGTCGTGGTTTATTTCTGAGGTTGTTTATTTTTTAAGAAAAAGATTATTGCAAGCGGGGTCTTTTGGATTTAGAACATTATGCGACCTTATATTTGTCAATTTTGTTTACCGCGTGATAGCGGGTATACTGTGACAACAGATATAGGCCTCACAAAGTACTTATAAGATCCAAACTACAGTAATCTATTGCGATTTTGTTATGTCTAACAAACGTTTTTATGGGGCTCTAAGACGACGCTTTCAATGCTCATATTGGTTTTTGAAACTAAACAAGAAATATCCTTTGCAAAGCAAATATAATTGACAAAAATATATGCTAGTAATTATATTGAATATATATTTTTCGTAAGTATATAAATTTTCAAATCTTAACAAAACTGTGTTGTTCCAGCTTGAAATTTGTTCAGCTGAGCTTAAAATAAATTATTACAGTGACGTAACAGTGGGCTCTATGTCTATTAGAAACTAGAGTTCTAAAAGCGTATGAAGGACGTAATATTACAATTAGTAATTAACATGTTTCTTTTTATAAAAGTAGTCAATTATTTCTAAAATGTGTATGGGAATCCGTAATAAAATGAAAATTCAATTCACGTGTTGATCTTAGTATTCCTTAAATCCGGAGAAGCAAACTGATATACACCGAAATATTTAATTTTATAATTTAATTTCATTCCTATAAACAAATTATTAAGGTACCATGATGAAAAGTCATGTATTTAAATTATAATTTAATTATTCCAAACGATCGCTAACTGCATTAATAATAATCAAATCAAATCAATCTTTATCTTCTTTATAGAATACCAATTGGAATGGCATACGCTAAGCAAAACTGAAAACTGTAGATAAATCAATATTATTTCAAGGAAAACTTATAATTCTTAACTTTGTATTTTTAATTTGATTACTAATTTTTCTTTTTGTAAACACCCCGCCCTCCTCGTGCTGTCATGGTATAAGTTTGAAATTAATGGCTTCCAGCAAAAGAATTAATAAAAAATTAAGTATTCCTGAACGTTGTACATGATCACGACACTGTGATGGTCCAGAGTTATAAATAAGAAAAGATTTTCTCGAATAACCTTTACGAAAGTATTCAGAGCATCTTATAACATACTTTGTTTTTATCAAGTTGTTGACATTTTTTATACATTACATTTGGAGAAACGGGAGATAATAGTGCATACGACATTTTAAGTAACGCTGCAGACAAGAAACATTGTTAACAATGGCTTGGTCCCTTAAGTTATTTGATTTTGAGATATCTTGAAGTCAATCAGTATTTTTTATTTTCTAGCACCTTCTATTCAAGTAAACACAATTTAATTTGTGAATTTTTAACATGCGATCGTAACAGTGAGGCGCATATACAATGTTTAGCTTTATAACGCCCGATCGATCTGTCTTAAAAAAGCAAATGTACAATTGCAAAAAAACATGACAATATTAAATATAAAATTCAATGAATCCAATTGTTTCAATAAAAGGGAACATTAATTATCCTTAAATTAAAATGATCACTAACGTCACATGTCATAATTGTCATAATGTATGAGCTTTGGTAATAAATTTAAAATTAATGAGAAAAAACAACAATCACAACCATCATCGTTTCATCGTCAAAGGAGGTTATATGCATTTTTCTACTGCTGAAACTATTTATCGTGAAAACGGATGTGTCATATTCAGGAAAAATTGGCTGTATGTTTTCTTATGATGTGCATTATTCCTTTTCGTCACCTTTTCAAAATCCCAAGGCTTAAAAGTACGCGACATATCATTTTAATGTTTTGCGACAACTATTGTGTACCCAAAGGCTATGCGACACTGCGAAACCAAAAACTATTTCTTCATGGAGTTATCTCCCCAAACACCAAAAACCTTGTATCAGAACAACTCAGAAACTATAATATAGAGAAAAAATGATGAGGAGGTATCCCTTCAATGTTTAAACGACCCCGCTTATCCCCAAAACTCACAAACCGCAAGTCTAAAAACCCAGCGTTTTCGCCATTTGTCGTCCTGTGACATGTACTTAAAGATGATCGCAAGGTCCAATCTTGTTATCATTACAACTCGAAAACCGTAAAGATGAAGTAGATAATATTTATATATGAAAAAAATAGTTATCTCACCTAGACCTTCATTCGGTATATGGATCCAAAATTATTCGATGAACTGGTTTTGAGTTACAGCCCTTGACACATTTCGGTTACTCGGTTTTTGCTTTATAAATTACAACTTAAAAGATAATATTATAAACATGAATACCTAAAGTGATCTGTAAGAAAAGAGATTCAATTTTAGCACAAGGTCAAAGTTCATGCCTTAAGGTCATACCAATGGAACAAGGTAACCATATAAAAAGTCCTTTTCAACTACATTTTTAAAATCAGGATGACTTTTTCGGTATAAAAAAGTCTTATAAAAGCAATAAAAGCTACAGAATGTCAAAGCATTTGTTAATAACAAATAAAATTGTTAATATTTTCTATATACTACCATGGACTTATGTTGGAATAAAAACAGTACAGTGACTAGATTAGAAATGTAATACCATCGGTTATTGATGAGACTATTGATAACATATGTTACATTTAAAGTTTAATCACATATTTTACCACCATAGCCTTCATGAACTGCTAATCGACTAAATATCAATTGAAAATGGTCCTCTGAAACCATCGTTTTCTAGCGTAACCACCTCCAATATCATATCCGTATTCATCATACCTGCCTAAACGGCCATATTCGTATCCACCATTAACAAATTCGCATCGTTTACGTAAAACCCACTGTTTTCAGATAATCCATAAAAACCACTTAAGTATGGACTTGCTAAACCCATATAGACTTTAATCTGCATATGGACCAAATGGATATCTGAAAGTTTTTGAATTATTTCGTAGTGTGCCCTTTTTCACCTTATTCTGTAAAAGATAGTCCACGTGTAATAAATACTGTGTAAGCAATATAGTTCATCTTTGGTGAAAACCTTAAAGGGTGAAATACGTTTTAACCATATAATAAATACTTGTTATCTTTGAAACAATACAGGAAAGTAGTATATGCAGGCTATAAATAGCAACACTTTTTTAACTTAACACATATTTTGTTTTTATACATATATCTTTTTTATCTATTGTAATTATATTTATTATATTAATATTATTACGAATTAAGAGCTCGACATAAACTCAGCATTATTTAATGTTAACTAACGCCATTTACTTTGGTTTAAAACAATGACTAAAGAAATGCATGATAACTTAACATGGATTCTTGAGTAAATTCAAGTTACCACTACCCAAATAAAGAAAATTATCTTTAAATTCTAGCCATATACAAAAGGATTAGTCTGCTTGTTTGTTTAAATGGTGTTTGACGCCACTTGAAACAATTTTTCACTTACATGTATATCTGGCATTCAATTTTTATTTAGGGCAGGAAGCTGGATAACCCGGAGAAAACTCCCGACTTTCTGTAGAAAAAACTGGCAATCCTTGTCAATTAAGATTGGAGATGAGCATACTCTTTCAGTAAGACTCGAACCAGCAACCTCCGAGTTGATAAGCACATATTGACCGTTATTGGAATAATACGTAACTCGCCTTTTATAAGCATTTTATAATTTTTGAAAATCTCCAACAGTCTTTGTTTACCCTCAGAAAGTTGTATATAGCACACAAAGTCTAAATACATTCAAAATGTACAAATACAGTGGTGCAATACTAGTACACAGTGCCTTATATATCATCTTTATAACCATTTATTTCTAATGCTAACAAAAAGTGGTAATATATTGGTTAAACTACTAAGATTACAAATCACCTGTCTGATCATGAAGACCGATCAAATGTACGAGCATCTGATTAATTGTCTTTTTAAGGAAAAAAAACAATTCTGTTAAATTTGAATTTGGTTGAATATATACTGACAAAACTCTTAGTACAATACTGGTAGTATATTGTATTAGTTTTACAAATGTTTAGTCCTTTTTGGAAACGTTTAACAGAGACAATCTAAGGACAAAATTACCCATTAAAAGCGAACAGAAATGTATGTGAAAACGACAATCATTCCAATATTTTATTAAAAATTTAAACATATTTTGACTACAAAGCCCATTTAAACGACTCGTCTCTTCTCTCTGTCAGTATTTTATCTCTTTACAGGAGTCTATCAATTTTTTTCCCAATAATTAGTATAGAATAATTTTCCAAAATCTGAAATGGGGAATGTTAACATATGTATATTTGCATAAACATTTTAGTTATAACTATTGTCAGTTTAATATAAAGAAATAATTGTTATATTGTATATAAAAACTTTAAGAAAAACTTTTCTGTCCTGTTTGCGAGGAAATGGGACAGGCAGGACAGAGTTTGATATTCTTTTTGATGTCAGTTTCACCTATATAAAAAGGTTTTAAAAAGTTTGTACTTAAGCCATAATATTCTTGGCGTTCACCAATTAAAATGTATCCAGTTAATGACTACCAATAGTATAGGAGCGAGAAACTTCTTAAATTGTGTATACTGAGTAACGCAATTCAGGCATTATGTCCAAAGAATTAATATTTTTTGTACAAATATATCGCATACCTTTCTGATACTTAATTTGCGGAATTATTAATTGATTTAATGTTTGTTAAACGTCCAGTGAGCAGTTTTTCAGCTATATTCAGGATGAGAACAAGTATCATACAACAAATTAACGCTAAAAACAGATGGGACAATTGAACAATATTTCGACTGCTATGAGTAAAGTGGAGGGTTTGGGCAGAGGGCAGAAAATGTATACTTCCATAGTGCGTACAATGAGTTACATCTTTTTCAAAATCCACAAAATGAGTATTTATCGTGCAAGGAGCTTGGCACTCTCCAAACGTGTCACCCAACTTGGTCCGCGCCCAAGCTTTCGGCATTCTGACCTGACAAACTCTAGGAGAGGGTCGCTACTATCTGCACCTAGGGAAGCGTTAGGCATCTCTGTGGGTCAAGTCTGTGAACAGGTCCCAATATTGTTAAGTCTATATTCTATTTTAACACGTTAAATATCAATGGTTAATTTTAAAGGGTAGCACCGTTCAAAAGATTGAACACCGTATGTCCTGAAGATCGTGTAAATTGCGACAAATGATTTATTCTCATTCAAATAAAGGGTGTATTTATTTTAGATCAAAAAGATTCAAAGATACAGACGAAACAATGTTAAAACCAAAGAGGAGACTACAATAAAACAAACAGACAAACAACACACAAAACACAAAAATTGAGTAACACGAACCCATCCTATGAGCGGTGATTCCAGGTGCTCCGGAAAGGAAAGCAACTCCTTCTGCTTCACGCGTGGTAACAGTTGTATTACTAATGTTGAAATTCAGTAAGTAGTCGTATTCAGGGGTTGTATTAATACAATAATACAGAGAAAATGGTTGACAAACGGAACAAATGAATAGTCGTGTGTGACATAGATATTCTGTAAGAGTAAACTAAGTCATTATGGCGAACGTACAACTTTTTAAGTAATGACTTGAATCCTACTACAGTGAACTCCTGTTTCAGTAATTTTTTTCAGAAGACATTATCTATAAATAAAATCTGTAAAGATAATTTAGGTTCTTTCGTACCTGATCAATTGCGAGATGTATACCACATATGCAGATACAATTGTAATGTTGCCACACAATAAAATTAAAATCATCCCTATTTGTCATAAAGTTTAGTTCTAAACCCTATTTCATTGCCAATTGTGTCAATTTCTGGCTATCTCTGCGGTTTCCTTGATTTCAAGTTTAATTAGGTACATGCAATCAACATAGTCACTTTATTCAATTAAATCACGTCATACAACTCGATAGGCGGCAGATTGGATATTTAAGTCGATGCAGCACACCATCCGCCATTTTTGTTAAAGTCTCAAAATAGATATCATATTTATTGTAGAATTAATAATAATTTCTGTCATTATTAACTCTTAATTTCCATAAATCAAATTTATTAATGAAAGACGTAAACATATACTGTTATATTAAATGTACATCAATTTATTAATAAACTACTTCTTTGAAATGTAAAATGCTGTATGTTTTTAAGTGTATTAGTGTTTTGAGAATTTTATAGAATGGAAGTTATAGCTAAAAATCGTAAAGAACTGATAAACTGATAAAATTTTAAGCTTTTTAAATTGTAGTCTTTTCTATTTAAATTAACATTATTATATTAAACGTCATTAACGATTTAAAACGTGTCAAATTTGTACGCAAGACTTTAATAACTTGTTCTGATCGCACTACTGTAATCAATTGCACAACAGATTGATATTAACTAACAAGACTGAATCTACATAATAAATCTATACTGTAAATCCATTAGGTAGTTGCTTAGACATTGCTAAATAACATGTTACGTGGATGCGTTCGTAAGCCATAAGCCTTGTAAAGATGGAATCATTAAATATTTAATGCGATATCAGTGTATATGTAAATAGCCCAGAAAATAGTAGCAATTTGTATAGGAACATTGCCTCATGTTGTAGTATTAAACTGTTGAAGATATATTTTATTGATAAATATGTAATAACGTACGTCAACAAAATTAAATGGATACTACCGATCACTGTTGAGACTTAGTAGACGCCTTTCTTACCTAAAATAATCAAAACAAAAATATACATTACTATATAATACACGTACAAAAACGGCATTGTTGATTAAATTCAACGTAAGATTTCAGACACGTTGCATGTATGTTCAATTTATATAGATTTTAAAATTTACGACATTTTTATTTTTTATTGTTAATCACATGCAACATGCGCCCACGGATGCTTTAAAAAGAAAAATCTAACATGTCTGTTACATATGAAGACGGTAAATGTGATACATTTGATTTGACTTATGAATAATTATAACGATATAAAAATAAAAGAACTATCACCTCCAAAACTTCTAAAATTTGCGAAGTTATCGCCATATCCATAACTGGATAGTCCACTAATACCACCAATGACAATAGGTCCACCAATTCCGTATCCACTATAACCTTTACCATAAATGTCATATCCTGCACGAACTCCATTTCCACCATAATTACCAACTACAATTGGGCCACTAAAACCATGTTTTCCAAAACATCATATCCTCCATAACCACCACCAATTGCATATCCGTATCCATCATAACCACCTAAACGACCGTATCCGTATCCACCCAAACCATCGAATCTGTATCCATCATACAACTCGTCATATCCAGTGTTTCCAACGAATCCATTGAAACCACCAAAGAATGGATTTGCACTAAAACCATGTGGTCTATAATCTGCATATGGACCAAGAGGATTGTCGTAGGTTTTTAAGTTATATTTCGGAGTGTACCCTTTTTGTCCAAATTCAGCAGAAGCCAGTCCACTAATAGATAGTACTATGCAAACAATGAAGTTAATCTTTGGCGAGGTCTGAAAAGTGAAATTATAATCTGTGAATTAATACCCATTTAATGTCATTGTAAAGTTCTTAGAAAAGTTAAGGTTAAATCGTGCATATTTTGTCATTTACGCAATATTACAAATAAATATTCAATAATAGATTCCATATTACTTACATGTATTTTCAGAACTTGGAATAAATACAGTGGTGCAATACTAGTTCACAGTGCTTTATATACCATCTGTATAACCATTTATTTCTTGTGCTAACAATGACTGGTAATATTGGTTAAACTACAAAGATTACAAATCACCTTTCTGAAGACCTTTTAAATATACGAGTATCTGATTTATTGCCTGATATGAAAAAACATAGACCTGCTGTGTTACAGCTGAATGAGGTTAAATATAGAAAAATATTCGTAGAATATTGTATTGTTTTGCGAATATACAAAATAATTAATCACAAGAAACCAATGCGTAACCAAACGTACAAACTTTAATAGCGGAATAAATTTCCTATCCATGGCTAACAGAAAACTAACAAAACGTATAACAAATAACTGTGTAGTATTAGTTATTCTGGAAGGGTGAGAATAGTTAATTGTTGTGTTATTCGTGGTTTATATTGGATTGATGTTGACAATGAAAGTATCTATGACCGTCACAGTTTTTGAAACAAATACCACAAAGTTATCAGCAATTTAGGTTATTTTACCATAAGTTTAGACGACCTGGTGTTAACTGTAATACATCCTTTCTTGACCAATTCTATTTTCATGAAAATCTCTCTAGAAATCACACACTTACTGGTATGATATAGGAATTCAAATAGTAATTTAATATGACAATTAAAAACGCATGTTTATACGTTCTGTGTATATAAATAGTATACATATTAAACAATAAGCGTACCTGTACATAAGGGTTGGTAGTGGTACATGCAACAGTCCACATGTGAATTTTTAAGCACGTATACACAAGTATCCAAATACTGCAGGCCCATATGAATTATTGATACAGAAATGTAAAAATTGGCACACTTCTTGTTAATTAGTTGTTTTACCATAGAATATAACATTTTGTCGCACATTGTCAATAAATCACGCAAAAAAATGTCAGTATCTGTTGTGCCCACCATTGGCTTGTTACACATTCCTTACTCTTCTTGGCATGGATTCAATTAAACACACGGTATTCTTTGCCACTCATACTGAAGTGTCTGCTCTAATTGTTGCAGATTTTGCGGTGATGGTTGTCGTTGGCGCAAGCACCGATCCAGATGATTAACTGGGTTATATCCGGAGATCGTGATGGCCAACGGATCACATTGACATTCTGTTGCTCTAAAAATCTACTGTTACACGTGCTGTATGTGGTTGGGCATTTCGTGTTGAAAAACTTCTTTTTTAAAGTCAATTGCGGCAATATATGCGGCCGTCCCTTTCAGCGTTAAGATTGTATCTGATGTGTGTTCCTGGCGTGAGAGATAGCGGCCCACATAACACTGCCTCAGCCAAAATTGTTTCTTCCACAGCACAGTTTTGCGCAAAACGTTCATTTCCGCGCCTGTACACTCGTATGCGACCATCTCGCTTTTCAAGCTGAAAACGTCACTCATCGCTGAACCACACTCCAGTTCTGTAAATTCCATACACGAACGGTAGTACACCATCTAACCGTTGTTCGGCGGTGTTGGCGTCTGAATGTTGCTCCGACGTAAGGTCTTTTTGTTTCTGCTGCAGCAATAGTCCTGTTCCGTAGATGAAATAATTTAATGTAACGATCCTGCACCCGAGTTGTAACACGCGGACGCCCTGAACGTAGTCGGTCTGTCGTAGTACCAAGCAGCTGGTAGCGTCTCCAAAGGCGTGAAATTGTGCTACGATGAACATTGTACGTTCTGGCAACATCATTCTGTGATTACATGGCCTCGATTCGACCAATAGCGATATTCCGCGTTGGAGCATCTAAAGTTGGCATAGCGTCACCTCATGAGAATTTTATTTTACTAATGTAGTCAAGAAAAGAAATAGCGGGGTTTTGATACCGATTGTCCGAGTTAAAAAAATACCCATGATTTGCACGTGAAAGTCGACCCTGTTTTAGCAATGCGTAGTTCATAGTGTGCTCCAGATTTCGACCCGGGTTGATGAGCTTTAATGCTTTCATCTGAAAACCTTTAATTAAGGTGTAATTATGATGTTATATATATATATATATATATATATATATATATATATATATATATATATATATATATATATATATATATATATATATATATATATACTGTGACTGCATGACAAGTAACTTTGTCATCCTATATAATATATACAAAAATGCTGAATTAGATTACTGTCAGATTAATACGTATTGGTTACGAAAATTCCATCGTCACACGCTAGTACACATGTACTATGTCTATGTCTAAGATTCACCCCGGTTAATGAAGCTATATTTTTTTATATAGCGGATTTGGCCGAGGGGTCTAGACCGCTGGACATAGTGCAGGCGAATTGGTGCCACAGTGTCACAACGGTGTGAGTTCGAATCCCGCTGAGGGAAAGCAAAAATTTGACAGTGTTAAAAATCTAATTCAAACAGTGTTGGGCTTAATTTGTAAACGTATATATAAATATTTGATATTAACCCTGTATTTCTGATGTTTCAGAAATCCGCTGGATAGATATATTATATGGTTGTCACAATACTCAGACGTTTGTATATAATTTACTTACTGTGACTGTATGACGAGTAACTTTGTCATCCTATATAATATATACAAAAATGCTGAATTAGATTACTGTCAGATTAATACGTATTGGTTACGAAAATTCCATCGTCACACGCTAGTACACATGTACTATGTCTATGTCTAAGATTCACCCCGGTTAATGAAGCTATATTTTTTTATATAGCGGATTTGGCCGAGGGGTCTAGACCGCTGGACATAGTGCAGGCGAATTGGTGCCACAGTGTCACAACGGTGTGAGTTCGAATCCCGCTGAGGGAAAGCAAAAATTTGACAGTGTTAAAAATCTAATTCAAACAGTGTTGGGCTTAATTTGTAAACGTATATATAAATATTTGATATTAACCCTGTATTTCTGATGTTTCAGAAATCCGCTGGATAGATATATTATATGGTTGTCACAATACTCAGACGTTTGTATATAATTTACTTACTGTGACTGCATGACAAGTAACTTTGTCATCCTATATAATATATACAAAAATGCTGAATTAGATTACTGTCAGATTAATACGTATTGGTTACGAAAATTCCATCGTCACACGCTAGTACACATGTACTATGTCTATGTCTAAGATTCACCCCGATTAATGAAGCTATATTTTTTATATAGCGGATTTGGCCGAGGGGTCTAGACCGCTGGACATAGTGCAGGCGAATTGGTGCCACAGTGTCACAACGGTGTGAGTTCGAATCCCGCTGAGGGAAAGCAAAAATTTGACAGTGTTAAAAATCTAATTCAAACAGTGTTGGGCTTAATTTGTAAACGTATATATAAATATTTGATATTAACCCTGTATTTCTGATGTTTCAGAAATCCGCTGGATAGATATATTATATGGTTGTCACAATACTCAGACGTTTGTATATAATTTACTTACTGTGACTGCATGACAAGTAACTTTGTCATCCTATATAATATATACAAAAATGCTGAATTAGATTACTGTCAGAATAATACGTATTGGTTACGAAAATTCCATCGTCACACGCTAGTACACATGTACTATGTCTATGTCTAAGATTCACCCCGGTTAATGAAGCTATATTTTTTTATATAGCGGATTTGGCCGAGGGGTCTAGACCGCTGGACATAGTGCAGGCGAATTGGTGCCACAGTGTCACAACGGTGTGAGTTCGAATCCCGCTGAGGGAAAGCAAAAATTTGACAGTGTTAAAAATCTAATTCAAACAGTGTTGGGCTTAATTTGTAAACGTATATATAAATATTTGATATTAACCCTGTATTTCTGATGTTTCAGAAATCCGCTGGATAGATATATTATATGGTTGTCACAATACTCAGACGTTTGTATATAATTTACTTACTGTGACTGCATGACAAGTAACTTTGTCATCCTATATAATATATACAAAAATGCTGAATTAGATTACTGTCAGATTAATACGTATTGGTTACGAAAATTCCATCGTCACACGCTAGTACACATGTACTATGTCTATGTCTAAGATTCACCCCGGTTAATGAAGCTATATTTTTTTATATAGCGGATTTGGCCGAGGGGTCTAGACCGCTGGACATAGTGCAGGCGAATTGGTGCCACAGTGTCACAACGGTGCGAGTTCGAATCCCGCTGAGGGAAAGCAAAAATTTGACAGTGTTAAAAATCTAATTCAAACAGTGTTGGGCTTAATTTGTAAACGTATATATAAATATTTGATATTAACCCTGTATTTCTGATGTTTCAGAAATCCGCTGGATAGATATATTATATGGTTGTCACAATACTCAGACGTTTGTATATAATTTACTTACTGTGACTGCATGACAAGTAACTTTGTCATCCTATATAATATATACAAAAATGCTGAATTAGATTACTGTCAGATTAATACGTATTGGTTACGAAAATTCCATCGTCACACGCTAGTACACATGTACTATGTCTATGTCTAAGATTCACCCCGGTTAATGAAGCTATATTTTTTTATATAGCGGATTTGGCCGAGGGGTCTAGACCGCTGGACATAGTGCAGGCGAATTGGTGCCACAGTGTCACAACGGTGTGAGTTCGAATCCCGCTGAGGGAAAGCAAAAATTTGACAGTGTTAAAAATCTAATTCAAACAGTGTTGGGCTTAATTTGTAAACTATAATATTTATAGGTTATTTGTCCGCAAAAATATGATTTGATAAAATTTATCCGATGTTGTGTTTCTTTTTTGAGTGAGTATATGTAAACCATCAAAACTAGAAAAGTAACCAGCACAGCGTTACAACTGTATGAATTGGCATTATAGTTAACGTGAATTTTCTTAATATGCATTTTGTTTAAATCTCATATGTTTTTTGTTCATTTTATATAAATACTACATTTGTTGAACCTATAGCAGTTAATGTATAACGTCTTATGTTAATATAAAGAGAAGTATCAAAATAAACAAAACCTAATTTGACTTAAAGGTTGATTACTTGTCAACAAAGACGTATTAATTAGTGTCGTTGTTTTGCAGTAAGTGGTCTACAATACTGACATCTTGTTCGGAATATTAATTTATTGTGTAGAATATAATAAAATCCCTAAAATACGGGTTGTTTTAGACTTAAAGTATACATAAAACTCAAACAGCAGCAGAATTTACGCGGAAAGAAGGAAGGAAACGGACAAGAACCATTTAGCTGTATTTCTGTCTGTAAACCTACTTATATGGTAATGTATACTAAAAACTATACATGTACATTGGTCATTACACAGGAGGATGATGTTCGATTATATCCGATATTTACGTCCAGCGAGATAGTTTCAACTCTACAATGTGTTGTCTTTCCATTAATTTTAGCCACATTTTAGTAGCATATGTAATATTTATCTACCAATACATATGATGTTACAGACTTGTGGAAGTGGAACTATCCTATCTGTAATCTGTACTGAGGATCACTGCAGACTTGTGGAAGTGGAACTATCCTATCTGTAATCTGTACTGAGGATCACTGCAGACTTGTGGAAGTAGAACTATCCTATCTGTAATCTGTACTGAGGATCACTGCTGACTTGTGGAAGTGGAACTATCCTATCTGTAATCTGTACTGAGGATCACTGCTGACTTGTGGAAGTGGAACTATCCTATCTGTAATCTGTACTGAGGATCACCGCTGACTTGTGGAAGTGGAACTATCCTATCTGTAATCTGTACTGAGGATCACTGCTGACTTGTGGAAGTCTGTAATCTGTACTGAGGATCACTGCAGACTTGTGGAAGTGGAACTATCCTATCTGTAATCTGTACTGAGGATTACTGCTGAATTGTGGAAGTGGAACTATCCTATCTGTAATCTGTAATGAGGATTACTGCTAGCTGACTTGTGGAAGTGGAACTATCCTATCTGTAATCTGTATTGAGGATTACTGCAAACTTGAAGAAGTGGAACTATCCTATCTGTAATCTGTACTGAGAATTACTGCTGACAACGAAACAGCTTGTGCCAAGACACATGAGTTATGTTCAGTCCTTATGATCTCCAATAATAAATTCATTTATCGTAAATGAGTGTTTGTATCACACGTGAGAACAAAATGTTCTTAATGGCGTATCTTTTACCTCGTTGTGACGCTTACTTGATTTTGACTATTAATTGGAGTAGTTATGCGAAATAATCTATTTTAAATCGATCGTCAGCATTCATATTGTCCCTCAACAAAAGCTTAAGAATTATTTCGGGGAAACTCATATGAAAGCATTTTAATTATAATAACCCATAGGTGTGGATGTATTAACAGCTATTAATTAACATAAAACATAGTCCTGCAAAATATGAACTATTCAATGACCTTTTCGTTGATCAATCAACACGTTAACACCATAACATATATTAGATAGGGAGAGACGAAGTATTGAAATTACTTGACACAAAAAAGCTACCAGACAAGACCTAAATAATCCAAGACTTCTTAAGAAGTGAGCTTCTATATTAACAACCTGAAATCTTCACAAAACGATTGAAACAAGCAAATGTCACTCAATAGTGTAAGAAAAATAGTCACAGTCATGTAACAAACAACAAACCCATTTCCTGTGTAAGGGTCATAGGTAAAGAAGGGAACAAGGCACCTTGGTAAAAAGATAGTAGTTCCATAGCCCAACTGTGACAAAACGTACAACACGACTTTGCCAAAACCTTGACATGCGATTGAGATGTCTTGATTGTAGCGCTTATCGGACACAAGTGTGTGTACAAGTTTGTAATCGTTGACTCTTATTGCTGAATGTGGCGAGTTTGGCAGTAGACCATATGTACTGATTACTGGGGCTACGAGTCCATCGTCGTTAAAGTTCGTGTCTAAACTTAAATTGACAAGGAATTCCACCCGCAAGAAAACTGGACGCCATGATGATCCATGATAACACGGAACAAATTACTGTATGTGTCGAAAAATCCCGATTCAAACAAACATACCGCTTCAGATTTGTACTCACGTTATTTTAATTAATAAGCCTTTTTTAACAAGATCTATAGTATGTATTTATGGGTATATGGGAATAAGGAAATGTTTAGTACTTATGTTTTTCTCCGACTGAAAATTTCCACCTCTTTCTGTTTCTCTATTGTGTACTTGTAGTACATGTTTATGACCCCTTCTAATGTGACAATCCTCATGCGTAATGGATACCGGAAACACCTGAAGTTACCGTGACTGCATTATGGCAAAGAATTTCACTTAGACGCAATAGATACTGTTTTTGTTCAATACTTGAAATAACGATAAATCTGACATATATTGTTTTGGTGGAGGTTTTTTGCCTGACTAAAAAAAGCTGCTTACCGCGTATGGTCGAGCTTATGCTCCTTTTGTAGATCCCAAAAATTATATTTTAAAATCAACAATTATTTCCTCAAAATATTCAGCGTTTTGAAATGCGCCGTTTTTTTTTTCATTTGGATTGGGCGATTTTCCATAGTACATTAGAAAGGAAGTTTTGTTTTTTTGCGGTGGACGCGGGAAAAGTCTCGCGGTTTGTCCGAATACCGTTGTATGTCTTAATAGCAGACGAAGGTTTGTAAACAATATTACATCCCTTTAGAAACAAAAGTGAGCTGACTTACTATGGAAAATCGATCTATCAAAATGAAAAAAAAAATTGCTGTGCATTTTAAAACGCTGAATATTTTTAAGAAATATTGTTTGATTTCAAAATATAATTTTTTTTCGAAATAACATTTCGTCGCTTTATTATCTTACTCACAGCCAGTCAAGTCATATGTTATAGGGGTTCCTAAATATATATACCCCCCCCCCCCCCTTTTGTATAGAGTGCTAACTTGGTTTCAAATGTACATGGTTCAACTTACTGCAGGGAAATATCTTATTGGGCCAGGTTTTTCTTGTTTTAATAGCTTGGATTTAAAACTTATTTTTATATTGCGAAAAACACGAAATAACAAATAAGTATTGCATATCAGTAAAGGAGCTCTGTAGTAAAAATATGGAGGATCGGGAAGTAACGGAGAATTGAGACGTAGTGTCTACTCCTATCTACCCACCTTAATCTACGACAACAATGCCTCTATACCTTACGGTAACAAGATCATTCTCTAGATAGTTAATCGCACCATAACATGTCGCAATAAGTGTGATAAAAATTTGTTTTTGTTGCAAACGAACAACAATAGATATAAAAGTTGGATCCATTAGACCAATGTCTATAGATGTTTCCACAAATCTCACCAAATATACAGTATACAAGAAGAATACACAAACATACAACAAATTATACCATGTACCAAACATTAAATTAAAAAAGGTAGTTTTAATGAAGAAAATACAAATATAAATAACATATTGACAATGATACTCTGGCTTAGTATGCTTTCTTTCCTACAATAAAAAACACAGTATTCATTTTCCACATGCATCGTAACATGAAATAAATTGCTAATGTTTTACATTTAAGAGAGTCATGTCATAATTTGTGGTAAATTCAAGTAAGATTGAATGCTCAAACAAACACTTTGTTTAAACAATTACATTATTAATCAAGGTCACGTGATTATTTAAATCTTTGTATGAATTTGACTTGCAGCATTATATCTCTTTTGTGCCTAGCTTAAGATATTTAAAAACAATGTAATAACTGGAAAATACAGACACGCACGACTCACGCACACGCATACAAAAAACCATATATGTGTCATTACGAACTTGACAACTTACCCAATCCTCCAAATCCTCCTAGGCCACCATATCCTAAACCGCCGAATCCACCAAAGCCTAAACCGCCGAATCCACCATAGCCTAATCCGCCAAATCCACCATATCCTAACCCGCCGAACCCACCATATCCTAAACCGCCGAATCCACCATAGCCTAAACCGCCAAGTCCACCAAAACCTAATCCGCCAAATCCACCATATCCTAAACCGCCGAATCCACCATATCCTAAACCGCCGAATCCACCATATCCTAAACCGCCGAAACCACCAAATCCATATCCTAAACCACCATATCCACCAAATCCTCCGAAACCTCCAAGACCACCTAATCCGCCAAATCCGAATCCGCCATATCCTAAACCACCTAATCCTCCGAGACCTCCGAATCCACCGAGACCACCATATCCGAATCCACCGTATCCACCAATAGGACCAATTGGATTTCCATACCTCTTTAGATTATATTTCGGAGTGTATCCAACTTGTCCGATTTCTGCTGATACAATTCCAATGATAACAAGCAGTAAACAAATAGTGTTTCTCATCTTCGGTAGTTTTCTGTAATATAATGAAGAGAAAATATCAATTTCCTGTTGTTACCATAGAAATTAATACATATGGGGGATTACAACAATGACTGTTGATTATAGAAGCATTGTTCGACGTGAACAATAACTCTATTGTGTTTATAATGAAATAAAACGAGAACTATTTAAAATACTGTAAGGCACGCTGTTCGCATCAAAAGTATGTGATTCTTAAATCTAAGCACTTGCTAGACGTTAATCATTTAATTAGTAAACTAAGCTATCAATTAATCTACTTGTGCATTCTGAAGTTTGCTAGTTTTTTGTAATTGTGATTTGTGGATTGTCATTTTTGCCAGTTTCCTTTAGTGTTTGGTGTTTTGGTACAACATTTTCATTTTTTGAGGCGAACGGCATGTCAAACAAGTATAAATGCAATTGAATTAAATAAATCTGTTAACGGCCATATAATCTGCATAAAAACGACCTGTTTACTGTCATTCTATCACTCACATGGAATTGTGTATACCATAACTTCTTCCATCAATATAACATTATTTTACTTTTATAATAACAGGTGCTAAGTGATCCTCACCTGAATGCGTTTAAGCTAATATGAACTAATAATGAAGTAAACGTTTAAGTGATGTAGATTACTGTTTAAGGTTTAGCATCACCTTCAGTATTTGTTCTGCTGAGTGTTGTTTTAATTTTGTAAAGGGTGAGGATTTCACAGACCCCGGTGATTGTCACGAATCTTAGTAGGGAGACTGGCAATAATTGCCTAATTAATTTCAATGTCACCCCAACCGACCGGAACCCCCACCCTTTCCAATACACACAATGTTGCTACTGATGTAAATTTGTGTGTGTGTGTGTTTGAAACTATTATACTACCAATATTATAATCGTCTCCGATACATAAAGGAATCCGTTTAACATAGAACCAAATACTGAAAGATTAGTCTTTTTTAAATCATGCAGCCCCAGTGGTAATGTAGATTAACCAAGTGTCTTTAAAAAATTTAGAATTTCTGTCTACAACAGATTTACACAAACACAGCAACATTGCCGTGAGTAAATTAATTATATTTGTTTTAGTTTTAATCAAATCTATTGCACTTTGTAGAGCTATTTGGTTCGCTTACAGCTTTTGACATCCATTCAATTTATTTCTTTTGATAATAACATTGTAAAGACGTTTTAGTTAAAGCCAGGTCGTAAATTGTATGTCGGCAGCCTCTTCTAAATTGTTGCAAAAAAAAAAAGAAAATTTGGCGATTTTTTTTATTAGCACAGTAAAATCAATAAAAAACAACCCTTTTTCCTTTCATAAACACAATCACATGCATATGCTAGAAAGAGGAGTGAAGTAGGGTTTGTTTGTCAAGATGCCTCTAGCAGATCTCCTGTCTCATCTTCTGTGCCACTCAATTAATTTTACGGCTCTCACCAGAAATTAAACGTATATATATTCTGATCTAAATTAGAAGGTACTTACATGTCGGAGGTCCTTAGGAGGTTCTAGTTATAGTACAATGCAGGGAAATACAGAAAAGTATATATACTATTTCAATAACATTCGTTTATCACTTTAAATTAAGACGTATAATTGTTTAATAACTCTAATTATTACAAATTACTCTTACGAGATTCACACCGTCAGATTAAATTTGAATGATGGTCATTTGTAAAGGCAATCAAGAGAGGTAAGTACCGTTTAATTTCATTTCGTGGTCTTTTCTGAATAAATTAAAGTTTACAAAGATATTGTAAAATTTATGAGACATTCTTGCGTCATATTCGAACAACTTTTGTTAGGAAAGCACGCACAATGTATATTGTTCCATTGTTGATAATTGTAGACTCATACATTTCGATATGTGTTATGATTTCATTTGATGTTATGGATGTTTACTCGCATAGTTATTTCGCTATTTCTAGCGCAACTAGATCGCACACATCTGACAAAGCCTACAATGAAAATAACAACAATATGCGTTGTTTATTGTTGCTAAAAATATTTAAGATGACATTTAATTGGTCCAAGACTTGACAAAGCATGTATGCTGCATAAACTTGTGGTTCTATATATTTACAGGACGGTAACATTCCCGTACATTAAATTACTGAAATTTAAAAACAGTTAAAAAAATTGGATTAAATAGTGGCAGTTAAAAAAAAGGAATTAATTTTCTGACAGAACACATTATGCTTTATTCATTAGCAATATTATGTGCCCTAGATAGACATGCTACTGGAACATGATGCATATTGGTTCACAGACATGCACTATACCCAGTCACGACACATAATCTAGGTCCGTAGACAAGTGTAGAACTATCATACGTAGAATTTTGGGTCTGTAGAAAATGTTACAGGGACTCGATACATTATTGATCTGCAAGCAACCATATTACTCGGGCACATAACAGTCACAACAATCGCAGATGAATAAATATTATCCGGACGCATTTCACTCCGGGTCCTCTGACCGTACACATGTTACAGTAAACATGCTTTTAAGATGTTACAATATTACAGTGTTTTCCCAGTTCTTCACTTTCTGAGAGGCATACCTTGTGATTCTGATTTTTGAAAGCAAAATAACTGCTTTGTTTGTGCAGTCAAATCTAGGAGTGCAGGGTAGCCATGGAAACAGGAAAGGGTGTACGTCATTTGTATTTGTCATACAGGTTAAAAATATTATATTCATAAACTCTCATACAGAGATTTAGTGGAATTTTACTTAATTACATACATGTACATACATTCTTATATTTATTTATTTATTTATTTATTTATTTATTTATTTATTTATTTATTTATTTATTTATTTATTTATTTATTTATTTATTTATTTATTTATTTATTTATTTATTTTATTTATTTATTTATTTATTTATTTATTTATTTATTTATTTATTTATTTATTTATTTATTTATTTATTTATTTATTTATTTATTTATTTATTTATTTATTTACCTTTTTTGATTGATTCAACTTTCAGTCAAGAATAAAATATGCCGTAACGTCAGTTGTTCGTACTGGTCGCCAAAATAACGTGTTACGGCTAGTGTAACGACTAAAAATATTTTTGGGTCTAGCATTAAACTGTAATAATTTTTTTTACGTCCCGGATAACAAATATATGGCATAAACAAAGTTTGTGAATGCGGTGCAGCTTTTATATTTACCGCAAACTCCTACAAAATTGCCATGTTGAGAGCCCATTGGCAATTATTTTTCCAACGTAATTAGATTTGACGAGACTAGGAAGTCATTGGCATGTTTGCCTGCGGAAGTTCAGATAGTCTGTTTGTACCCTGCACCAGATTTTAACATTATGAAGCAATTGAATGCATTGGAAATGGCTGAAAATGGCAGCTGGTACGAAAATAGTAGGTCATGTAAATGCTCTTTTCTCGTGGATAAAGTTTAGGGAGTTTCAAGTGTACAAGTTTTACAAGTTTATTTGAAGACAAAGACCACTTTGACTAATGGTGAAAAATTTGAGATATTTTCGGGAAAAGATAACATGCAAACAAATTTTACACGTCGCAATTACATCTTGAAATTACAGCAAGAAACTCTGGATATTAAATGTTATTTTTCTTAAGTTTAAAAAAATATTAAACAGTTTATATAATGATGGAAAATATTACCATACATAACGTGTTGTATAAGGGTGGAAATATGTCAAAGGCGCCAATTTGCGTCAAGTATGTATTGTTAACGATGCATGTACTGTATTTTGACGGTAAATGTAATAAAGTCGTCAAATAGCAATTACATCTAATTTTTAAATAGATAATTATAAATAGAATATATAGGAACACAATACAAGAATGTGACTTCAAAAATTAAGCTCAAGACTAATAACATGGATGGTATCTACATGACTATTAAGAAAACTATGGATGCAACGAAACGAAACAAGTTCAGCAATTATATTTCCAGTGAACCGAAGTGTCGATTCACGTTTCTTTAATATATAGACACGCGGTACTAGAAGGTAATTGCGTTTAAATTTTACCGACCTTCCGTGTATGATTACAGAACATTATTTATTTATCTTAATTCCAGACTTAAAACATTATAAGTTTTTCCCAGTCATTTGTTAAAGTTTTTCTGAAGCGTCGTCGTGTTACTCAAACAAACACGAACATTTTAACGTAACGTCATATATTATAGAGGAAAAAGCGAATATACATAAATTTAGTCTTAGAAAATAGTGTTTATATATAGCGGAATTGTTACTTAAATGACGCAAATTCAGGACGACTTTCTTGTGACTCGCGCAAAAAGAAAATCTCTTCGAATCGGTAAATGGTCATCGCTGTATAATTTTATAATTCCTAATAAACCTCAATTCTCGGTTACCTGTAAAAACATCGTACTATTATAACTGTTCGTTCCGACATTCTAATTCATCAAAAACCACAAACAAGGACTCTTTGATGTAAGGGAATTTTAACTACTTTGACAATATTTTTGTTACTCGTTCAATCAAACAACGAAAACACTTTTAAAGTACTTAACCGCAAACTTGAGGCAATATTCACTTTCATTCCGTGACTTGATGCAACGATACATACAATTGTCAAAGGTAGAGAAAAATTGCATAAACGTAAACATCGTTATTATTTCTTAATGTATATCATTTGTGTGTGAAAATTTCTCTATGCCTGTGTAGACAACTAGGTGGGCAGATATGGCCATCATATCCTCAGAGTGTACCCATGTGTTAAATAGGAGCATTGTTGGGTCTATTATAGGTTTTAATGGCGGATCAGTGGGTCACTTGCTTGGATAGTTGCATAGTGCCACGGTCGTTGAGTGTTAACGACCTTTGTAGAGACGTGATGTCATAAAAGCCGCTAAAAGGCCATCCGGATCCAACTATCATCAGATGCATTTAAAAATGTTCTGCCCATCATTGGATGTCCCATTGAAACGTTTATTTACTGTTTTTTGAATATATCTTAAATACTGCTCCCTGAATGTAAAGCCAACATTTCAAGCATTTAAAATAACAGAACAACACTCGCCATATAGATTACACGTTGATGCTAGATATGTCAGATAACCTATAACCGTAAGTAAAGTAATGTATAGATTTCAGTTATTTTCTTTGACCCTGATCTTTAGTATATTGACATTTAATGTCCATTTATAATATTAACACTATTTATTAACGATATGCACATTGTGGGTCTGTAATTCCTTATTTTTAAAGGCGACGAAGTCTAAACACTAACTCTATTTTTTTAACACGCGTGCAGAGTTCTGAACTATTTGTGAGTATTAGTCAATCAATTTTCAAACTTTAAAATAGTTCCCAATCTAATTAAAATTAAATCTTTCACTTGCTCCCCCCTTTTTGCTATGGTCGCTGCACCTAACAAAAAGGGGGGAGCAAGTGAAAGATTTAATTTTAATTAGATTGAATAGTTCCGAACCCTAATTTACAATTTCATTATATATAAATTACGGTTATGGGTTGTTCTGTGTAGTTTTCAATACACACCAAGTTGAACAGCAAATTTGTTTAAAGTACAACTTTCTTGTTCTAAAGTCTAAAGGAAGCTACCAACCAGCACACTTACTAAGTATCGGATCGCCAACATGACGATACAGCATAAACAAAAAAATTATATATAAGTCTAAAGGAACTACATCTTGCAACGAAACAAATAGAGATTTTTCTACTGTAAAATAAATATATTCATTAATACCACAAAATTTTCGACCAACTGATGGCCTTCTTCAGTGTCAACATCGATCTATAAATCATTTATATATAAAACACAGAATGACCGACGAATGGCCTTAATCATTGAGTGTCAATATAAATAAATAACGTAAACAAATCATAAAATATTGAACCTTCTAACTTTAACTGAACTTAAAACTTATACATTCATTATTCATTTGTAGATGGAAAAATAGTATTCTTCATTGGGATATGGAATAATATAAGTCCACTGGGATCGTGTAAATACACAATACAGGTAGTTCACAATATTATATACATGTAAATGGTCTAACGAAAGCTACCAAAAAGTAGTCCTATTAAGTTACGGATTGACATACATGACGATACAGCATAAACAAAAAACAATATACAAGTTTAGAAGATTATGCAACGATACAAGTGACGATGTTTTTGTCAAAATTATTGACAGAGACTGACCAACGAATGGACTTTGAGTCATTGAGTATCAATATAAAAAATAACATCAACCAGTCATTAAATACTGATCTTGAATTTTCTCACTCCAACTGAACTTCAAACTTATTTACATTGCTTCACCATCCCCACCAGCGGACGAGCTGTCACTTGGCTTTGCTAAAATATTCCAACAAGATTATAAAGGTGACAAATTCATTACGCCAGACGCGCGTTTCATCTATTCAAGACTCGTCATTGGCGTTTAACTCTAAATGCTTAAGATATTCTTCATTGGGAGATGGAATAATTCAAGTCCACTGGGATCGTGTAAATTCACAATACAGGTAGCTCAAATATAGATTTTAATACTGTCAATTTTTATGCTTACCCTCAGCGGGATTGAACTCGCACCGTTGTGACACTGTGGCACCCATTCAACTGCATTTTGTCCAGCGGTTTAGACCCCTCAGCCAAATCTGCTATAAAAATTAAATATGAGTTTCCAGCGGCGTTATCGCTCGACATTTTGTAAGCTTTAGCTATAGATCAATCTAAAATTGGTGCAGTGGTTGCTTATGATGAGTACTTGTCAGTCCGTCACCTGACCTTGACCTCAATTTAACTGTCTAGAGTCTGCATTAATGTTATTGGATTATTGCATATCTTTCTATTCAATCTCCATTTATATTGTTAATATTTTATCTTAAATTTCCTTATGAAAAAATTTTCAAATAAAGCTACCGACCTCATATTAAGTTATGGCGTCATTTTTATTACCTGTTTTGAAGGTACTGACTATATGTTATTTGACTTATATTTCCACCATGATTGTCTATTTTTAAAATGCTGTAATGCTACATTGTTTTATTCATGATTTGAAAAAAAAATTTAATAACGATTTCTTAATAAGCTACGAAATTTGTTTACACCATAAAATTTCTAACAGACGCATATACCAGTATACAGTCATACGTGTACTGGTTTCTATCCCAATGGGTGATTACAAGGTCCCGGGGAGGTGTCTAACTGGGTTTAAATGCAACTTTAAGATTACATTCAAAATTAAATGTATCATGTGCACTTCCATGACCTGTATTAAAGCTATCGGTTGTTTGTTTCCGTTGTTTAACATTTTTTTTTCATTTCGTATGTACTGAATATCATCGGCTTAGGTAACTTTTTTTCACTAATTTTCTCCAAGAAAAAAACTTTCTGACTTAACATATGGATTGTGTTACAAGGGCGAGACTTTCTGTAAAGTTTTTTTGAACAATTTTCTTGTTGGCTGCTTTCTAGTGATGGAATACATATTAACTTAACGATTAAGTTTTTCTTTTGAAGTTTTATTTTTATAAATCGGATAGTACTTATATCATATATATGACAAATTGGGTAATATCTAGTAAATACTGCTCGTTAATAATCGTATCTTGGCAATAAAAACTACTTAATATTTCGGAGAAAAGTATAAACTTTAAAATAAACGCATATATGTAAATCAAATAACGGAGGTATAAATAGTACATTGTAGTACAGTTATGTGAATGAAAGCCAACTAACAGAACGGAAATCATCTAATTCCTTTTCATATGTTCGATCTCTTTTTATTATCTCTTAATGATATATAATTGTTTTCGGGTACGATTGAGAGGTTAGGTGAAAAACCATACTCTATAATATAGTTCACGTTGTAAGTGATAAAATGGCTAATTTTAATATTAAAGAAAATATTTTATTTACAGTTTTTCGTATTTGTTAAATCCTTCCAGCTTTAAAATACATTTTGTTGTCCCGATCTAATAAGAAGAAGTAAAGATGTACAAAATTGCATATAAATGGGCGCTATACCAGTGTCTATCTCGGTATCGCTTCAATTTTTATTTTTGGATTATTTTACTATCTATAGGGTAAGCCTAGTATTTTTATTAATGCATTCTATTCTTGACATAATAAAATGTATATACTTGCGTTTTTTTATTAATTCGTTATTTAATTTGATACGAAAAAGACATTTTAAAATTTTGTTATGTTATATTACGTAATGTATTTCATCGCTTCAATTGTATTTCTGGGATTATTACATGATTTATATGGTAAGCTTCGTAATTTGTTTATGCATTCTTATTATAACATGATAAAATGTATATTTTTTCTGTTTCTTTTATTAGTTACTTAGATAATTGATAATAAAAGTGCATTTTCATAACTCAAATCATTGCATTGTATCACACGTGGGGTTATAACTAATTTCAGGTACGGTTTACTGAGCTATTGCGCGATAATATAGTTCGATGTTTGCATTTACCGAAGTAAGTATTTTCTATCTGTAATATTGTTTTGATTATTTTTCAGGTGAAAAACAGTATGTTTTGTGTTTCGAAATGTAATACTTTTGTTCTTTGCATTTGAATTAAAATATAATTCTGTTCATATATTCTTACGCGATCAAGCTGGCTAGGTGAACAATCATATTGTTGTATTCATTACATTATGTGCACGTGATTATGTGTCATAACCATTTATTGTAAATGTGTTGAACAAATAAATATTTCGTACTATTTCGTACTATTATCATAAATGCACATTAAATCTGCTCTCATCTGAATTTAATTTTATAATTAACGCATTGTAAATATGTCCAACAATAATAAATTTCTTGCTACTGTTTTTAATGGTGTATTAAACAATTTTCGTGATGTAAACCGTTAATATTCCATGGCTGCCTGTGCTGGTGCAGCTGATCATCATGATGAATAAAGTAAACAAGATTTTCACATGTACATCTTTGCAAAATACAAATAACACATACATCAATGTATTAAGAATTTCGAATATTTTTAAAACAAACGATAACCAGTCCTTTATCTCAATTGGGATTGCAGATTAAACAAACGGTACAAATGTCATGAATGTTAATAATTTGGGACAAATATTGCACACCGACTTGATGAGGGAAGTATTACGAATCTCTAATTCCTGTCGAAAATTTAAATGATGAAAACGTTTATACTTTAGCATTGTCTTATTATTGGTTTTATGCACTTTTTAATTTTCCAGTTATTTTGTTGTTGTCACATCATATAGAAATAAATTATTTAATTAAATTTTTTAAATACAGGTCTCAATTGCATCTTCCTGTATCTTTCTTTTACTTTAAATAATTCAAATGTCCAAAAATGTTAACTGGTTTATTTACTATGCATGCCTACTATTTTTATACGACCGCAAAAAAATTGCGGACGTATAATGGTATGATGCTGTCGTCTGCGTAGTTCTCACAACAACTTTTGTTCTAGTTATCCAATTGCTTTGAAACTTTTACAATGTTGTTCCTTACCATTAATAGATGGTTACAATAAACCAAATATTGATAATGCTTTTTACATATGGTACCTCCAGCAACTAAGATAATATATGAGAAAAACCTATAAAATTATGCTTTTAATTTTTTTTATTTCTGAAAGTTTAATGGTTAAACTTCTTTTTAATCAGAAGAAAAGTGGTACATCGTGCGGCAAAAATGGCAGTAAATTTTGGTTGTTATAGAAGCTTTAAAAATCAGCACTAAATGAAACCAACATAATTTTTAACCCCCTTTCTTTAATTTTAAATTCTCTGTTTTCCAGGCTTTTAAATATATCCTCTCAAATATTAAATATTTTCAAGCAATACTGTTTGAACTATTAAATTTTTTATATTTTTAAGAACCTTACCATCCAATCAGGCACCTCCATGAATTTTCTTCTGATTGCTATCTTGGGTTCAAAAATTTCCCGGTGCAATGTAAACAAATATTTGGTTTATTGTAACCAGATGGATGGGATTGATTTTTGTTGTCCCCCTTTTCTAGTTTAAAAATTAGGGGCCCAAAAAGGGCAAAAAATGCTACTTTTTATTTGTTTCCACAATAACTTTGGTTCTGGTTTACAGATTGCTTTGAAATTTTACACTAATTTTTCTTATCATAAAAGGATAAAAAAAAATGATTTTGCGGGTTCCTTCTTTTTTCCGTTTAGGAATTAAGGGCCTATAAGGGGCAAACATGAAACTTTTTTATTTCTAGTCCGATTTTGAAAGTTAATTTTTTTTCAAACAGTGATACCAAATGAAGAATGAATTTTTCCAGACCACCTCTTTTTTTACTCCTGTAGAAATTAGGGGCCAAAGGGGCAAAAATGTAACTTTGCATTTCTTGTCCGATTTTGAAATTTTCTAATTAATTCTTGTCACATAATGGATAAATAATGAAGAGTATTTTTAGCCCCTTTTTTCTGCCTATTCCGCTTAGAAATGAGGGGCCAAAGGGGGGATTTAAAAAAAAAATCAAATAATAGATAAACATGCATTTTATTTATTGTCTACTTTTGAACAAAAAATATAATGGATTCCTTATGAAAATATGGGTCGATAGTCCACCAAGGAATGCATGTGTAAAAAACTTTTTAAGTCCACTATGGGAAGCATATGTCCAAAGCAATTGACTTTCCATATTGGGCCTCAAACGTACAGGGTTCAACATGTTGCGGTCGTATCATGCTGCGCTCGGCGAAGCTTTTTATTCTTTACTGATTTTGTTGGTTATAGTATTAATTACACAATTTCTATTTTTATTATAGGACATTTATCAGATATTACTATACAAAATGACTTCCTGTTTTAATCCTCCAATTACTTTAATTGAGTTTCCCCGATATGGTTACAACCATATCTTATCTTTTTATATTTTGTTTAACGCGCTTGTGATCACTCATCCAGAAAGCCTTGATCTTATTTCTGGATTATTTCATAATTTATAAGGTAGAAAATGGAACCTTTACGTAGAACATTAATCAATCTTGAACATTAAATTTTATTTCCCTGGGTTTTGTTTATTGACGGGTTTCGAAATCCCAAACTCTCGTGAACGATTCCTGTGTGGTAGTGGTGGTTTTAAAAGGGGGGGGGCAGAGATATTTCTGTCGATGTAATTGTATATTAGATGTGCCTTGTTTATTTATTACCTGACACTGAACTTTGATGAAAGGTAAAAAAGAAAGACCAATTAGACTCGCATATTAAGACGCTAAAATGCAAATTTAGATTATGATTTTTATATGAAAATTAGATTTTCAAATAGGCATGTTATTTAACAAAATTGATGTCTGAATCAGTGAAAAATGTCGTAGAAATTAGTAGGGAAAAGAAATTTCTCAATAATAAAAAAAGCACAAAAGATATAGAGTTTTATTTAATTCAAGATTTAAAAATTTTGATGTTAAGCTATTTTAACGAAGCAAGTAATATATATAATAATACTGTATAGTTAGTATAGACTGTCCCTGATAATATAAAAGAAAAAAAATTCAGTTACGTTCGAATAAAGGTCATCAACATCATAGAAGTTAATAATCTCATAAATTGTTTTGCAAAATAAGACTCGTCTTCTAATTGGTTTTTTTTTAATTTTTTTTATTTTAAATTCTGAAAATTTTTATAAAGTTCTGAGCAATGTTTATGCACATGAATGCTAGTTTGACGTTTGAAATACATTTAATTGCAATTCTTTTGAAACAATTTTAATTACAGTAAAATTAAATCAATAGAAATAGTAACTTGTATGTTTTCTTTGATTTTCCGAGGACGCGATAACTGCCGATCTTACATTCACATTTTTAACCCACAGAACCACGTGACTATGATCAATGTATTTTTATTGGTAAACATTTGTTTTTCCAAAACTTTGCCTTTTTTTATTAAAGTACTCTTCTCAAAGTTGAGATATTATAATCAAGATGATTATTTCTTGCATTTCACAATCGTCTACATTCGCAACCCTTTACAGCACATATTATGAAATTTTAAATAAAACAAATTGAAAAAAAAATTAAACCAAATCGGATGCACCTATAACATATAAATCGAACATCTCTGGATATGGGGGGGGGGGGGGACGGACAAAATCCCCCCCGGACAAAATCCCTTCCGTGTAATTTAGCATAGGCGGACAAAATCCCCCTCATTAAATTTACAAGGCGGACAAAATCCCCCCTGAAAATTTTTCAAGGCGGACAAAATCCCTCCCGAATCGGATTATGGCAATATCGATAGGTATTGTGCATCGTGTTTAATAGTTTTTTACTTGGTACTTGAAATGATGAACAAGACAAAGATTAAAACATGGTTATTATTTTTTTCACTGAAACGCATCAAGTCGATATGGTTTGTGTTGTACGACAGGTGTTAATAAAGGAACCGCGCCATTTGATCCCTTTAATTATTATTTACCGAAATATCAAGTTATTGCACTAAATTATAGCATTATTTTACTAAATTTTAACTTATTAGTAAAAGCCATACTCGTTTCAATTTTCTGAAAGATATAGAGAATGTTTTGCTCAAGTAAGCGATATTCGTTTGATCATTAACATATTAATTAACAAGTCACCAATTAAGCACTGCAAATGAGACAAATTATTATTTATTAAGTAAATAAAAATCTTCGGGTTTTTGAGTAAAATATAAGGTCATTTTTGAAGGTTTATCTGTATATGTACGAGACTGTAAGGTGTGAACATTTAAAAAAACATGCATTTTAAAAAATCATATTCGGGAGGGATTTTGTCCGCTTTGAAAATTTTACAGGGGGGATTTTGTCCGCCTTGTAAATTTAACGAGGGGGATTTTGTCCGCCTATGCTAAATTACACGGAAGGGATTTTGTCCGGGGGGGATTTTGTCCTACACTCTATATGGGGTTAACCCATATCTTTTCTTGTTTATTACAACACAGGACAACTGGATACATGTACATACTGTAATTAATATTAGAACAGCTGTGTGCACACGTGTTGTGCCGAGTTTGAACGCAGAAATCAAATCCTTGTTATGAATCGACTTTTTTCCTTCCATGCAACATTTAATGTTCTGTGAGCCTCAAATTAGTTTTGGGGACGCTATATTTGTGAAATTTTACGGATATTTGTGAATATATATACCATTTTCATTAGAATATTTGGACATGTCTATCGTGTATTACACACAAATTGCCTTAACTAGCGACGTTTCACGCATTGAACAAACCAACAAATAAAAAATCAATTCGATTTTTTTTTCGTTTTATCGATTTTAGTACGTTTTTCTATTTATTTTTCTTTGTTTATTTTGTTTATGTTTGGTTTGGTTTTGTCTTTGTACATAACGGTAAAAATACCTTCTTTTTTCTCAGTCACAACAAATCAACAAAAAGAGCAAGATGCACGGATTTGTCAGCAACTCCATGTCTCAGCACAGCTCCATCAATTTTCAATGATAAATCCACCGAACAGTCAACAACTATAGTTTTTCCTGTTCGTATTTAAGACAGAACGTCTAGTTAGGTTTACGTTGCGTTTGAACAGATTTGACGTGACATATGACGTTACATATAAACTGCGGGTACAATGAGGAACATTAGTATACGGAATATTGTTTTTGTTCAGTCTTCTTTTGTTTTTAGTAATAATCTTCTCTCGGCAAATCTTAAAATGTATCTGTTGTCAATGCCAGTTATTCCCTTCAAACAGACCGTGAGTCTCCGTCTTTAGTTCGTTGTGTATATTCCCACGCGTCACACACTTATAATGAAATTGTATTGTGGAAAACAATGTAAATATATAAAACAATTTTGGAAGAATTGTAAGGATTAAACGCTTATTTTCGGTAATTCATCCGGATGTATGAACGAGGTCGTCTCACTCAACAAACTTATCATAAACGGCCTTCGTCGTTTATTTGTTTGCGAGTGCGTCGACCTCGTTCATATATCGATGAATTACAGAAAATACTCCTATAATGAGATGTTGCTTAGCCTGCATGTGATGTCTTTGTTGTAATGAATATGTGTGGAAATTGGTATATAAATTTGATTTAAACGCTTTCTGAAAAGCAGTATGTTGCTTGATGTGCAAACATGCGGGATTTAAATAAAGCGTGCTTATCTTATCATCAGCTTCAAACGATGCATCATATACCGAGGTGCAATTCTTCATCATGGTGAACACGCAGTATTCTAAAAAAACAAACAAAGTATCTGTACTCGCTACCAGGAGAGGACATTCATATGATATACAAATAACATTTCTTCTCGCTACCACGAGAGAACATTCATATGATATACAAATAAAATCTCTCCTCGCTGCAAGGGGAGGACATTCATATGATATACAAATACACATTTCTCCTTGTTACCAGAAGAGGTCATTCATATGCTATACAAATAACATTTCTCCTCGCTACCAGGAGAGGACATTCATATGCTATACAAATAACATTTCTTCTCGCTACAAGGAGAGGACATTCATATGATATACAAATAACATTTCTTCTCGCTCCCAGGGGAGGACATTCATATGCTATACAAATAACATTTCTTCTCGCTGCAAGGAGAGGTCATTCATATGCTATACAAATAACATTTCTTCTCGCTACCAGAAGAGGACATTCATATGCTATATAAATAACATTTCTTCTCGCTGCCAGGAGAGGTCATTCATATGCTATACAAATAACATTTCTCCTTGCTAACAGAAGAGGTCATTCATATGCTTTACAAATAACATTTCTTCTCGCTATATAAGGAGAGGACATTCATATGATATACAAATAACATTTCTTCTCGCTACCAGGAGGACATTCATATGATATACAAAAAACATTTCTTGTCGCTACCAGGAGGACATTCATATGATATACAAATAACACGACGATATTATATCCACGGTCGTTATCAAGG
Organism: Limnoperna fortunei; assembly: GCA_944474755.1. Taxonomy (NCBI): domain Eukaryota; kingdom Metazoa; phylum Mollusca; class Bivalvia; order Mytilida; family Modiolidae; genus Limnoperna; species Limnoperna fortunei. Next base: position 30,737,340 of record OX104116.1, on the reverse strand, counting down.
CGTGTATTCATGTCAAATTACTGTAGATAAATGAATACCAGCTGATCTTGTTTTATCCAATTGAAATACACGTACGATACGCGCTCAACTGTTAAACAAAGTAATAATATTCAAGGAAAGAAAACACAAAAAGTGCTGAAGGCCACCAAGATCTATTTTCAGAACAGAAAAGTCACCTCTACTGAAAAAAAACCTTGTTACACAACTCAGTTATCAGACTACTTTCCCAGTAAGTTTGTCTAGATAAAAAAAAAGAAAAAAAAAGAGAAGAAATAGTTTAGTTTATACATATTTATATTTGTAGAAATGCTATGAAATGACGTATACACATATAATAATATACTGAAACATTCGACGATGAATGACTGAAAAAGAAAATATATACACAATATATATGTAAACAGAATTAGGGAAATAAAAAAAATTAAAATTAGAACCGTGAATATATATTTACAACATTTAATTCATTATTTGTTGTGTGTGTATGCAGTACTTTTGGTCATCTCTCCGCAACGAGGAATCTCTTTGAATCTCTTAGATTCCTCGTGAGAAATAAATAAGTAGCCATCAACAACAAAAGAATTGACCTACATAAAGTTTTGCATCCGTTAGTTTTACGTCTCCATTCACAGAACGAAAAATAGTTTATAACATAATATTGCATATAAGCTTACTGTAATTTGAGAAAACACAATATACAGTTTGACTTTTAGATAATCCGCTGGTACAATTACAGTCAATATGTCAATGACACGCTGTATATCGCGTAAATTCCTACTTTCTATTCAACGAGAGATAACTCAGTTGTATTATACAGTGAGTATACATTTTTTCATTTTCATCTGCAATCTAAGTAAAATTAATCTTTCACTTGCTCCCCCTTTTTGCTATGGTCGCTGTGTGTAACTCAGCGACCAATTACTAAAAGGGGGAGCAAGTGAAAGATTAAATTTTAATTAGATTGTTTCATCTGCATCATGAAAAGAACACCATATTGGTGTTGTAAGTACATTGGGGTAACTATCAAACATAATCAAATATTTGATACAGAAGAAAAAAAAGCATATACCTAACAAGTAAGTTCAGGCGCAATCAAATTAAAATTAAATCTTTCACTTGCTCCGCCTTTTTATTATTGGTCGCCGAGTTAAATCAAATCTTAATCTTGCACAGCTAGCTTGCAATACAAACGAAAACAATCTTTATATTCTTAATCTGACACCTGGGCAGATGCTGCAAGTACATAATTAAATATTTTATTTGTCACAATTGATGTATATGAACTTACGTTTTTCTGCGGCCAGTTACACCACTGAGGCGGCATATAATGAGGATCGTTCATTAAAATCTATTTTAAAGACAGTCGTTTATATGTATATGTTTCCTAAATAAAGTTTTAAGAGACACATTGTTTTTGTCCGGTTTCTTTTCTTATTCTTGAATTTTTGGTTCTATTTTCTTTCTTGTTTCCGTTAAGTCGTGTCCCCTAATTTTCTTAAAGATGCTAAGTGCGGGAAACTTGGTTAGTATGTTGGGGCTGACCAGAGATGCAATCAACTTTTAACATTTTCAAAATGGCCACCTTCTCAGAACTCTGGAATGGCTGCAGCCATTTCTATAAAAATTGATACACTGATACAGTTGACTAACCTGAGCATCCACCCCTCCCCTTCCACACACACACCCTCACACACACTTTTGAAAAAAAACTGTCCGATTTTACTTATTTGAATTAAATCAACAAATTTGTGCCATTGATGGAAAACATTTATTTATTATGATCCCAACATAGTTGTTAAGTATTTAAATCTGATTGTATGACAGTATAACGTAGATTTGGGTTTTAAATGTCACAGTAAACGCTGGGGGTTCGTTGGCCGAGTGGTTTCTAGTTTGCGTTTCGAGTTTTACTGCGAGCAGGGTGTACTTGACTCCTGCCTTTATTGTTAAGTATTGCCAGTTTTCCTGCTGAAGGCGTCAAACACCATTCGAACAAACAAACAGAACAAACAATCAGTAAATGCTTTATCGTGGTGACCAGTTGTCCTCATGGTAGGGTTAATTTTCTGACAATGCGAGTAAGGGATTAGAAGACACAAATGTTATTGCATTTACAGGTTTAAACTCAACAAGGGTAATTTTCTCAGGTTAAAAAGGATATACATTATTATTACACATAGATCTGTGTATGTAAAACTTGTAAAAAGTTGTTTTTCAGGCCTACAATTTTTGCAATGCATATTAATTCAAATGTGGAACAAAGTTTTAAATCTGCTCTTTGAAATATTGAAGGTCTATCATTGGTGACCGACAGTAATTGTTTTAGTTTAATTCAAAAATAGAATTAAGTAATGTTTGTGAAACATGGCTGAATGATCATGGCATAAGGCAATTACAATTTACCAGCAGTTACAATCTGTCAACAGTTAACATTTACCGTAGTTACAATCTGTCAACAGTTAACATTTACCAGTAGTTACAATCTGTCAACAGTTACAATTTACCAGCAGTTACAATCTGTCAACAGTAAACATTTACCAGTAGTTACAATCTGTCAACAGTTAACATTTACCAGTAGTTACAATCTGTCAACAGTTACAATTTACCAGCAGTTACAATCTGTCAACAGTAAACATTTACCAGTAGTTACAATCTGTCAACAGTTAACATTTACAAGTAGTTACAATCTGTCAACAGTTTTAAACTTAACAGCGCGCAATTACAATCTACAATTTGCAGGATAAACAGAGGTCTCATTTGAATGTAAACAATATTGTATTAAATTGTTTTCTGAGAAGCATACCTGTTTGGAAAAAGATATTATTTGTTTAACGTCATCTTTTCAGCGGTATCAAGATGTCCAGTTTTTGTTGTAAGGCATTAAGCCAGAAAACCCGGTGTGAGAACCCGATCTACCTTGTCAACATAAGTTTTAGACACCTCGATAGAAGTAAATCTCAAACTAATAACCCCAGTGTTGACTCGCAGTCGATTAATAACTAAACAAATTAATTATATATGTAGTTCGAATTATTATCTGATCAAACAGCTGTTTCTTTAGCACGCTGTATAAATTCAAAACATTTCCGTAGCTGAGACGTGCAGATCGGCAACTCCAAATCTTTATTTAGCTCCTTTTTAGCTTCTTTAAATTTTCGTTTATTAATATTATCAATAAACGGTTTTAATTTGGAGTTGACTTCCATGGTGAGTTTATGTATTTCTATATTGGGGTTGCTTTGTAAGACTTCACATAATGTCTGAATAAAAATCGACCCTTTATCCTGTTGCCATATTTCTGAACCGGAAGTTGATTTTGACTCCCAGTCAAATTTTTCTATGAATCCTGAAATTAAAACATAAATAATACTAAAAACTAAGAATAATGCAGACATTGGTTGAAATTTTGCTCTTTGTAAAACTAAATTCACTACTAAACACGTCATTTTTATATGTATTCTAGACGTACGTGATGCATACATGACAACAAAGCATTCAGTTCCGTTATGTATAACCCTTTAATATATTATTTCATAAACTTCTTAGATATACTCTTGTGGATTTTAAGTTGTGTGAAGATCCGTGTAATTTATTCCAGCATTGTTCCAAATTGACTTGGAATTCTAGGTTTAATTGATTACATTCACATTTGTTATTATAAGCTTATAATAAAATCCGTGTTTTGACCAGTATAAATAGTGGTCTGAATTTTACATATTCGTTTTAATAAATACGAATATATAAATGTTCAAAAGTATCATCTAAATATAAAGACCGCGCACAAATTTGCAGTTGTATAGTTAAGGTCTTTCTTTCCAATGGAAAAACTTCCTGTATTTCTTATGATTATTTTTGTTCAGCCGGATGTTAAAAAAGTGTCTTGACGTATCGCTTCGAAACTTGGCACACTTAACCGACACTACCTGGGCTCGACCTGAGTCACCCTGCGAAACCAATTTATTGTAAGAAGCGGAGTTATCTCCCCAAACACTGTTTACCAATTGTGTTCAATTAAACTCAAAAACCGTAACCGATATCATAATTCTAAGGTGTGGAAATTGTCACCTGACTTCTGACAATGATTAATCACGCAAAAAAATTTTTTCGATCAACTTCCTGGTTACGCGTTTGTGACGCGAAGTTTGTAGAAAACGTCAAAGTTGTTTGATTTCCACACAATTTGGTTTCAAAGTAGATATGATAGTCCTAATTACATATCCGGTGCACCATTTCTAAAAAAAGGCTGCCATTGAAATTTTGCTTTTAATTTAATTCAAAAAACCATAAAAAATTTGAAGCAGACAATATATCATAAATAATGTTCCTCTCATTGAGATCTACATTGGATATAATTCTGCTAATCAGTTTTTGCCTTATAACTTTTAAACCGATAATATAGTAAACATATGGGTTTTTGTGACCGTCATAGCAAGCCCTTTGTTTTAAGACCAAAGTCGAATGGTTATAGGCAGCCATTTTCAAAATGACCAACACCGTAAACAGTTTATATAGAATAACACATAAACCGTACAAAATTGAAGCAGACAATACAAGGGAATAATTTTTGTCACATCGAAATGTAAAAAAAAATGTTTCAGGTACGAAAGCGTAAACTTGTCGTTTTTGAGTTATCGCCTTTGATTGGTATTTTGAAAATGGTTTTTGGTTTATAACTTGTAAACGTTACAGATGATGCATGAAACATATGATTTGAAAGAGAATGAAAAGACCTACAATTTAATCCCAAGAATTACACGATTCGGTTGAGTGGTCTCAAAATGGCGGCCAAAACATATCGTAAACTGCGTTATTTGTCAATAACTTTTAAACCGTTACAGATTATATAGTAAACATATAAGTTTTTGTGACCGATATGGCAAGCCCTTCGACTTAAGATCAAAGTCTAATGGTTATGGGCAGCCATTTTCAAAATGGCCAACACGTAAACAGTTTTCATAAAATAACACTTAAACCGTACAAAATTGAAGTGGACAATACATGGGAAACTGAATCGGGATCACTAACTGAATTCAAATATCATATTTTAAGACCGGAAGTGACATTTTGTCCATAGCAACTGACTAAAAGTCCTTAGAAACCATACATTTTCTGACTTGCGACCACTTGTTTTGTACACCAAAACCATAGCAATTGACCATAAAGTCATTAGCAACCATATACCAAGACATAACACTGACAAAATGCAAGGAAATAACTCACATTTGTTCTCTGAACAAATGCGTTTTCATTCTTATTGTTTTTATTAGTAGCATAATGCCAGTTTGTCGGATATCAAACGATCACTGGAACAGGGAATGCGATGATCATATTGGTTTTTTCGTAGCATAACACCAGTTTGCCGCATATCGATCAATCACTGGAACGAGGGAAGGCGATGAATACCGACCTCTACATGTATGGTGGGCTAAGGTGTTTTTGATAATTTAAGTTTTGTCAGTGAACTTCATGCGTTGGTAGATAAACAAACAAAATAATTATTTTACGCTGAATTCAATAATCACTCAAGGTCACGTTTTCACCATGTATTAATCAATCGCAAAAAAATTTATTGTACCATACACACTTGATTGTACATAGTGTTAGTGTGTAGAAATAAACGTAATGTGTTTTCGATAACTAATGTGATGAGGTAGTAAGTAGACTAGAATTTCAGGCTTTATATGGTGAAAGACATAATTTATAAATGCGACCTAAAGAAAGATATCCGCATTGAAATTTTATTAAAATAACGTTTTATAATAGGTCGCATATTTAACACTTCAAAGCATTAGTTATTTGAGTGGGATACCAATGTCTGTATTTCATACGTTTGTAGTGAGTGAAAACTTGGAAAAAAACTAAGACAATTGAACAAAAATAAAGATCGGTTAATGTCTTTACAAATAAATGCCGCCAACCAGGTAAATTACACAAAACCATTAAGAGCCTCTTAAATTGAAATAAATTAAGAGCCTTTTGAACTGTGATAAACTTCTTTTGCGAGTTTATTTTTAATAAAAATAACGCCCATGTGGACACTCAAATTCCAAAATAAATCTAAATGTCACAATACATTGCACATTGCTACCGAAAAGTGCAGACGACAAATCAAGTTATATTTATAGAGATATATAAAAGGAACTAGTGAAATCTGTAGCGAAGTTTGAACTGGCGTAAGAAAAAATGGCTGAAAATAAAAAAAGAGTGTACTTGATTTTTGAAGGCATTATCATTAAAGATGTACCACATGTCAACCGTAGCATGTTTGGATATAAACACGGATGTTGAAATGCAAATGGCAAGCAGAACTACAAAACAGCTAGCTGTTGGTTCGTGACTTGCTTAATAGCATGGAGAACCTTGACTACATTTAACACGGTGCGAGTTCTTGACTTGCTTGATTTTAAACGTGTTTAATTGGCAGTGTACTGTATTTATTTGTTTCAGGCAAAACTACATTGGATTCCTTGTAAATTTAGATTATCTTTCTACCGATGAAACATGCTTTATTTTGTAAATCTATCATGTTTTTTTAATTTACTCACCGGGAATATGACTATGATATATGAAAATGTCTGCTTGTGTGGGGATCAGTGTTAATTTTTCCTGCGTTGTTCCAAACTGACCTGGAATTCTAGGTCTGATTAGTTCGTTGTCAGTCTGTAAAATATAGCATTATGAAGCACGTGTATAAGAATAAGCAGAAAACATAAAAAGAAACCACAATTGAACAACAATAATGTCTTACTTTGCAAATAATTTATCTGTGTTTAGATGGTGGCCATGATGTCATGAAATGGGAAGGTAATTTTTATTTTTTTTTATTTTGAATGTTGTTTTAATGCCACTTTCAGCAATTTTTCAGCTGTATCATGGCGTCCAGTTTTTATTGGTGGATGAGGCCGGATTCCCCCGGAGAAAACCCCCCACCTGCGGTAGGAAAACTGGCAATCCTTGTCAATTAAGACTGGAGTCGAGTACATCCTTAGAATAGATAGACATAACTTTTATTTTTTAATTGTGTGTGTTACTTTTCATGGATGTACAGTGAAGCATTATGTACGTGACAGAGAGAATCACTCGTCAACAAGCAACAAGCAGTATTTTGGAATTTTTCACATACGTGTGTTTCCAATTAATATCTTTCCTACTTATTAATTGAAATCTTTGTATATAGGGATGAAATATAAACAAGTTCCGCACACTCGTTTAATCAAATGCTTTTTGATTGATTAATTGATTGATTGATTAAATGTTTGCTTTACGTCCAGCGAGCAGTATTTAAGCTATATTCAGGACGAGAAAGAGTTAACAAACAATAAACAAATAAAATGAAAAAGGGGTGGGATGGGAAATAGGGAACACATTTTGACTGCCACTGGAAAAGGGTTGAGTATTGGGTAGGGACTGAAAATTAAGCCTTTTGTAGCGGCTACAATGAGCCTACTCTTTTTGAAATCTACAAAAGGAGTTTTTATCGTGCAAGGCTTCTGTAGTATGACCTGCCAACAAACCAAACTAGAGGCTCATAGGAGCCTGTAATCCCTCACATGGAAAACAAATAACTACAACTACATTTAAATTTGTGCAATTTACAGTTTCAGTGTAGTTGTTATAGCTTGTAACTTGGTGTGTAAAATCTAAATATTTCTTCAAAAGTTTTGGTTAAGTACAATAATTCATATAAGGTACAATCAGACAATTTTTGAAATTTTAATGATTTGTAGGCCTTGTCCTTTTGGGTAATTTAGTAATTTTGTAAAAAAGTATTTTAAAAAATGCCATTAAGGGCAATAACTCATATAAGGAGTCATCTGACTATTTTAGACCAATCAGGTGAATTGTATTACTTGTATTGCTGAACATTTTTGCATTTATAGTTTCACCCTAGCTGTTATAGTTTTAAGTTACAGGACAAAAAACGGAAACTGTCATAAAAAATAAAAATTGCCATTTAAGGGCAATAACTCCTATAAGGAGTTCTCTGACAATTTCAGACCAATACAGTGAATTGTAGGGGTTTTATTGCTGATCATTTTTGCAATTTACAGTTTCATTCTAGCTCTTATAGTTTTCAAGTTATATTGTAAGTACCAAAACATTTGTCAAAAATCATGATTTAAGGTCAATAACTCCTACAGGAAGCCACTACACAACTTTTATAATTTTTAAGATATTGATCAAAAACGTGCGTTGATATCCAAGTTCTATTTTTAGTAACAGCAGCCATCTTTGTCCATTGATCAACACCCTGGGTACAAATTTATATTAAAGAACCCTAAGGATGAGTGTGGCCAAGTGTGCAAAAATGTTCCAGTGTTTTCAGGTGAAAAGATTTTTGAAAACGTTTACGACGGACGACGGACGCCAAGTGATGGCAAAAGCTCACCTGGACCTAACGAGACGGTCTCCCCTATCCGCATCCCGGGGAGGCGCTGGGCTGCTGTGTGGGCAGAACACTTGCAACCCTCCTAGAATGGTCCCAGCATATGCGTTTTGTAGCACTTCGCAAAATTTATTATACTATAATTCTGTATCTGTTAGCCTTGTTTATTCCACGGAATTAGCCAGTCCCAAACAATGTATTATTCGGTGTGTGTGTGTGCGTCCGCGTTTTTTTTAATCAAAACTTATGTGTACTTGAATTGCAAAAATGTATACATGTGTTACAAAATTAGTTTAGTAAGTGCTGAAATTTAGGTTAAGTACAAATGCTTAATTGAACCTCGTTGGGCGCATTGTTACGGCTGTTAGTTCAGCATTTTACTGCAGGCACAATTTGTTAGGTTAGGTTGTTAGTTCTAGCCTTTTTACTGCAGGCACGATGTGCTCGACTCCAATTTTTTTATGACAGTTTGCTTGTTTTCCTGCCGAAAGTTGGGCGGTTGGGGGTAGGGGGGTAACCGGATACTCAGCTAAGAAAATAATAAAGATGCCGTTAAACACCATTCAAGCAAAACATACATTAAAAGTACAAATATTTTTCTGTTTTGAGATTTCAGACCTGCACTATAAATATCTTCCCTTTGTCTCTCAAACCAATACAGTTTTCTGTGTTAAAAATATGGATGACCTCTTCAATTGCAATATCTTCGCCATTACAATCTTTAAAGCACCCATTGTCTGTCCCACTACTAATGATAACACATAGGAAGTAGTCTGCTTTGCTGGTCAAATTTTCATCTCGTGCTAAAATACAAAATACAAAGAATGTAGTGTATATCCATGATATCCTAAACCCACAAAAACACGACCAATACTGTATTTACATTAGGTCAAATATTAACTCTAATGTAATATAAATTTTCTTCAACTTGAAGTCAAAACTCGCTATACATGTGTGTAGAGCTCGTTATAATATCAGTCTGATTTCTTTAATTTAGGCCAGTAAAATACAGATGACATTAAACCTTTCAATTACGCTCTTCTACCTGCTACGTTCGCAGTATATTTGGAATAAATTCGGTACTCTTAGGTGGTGTAACGTCAAATTCTAACAATATTAATTTCATAACGTTCACAATTGATGCTGTGTGGCGTTTACACAAGTGCAAATATAATTTTTGATAAATAAATAAATCCTCATTTAGTCCGAAATGCTTTGGAGTTGTATTAGAATGAAGAAACACGAATAAACTTGAAGATTTGCCAGCAGTAGTTGGCTTTTTCATGGTCGCAAAAATCCTCTTATTGGCTCCTGGCTCCCTTACACGTGATCAGTAAATTTCAATCACCAATTGATCATATAATCTGTAATGCAGTTTATATCGCAAGTTTTTGAGTTTTTAAAAGTATTTCCTGCTTAATTATAGCAACAATAGCAAGTATGATGTATATATATGGTTTAGTTGGCATAGATTGCCTTTTCCTATGCCAGGAGGCTGATGATTTACACTTTTTTACTATTTGTATTGTATTGTTTCCAAAGTCCACTGTAACAAAAAAAAAACAACTGGTACACATTCCTTGCTTCAGTTGTTTTTTTACAGTGGACTTTGGAAACAATGCACATTACAAGTACAAATGGAGCTCCATAACGATTGCTGCTTAAAAGTTTGAATATAGGGAACCGGATGCAATATCCCAACACATCACCAACAATTGCAAGCAACAAACGGTAAAAGATGACAATGTTTAATGTCATCTTGGATCATCAGTGGCGTATAGTGCCAATGACTAGTACGAGTTTTGTAATGGATGCGGCAAATTTGAAAACAATGTGAAATGAAATTATAGTTTAAATGTAGTTTACTGACCCTTATGGTGCTATTACGTTTTTTCGGGAATAAAACCAATCAAATTGTACTGTGGTTTTTGTTTTCTATTATCAACATCTTTATCAACATTTCCGCTTTCTGTGCGGGAGGATAATCAGTTTTCAGCGCGGAGACGTCAGAACGGCAGATTAGCTACTAATCAGTGGGCAGCAAAGGTATACGTTAAGCCACTGCTTAGCATACTACATACATAGTTTTGATCTTTACGCTTCGCCTGTTAAACAGTAATTTTACTCACCTAAATTTAAAAGGCCTTCAAGAATTTTCTTTCGCGAACAATTTTTCAAAGAAATATCAGGTTGAGCAAAACGTAACATTTCAAAAGTTTTGACCAAACTTTCAACATCTTTATCGACACTTTCGCTTTCTCCGTTGTGTCTGGTTATCGGGATGATGATCGGTTTACAGTGCGGAAATTTACTCAAACTGTACATGTCCATGGCCTGCAATACATTAACATGTGTGCTTATTTGTTATTTGTACTAGACTTAGACCCCGTTTACACTATGAAAAAACATGCATCGATCTTTTTTTAATCGATCTTAAAAAGACTGGTTTGCATTTACACACACTTGTGAAATAGCACGAAAGATCGATTGCAATCAATCGATCTTTTTAAGTCCTATGCGTTTATACTGGCGTTAAATTTGACAACAAGAATCGGTTTAGCCGCTTATTTTTAATTAAATGTTCTATTAATAGAATGCACATGGGTACTTAATACATGCCACGAGTTTAATGTATGCAAACATTTTGCTAAAATGAAGGAGACAGATGTATCACCGGCCTTACTTGGTATCCAAATTATGAGTTTTTTGTTGATATATATTTCAAGAATATATTCACGTGTGTTTTTGCCGCCAAACATGCGCAGTACATAGTTTACGCTTTTCTATAAATATGTTATCAGACTATTAAAGTACGATTCGTGCGTTTACACTACAAGAAAGATTGATTAAAAAAAGAATCGATCTTTTTAAGTCTAGGTCTAAAGCAGGACTTTTTAAGTCCGGTTCTTTTTTAATAGAGATCGATCTTTATCGTTTACACTGACAAAAAAATCGATCTTTTTGCATCGATTCAAAAAAGATCGATCTTTCCGTCTAGTGTAAACGGGGTCTAACATAAATCCATGGCCTGCGATTCATTTATACGTGTGCGTATCTGTAATTTGTATTCGACCTCAACATATCATTGACCTGGGACATACTGGGAAGGTTTCCTGTGTTCGACCTACAGAGCAGCCCAGCGCGTCCCCGTATGGGAAATAGGAAAGACCCTCTCGTTAATTAAGGGGTGGTCAGGTCATAATATGGAAAAACTGGAAGCGGACCGTAGTGGGTGACGTGTTTGGAGAGTGCTACGCTTCTTGCACGATAAAGGCCCATTTGTAGTTCGAAAAAGAGTAGGCTCGCTGTATTCCGTGCTCCATACTCTGTAGCATTCAAAGTTTGTCCCCGCGTCCCAGTCAACCACTTTTCCGTTGATTTATTGTTGGTTAACTTTAATCTTGTCCTGAATATATCTAAAATACTGCTCGCTGGACGTAAAGCAAACATCCAATCAATCGATCAATCAATCAAGCAAACTAATGGCCTTCAATACATTTATACGAGTGCGTATTTTGTATTTGTACTTACCTGTATATGTTCATGGCCTGTGACACGTGTATAAGAGTGAGTATTTGAAATTTGCAATTCATTGTAGTGGTTCTAATGAAGAGTTATTAAAAAAATCACCAGGCTAACACCGAAATTTTTTAGGAATGTTAGGGTGATATAATCGGAAAAAAAATTAAATCTTTCAGTTGCTCCCCCATTTTGCTATGGTCGCTTCGTTGTAAGCGACCATAGCAGAAAGGGGTAACCATAGTAAAGATTTAGTTTTCATTAGATTGGTGTAGAGTGATATTGTAACAGGAGAGCCATATGTATAGCCTTTATGAATATATTCCTAGGTTGCAGATTCAAATAAGTGTAAAAAGGAAAGGTACACATCTTCAATTAAATCACATGTATTGCACGGTTTTGTATGTCCATGCGGTATATTTTCGTAATAGCAAAGTCGTCGGTAATTTTGTTAAAAAGGCTGATTAATATTGAAGTTTCTTAAATTTATAAAAACTTTTAAAAACTTGGTTTTTATTGTAAATATTTTTGCCTAAATTTCTGGAAGCTTTCAAACCGTTCCTTGATTCGTTAAGTATATTGTAAACACCTGTCTATATTAAGAAAGTCTTTTAATGTCGGAAAACTGTCCCAATATATTTGGTCACAAATACTTATTATTCCCTACAAGTGGAAATAACAGACATGACTGTGTGTACTACACACAAATATTTAATGTTTAAAAATATATCCCGGATGTGTATATCCAGTAAATGGTTTTAAAATATTTGTTTTATAAAGTTTAACGTAGTCATCATATTTAAAGTTTGTTACATTAAAGAAACAAATTATATATATATATAAACATTTACATAGTTCGTGTATTTTAAGTTTATTTACTTACCGTAATCTAAATGTGTTTAGCAAATACACTAGCACAGTCAAGAGCACGGTGTTAAATGCCACGTTAAATGTACATAATAGATAAGTATACCCAAGTGTCTATTTTTAAAATGAAAATACACATGTATGTGTCGTCTGTCTCCAGTGCTTATGCACTATGGTAACTAGTCAAATCACAATAACGAACTAACAAACACTGCATGTTTATTTATAAAATTGAATACATGTAGTTTTACAATGTCATTGTAAAATCGTTGGTCCCGTGCACACCAGTCAAATATGATGTACAATAGTAATTAATGTCTCCACAACGAATTATTTTTTCCACGTGATTTTTTTTCTCATATTAGTTAGCAGATATTCTAATTTAAAAATTTAATAAAATTGAGGTCTGTGATCGAGGTCTGGTTTTTTTTAAATATTACCTTAATCCACTAATTATTCACGGGTGTCCGTTACCTAATCTAAACATGGTTTTTTAACTTGGGTGTGATTAAGGGGACCAATAAACTCTATACTCAGATTTATTTAACAAGTATATATCGGAGTATCAAATATGACACGAAATGGAACCAGCGATTTAATGTATGCAACACATTTCATTTGAACAACGAAAAAACCTAGAGCAAAGTCCCATATAGAAGAATTTGTACGTTGACGTGCAGCACTTGATAGGTAGCACGCAATGATATAGTTAAAATGGTGTGTCACATGGCTCAAGCATCGTATACCTACTCACTCATTTTATTAGAAAAGGGTAGAGGACTGATATTATCTAAAACAATTGACCTTTTTCTTAATATAAATTAAAAAAAACCTATATCTGATTCAATAGTTTTAGCAAAGACATGTAATTGTAATTGTGTTTTCATTTTGTGTTAATGGTGTACAATTACATTAAACACAGAAAAAATCAAGACGAAACTAGATATGTTCAATATCTCGAAATCACCGGATCCAGATGGAATATAGAGTAATGGAAGAAATAAGCTCAGTTGTATGCAGCCACTAGCCATAATTGTTCAATCATCCATATAGTCTCTGGAGACTTACCGTAAGTCTGGAAGTGTGCAAATATCACTGCTCTATTTAAAAAGGGGAATAAGAAAGAAGCTGGAGTGACGATTGATACTAAACAGACTTTTGAACAGCATATGTCAAATAAGATCAATAAAGCCAATTCAATAATTTGACTATTAAGAAAAACTATGGAGTACATGGACTGTAAGATCTTCAAGTTACTATATACAGCACTTGTTAGACCCCACGCTAACCAAGTATGGTGTCCATATCTGAAGAAACACATCGAGACTATTGAGAATGTTCAAAGGGGAGCAACAATGCAAGTTCCAGGACTATCAAACTTAACTTACGAAGAACGCTTACGTAAACTTGAGTTACCAACATTATCCTATAGACGATCTACGGGAGACATGAAAGAGATGTACAAGATCCTAACTGGCAAGTATGACCAATAAGTGTCAGATTTTATAGAACCTCGCAGTGATACCACCACACGCGGTCACAAAAGAAAGGTCAAGTTTAGATGTGAGAAAGTACACATTCACTCATAGAACAGTAGATATTTGGAACAGCCTACCAACACCAGTTATCAATGAACCATCAGTAAAATCCTTAGAAGCCAGATTAGACCGATTCTGGAGAAACCAAGCACAGAGACACCAATACCTAGAAAAAATACACACTACCGGACATGACCCAACTAGTATTATTATAGAAGAATAAGAGATAACAACAAAGGACTCCGCCGGTGTCGTACAGTCATAACAGATCGGCCTGTAAGTGATAGTGTTCCTTGACGTTCTGGTGCTGGTGACAATATGTTACCTTTATAAAGACATCCGGTATCAGCGTATATTTATAAGAATTTAATACAGTGTTCTAGGCACGTTGGAGGGGGGGGGGGTAACTTGGTATATACAGGGTTAATACGGATATGCCGTCCGAAAGGGTCACCATTTACCTCTTATGGAATGTCCTTTATCTGCAAAACATTTAATACTGTATAACTTGAGTAAGGATTAATCGATACATTATTTTCACTTGGTGATTATATCTATTGATTTAAGAAAGGCAGGAAAATGAAAATATGTTTGCACTAATATTTCTGATTTAACCAGTAACTTTTTTTAGCGTGAACACAATTTTATCATTTTAATTATGCCTGCACTGACATTTATTTTGTTCCTTAGATTTTAACCGACAGAGATTAGATATTGCAGTTATTTAAACTATTTAAAACTAACTAAAAGGCATTGTCATATAACAACTTTTTGTCTATCATAAAATAAAAGTAAAAAAATTTGGGATTTCAGTTGCAATGTAAACTTATTTGAAATTTCAATTAAATATTATAATTTAATGCCTTTAGTCATAATTATTGTCAAATGTTAACTTTATTTCATTTGCTAAGTTTTTTACATGACAGTTTGTTCCTGCCCACGTTCCTGCCGATTGCGGTGTATAGATGTTTTTTGGAATTTTGACATATCACATACTTTTCATAACTCCGCACAAAAGAGTAAATAACAGAGCAGACAACTATAATAAAACAGAAGTACGGAGTTATACACGATGACGTCGAGTGAAGAAGCTACTTTATTTGTCATTTACACAATCGGATATGCGTTTTTTAGTCTTTGTATGATCGCACCGCCGACCGAGTTTGTTGCTGCAGGACTTACAATACAGAATTTATTAGCAAACTTTCTTGGCAGTGAAGAAATTGGATTTGTTTACTATCACATCAAAAGGACAACGGCGACACTATTTATTCATTCTTGCTTTCCACTTGGTAACAAATATAATCTAAAGTCGAAACTGTTATTTGACATCATCATGTCACTTGACAGTAATTAAATTGTACAAATCTTAAAGAAGTCATAAGTGCTGCTTTAGGCTTATCTCAGTTGGTTAGAGTGCAGGGTGCCGTTTCATAAAGCGATCGTTAGCTTAACGTGCACGTTATCCCATTTAAATTGCATGGGATAACGAGCACCTTAATTGACGACTTTCCAATTTAAAAAACGCCACCTAGTGTCAACCTCCGATACTAAAAACTGTGACTTCAGCCTCAGTTTGTTCTGTTGAAAACATATGAAATGTACAATTACTATTAAAACAAGTTTGCAAAATCGCCCCCTGTAAAAACGGCCCCACCCCCACATTCACCTCCATCAAAAACAAACTTGCCCCTCTTAACAAAATCACCCCCCCCCCAAAAAAAAAGGCCCCACCTTCAACAAAATAGCCCTAGATAAATAATTATGAGAAAAGTTACAAATCATTGACAGTCCATGATGCCAAAGTTATTAAATAATTATTAATACATAATCAATAGTGCCTGTGCATTTTTATTTATGACTGCACACTGACAACTTACAGTTGTTATGTATATGCCTGTTAAAATATATTTCAATATTGGGCAGATCTTTTTGATTGAGAAAATGAGTAAATTTGTTGAATGAACCGGAGTTCCTTCATTAAAATTCATTATTTATGGTCATAGTTGAAAAATAAAGCCAGCTAAAAGAAGAGACAAAAGTAAAAAAACGAGTCTAGAAAACTTTGGATGGATGGCTACCAAATGCTTAGATAAATCCACATATTTCATCTAAGTCATACTCTTCATTGCTTCATTAAATAATTCGTTGTTGAAATTGTTGTAAATATTTTCATTTTAAACAATATATGGTGGGCTTAGGTGTTTCAATGGTTGTAGGAAAGAAAGTCACAGGAAAAGAAGTCACGGAAAAAAGTCATGGATAAAAAGTCACAGGAAAAAAAGTCACAAGAAAAAAAGTCACAATTAATAAGTTGTATTGGTTTTGAATGTGTGGTTTTTTGCAAGATTTATATTCTTGTGTATAAAAAGTTAAGTGGATATTTAAAGACATTTAATTTAAAATATATATTATAACAAATTAACAAAATTTTATCATATAAAAACAAGGGTATAAATAAGCAATTAGAAGTACAGTAATTGGTCACACCTGTTCATTTTTTCACAACACATTATGAAATAAATAAATCACTAAAATGTTGAAGCCATATTTTTGGCCTTGATCTATGTATTAATATCTAGTTGTTTATCCTATTCTTTTCTTTGGTATACATATTTGTAACTGTTAAAGCAGCACAAAAAGAGCTGTCAACAGTAATGTGTTTTTACTAAAATGTTTTCTAGATTTTGATGGACTTGAAACACAATTTTAATTAATAATATTAAATTACGAGTAAGTAATAAAGTAATAAACAAGTTTTACATAAAAATATGACTATAATTATATTAAACATAAAAAATATTTTCATATTATGACAACATATGTGACCAAGACTACTTATTAATTGTGACTTTTTTTCCTGTGACTTTTTTTCTTGGGACTTTTTTTCCTGTGACTTTTTTTCCTATCAAAACTGTGACTTTATTTCCTGTGACTTTTTTCCTGTGACTTTCTTTCCATTTACCGTTTCAATAGGGTAACTTTTCTCAGAGAAGTTCATGCATTGGTAGATAACTAAGCAAAATAGTTCTATTATAATGAATTCAATAATTACCCAGGGTCATGTTTTCACCAAGTTTTTATTGATCCCCAAACCTTTATTGTGCCATATATACACACTTGATGTGAACATAGTTTAAATACTAGTAGTGTGTTAGAAATAAATGTAATGTGTTTTTGATGACTAATGTGATGACATAGTAGACAAAATTATGAGGCTTTATAATGTGAAATACCTCATTAATTGAACATAAAAAAAATCTGCCATTAATTTTATTTAAGTAGATTGTATTGTCTTACTCTATAATTTACTGTAAACATATTTAAGGACTAAACCCCTGCACTGTCTTGCCCATTACAGGTTTATTTAAGGACTAAACCCCTGCACTGTCTTGCCCAATACAGGTTTTAAAATTTTAGTTCAATATCAACTGGTACAATATCTTCCCATATGGGACATTGTGCTGTATAATAGCAGATTATTATAAATTTATTTTTTTATTTTATGTGTTTCTGGAGGCTTATAATATTTATCATTTTTCCTTGAGCTATATATCATTACAGAAACGTGTTCCAGATTAAAATCTTAAAATTTATTATTGTATTTTTGTCACTTAAAAAATCTTTACAATGTACTTAGTACATGTATGTAAACAATTTCATGTGTTTGTACCTGTATTCCTACATGTAGGAAAATACAAAGTTAAATGTAAGGAAGGACAAATGTTATGATCATGAAAAAGAATAAGGAACAAATCCTTTGTAAACTATTATCTTTATTGTCACATGTGAGACAAATCAGGTAGATCAAATATCTTTCGTGTATTTTCCAGGTTATTTTATTGGGCTGAGATTTGTATCACCACAAAAAGATCTGTTTTGGTTTCCATACTTTGCATGGTACTGGCAAATTTATTTGACTGTCAGCTTGATTTGTATTCTAACGGCTGCAATAATAGTGTTCTATTGGTCAACAAACCAATGGGCAAGACATCCTATTGCTAAGCAACTTGGTTATCTCGGCAATGAAGGAGGCTGGAGAGCTGTTGCATCATCAATAAATGTGGAGTTTCGAAGATTTGACAAATTTACCTCAGGTCCACATGGACGTAGGGTAATTGTTACAGATTCCTGGGTTTTAAAGACAACTACATATTTTGTGCATATTGCTCATCAAAATGACATTCATCTAACATTATCAAAATCAGAGGAACATTCACTATCATATGAGAGTATGCAGTCAGTGCAATATCTAAATATTTCTGTGGTTAGCATAAATAAGAAAGTGGATCCTTTTTCAATAAGGTAAGTTAATGCATGTACAAGTGGAAATCATTTCTGTGTTAAAATCATTCCTGTTGCAATACAAAATATTGCTAAATTCTTTAGATTTAAGGTCATATTAGCATTGTCAACAAAATTTAGAAACATCATTTTCAATGAGCAAATAGTCCCCAATATTTTAACCTAATTAAAATTAAATCTTTCACTTGCTCCCCCTTTTTGCTCTATACTAGTAATGTGTTGTAGCGAAAAGGGGAGATCAAGTGAAAGATTTAATTTAAATTATATTGCCAATATTTGAAAGGTATCTGCCGATGAAAAGTAAAAAAAAAAAAATCTGTTAAAATGTATTTCAATTTGAACTTGATGTCAGGCTTACAAAATATCACATTGCAACTGTACTTTTATCTCGACCTTCTTCTCCAATGTTTGATTAACTGGTAATACGTTATTTAACTCTTAAATTGAACTTTATCTCACAGTGGCTTTCATGTTCATGCTTTCAGTTAACATCAACATTATCTTCACATTGATTTATCTGCCAAAATGGCAGAGTATTGTATAAATGATTGGTCTTCTGTGTACTACAAATTAGCAAATTGTGTATAAAATTTGCTACTATAGAAAATAAATTGTCCTGACCTCTTAGTTCTTCGGTGTAATTTCACAAAATAGTTTTTATACCCCGCCACACGAAGTGGCGAGGTATTATGTTATACCCTCCGTTTCATTCGGTGTCTGTCCGTCCGTCTGTCTGTCTGTCCATCCCCTGAAGGTTTCCAGATGATAACTTGGAAACACATCAACGGATTTGAATGATATTTTGCACAGCTATTTAGAACAATAAACTAAAGGTCAAGTTCAGGATGATTGGAAAAATATTAATTACAGTTTTGCCACTTTAAAAATTTTACAATGCTGAAATTTACTGGTCTAAGAAAGATAACTCATTTCTCTCTCTCATATATCAGTATCTTTCATATCCTTCACACTTGTACACTATTATAAATGCCAGTCAGACATTAAAATTCTTCTCTTTCGAAATTTGGTATGCATATAGTTCAAAATCCTTCATAACACTTGATTATTTTGTTTGTAATGCACGTAGTAGGTATCCCTAGTGCTGGTTTTGGCTTTCATTTTTGAATGTCCTGTTAAGTACCACTCTTTTAATATTTTTGTATCTCTCCCCTCTGATTGTCTGAATTTAAATGCTTCTGATGATACGTTACTCATTGAAACATGCATCTTCAATAAAGCTTGATTGCCTGTTGCATAACCAACTATGATAGTTTTTTTATTCCATGACTGAATGAAAATTTTAATTCCGGTCTAAATGTTAAATGATTTTAATGTTATATATGGTGTTTACAGCATTGTTGCTCAGAAATTGAATTTATTTTATTAGTTTTATTATATAATAATGGTGTGCGTATCACAATAACAAACTTTTAAATATATATTTATTTATAGCTTTAATGACAAATTTTTACGGGTATCATTTAATGTCCCATTAGATGCC
This sequence comes from Limnoperna fortunei, assembly GCA_944474755.1. NCBI lineage: Eukaryota > Metazoa > Mollusca > Bivalvia > Mytilida > Modiolidae > Limnoperna > Limnoperna fortunei. The sequence continues at coordinate 30,717,224 of OX104116.1, read as the reverse complement.
CTATTTTTAACCAAAGAAATCTCAGACTTTTGAGATTTAGGTTGCATTTATAGCCCACCTAGTTAAAAAAATTTATAGCTTATATAAATTCCTTTGAAACACCTGGTCCAGATTTTAGCAGCATGATTTGCATATGGCTGATGGTCCTTTATAAATAAAGCAGACACCCAACATGACTACCAGACATTTTTTTTATTGCAGGGAGCAGAAATCATAATAATTCCTCTCAAACAATTTTAATTGTACATTTCATTTGAAGTGATGAACAGGCTCCAAATATATATAAGGAATTCTTGTGTTAGTATATATTTTTATAAACATGTACATTTATAAAAGTTAGGTAGGAAACTTGAGTAAAGTAACATCCCTTCCTGATTGTTTAAGATTTTATCTGACTAACATACAGGTACACGTGAGCTTGAACATAATATTGAAACAGCCTTTGCATCTCTGATGCACCCAACAACTTTTAGTAAGTATGAGTCTTAATTTATGTATCTTTTTTATTATCATGATTTATAATTGTATATTTACAGATTAAATTCTTTAGAATACAGAGATCTTAAAGAAAAATTACAAGCACCAATCAGAAATGCTAGAAACATAGTAATTAAACAGTCCTTGAGTGATCAGTTCTTGGATGCTTTCCGTGAACAAGTCAGTTTGAATCAAGTGTTCAGACTTCCACTAAATATGGTAATTACTTATTTATGTTGTATGGTTTTGTGATGACCTTGATATACTTCTCATTCATTGGCAAGTTGTCAAGTTCAAATCTCCACACTGTGCTTTATACATGTAAGTGGTGTGATTTTATTTGAATGGTTTTTTATGCCACTGTCAGCAATATACATGTATCAGAATATCAAGGCATCTGATTTTTAATGGGAGAAAAGGTCTCTTGAAAACTCAGACCTTTAGTTAAGACAGTTGTGAATAGTGTACCATTGTATTGATTAATACTACAACATAGGTTTTTTTTTTAAATATTTGGTTATCAATATCATGTTTCTTTATTATAATACGAACAGTTTTTGTAAGTTGAATGTTATACATGTAGTTGACAAGGGCTTCATTCCAAACCTCATCATAATAAATGTTCCAATAAATTAAACTGCCAAAGGTTAGAGGTACTATGGCTTCCTCTCCTAATAAAAACTGGATGTCATGTAATTTTTTTTACAGACAGGGAAGTGTACCTGCATTAATTCCGGGTAATATCTTATTGACTAACATTAAAATGATCAATAATCTAGTAATACAAGATGCAAACTATACCCTGGAAAAATGTTAAGCACCTCCTTGTTTTTTCAAGTCATACTATTTCATTTAGCTGATCTGTTGTATGTTTATAGTCATCTTCATGGTTATGACTCCCAGTCGCTGGTAAATAGACCGAGGCAATGAGAAACATTCTACTGGTTGAGCCTTGAATTTCAATGCACTTTATTCTCTCTTTCTCCCATCCTTTAACTGCATTATCTAAATTTTGGTTCCATATGATTGCCACACCACTAAATCTCCTTGGTAGGTATTGTGGTAATAATTGTTTATATTTATCAACGCCCTTTCTTTCATAGCAGATGTCTTTCTCAAGATCAAAAATTGTATCAATATGAGCCTGGAAGATCCATGTCTCCTGAAGCAGTACGATATTGTTGTCTTTTATTAGCTGTGCAATGGTATGCCAGTTTGCATTCGCTCCCTCATCCTCACAAGTCAGTGTTTCTGTGTCCACATGTGTCCACGAAACCCTGACAAACTTAGCTAGGAAATTCCGGGGCTAGAAGTCACTATTTTGATTGGCTACATCATACCTTGATGTAGCCAATCAAAAGCTTGCTTTCATTCACGACTTGGTTAGGGGATATCCCGATGTGGATTGTAAATAAACCAAATGGATGTGTTGCATAGACCATGTGAAAATTAATCTATTTTGTACAATAGTGTAAATAGTTTGTTATTACCGCGTTATTTATTAGTTGCGTTACGTTTTCTTCCAACTCACGGATGAGTAAGAATGACAACTGCCAAACACTTGTTTCTTTCAAGCAATTTCATTGGTTGATATTTTTAAGGATTGACGTCATACGAAAATCTTCTAGCCCAAGAATTTCCCATTTAAGTTTATCAGGGTTTCGAGGACACATGTGGACACAGAAACCCTGACTTGTGAGGATGTCGCTACATTCAGTTGAAAGATACCACCTTTAAATTTGAGTTTGGACTCGATGAGTTCTGTGTTATTTCCGTTGGTGCAGGAGGCTGGTGTGGTCCCCAGTTTCTTGCTATTACATCTGGTTCTTGTCTTTGAAATGATACATATTGTTGTTGAGTAGGGTTGCTATTCATGATTAAGACGCATAGGTGTCACCATGCTTCGGTCAGCATCAAGGGATGGTACGTTTGGGTTGTTTGTTCAATGGCATGGTTTGTTGTTGTACATAGTTGTACATAGTTTACAGGTGTAGTCATGGTTATGTGGTTCATTTTCTATCTCCTCTATCTCCTGCTTTGATAGTCGCGGGCAGTTGTGGTGGATCCAATGTTGCCCCTTGTTGCAGAAGGTCCTATTTGTTCTACATTATTTTTTCTTGCATTTCTTACAATTTATTAATAATGCCTGTTGTAACTTCTCTTTCAGTATATTGTTGAGCTGTTGAGCAGTAACAGATGCATTCCCAGACATTGAGGTTTCTATTATCTTTTGAATTTCAGGCATATCCCGGTCCATGAAGACAGATTGGTCTATGAAGACAGATTGGTCCTTGCCTTTTGCAATTATTCTACTCTTGGTCAGATATAGGTTGACAGTAAAGTTATGACCATCTTCTCCTTTAATTCTAATTACTATTTGTGTAATTGTTGTTCTGGTCTCATCATATTCCTCCTGGACCTTGGTCGTAGCTACAGATTATTGTAATACTCTACAGTTGCTTGTTTTATTAGTTCAAACGATGCTGCAATCAGCAGCAAAAACTATGCCTGCGTTTGTGAATTTTTATTCTAAGTTGACTTCTCTATCTGCTACCTCAAGCTTCTTTATTAATGCCTTTTCTACACTTAGTGTATAGTTCTTTGCAATAGTTCTTTTCTGTGCTTTCCCTCTTTGCTGTCCAATCTGTTTCGTTTGTATGGCTAGTTGACTCTTATTTCCTCCTCTAGCCATTATGACAGATCTGAGAGTTCAAGAACTGAGAGCTAGCACGTACGTCGTGGAAGGTCCCACTGTCGACTGCTGCTAACTCTAGTCTCTAGTCACAGAATGTCACTGATAGCAGTCGGCTTGTACCTGCCTTCCAATTCTTGGACAATATTGGTGCTGGGTGGATACCGTCCTGATATAATGTAAAGTTGTACTTGTCGGATTCCCTGGCCTGTGGTGACTGTTTTTTGAAGATTTTTGCTGATTGTGACTTATGTCCTGTACCAGAGATGGGGCTCTTACTTATAGCCTGGAGTTGAGGTCTTTGATTTTCTGGCTAATTGCATGGATAACTTTGGCAGTGATGATATCTTGATTTTTAAATAGGTTTACCTCTGGGTGGTTCTGTCTGATCTACAAATAAATACCGTGTGTTGCACGAAAAAATAGTGCACTTTAGACGTGATGAGCTTCACATCGACAGAAAACAGCGCTTGATTAATATTTCACACCTGAACGCACACACCCTTTTAATTATACATTAAAGAATAAATACTGACCAAAATCATCCAAATTAGACTTTAAACGAAAAACAAAAATATTCGGGGTGCTATACTGAAGACCCAAATATGTCAAATGCGGACCCGTTTTTTGTACTCTTATGAGCAATACATTCAATTGACACTGGGGAGATCAAGGACGCCACTAATACCAGTTACTTAGACCTTTTTGTGAAGGTTGCGTAGCAAACTTTCCCCTTGCTAACGCTCAAATACATAGAAACTACTGCGACCGGCGTGTAATAAAACCTTACGCTCGTAAAATATAGGTCACATTGGAGGAATCTATCAATTACATGAATCGGTGCACCACATTTATCTTGAACAACTTTACTATTCATGTCCTTTCGTATTATGTCTCATTTACTGTATAACTGATAACTAATATTACGATTTAAACTAATATTCCATGTTCATCCGCGAGAGACAGACTCGTTACACTTTTTGGTTTTGGAAATCAATGCGATATTTGGCAATCCTCGCGATATCTGTTCATTGAACCGACAAATGTAGTACTTACAGTGGCACCAGTCTAATAATATTTGAAGACGTTATTATGATTGAAGTGATTTAATGATTATTTTGTGCGATCGTGTGGTCGTCGTTTCATACGGTTTTGCATTCTGTTTTTTACGTGTTTAATTAAATGAAAATCAACACAAAAGTGTGTGCTTTGTCGATGTACATATTTGCAGAGCCGCACCATCTATAAAAAATTTTGGGGCCTCGGTGGCCGAGTGGTCAAGGTAGTTCGTCTACTATTGATCACGTGGTCTGTCAACACTGAGATTGCGGGTTCGATTCTCACTGCAGGCAGGGTGTACTCGACTCCAATCTTAATTGACAAGGATTGCCAGTTTTCCTACCGCAGGTCGGGGGTTTTCTCCGGGTACTCCGGCTTCCTCCCCCCATAAAAACTGGACGCCATGATATAGCTGAAAAATTGCTGAAAGTGGCGTTAAAACACCATTCAAACAAATATAAAAAATTTTAAGGTTGGGAGAATAACATGTAGAAGTTTCGTAAATGAAATACAAGTACTAAGTTAAATCAAATATAACAATTTCTAACTAATAAAAATATATTGAAAAGATATTTTGGTGTCTGTGACACAAGAATAGTAAATGGATTATTCAACATCGGTGATACATTACACTCACCATGTCGCTACATTATTCCATAGTAAAAGCTGACACAATTTGTTTCCGGTCCTTTTGATTAATTTTTATATTGGTAATTCATGCTGAACCATACGAGTCGAAATTGGTCACCACCCATCGTAACAAGCCAAAAAACGTACCAATTTATCGTGTATGTTTACCTCACGAAATTGCCGTCGTTTCAGACGATGTCGCATTTTTATGCTTTAAGTATCTAATTAAACGAAAGTCAAAACGATTTTTTTTCTTCATTTTATGTGTTCCTTAAAACAAAGGAAGATGTGATCAAGTAAATGTGTTTTATCAGAAGTTGTTTGAGTGACAAATAAAACATCTTAGCACGTATGGTCGATCGTATGTTCCTTATGTAGATCCAAAAAGGTGCAAATTGAAATCAGCAATTATTTTCAGCGTTTTGAAATGCAGATTATTAATTTGATAGAGCTATTTTCCAAGGTAAATTTTAACCAAAATTAGAACGTGTGTAACTTGGAGCAAGCGATTATTGTCCATTTGAAAACTTTGGGGTAATGTTTGCAGTTTAGGCGCGAATACCATAGAACGTCACGAAAGCTTGCGATCTTTTGTAAACATCTTAAGACACTTGTTTAAAACAAAAAGTGTCAGATTGCGTAGCAAAAGTCAAGTGTACATGTAAACAACAAGCATCGCATATTGAATATTAATTTTAAAAAATGCAAGCAGAAAAGCACTCCATGTGATTGATTGTGTCTTTTAGTATAAGCTATTAATAACACATTGTTTAAATTAAAATCAAACTAGTTGACAAAGATATATGTTGCCTCATACAGTCTTACAATTTTTTTTTTGTTTGAATCCGGGGGATTTATAAAATTTGATTTACATGCGCTTTTGAATAATACTGGGTCGATCTTGTTATAGTGTGTGGGACTCGATATAACGTACCATTCGAAAGCACATGTCAATCGATTGCACAGATCCCTGTGTTGTAATTGTGTAATGCCACTTTCAGCAATTTTTCAACTATATTTGGGCGTCCTGTTTTTATTGGTGGAGGAAGCCAGATTGTAGGAGTCTTTTAATAATTGTCCATCTTGATTGTCAATCAAGATTGAAGTTGAGCACACCCTGGCAGCAGTAAGATTCAAACAAGTGCTGACAGGCATTCGATCAATAGTAGATGAATACTACCTTAACCACTCGGCAACTGAAGCTCTGGAGTATTACAGAAATAAATTATTTTAGTTTTGAATATTTTAGAAGCTTATGCCATCACTTACATTTATAGGGAGACATTTACATATATATATGTACATGTATTTGATGCAATTTATATTCCAACCATATAACATGTGAGATTTTTATGTCTGAAATGGGCAGCAGCAATTTTGTCTAATTTATTAATACCGGTATATTTATGAAAGTTATGATAGAAACATCTTCAATTGTATCGTTGCACTGAATGGATTTTGATGCAATTTTGATGGACTCTTTATCATATAGTGCTATTGCACACCTGATATTTTATATTTTGATTGGAATGATATTTAGGATTTCCCATAGCAAACATTGATTTGCCATTCTTTGATGTAGGGGATAACTATCTCTTATCCACAACTACTTGCACCACTGATTGGGATTTGATGAAAGTTTTGCAGAATCTTTTGTCATATGGTGGAATTGTGCACCTGTTTTTTTTTCAGTTTGAGCAAAACGATTTTTGGAGTTTCCAACATCAAAGCCCTGGACATTGCAATTGCCATTCAAGACATAGGGGAGCTGGGGCTATCAATTCTGAGGATAGCAAAGTTTTTTCTAGTCTTTTTAATTTATATCTGATATGTTTCTAAATTTACCTGATTTATTTAACATTGGTTTGTTTTATTGCCTGTCAAACACGAGGCAGGAATCTCATTTTATACTTGCAAAGCAACCTTTCCTTCGGTGCTGTCTGCACTTTGATTCTAGAAATAGACTTGGATGGAAAACTATAAACTAGACTCCACGACAACTTTCAATTTGTCAACTTCCTTTTAATCAATAGCAACATTCCAGCCTATGGCGTGTCAATTTTACAACTTTTTGTCAAAAGTGTATGATTTGTGATAGGTCTGTTGTAGCTACAATAATGTAGCTAGCTAGGCCTGTTAATCTTCTGATTTGTTAGTTGGAATAGTTTGTCCTCCATTTTCAAGGGATTTCTTTAAGCTTTTTGTCATAATATTGTTTTTTACTGTGTGACTCTCTGTCAACTTCTGTCTCTTATTTATCATTAGGGTACGGAAGCATAATGTCAGTGGAATGTACAAATATTTTACAAAGTCTGTAGACCAGTCATGTTTCCGAAGTCATACTCTTTCCTAAAGGCAAATATTTTGTCTTTTTCCTTATCATCACGATTAGACTTACTTACTAGTAATTAGTAGCTTTTTGAAGAATTGCTCTGTTTGGTTTAATTAGATATCAACCAACCAAAACAGTTCACTTCAAAAGAAGTCCGAATGAACATATATAAGGTAATCTACATGTTATTACTGAACTAACACTCTGCAGATGTATGACCTTCAAGATGGTCAGAGTGGATAAACGCTTATACCAATGTGGGGTACTGGAGTAGGCCAACGTTTACATCGCAGCAGCCCGGCCGCTTGTAGGACATATATAGTTCTTTTGAATATACTGGTTGCGATGCATAAGTTACGTTTTGGCCGTATTGGCCGTATATTACATTTATCACTTTGAGATGTATTAGTTTGTTACATAATAATACTTAAATATTTGGCTCTATGCTATCTTACCTTTATGTTGTTTGCGTTGTGAGAATACTTTCTTCTAAGCATTTCTGTAATTTCTAACTTATTCATTATATACAATGCAAGACAGAGTCAAGGCACAGTTCAAAAACATCAACATCCATTCTTTTTTACCTCTATAACACTTTAAACTCAATAAGTAGCTTCTTAAAAGAGTATAATGACTCCAGTATTTACCCTATTGGCTATTGTCGATCCTAATAGTATTTGACCTTTCTATATGGGTTGATGGCAGACTGTACAGTTTATTCAAGTTTAAGGTGATTGTCCAAATTTCTCATTTGTTCTGAATATGATAATAATTGACGGAAAGATTTTCCTTATAACTGGCAGGTATTTTCACTTATTGACAGTTGCCATTTTCTAAATTAATAAGTATCATGGGGTGGCAGTCCCAGTTTATTGTCTACTATGTATTCCCAAGCAATGAATTTATTGTCCCCCGCCGTTACGACTGAGGGACCTAGTCAGTCAATACACTTTTGTGGACACAACTCCTCTGATACCGCTTGACGGATTGCTTTGATATTTGGTAGAATTAATTGTTATGATGGGAAGATGTGCATACTATCCCGTCATTTTGTTTTGTCAACTTTTGAAGGAGTTATGGGACTTTGACCATTTCACCAAAGTAATACAATGGTAGATCTTGTGGACGCTTCTCCTCTGAAACCGCTTTATGGATTGCTTTGATATTTGGTAGGATTAATTGTTATGATGGGAAAATGTGCATACTGTACCGTCCTCTTGATTTGTCAAATTTTGTAGGAGTTATGGGACTTGGACCATTTCAGCAAAAAAGTACTATGGTAGATCTTGTGTACGCATCTCCTCTGAAACCGCTCGATGGATTGCTTTGATATTTAGTAGGATATATTTTTATGATGTGTAGATGTGCATACGTCATTTAAATTTGTCAACTTTTGTAGGAGTTGTGGAACTTTGACCGTTTCAGCAATATAATACAATTGTAGATCTTGTGGACGCATCTCATCTGAAATGTATCAAGCACTCGACTAGAGTTTCACATTCTGATAAAGTTATTTCATGTAGTTGCTTAGCTCTTCCCAAATACCTGTCAAAACAGTTCTAATATTAAATGCTTATTATTTTATCCCAAAACTAAATGTATCACAAGATTTTTTTGCCCATTTTATTTTCTTAACCCTCTTAGGCAATTCGATACTGCAGTGGCGGGGACATTTGGCTATGTGTAGCAACTTGCCCTTGTTATTCTTATTTTGGGTATTACATAGTGTTGTTTTTCACAAAGATTTCATGACGTTATTATCATAATAATTTCAGAGCGAGAGCAAGGCGAGATTTGTAGAACGAATAATCGCACCCTCGCTTTTTTCTTTTTTTTAATCCAACAAATCACAAAATTAACTTCGGATTATAACGGCAGTAAAATTCGGCCTACAAGATTTGCATATGTTTTGCTTAATAAAATCAATTACATTTGCTTCTACACCGTATGTTTTATATTCCATGTTCATCAGCGACAACAGGCGTTATCTCCATTTCAGATTGCAAATTGGTGTTTCATACATTGTTTTCTACATGATTCGTTCCACATTCTGTATGAGTGGCCGTTCATGTCAAAGTTGCGTTATTTCTATCTCGTTACTTTTTTATCGCATTACTTTTAAGAAGTGTCGCGATACATTCAATTTGTATCGCGTTTCTTCTTCAAAGTATCGCGATACTTTAAAAAAGTAACGCGTTACCTGAAAGAAGTTTCGCGATAATTTTATATAATCTCTTGAGAAAGAACCAATCAAAATACAACTACCAACGATTATTTTCCCGATGGCGTGAGTCAGAAATACGTTTTTACGACAGACTCAATCAACAACGACTTTGTATCTAGTCATATCTAGTAAACAAATGTGAGCTGAATTTTAAAGTATCAGGATACTTCTTAAAAGTAACTCGTTACTTTTAACAAGTATAGCGTTACTTCTAATAGGTATCGCGTTACATTTAATAAGTATCTTGAAGAAATAACGCGATAGACATTGAAATTATCGCGATACTTCTTGTAAGTAATACTAAAGAAAAATAACCCGATAGAAAATAGCACAATTATGACACGAACGGCCACTCTTAATTCTGTGCTTTTATGCGTTTCTCAAGGAAATATTTAGGTATGACTACATATGGAACTGTATATTATTTTCTTGTGTTGTTTTGTTAACTAGATGTTTAGGCAGTTCATGTGTTTCTTTTCTTAATTATAACATCAGTTTATAGTATCTCATTGTTTTACGTCAGTTTTGCTTGTTTCTACCGCCTTTTCGGGAATCTGATGAGGGTTGGATTTTCACTTTCTCTTTAAAGAGTTTCTTTAACTCGTTCATCTTTTAGACCGAAATTCAATATGATATGGTCTCTGAGAGTATAATTTGTTTTTCTCTACGTATTCACTTTGTTTTGAGATCAATCACAAATATGTCAATCGTGTCCCACTTCAACTTAACAGAACAGATATCGTTTTTATAAGTGTTACAATATTCCTGGAATTTGCCTTTTTTTCTTATTTAATTTATCGCCATATTTGTGCAAACAAAACTATTAAATTTAAATCCCATCTTTCCTATCAATTATGGAGTACTATCGCAGCCTGATATTTTCATCTTTTTAAACTTATCTATTGCCTTTTGAAGCCTTGCGAATATATTCGCTATTTCTCTTTTTTAATTGCCATGGACCATAAGCGCATATAGGTGGCAAATCTCAGTAAAATACAGATAATTAAATACTTCGTTTATTTAACATATATATTTGTACTTAGAGAAAGTAAATAAGTGGAGTCTTTTTAATCTGTACACAACGGTAGACGTACATTTTACATGTTAGTAAATTTTCACATACCATCATGCTTGAACCACCTATACCTCAAGCAGATTTGTTTCAAAAAAGCTTTACAAGGACAAAACTTTTAAACATCGTTCTCACTGATGCTTATAATATTGAAAATAACAAAAAAGATGGCATGAACTCTTGAGTTTTAACGATAATTCCTTTGCATTTTATTCCTTCTTGTGCTAATGATTCTGCCAACGATAAAACTGTTTTAACTGATAAAGTGGTGTTATACAATTCATTCTAACTCATTTCACATCTTGTATTTCAGGAATGTGATCACTGTATTGGATGCATGCAGAGAGAATCAGATGTAAAACTTGTAAAACTTTGTGATGATCCAGAAGCTGGGAATTGTGTACAGTGTTTTTGTAGACCTATGTGGTGTCTTGAATGTATGGGAAAATGGTTTGCAAGTCGTCAAAATCAACAGGAACCAGAAGTATGGCTCAGTGGAAAATCTCCATGTCCAACCTGCAGAGCAACGTTTTGTGTTTTAGATGTTTGTAAAATTGTGAAATAAAATTAAATGAATAACAATTTGTTCCAAAGTTGTTTTGGAAAAAGGTCTAACATTTCTGTAATACCTCTAGCGCTATTAAGACTACAAACATTTGAGATGTGTTTTAAATTATAGCTAAAGGAAACATACTGTAATCCGAAATTATTAAATCGGATTGCAAACTGTCGACACGAAAATCATTAAGCATCCTTAATTTTGAAGTATGTGTATATTTAGGAATGTTTAAAAGGAGTAAATAATACTATCAAGTTAAGCAATTTGCAAATTTTTATTACTGGATGGACTTTGCTTTCATTTCTGATGACTCTTTTGGTGTCTATCCACATCATCTGCTAGCCATCCACCGAGTGTCAAGTAGTATTTTTACACACTTTTTTCCGTTGACTGTTCGTTAACTATTGTTTTAGTAGGTTTGTGTGGAACTGACGTATCAATGTGAATCTATCTTGATAAGTGATGGTCCCAAGACTAACAAATACATGTTCAAGTTGGGTTTTACAGGTCATTATGTCTTGTAGTGTTACTAGTAAGGAAATAAACCAAGCTCAAACCTCACAATTAAATTAATCACTAAAATAAAAATACGAATAATAACGAATAAAAATTACAGAAAGGCAGAGTAAGAGAGCATAAACCAATGATTTGGAACAGTAACATGAAACATAATTTGGCATGGTTACACCGATGAAAGTGATCCTACACTTACCTACTAATTGTAATGTCAGACATACAGTAACGTATCTCACCAACAAAAATTAAAAAAAAACTTTACCAGAACACAGGAGTCACCTTTATTTCCAAAGATCTACACAGTTCTTAAATACCCATACGAGATAAATAGTCAAATAAAGTAACAACTCAGAAAAGATAAACTAATTTCTAAGCTTCAGAGAGAGGAGAAGCCGCCGTTTACTATATAGGCAAGTCTTAACTGAACTCCCTGATCAAACAAAACTTGTTGAGAGGAAGGAAGCAGCCGTTGGAGAACCGAGATATATATACTCTGATTTAACGTGCTTCAAACCAAATTGCTATCCTAAACGGGAAGTTAGTGTCTGTTAAGCCAGCGAGATTGTACCAGAGGTCAATGACTTGGGTGATGCTTAATGGACGTTGGTTACAGTGCATCGTGGGAGTAGAGATTCCTGGAGAGTTTTCGACTGGCAGCACATGACTGAGAAGCGACTTCATCATCATCAGCTAGTAGCCAGCAATTAGATACAGGTGTGTTCGCACTACCAGACAGTAATCCTTTGTCCACGCCCAAACTACCCATTAAAAATTTAGTACATGTACTTATTTTACAACAGATACACCTCATAATCATTTGACCACACTGTCCAGGTAAAATATCTCCATTTTATATTATTGCCCAAAGCTTTAATCTATTAAATAAAAAACCACCTTAGAGTGATAATGAAAATTAAGAGTGTCACTGATAATAAGATAATATGTCTTGGTACACAATCTAAGTTGAGATATTGATGTGGGCACTGAAGGATCACGAAGAGTGATGCAAGGAACGAAGTGGACTCGCTGACGCTTGCGAGTGGCACATGCGCGCGGTAATTAAAGGGCGGAACACGGGGCCCCTTCGTTCTACCTTAATGGGGCAGTACTATCGACAATTGTGTAAACGTTGTTAGATATTCATTTGAAATGTTGACAAATAATACAGACATTAAAAATAAACAGTCAATCATGAATTATGGATAAAGTTTCTTATGACAATGTTGCACAAGAATTCATGAGAATTACCTTCCCTTAAACGATTGATGATACATACTCATCAATACATTACACTGTCTCGCACCCATTTTGAACACAGAACCAACATCTGGAAATAAATGTAGTTCAAACTGGCCTTATTTAGAACAGCAAATTAACTACCACAAAATATCAACACATTACCATAGCGCAATATTTATTTCTACTGATTATTTATAATGAATTATATTTATAATTTATAATTAAATGCAGACGATTTGTAGTTTTAATACAATCAATTATTAACTACAATTTTTGACCGGATTTTACAGAGTGAAAATCCTGGTTATAATATGGTGAATGTCGGGAAGGCGGCGGGCGGGCGGGACAAAATTTAATTTTTTGTAACATTTTTATCGGCAACTACTAATCACCTTCTCTGGAAATTTGGTATGCAGCATCAGCATGGCCTCCCATAACGTGGGATTGATTTCAGGTCTGTCGCTCACCTTCTTCCCGTTTAACGAAATCCGGTCATTTGGGTCTTTGAAGGATAATTTTTAATTAAATACAGGCGAGTGTGTTAAATTGATGAATTTCATGCATATATTATAATTTCAACATGGCTGATTAAATTCAATATCAAATGTATTCTCAGATATGTCGTACTTGGAAAAATCGTAAAAAGTAATGCGTCGTACCGTGTATGCAAAACAAACTGATCAACATTGTGGAGAGTGGAGTAACGGATGTATGTCATTAGGCGTTATTTTAAAACTTAATATAAAAATAATTTCAAATATTATATTCAGTTTTGTTATTGGATGGACAATTATTTAATATGAAATATCGTATAAAAATGCACAACCGCTGGCATTGCAAACTATTAATTTGTTTTGTCTGATGTCATAGTGTAATGCCCCAGGTTGTTCTAATTCATGTTCCTCTCCTAATAGCTTCCGACTCTGCAGCCCGTCGGGTGATAGAACTACAACGCTGTTTGTACCATACGACGAAATATAGACGCTTGAGTTATTATCGACCGCAATGCCACATGGTGTTTTCATAACTGATTTATCTTTATACTCCCACAACTTATCTCCATTTCTAGTGAAGCAAGCGACAGTATCATTGTAATAGTCTGTTTGATATATTTTATCAACACTTGTTGTTATATAGGACCATTTTCCTAATGTATCTTGTTTAACTACAGTGGTAATACTCTTGTCCGTGAGCTGTAACATCTGTATCCCCTTGGATGTCTCGCACCACAGTAATGTTCCTTTGTGGTGCGTTATTCCATAGCACTCTCCACTAGTTTTAATGGTTCTTTTGGTTCGGTAGGATTTAGTGTGAATGATCTGTATGCCAGAGTTTGTTGATAAAGCTATAGTACTGTCATCTATACTGATTACATCATGGGGTCCACAGTATGCAGCACAGGAGGATATGGCCTTGTCCACTGTACCATTATCATTAAATATGACCAGCCTACCGTTGTTACAGTCTGCAAACACCACTTTTTTCCCCTTTGGACAAATAGTGCATCCTGCAATAATATTTGAGTATTTTCCCGTTGAAATATTGAATGTAGAATTTAAAGTAATAATAATATCACTAATTGACCTAGGTGTTGGTTGTTGTATGGCGGCCGTTATCTGTGACTGTTTCTCTTTTTCTGTTGTGAGGTCTACTGTGGGAGGACTAGTGTCTATAGATGAGGATCCAAATGCTGTTACTGTGGACAATATTTGAGGTATCATGTCATTGACATGAAATGTTAGATTCAGTTGTTTTAGGCTTCCATCCTTCAACAAAGACCCAAGAAATATTTTCTTCTTCCCTACTTCTTCTTCGAATGTTTTGATACCAAGAAATGTTTGGAGATCAGAAGCATAGTCCTTCACGGCCATGATATTACTGTGTAACGTATTCAAGCTCTTGGATTCTGCAGAAAGTTGTGTCAATAAGGTCCCAATTTTCGACCTGATTTCGTCTTCGGCGTTAAAAAGTTCTGTGGTAATCTCTTTTTCCAGTTTGTCGAAATGAAAGTTAATTTTCACACGCAGCTGTTGAATTTCTTTCTGTATCATTTGCCGTTGTTCCTGTATTTTGGACAAGTTTTGTTTCCGATCCTCTTCAAATTTACCAATATTTCGTTTAAGATCTGCACAACATTGTTCTATGTCTTCCAGCGTTGAAGATGTCTTTGAAACTTTTATAATTTCCTGAAGTAAGACCATTCTTCCAATACAGTCCTTGTGCGAGGACAAAATGCAGCCAGGGCAACAGAGAGCATTATGTTGTTGACAGAAGTTTGTGTACTTTAATTCATGATCTCTACAGTACTGAATTATTGCTGAAATTGATGGTGGCAACTTGTTGTAACTTTCAATAGGGATCACCCCGTGATGTCTTGAGGCTCTGGAAACCATGTGATGGGGCTGACATTCGGAACACAACCCTTCCTCACATTCGGGACACCAATAGAATGCAGATTGTGTGACGTGAAGAGCATCACATACACCACATACAACGTCGTTGGAGTCATCCATTATACCTGAAGAAGAAGTCTATAAGTTAATCGACTCCAATTCCCGTCTTTAAATGATAATCATAGATCAGATAGAACTTTTTAACCTGAAGAAAATCGACTTCCTATAATTTAAATTGACTTTTCTGAATAATTTCAATCAATAAGTTTTTTTAAGTAATATAGATAGGTAGCGTTTGCCGTCCTTTGGTTTGTCAATCATAATCTTTGATTATGTCAAAATGTCACATACAATGTTTTAAGATACATTCTTTAAAGGATAACTCCTAATTTTTGCTAAACAAATATATGTCTTGTCGTTTTATGTTAATCAAAAGCGTAAAGTAAAACGTCTAGATATATTACCATTGTAGAATGTGTCTCTCATTTGGGTAATGACCTTTTAAAGAAAGAATCCTCATGTCACAATTTAGCATATTTATGTTGGATTTGTTTTGTATGTGTTCATTCACATGCAATTCACTATTCGTTTGTTTTAGAAACTAGACGACATTTTACAAAAAGTCCGTAGGTTAAGGGGGTATTAGGACGAAGAAAAAACTCTAATTGGTTTTTATAAAAATACATATTAATCTCATGGTCGAATTTACAATGGGTTAAGACCTGCATGTTTATAACCACAATTTGTTTATGAACATTGATGTTTATATTATTTCCATGTGGTTGTCGTGGATGTGCTTTAACTAACATGGGTGCATTTAGAAACTTCAAACGTATGTTTTTTAAATAACGGGCTGGTGTCTGTGACAGTTCTAAGTCTAAATTAAAAACGAATTTCAAATATATTTTACCTGTGAGCAGGTAACCACATTAGCAATGGCGTCACTTAATAACTAAGAAGTGCATAATGTAATCCTCACGTGACTTAGATAATACGATAGATAAGTCCAACAGTACAACACAATCTCTATTTTAAGCTTTTGACCGACATTATTAGTGATAGAACAGATAACAATAACAAAAAACAATACAAATATGCATGCATATGTTGAAAAGCACTCAAAAATAGTAGTACATCAAACATGTTTAGATAACCATACATAAAGCACAGGTCACAAAACACACTTCACAGCCAAATAAATGCTCTCTCCTATATTTTTGTCAAGCTTAATCCTATTAAAGTATGCAAAATTTTGAGCTTATCAAGTTTAAAAAACCAGTTAATTGCTGTGAAGCTTTAGGACAAGTGTGTTTAACATTGTTAATCAGAAGAAAGCTTGTTATCTATTTTAATACCCAATCATTATTAATATCGTCACATGTTATATTAGCAGATTCAATTTTAAAAACAGGTTGTTTAGCATGTGATTTCTTGCCAACAGCTATAACTTTAATTTATATTAACCCATTCAATCAAAACAGAGCTTTCCTTTCCTAAAATATTTATTAAAGTATCATAATCTTTTCTGGCATATGACAAGGTGTTATTGTCAGTCTAGTTGTTTATAATACCATGTCCAATAAAGTAAAATATATCATAAAAATATTAAAAATCAAAGATCCTAGTATCGAGTCTTCGGGATCGTCTTTTTGTATCATATACAAGCTACTGACCACTCCCTGAAGTTTAGATGTTTGCGGCCGGTGAGATAGTTTTCAAGAAAGTTCATTGACTCAACAGACAAGCCACAAGCAGACAATTTACTGAGAAAAATAAAAATATGACGTTGCAGACAGTCGAATGTTTTACAAAGATCCACTTGAATAGCTGCAACATAATGATTCATGTCAAGAACTGCTTTCCAGTCTTCTCGAAGTCTCGTGACCTTTCCTAAAAGCATGCAAGAAGTCATAAAAATGTTACTGCCAAATTCTGATATATGATCTGATAATAGTTTTTCATAGATTTTTGAGACCGATGGTTACATACTGATATGACGGTATTTTTTATCTAGTGGATCATCTTTCTGGTGTAGTGATATTACTTGTGCTTCTTTAAGCCTTGATGGCAACTGTGTTTTATGGTGGTGTCTATAAGTTTGTTAATACAGGTGCACCTGTTTTTGAAAGCTTGCATGAAATTTGATCGACTTCAGTTTCTTGATGACAATTTTTGTTTACATGCTTTAAAACAGTGTCAAGTCTTTAAAATTAAAGTTTGTATTGATCTTAGGTGCATTTTCTCTTATTAGGTCTACACTGGCAGTTGTTCTCACCAAAATAATTGGCAGCATTCATTTAAAAATCATATTTTTACCTAAAACAATTTCGTGTTGACTTTTTGTAGCTTTTCTGAACATAAATGGTTTAACTGTTGTCAATAGGTAACTTGCCTTCAGACTTCCTATACACATCTCAAACAATGTATAATCTTATTGGTTTTTTCTTTAATGATTTGTAACAACGTTCAGTTGTTTTCTGTACGGTTCCTATATTTTGTCTGTATTTGTGTACCTAGTTCTCAGCATTTGTTTGTTCCTTCATACCGGAGGACTTATCTTAACTAAAGTTATAAATAATATAGACAGTGCATTAAATAAACAAAATTGTTTAACTGTTTAACAAAGATATTCAAAAGATAATTCAAATATGAAAAATGAAGCATAACAAAAAACAATTCATAATTCACCCTGTGTAGATCACGAATCTAGTTCAAATAAAATAAGAAAATTTTTATCAGTATACGTTTTTTGCTTTGTGTTACATTCAGGGCTTATTTTGAGAACATTGTAAATCAAAAAACATAGGCGTCATCAAAGCATTCTGGATTACAGAAAACTCACGAGCACATCAAGCAGCAAAAACTCAAAACACAACAAATACACTTGACATCCATCTCTGTGAGCCCCGCTGTCAATAGGTTGTGAATATAGCAGTCCGGACATGTATTTGTCATTCAGATAGCAACACAAAAGCGACATAAAAATCTAGACCGATGAATTGCCAAAGCGAAAACTTGTGCCAAAACACTCGTTTAGCGTCAATTGAATCGGTATATTATTTTTGGACCTGCCATAATAATTGCATTTATTAATTAGCACTTTACAAAATACTAAACAAACAAAAATATCTGCTACAATATTATAATCCCACTAGAAATTGAAATGCAGCATGGGAAAGTTAAATTAATTGTGTTTGTTAATATATGTGAGCGTAACAAAAATGTTGCCAATCTGTCCAAATATATCAATACACAAAAAGAAAAAAAATGAAATACTACTAGAAACTATCAATTAAGACTTTCTTTTAAAACCTATATCTCGAAAACACTAAAAGATACGGAAAATCTGTAGACAGACTAATGAAAGCTCATTTATGAACAATTATATGAAAAAAATCACATCAAAATTGTAGTTAAACGTTGAAAACAAAAACCAAACGGCTGCGCCATTAGCGCATGATACGCTCGTCTGAAGATTATGACAAGACCTGTAGGGTCATGGATGCATTATTCAATTGGCATTGATGAGACACAATAACATCTATCAATATCAACAATGCCTCGAAATTTAAAATAGTCAATGAAAGATGCCTTGCTCCCTTTTTTACAAAGTCCCATAACTCAGTAACGAAAAATCTGAATTCTCCCAAAAACAAAAGAAAGCTCACATATATACACCTCACCATAATTTTAGCAACGCCTACATTTTTTAAAATCAAAAATCTGAATGAATATTAACTTTGTGTTATTTATGTACTAAAGCCATCATTCGAGCACGGGAAAGTTACTTTAATTAACTCCTCAGGTAAATCTATAAATAGCAAAACCAGTTTGTTATACTGTAGTCTATCACGCCTAAAAGCTTTGTTTTCCTTAACGATGTAGTGTTCATCTCCTGGTCTTTTTGACTTAATCTTTAAATTTTTACAATGACTAGACGGAAATTAAGTGAAGCTGATAAGTGACAGATCGTTGGAATGCGTAATAGTGGACAGAGTTGCGTCAGATAGCACAACACTTTGGCATTCACTTTAGTATTGTATCCCGGCTACTGAAACGTCATCGAGATGATGGAACTATCCAGGAACGCCAATAGTTTGCGTCTGCAAGATATCTTCGTGAAGATTGGAATATTGCAATCATAGTCGCCGTTCGAACAAGGCCCTAAACTATGCAAGGTTGAGAGCTCGTCTTCCCTTGAAACGTCCACTGTTGACACAGAGACATCGCCAAGCACGTTTAGAGTGGGCACGATATCACCGCCATTGTACTATTCGAAGCTGGCGACGAGTACACTGGACCGACGAAAGCAGATTCCTTCTTCGTCATATTGATGGGCGAATGCGAATTTGGAGACAACGAGGAACTGCTTACAACCAGAACATCCTAGGCACGACTGTAAACTGAATCTGTATGTGGTTAATGGGACAATGACAGGTCAGAAATATCGAAATGACGTCAATAACGCTATTATTGTGCCACATTTTGACAATCATACACTTGGTAACAGACCCATCTTTATGGATGACAACGCAAGACCTCACCGAGCTGCAATTGTACGTGATGTTACCGAAAGGGAAGCAATTGAGCATCTTCCATGGCCATCCATGTCACCCTGTATGAATCCAATTGAACATATGTGGGATATCATTGGCCGTTAAATCAATAACAGAGCACCTGCTTGTCAAAATGTCCAAGAACTACTTTGCTTTGAACATTTGAAGATTATTACATGACATTTTTGATATCATGTGCATTATTAGCCCATGGTTTGATATTGGCCCAAGAGACGCAGTCTTGAGGGCCATTATCAACCGAGGGCTAATAATGCATATGATATCAAAAATGTCATGTAGTGGTCTTTTTATCATATACTTCAGCAGGGGAAATGAAATAGACTTGGATATATTATAATCTTATCGAGTTCTGGTACCGCTATTCCTGTGCTCCGAACTAGTTTTAAGTCATTTAGATAATATTTTCAGATCACTCACGGTTCGTTTCTTTTTGTGTGTAAGTTTTCATTTACTTAAAATAATCCAAAGTATTGTCAACGTCATATTTGTAAACAATTCAGGTAATTTCCGATCATTTACGGAAAGACATGTGGTAACACTTACGGAAAAGCGTGTAATAACTTTCGGAAGCAGTTAATAGCATTTTGATATAAGCCAGCTTTGCCAATCTGGTAAAATATATAATTTTTGACCAGCGACAATAACAAAACGGGGAGATAGTAAAAGATTTAATTCTAATTAGATTGGGTGTGTATCAAAATAAACAATTTCCAAATTTAACAACTGTGTGCAGATAAAAGAAAATCTGTAAAGGCACATTGTCACAGGTGGACGATGGAGGGACAGAAGAAATTTGTATACTGAAGTGCCCCTTGACCCATTTTAACACTGCCAGAAAAGTCACATGGAAATCGGATATCAAATAACAAATTTAAGGTAACAAAATTTGTTTGGCTTTGTTTGCCACCTTATATCTAAACTAGAGGCTCCCAAGAGCTGGTATCGCTCACCTGAACCTGACAATTCTTCCTTTTTTATCTAGCTTTTCTTTCCTATAAGGAATTGTCCAACACTTCTCCAAGAAGGAATTTTGACAGTTTAAGGGGAATAACTCCTATTAAGAGTTCTCCAACACACATGCACCAGTGATAATTTTTTTAACATCTTGAAGAGCTGAATAATTTTGAAAGGAACAGACTTTCTCTAGCAATTACAGTTTTCAAGATATTGAGGGAAAATGACAAAATTCGACAATTTTGACAAATTATGGGAAATAACTCTTCTAAAGCATCATCACAAATCTTCACCAAATTGAGGATCTTTTTTGATCCTTAGGAAGGAGGCACACTTCAGATTTCCTGTATCTGTTATACTTTTTGAACTATAAGGCAAAAACTATCTTGACCCCCAACCCACACACCTGTACTAATTTAAGCCAATAGACATGTTGGTGGTCAACTGTCATCATTTGCGCAATTTTGGTAGAGGACATCCTCAAGATGATGTGTGCAAATTTTCAAAGCAGTTCTTTAATTGGTTTAATAGAGGATTGTTTTTAAAATCAATTTAAATTGATTACAAAAAAAGTTCAATGGGAATAACTCATAAACGGTTCATTAGACAATCTTGAACTTAAAGTCATTTTTGTAGCTCTCAAAGAGCTAAACAATTAAGCAATTCTAACTTTTTCTCTAGTTCTAATAATTTTCAACATTTTAGGAAAAAATTAATCAACTTTGATGATTAAGGGGCAATAAGTTTTGTAGAGCTTTTGATGCTGAAGAAGGAATGTCTCTTTTGTTTTCCTGTATCTGTTATACTTTTTGAACTATAAGCCAAAAACTGTATTTTGACCCCAGTGATCTATTTTAGCCAAGGTGGCCATGTTGGCTAATCTGCAGCAATGATTTGTGCAAACTTGGTAGAGGACATTTGACTGATGATGTGTACAAAGTTGAAAAGCAGTTTAAAGATGATGCATGCACATTTTCAAAGCAGTGTTTTCATTGGTTTAAGAGGAGATTGTTTTTAAAAATCAATTTAAAATTGATTTTTTTTAAATTTCAAGGGGAATAACTCCTTAACGATTTATCAGACAATTTTGACCCTGAAGTCATTTGTGTAGCTCTAGTAGAGCTGAACAATTTAGCAATGTCAACATTTCCTCCAATTCTAATAGTTTTCAAGGTTTTGAGGACAAAATAGCAAAAATCATTAATTTTGACAATTAAAAGGCAGTAACTCCTAAAATGAGTCGTCAAACTGCTTTGCCTCAATGGTGAGTTTTGTAGAGCTTATGATGCTGAAGAAGGAAGGTCTCTTCGGTTTTCCTGTATCTATTATACTTTTTGAACTCTAAAGCAAAAACTGTATTTGGTATTTATGACTGCCCCCTCCAGTTCTATTTTTAGTTGAGGAAGCTATGTTGGTTGGCCCAAATATATGATTTGTGCAAACTTGGTAGCGGACATATTACTGATGATAAGTGCAAAGTTTCAGAGCAATCCCTTCAGTGGTTTTGGAGGAGAAGATTTTTAAAGAAAAGTTAACAACGGCGGCGATGGATGAAGTGAGCTAAAAACTCACTCCGATACCAAAAGCCCATTAAATGAGCAATACAAAAAATTCTATAAAAAGCAATATTTAATTGTCCAATATGGTCCCTTTTAATTCATATGTGAAAGTATTTAACATGCATGTTTCATTATTGGAAAACTGAATAACCTGAATGCCAAAATTAGTCAAAATAATTAGGATTTGGCCATTTTGGACCCTAATGGCTATGATTAAATGAACATGTCCTTAAGAACAATATGCAAACAACTGCCAATGTTTTTTTACCAATACAGTTGAGGAAGGGATGACCATTATCAATCACCTTTTATCCTATAGAAATCATATAGGTACTAGATAAAATGTACTTGTGAACTAAATCAAATTTTAGAGCCCCAAAACAAAGCTGTCTACAGAATGACAACAGACTCATACCTAAAAATCGTGTGGTTGTATAATAAGTTCAGTTAAAATTCAGTTGCTCCAGTTTAAATGGTACCTTTGAGTTTGAACCAATTGGGTTCTGCTGTATATGTCATAAATATGAGGTTCAAAACACAAATCTTTAATTTTCTTTTAATATTACTACTATATGCAACTATACCAAAAAGTACAATTCTATGTGAAAATTCTCTGCCTTAAGACCTAAGACTGCAGCTTTGAACATAAACAAATGAATACAGATAAATAAGCCTACATACAACAACTGTAACAAAATTTAAACTGCACTTAAAAAGTGCAAATTGTTCTTAACACCTTCAGTCTAACATTGTTGTAGAGAATACTTTATTTATAAGCTGCCACTGTATTGAGATTACTCTCGTCCTTTCCTGTTTCCTCTTGTGTAGCAAACACTATTTTATACTTCTGGAATATCCTTTGTAAGTCATCTCCTTTATGGTATATCTCTATTGTTTTTATCTTTATTAGAAGAAATATAATCTGATGTTATAGTTTATATGTCATATTATTGGGATATGTATCCGTTTTTTCATATTTAAAACAAACATACTCCAATATGATCATTTATAAGTCATATTGTTTTGGTGTTCTTATTCTTCTAGTTCTAGTTGCTGCAATAGTTGATAGAGCAGGTTTAGGTGTGGCTGTGTATGACGTAACGGCAGTAGACGCAGCTTTAGCAGAACGCGATGAAACTGATCCAGAATGAGATGTGGTGGTTGCAGATGACTTTTTTGGTGTGATGTCAAATGATTTTGTCACTGTGTAACTGCCAACCTGCGAACTGCTGGGCGTTACAATATTAGTAGACGTTCTTTGTATAACTGGACTTGATTCAAGTAGGGAGTTTACTTTACCCAGAGTCTCTATTGATGAGGTAACTACTGATTTGTTTAATCCTGATCCTGTCAACTGAGTTTTTGTTGAAGATGGAGATGAGTGAACAATACTCTTGTCACTTGTCAGACTTACTGTGACAATATTTCCTTCAGTGACTGTGCTGATAATGGCCGGTCTCGTCTGACGAGGAGGGGATGTTTGATCCATGTCCACTGTCATGGTTCCTGAGGATTCAACCTGACTTCCTTTACATGTTACTTGGTCGGACTGTGCATGAGTCTTGTTTATGTTTGAAGAACCTAAGATTTTTGTCTGACTCAAAGCTGGTGGATTTGGGAACTTGATCAAACTTGCTGTTGTTAGTGGGAAATCATGAAACTGTAATTTTTGTAGAGCTTGTAGTTTTTCAGTTTCTGTTTGTGTTGTTGTTGAATGGTTGGAAGAATTTGATGCTTCTGATGAAACTGAGTGACTTGAGGATGTTGTATCCAATATACTTCCTGGTGATGATATAATCTGAGATTTCAAAGACGATAGTAACGTGGGAAGTGATTTTGGAGGCTTTGATTGTAATGATTCGGTAGAACGATTGACTGTAGTGAGTAAATGTTGAATCTGACTGGTGACAGAGGCTGAAGTTATATGTACAGAAGGCTTGTATCCTGTACGTAATGCATTATGTAAAGACGACAAAGTTGAAGCTAAAGTTGGTAATGTATTTTCGGAGGATGACTGTAACTGCTTGGACAACATACTATCAGATGATGGCACTGTTGTCAGAGTGTTGGCAGATACTTGTCTCACACTGTTTAAATGAGATGTGGCTGCAAGGGAAGCGGCTAATTGTTGTGTTGCTGCCTTGGCAGCAAGCTGTGCCTTTATATCTGCAGACGTAGCAGTTAGTGATCCAACCATACCTTGGTGGGACGAAGCAGATCCAACTAACGCTTGGTGTGATGAAGCTTTGGCTGCTAATTGTGCTTTCAGATCTGAATACAAAGCTGATCCCTCCTTCAATAATCGATTCTGCATGTTTATTTCTTGCTTGATTTCATGTATTGGTCTCTGACCTCGTAATAAACCTGATAACTCGGGGGCACTTTGAATGGCTTGATTTGTAGAAGAGGAGAACTTCGTGTCTTCTGGAGCAGACTTGATCCTCTTTCTTGGAGGTGCCAATGAACTGTGTGTGGACTTTCTCTTTGGAACTACAGAGGACCCTGAAAAAAATATCTTGTTAGCAAAACAATTGAAATGCTAGCACATGAAACTAGTTAGTCATCACAAAGAAAATTTTAATTTATGTAAAGAACAAATGTATGATTATGAAATCAGAAAAGAGTAAATGGTCGAATTAAATTGTTTTTACTGAACTTAGAAACAGCCTTTTTAACTTAAGTTGATGCTAGAAATTCACAAGTCATTTTTTTTAAGGTGTCTACAAAATTTTAAACCGATTTAAACAATTTCATATGTGCTCAGTTTTTATTGTTTGTTTGAACGATGTTTAATGCCACTTTGAGAAATTTTTTTTTAGCTATATCATGCATCCAGTTTTTATTGGAGAAGAAGACTGAGTAACTGGAGAAAACCCCTGATCTGTGGTAGAAAAACCCAGTTTTTATTGGGATGATGGGATTACCCAGTAAGAACTTACAACCTTTGGCTGGAAATAATTTCAAAATGGTGAAAAACTAACAATCTTAAATAAATTTCTGATGACCATGCACACATAACTATTTAGTTATATATCACTTCAAGAAACTATTTCAATGAAGCATTTTGTTACCTGGTTGTCCAAAGGCAGATTGGTACGGATCACTTGTCCCTGGCATTGTTGCCAGCTTTTCAGTCTGAAACACAAAGGTCATTTCATGAATTAACTGTAAGCATAAGGAGTAATTACAATATACAATCTTCAACTTCCTGTCGTTGCTATAACTGATGAATCGTTGTTGTAGGCAATATAGACTACTGTCAACCTTGACATTAATATTTTATATTATATATGTCTACATAACACAATACATTTATTACTTCAAGAAGATTTATTGCAGATTTATCACACCTTTTATTTGATTATTTTGTTTGAGTTATCTGTTTTATTTGTATTTAAACCTTTTTGAATTGCTTCATTGTTGATGGATTTACAGCAATTTTATCAATTTTTCAGCTATTTCATCATGTGCACAGATTATCACAGGAGAAAGCTAAAGTACCAGACTTGTTTAAAAATCTTTCAACCTACCTCAAGAAGTGGTTATCTTGATTCAAATGTAAAACCTTTGACAAAAGATTGATTGATTTATGTTTAACATCCAGACAGAAAAAAATACATAAAGGAGCACAGTGATAGCAAACTGCTTTGATAGATAAATCAGAGCACCACCATTCATATGTTAAAAAAATTAACAAGATTAAAAAATCTGTAGTATGATGAAAATTTCTAAACCAATGCACTGGTTAAACCAATATGTGTTGTTTGAGTTTTTAGGCCACTTTCACTTTCACTTTAACTTTTCTCTCCATAAGGACAGGAAACTGTGAGTACCCTGTCGAAACACTATAATGTCTGTGTAAAAACTGTAAATTTTATGTAGGACAGGAAACTGTGAGTACCCTGTCAGAATCCCATAAGGTCTGCATGAAAACTGTCAATTTTATGTAGGACATTAAGCTGTGATTACCCTGTCAGAATCCCATAAAGTATGCATGAAAAACATAAATTTTATGTAGGACATTAAGCTGTGAGTACCCTGTCAGAACCCCATAATGTCTGCATTAAAACTGTAATTTTATGTCCACAGAACACATGGCATGAAACTTACCACCTCAAACTCTGGAAACGGGTTCAATTTAGCAAGTTTGAAAATTACTCATTAGTGCCACTTTAAGCAGTATCACAGTGACTCATTTTTTTTTAAATTTTGATGTAAAACCAGATAAAGAGACAACATTTATAAAAGGACTAAAATTCCCAACTACCTCATAAACTTTAACAAATCATATTAATACCTATCACATTCTTTTATGTAAATTTGTAGACAAACTACGTAGTCAGCCTTATGATCTTGGCCCCCGTACATTACCTTAATACTCACAGCATTTTGAGATTTCAATGTGAGGCTTACCCTTCTTTTTGGTTTCTTTTTTAGTTCAGCATCTGATGCTTCAGGTGTTTCAACATACTGTGATGTAGACTGGGACAGAATACCACCAAGAAATTCTGATATTTCGTCCTGGAAAAAATTCAATCATTTTATTTGAAAGTTATAAAGAACTAGCATATTAGACTCTTAATAATGTACAGAAGACATGATAATTAAAATTTGACCATGCTTTTGTTTTGATAAATATAACCTCTGCAACTCTGATCTAAGTTAATATTCAGGAGATATAAAGGATCTAACACTGGTGGGACGGCAAGACAGGATAATCTCAGACACCCAAGTGAAAAGATTTCTGGTCTTCAACGAGGCTCTGCCGAGTTGGAGACCAAAAGAAATCTTTCACGGCGATGTCTGAGATTTACTCGTCTAGCCCTCCCACTGGTGTTTGATTCTATTTCTCACTAAATTGTTTAAAAAAATATCAAGTGCTGTTATGTTTGAAGATGTCAACAAATAGAGTTATCTACCCTGAAAGAAATCTCAAGTGTACATATTTTGCATAAACATGTTTATTTGATGTATACTGCTATAATATTATGGCATAAATTTAGTCGAGGAAGCTCAGATATGTTGTTTTCACCCACAGGTTGAGACAAGGATATCTCAACCGGCTAAAAATAGGTACCAGGCTATTTCATTAGTGAGAAATATAATATCATGTTGTAAAATTCCACATAAATCTATACACACTATTGTAGATACAAGATTGGTCTATATTAAAAAAATTTAGTTATTTTACATTGAAATATTTTTTTTATTTTCATCATGCTAATAGCAGATAACAGTAAAAGGTACAATAATCATCTCTTCACATTTTACACCCTTCACAAGAGACCACAGCTTACCAAACACATCACAGACCACAGCTTACCAAACACATCACAGACCAAAGCTCACCAAACATCACAAGAGCTCACGAAACACCACTTCTCTGACCACAGCTCACCAAACAACCATCACAGACAAAAGCTAACAAAACACCACATCACTGACCACAGCTCACTAAACACCACACAACAGACCACAGATAACCAAACCTCACATAACAGACCACAGCTCACTTAACACCACATAACAGACCATAGCTCACCAAACACCACAGCTCACCAAGCACCACATCAAAGACCACAGCTTGCCAAATACCAAATCACAGACAACAGCTCACCAAACACCACAGACCAGAGCTCACAAAACATCAAATCACAGATCACCAAACACCACATTATGGACCACAGCTCACCAAACATCACATAACAGACCACAGCTCACCAAACACCACATCACAGACCACAGCTCACCAAACACCACATCACAGACTACAGCTCACCAAACACCACATCACAGACTACAGCTCACCGAACACCACATCATAGACTACAGCTCACCAAACACCACATCACAGACCACAGCTCACCAAACACCACATCACAGACTACAGCTCACCAAACACCACATCACAGACCACAGCTCACCAAACACCACATCACAGACTACAGCTCACTAAACAACCACATTACAGACCACAGCTCACCAAACATCACAGACCAGAGCTCACCAAACACCACATCACAGACAACAGCTCACTAAACATCACATCACAGACCACAGCTCACCGAACACCACATCACAGACCACAGCTCACCAAACACCACATCACAGACCACAGCTCACCAAACAGCACATCACAGACCACAGCTCACCAAACACCACATCACAGACCACAGCTCACTAAACACCACATCACAGACCACAGCTCACCGAACACCACATCACAGACCACAGATCACCAAACACCACATCACAGACCACAGCTAACCAAACAACCACATTACAGACCACAGCTTACCAAACATCACATCACAGACCACAGCTCACCAAAGTTCACAGACCACAACTTACCAAACACTCCATAACAGGCCACAGCTCTCCAAAAATCACATCACAGACTACAGCTCAACACCACATCACTGACCTCAGCTCCTCAATCACCCCATTACAGACCACAGTTCACCAAACACCACATCCCAGACCACAGCTCACCAAACACAACAGACCACAGATCACCAAAACCACATCACAGACCACAGTTCACTTAACACCACATCACAGACCACAGCTCACCAAGCACCACAGACCAGAGATCACCAAACACCACATCACAGACCACAGCTCACCAAGCACCACAGACCAGAGATCACCAAACAC
Source organism: Limnoperna fortunei (assembly GCA_944474755.1). Taxonomy (NCBI): domain Eukaryota; kingdom Metazoa; phylum Mollusca; class Bivalvia; order Mytilida; family Modiolidae; genus Limnoperna; species Limnoperna fortunei. Next base: position 30,688,284 of record OX104116.1, on the reverse strand, counting down.
CACATCACAGACCACAGCTCACCAAGCACCACAGACCAGAGATCAACAAACACCACATCACAGACCACAGCTCACCAAACACCACATCACAGTCCACAGCTCACCAAACACCACATCACAGACCACAGTTCATTAAACACCACATCACAGACCACAGCTCACCAAGCACCACAGACCAGAGATCACCAAACACCACATCACAGGCCACAGTTCACTAAACACCACATCACAGACCACAGCTCACCAAACACCACATCACAGACCACAGCTCACCAAACACCACATCACAGACCACAGCTCACCGAACACCACATCACAGACCACAGCTCACCAAACACCACATCACAGACCACAGCTCACCGAACACCACATCACAGACCACAGCTCACCACACACCACATCACAGACCACAGCTCACCAAACACCACATCACAGACCACAGCTCACCGAACACCACATCACAGACCACAGCTCACCAAACAACCACATTACAGACCACAGCTTACCAAACATCACATCACAGACCACAGCTCACCAAAGTTCACAGACCACAACTTACCAAACACTCCATAACAGGCCACAGCTCTCCAAAAATCACATCACAGACTACAGCTCAACACCACATCACAGACCACAGTTCACCAAACACCACATCACAGACCACAGCTCACCAAACACAACAGACCACAGATCACCAAAACCACATCACAGACCACAGTTCACTAAACACCACATCACAGACCACAGCTCACCAAGCACCACAGACCAGAGATCACCAAACACCACATCACAGACCACAGCTCACCAAGCACCACAGACCAGAGATCACCAAACACCACATCACAGACCACAGCTCACCAAGCACCACAGACCAGAGATCAACAAACACCACATCACAGACCACAGCTCACCAAACACCACATCACAGACCACAGCTCACCAAACACCACATCACAGACCACAGTTCATTAAACACCACATCACAGACCACAGCTCACCAAGCACCACAGACCAGAGATCACCAAACACCACATCACAGGCCACAGTTCACTAAACACCACATCACAGAGCACAGCTCACCAAACACCACATCACAGACCACAGGTCACCGAACACCACATCACAGACCACAGCTCACCAAACACCACATCACAGACCACAGCTCACCGAACACCACATCACAGACCACAGCTCACCAAACACCACATCACAGACCACAGCTCACCAAACACCACATCACAGACCACAGCTCACCGAACACCACATCACAGACCACAGCTCACCAAACACCACATCACAGACCACAGCTCACCAAACACCACATTTGTCTTGTGCTTCTTATCAAACATACGTTCCTAATCAGAAGCCACCCATTTTATTGCAGAAGCAGAAACAAAATGTTCTATTGTTTCATACACAACAATTACCAAGATTTTCTTGTCACAAACAATCTGGGTAATTCCCTCTTTTTTTCTCTGAGCCTTTGACATTCTGAGATTATTATCAGCTCCACCTATGACTACTAAAGCATTTTCAGCCCTCATTTTCTCTCTAAGATCTTCCATATCATCAATGTTAGTTGTTGTTGAGTGTTGACCAATCACAAACAACGTGGGCGTGGTTAGGTCTAACAATGAATCTTCTATATCCTGGTAACAAAAATTGCATCTTTTTTATTCATAAATAATATTTTTTTATATTTTCATCTTTTTTTTTCATCTTCACGTTTCAAGAAAAATAAATTAAAATGCAATCTGATTATGTTTGTGCGAAATGATGGTTCAAGGGTTATGTTAAAAGTAATTTTGTATTAAGTATGTATGCATGTGTCATATGTTCAATACTTTGAAAAATAGGAAAAATACAAAAAAAATGAAACAAAAAATAGCAGTGCATAAGTTGTTTTCTAGACTTTCTTTGACTCTTAAGTGTGACAATGTGATTTAAGTCGGCTTTTCATTACTTTCAGCAATATTTCAGCTTAATCATGGTGTCCAGTTTTTATTGGGAGTACCCAGTGGAACCCCAATCTTTGGCAGACAAACAGGCAAACCTTGTCAATTAAGACTAGTCATTGCAAGAACTCCCTGTTTGATTTGTTTGTTTAATGTTTTAACACCACTTTCAGCAATTTTTCAGCTATATCATGGCATCCAGTTTTTATTGGGTTGGAACTGGAGTACCCAGAAAAATCCATTGACCTTCAGTAGGAAAACTGACAATCCTTGTCAATTAAGATTGGAGTCGAGTACACCCTGCCCACAGTAAGACTCAAACAAGCAATCTCAGTGTTGACAGACCACATGATCAATAGTAGACAAACTACAAATCACTATTCCACGGAGGCCCCCCAGTTTGGGCTAGAACTCATCAGTCATGACATGCTGGTGATCAATAGTAGATGACTAATAACCATAACCACTAAGACAAAGAACCACCAAAGCAATTTGAAATCACTTATAGTCAACTTTACCGTGTCCATACGACGGGTTTTTGCTTGACAAAATTTGAAAACTGCTACCGCGTTTGGTCGAGTTTATGGTCCTTTTGTATATCTCATATTACACTATTTGAAGGTAACAATTATTTTCCACAGTTAATCGGCTTTTTGAAATGCGGCCGTTTTTTCATTTCGCCAGATCGATTTTCCATACTAAATTTTGACCTTGTTTTGAACGGAACTGTACGTTAGGAAAATTCCATTGTTGTCTTTTCGAAATCCTTCGGGTGTTGTCGTCTGCAGTTGAGGCAGGAAAAGTCTCGCGGTTTGTCAGAATACCATTGTACGCTATGAAAACAGACGAACGTTTGTAAACAACATTAGACCCCCTAAGATACAAAAATGGCTGACTTCCTATGGAAAATCGATCCGGGGAAATGAAACAACCGCCACATTTCAAAAAGCCGATTAACTGTGGAAAATAATTGTTACCTTCAAATAGTGTAATATGAGATATACAAAAGGACCATAAACTCGACCAAACGCGGTAGCAGTTTTCAAATTTTGTCAAGCAAAAACCCGTCGTATGGACACGGTAAAGTTGACTATACATGGTTTAGTGACTTTGCCATCTTAACCGAATGTATATTAGCAGGAAAAGTAATACTGCTAACACGTAAGGTCACCCATGTTTTATGGTTTGTTTGCTGGTATTTGTTAATGCCACTTTCAGCAATTTTTCAGTTATATTGTGGCAGTTTTATTGGTGCAGGAAGTCAGATTATCTGGAGAAACCCCCCCAACTTTGGTAGGAAATTGTCAATTACAGCTGGAGTCAAGTACACCCTGACAGCAGCAAGACTTGAACAGGCAACCTCATTGTTGCCTTTCATGTGATCAATTGAAGTTGACTAACCACATTAACCACTTGGTCACCGAGGCCACTAACCCTATTTTTTAAGTACATCCATAGAGCATTTTTTTAGTGTGTTGTTACATTTTTTAATAATGTTCCTCAGAAAATAAAATTGTCATGGTTTTAATTTACCGGATAAACAAAAACTCTTTAGAAAAAATCAAATTTATCCCTAACCAGATAAACTGCTTTTACAGTCTCAAATCATTCAAGTATGCATCCGTGATCAGGATTAAAATTCTCAGAATTTCAATGGAACATTCTCAATTTTAATGTCATAAGGACCTTGTTTCAAAATTGCCAATACATACCCCTCTGTAGCCACTAATTCCACTAAGTGGTATACCAAGACAAACCACAGCAGCCACCGATTCTTGTAAGGCTACCTACAATTTATATGTCCATATAGTTTGACAGAAAATGTACCTGTAATTTGCATTAAAAACACAATGTCAAATTATATACAATTGATTCCTCTTAATTGCATTAATTTGACAGATAAAGTTAAGCCATAAACAGGAACGTGCAATTAAAAGAAATGCCAATTACCAGCATTAAACACTGAGGTTTCAATTGAATTAATTCACAGCTAAGTCCATAATTGTCAACCATTTTCACAAGTGTGCAAAAAGCACACTTTTTGAGACCCCCACCCCCATCAAAAAGTGTACGGTACATCAACTATTTAACTGATATAAAAACCTAACTCCACGGAAACAAAAAATTTCTCAAGATAAAAAAGTGTACGCAAAAATGTCTAAACAACCCCTAAGTTGATTAACTGAAACCATTCAGATGACATTTTTCTACTACGTTAATCTCTTTACTAAAGAAAGGCTGTAGAAATATGCAAATGTTAGTGAGCTATGCTATTAAAATAGAAATATGCAATAAACAGACATGAATTTATATGAGGAATATCCAGAAAACAGTCTTGCTGTCTTTTCAAGCACAAGGTATTTTTTTGTATGAATGATAGGGTACTGTATATTGTAAATACAGTATAAAATAAACAACTGTAAAGGAAGTAGTGTTCCTCAGGGTACCTTCAAACAACCATATAGATCTGATAGTGAATTCAAAGATGGTCTTCACAATGTTATTTGTATTATTAACATATTAAACAAATTTAATTACTGGTTTCAAAAATTTCTAACTGACTCCGAGGGAACAGTTTGTTTATACATGCATTAAGAGGATCCAATCTTCTCTGGCTTCCTGGGTTTAATGCCTTACAAAAGTTTCTGTCTGTGCTTATTTGGGATGAACAAACAAAGGCAACATCCTTTGGATGGAAACATAAAATATGAGGTCCAGCATGGAAAACTGGTAAAATCTTAGGCCCAACACATTGCTAGTATGTAAAAAACCACAGCAGCATGGTAAGCAAGACAAACTGCCAGTTTGTAAAATAACCTAGCAGCAAACTTGTTATTTAGCTAAATTTTAACCCTATCTATTGTTTGCTCATTCTCCTGTTGCCATTCAAAATTTAATTGTTTTATTTCATCCTTAATACAGCTGACTGAACACTAACATCAAACAATCATTCAACCATTATATCCAATATATATTGTCCCATTTTCCTAACAAACATTATGTCCTTAGAAAATAAAATCCCAGCCAAGGCTTGTATAAAGCCCTGTACTTACATGACAAGCTATCAAAGATCCTACATCCCATCCTAATAGCACTATAGGCTTGTGCTGAAAATGTCCTTTCAGCTGTAAATGAAAAAGTAATTCTATTCAAAATGATCAAATATTATAGTCAAATCTACTTAATTACAAACATTCCTTTATTTGCAAAATTATTCAAAACACGGAACCATTTGTGATAAAAACATTGTTATATCATTGGGTTAATAGCAAAGTAGTAAATCACAAAATTCAGTTTGTTGTAAAGAGAATCCCAGAGCACTTGCCATTAACAAAATCCCAAGTCATCCTGATAATAGCAAACCAGTAAGACATACAGCTCATTTTTGTTTATGGTTTTGCTTTTGTTTTTTCATGTGTGATTATGATACTTAAAGAACAATCTACCATATATCTACCATATAACAACAAATTATAGAGACTTCAAGTTTTAATATTATTTAGTTTGTTTTATTTAAAAAAGTATGCATTCTGTTGTTTTTAATAATTTAAATCAATACATCAATATTTCATGTACCTTTATTTCTTATTCTTTTAAGGGAACAATGTATGCCATTATGAAATTTATGCATGACCTACATCTGCCTTTTTTTTCACACTCCCCATAAATTACATATTTAAAAATAGATTCCCCTGTGTATGTAAACAGTTAAATATATTTCCTCACACACAGCCAAAAAATGGAGCAGGAATAACAACATAAAAGCTTTTTTCCAATTTTATTTTGTCACCTGATTTAATTTTTAAAGAAATAAAACATGTCATGTGTGGGGGAGAAGTCTGAGAATGTATCACCTGCACAGAGAGGTAAACATTTTTGCATCGTAACAAAGTTTTACTTCTGGTTGATATAGTCTGCTGCATCGTAACAAAGTTTTACTTCTGGTTGATATAGTCTGCTGCATCGTAACAAAGTTTTACTTCTGGTTGATATAGTCTGCTACCCATCATAACAAAGTTTTACTTCTGGTTGATATAGTCTGCTACCCATCGTAACAAAGTTTTACTTCTGGTTGATATAGTCTGCTGCATCGTAACAAAGTTTTACTTCTGGCTGATATAGTCTGCTACCCATCATAACAAAGTTTTACTTCTGGTTGATATAGTCTGCTGCATCGTAACAAAGTTTTACTTCTGGTTGATATAGTCTGCTGCATCGTAACAAAGTTTTAATTCTGGTTGATATAGTCTGCTACCCATCATAACAAAGTTTTACTTCAGGTTGATATAGTCTGCTGCATCGTAACAAAGTTTTACTTCTGGTTGATATAGTCTGCTGCATAGTAACAAAGTTTTACTTCTGGCTGATATAGTCTGCTACACATCGTAACAAAGTTTTACTTCTGGTTGATATAGTCTGCTACCCATCGTAACAAAGTTTTACTTCTGGCTGATATAGTCTGCTACCCATCATAACAAAGTTTTACTTCTGTTTGATATAGTCTACTGCATCGTAACAAAGTTTTACTTCTGGTTGATATAGTCTGCTGAATAGTAACAAAGTTTTACTTCTGGCTGATAAAGTCTGCTACCCATCGTAACAAAGTTTTACTTCTGGTTGATATAGTCTGCTGCATCGTAACAAAGTTTTACTTCAGGTTGATATAGTCTGCTACCCATCATAACAAAGTTTTACTTCTATTTGATATAGTCTGCTGCATCGTAACAAAGTTTTACTTCTGGTTGATATAGTCTGCTGCATCGTAACAAAGTTTTACTTCTGGCTGATATAGTCTGCTACCCATCGTAACAAAGTTTTACTTCTGGTTGATATAGTCTGCTACCCATCACAGGCACTTGGGGTCAGGATAATTTTTTTTATGGAATAAAAAGCCAATAAATGAGTTTACAGTGTGTATTCACTCGTTTGGTAACTAGTCTGACATGTCTCGCTGTGAAATATTGACCTCAGAAAAATAATAATTTTTTCTTTATTATATAAGAACAAGGCATGAATCTTATCCAAGTTCTAAAAATAGCTCAAGTTTTATTTACTGGAATCCCCACGTTTTATTTAAAAAACATACTGTTCCAAGTGTCCAGTCAGGAATGAGCTATGTCCGTTTAATATTCTCTTGATAACTACCACTTAACTTCACTATGTTACATCGTATTTCATTAACATTTTGTGTTTTCTTCTATCCAAGCGAACAACAATTTTTATCAGGACGGAAGTCACTTCAAACATTTGAGGGGAGATAATTTCCCGTACTTAGAGGGTTCCCGATACGACTGCTTTACATGTAAAGTCTTAGTGAGTACCGTATGCAATTAATTTGGCGCGAAATTTAAAACAAAAGAGAAATAAGTCTTTATTATAAAACCAATATAACGTATGGATAATCGATGCCAGAATGTAAACAGGATTTTACATATTGAAATAAGAGTATAATTGCATGGTAAGATGCTCAAATTTTAACAGTGAATGTAAATTTACTCTGCAAAATTATCTGCCCCTTAATGGTTGAAGTGACTTCCGTCCTGATAAAAATTGTTGTTCGCTTGGATAGAAGAAAACACAAAATGTTAATGAAATACGATGTAACATAGTGAAGTTAAGTGGTAGTTATCAAGAGAATATTAAACGGACATAGCTCATTCCTGACTGGACACTTGGAACAGTATGTTTTTTTAAATAAAACGTGGGGATTCCAGTAAATAAAACTTGAGCTATTTTTAGAACTTGGATAAGATTCATGCCTTGTTCTTATATAATAAAGAAAAAATTATTATTTTTCTGAGGTCAATATTTCACAGCGAGACATGTCAGACTAGTTACCAAACGAGTGAATACACACTGTAAACTCATTTATTGGCTTTTTATTCCATAAAAAAAAAATTATCCTGACCCCAAGTGCCTGTGCTACCCATCGTAACAAAGTTTTACTTCAGGTTGATATAGTCTGCTACCCATCGTAACAAAGTTTTACTTCTACCGTACATACTCGCCCATAAGACTATGGCGCCAATAAGACGACCCCCCCCCCCCCCCCCCCCTTTTCATGAAAACAATTCAGTACTTTCGTCTTGACCCTGCTATAAGACGACCATCAAATTAGAAAAATATCTACAAGACTTTATGTCTTTATCAAGAATAAACTTGTCCTTGTATTAGAAATAATATTGGCACCATAAAAACAACTTATTAATACTTAAATAATTTATCATCAAACAGTTATTAATCCCGACTATCATCTAACCTGGTCTCCTGGTGCAATATTTTTCATTGACACAAGCTTCACTTCAAATATAACACCAGGTCAGGACCTCCAATATAAGCATTTTGATTGGCTGATAATGTGACGCCATTTAAACTAGCATGCACACGTAAATCTTTTTTATTGCTGGAAATACATTTTCTTTATAAAATTTTAATATAAATTACATTTTAACTTTACGTTTAAATTATGAAATCTAAATTTAAACTCAGCTTAGAAATGTAAACATTATACGTCATAAAGAGAATGACGTCATAATACTTTCGGTCTACTTGAACTTATCTTCATTACAAAATGGCAAGTCTAGAGAACATCCGAACTTCAAATTTCAACGCTCTCACCGTTGAAATCCAATGGTCCTGACCTGACGTTATATCCGAAGGCCGCTTAGGCTAATGAGGATATCATCGTCAGGGTACCAGAATAGACTATCATCAGGGGAATACTAAGGAAAAGGGGAGCGAAACGTACTTGATAACGGCGGGAAATATTTACTTCCTTCAAACTGAAGAAGGTTACTTCCTGTTTTGATAATAAAAGACAAATAGAACATCTCATTTAATCGATAATCATCAGCTTTGTTTTTGTAATTATTTTGAACAAAAATTTATTTACAGTAATTTAAAACACTTGTCCATTCAAATTGGTATATATTTTTTAAGTTTAATTGCCCTATCAAATTTGGATCAACATTAAAATTCTAACATGACGTGAGCAACTCTTAACACGAGATAATCGGATTATCTTTTGACACTGAACATGCCAAGCTGTGAATAAACATATGATTATCAAACTTTTAACATTCTAATTGTACATCTTTCACCTATAATTCAAGTAAATAATACTTTAATAATCTAATTGATCTTTTTCAATTGGGACAACATAATCAACACATCACAACAAGCTAAGGGTCAACACTTCAAAAGATTTTCGAATTCACTACTAAATAAACAATAAACAAGAACAAATTACATGTTTGAAATACAATTACCGTTATTAACATACCGTATAACCAGAACTATAGGACGTTTTGATTTGGAGAAATTTTACGATTTTTCGGAAAGGGGATCGTAAAATTCCTTGGTAAGATCGTAATGTTTCCCACTTACCTTTTTAGATATTAATAAAATTTTACACCCAAGTGGTTGACCATTCCTATAAGACGACCCCCCTTCCGAGGAAAGCTTAAATTCCTCCTTAAAAGTCGTCTTATAGGCGAAGATATACGGTAGTAGATATAGTCTGCTGCATCGTAACAAAGTTTTACTTCTGGTTGATATAGTCTGCTGCATCGTAACAAAGTTTTACTTCTGGCTGATATAGTCTGCTACCCGTCGTAACAAAGTTTTACTTCTGGCTGATATAGTCTGCTACCCATCATAACAAAGTTTTACTTCTGGCTGATATAGTCTGCTACCCATCATAACAAAGTTTTACTTCTGGTTGATATAGTCTGCTACCCATCGTTACAAAGTTTTACTTCTGGTTGATATAGTCTGCTGCATCGTAACAAAGTTTTACTTCTGGCTGATATAGTCTGCTGCATAGTAACAAAGTTTTACTTCTGGCTGATATAGTCTGCTACCCATCGTAACAAAGTTTTACTTCTAGTTGATATAGTCTGCTACCCATCATAACAAAGTTTTACTTCTGGCTGATATAGTCTGCTACCCATCATAACAAAGTTTTACTTCTGGTTGATATAGTCTGCTGCATAGTAACAAAGTTTTACTTCTGGTTGATATAGTCTGCTGCATAGTAACAAAGTTTTACTTGTGGCTGATATTGTCTGCTACCCATCATAACAAAGTTTTACTTCTGGCTGATATAGTCTGCTACCCATCATAACAAAGTTTTACTTCTGGTTGATATAGTCTGCTACCCATCGTAACAAAGTTTTACTTCTGGTTGATATAGTCTGCTACCCATCGTAACAAAGTTTTACTTCTGGCTGATATAGTCTGCTACCCGTCGTAACAAAGTTTTACTTCTGGCTGATATAGTCTGCTACCCATCGTAACAAAGTTTTACTTCAGGTTGATATAGTCTGCTACCCATCGTAACAAAGTTTTACTTCTGGTTGATATAGTCTGCTACCCATCATAACAAAGTTTTACTTCTGGTTGATATAGTCTGCTACCCATCATAACAAAGTTTTACTTCTGGCTGATATAGTCTGCTACCCATCGTAACAAAGTTTTAATTCTGGCTTGATATAGTCTGCTACCCATCGTAACAAAGTTTTACTTCTGGCTGATATAGTCTGCTACCCATCATAACAAAGTTTTACTTCTGGCTGATATAGTCTGCTACCCATCGTAACAAAGTTTTACTTCTGGCTGATATAGTCTGCTACCCATCATAACAAAGTTTTACTTCTGGCTGATATAGTCTGCTACCCATCGTAACAAAGTTTTACTTCTGGCTGATATAGTCTGCTACCCATCGTAACAAAGTTTTACTTCTGGTTGATATAGTCTGCTACCCATCGTAACAAAGTTTTACTTCTGGCTGATATAGTCTTTCTGGTTGATACAGTCTGCTACCCATTTTCATTTAATTGCAAAAGCCGCTTAATAGCAAAATTTCCCTTGACAAATGATTTTTGCAATTAAGTGGATTCTAATGTATTTATATTTCTGCACAAGGCATAATTTCAAGTATAACAGAAAATTGTCCAATGTCACACATATACATGTGTGTTGCATCATCAGACCAAATATGAAATGAACTTTTAAATAACACATTTAATTTCTATAGGCATTTAGACATAAGTTTTCCTTGAATATGAACAGGTCCTAATACATTTTTATAATTCTATCAGTTTTACCTCCAAGACTTTGGTATGAACAGCTCCAACCATGTGCTCTAAACACTGAGATATGCCAACACCCTTACTGCCATTCACTGTATGCATCGTCACTGGAATCACCTTGCCAAGATTAGACAGCTGGGAATTCCAGAATCGTGTTCGTTTGGAGTAGCCTTGTCCTCCAGCTGATGGTACAGAGGGTGCTACAATGATCAAAGGGTTCCCTGGAAGCTTTTGCTGCAAATAGATATAAATTGTATTTCAGGCTGGAAATTAAAAGTAATGCTTTTTGTCCAATGGTGTTTTTATGCAACTTTAACAGTGCTGTCATGGTAGAGTAAATAAACATATACCATATTTTTCAGTCAATGAGTCGACTTTTTTCTTTATAGTCCTGGCCTCAATCTATCTTCCAAATCGGATTAACTAAGCTTGAATCCAAAAATGACTGATGTGAAAAAAGTAGTTTTTCATGTACATGTATTGATGACTTCAGTTTTTCTTTTGTCTGATTCTAAGGAAACTGTCTGTTGTGTTACATTTATATTTATATAATTAAAAGAAATGATGCTTGAATATATTTTGTGTCCTTAGTTTTGTGTGATTATGGTTACACAAAATTTACTGCGCTTTTATAAAGAATTGAAATGTAATTGCATGAACAATTGTAGGATGCAATGAGATGAAATTGTTTTTTAATATAAAATGAATTTGTTGAAAACAAAAATTTGATTATCAAATAAATATCACAGCAAACAAGGGCTAAAAAACATAGAGAGAAGACTAGACTTTTGATACATGTCATGAATTTTAGTGCTCCTATTAACAGAGTTATAAAACGGAATATTTCCAAAAAATACGGCAGGCATTTTAAAGCATGTCTTTTGCTTCTTTATATGGGTACAATTTTGAAAAAATGTCAAATGGGGTAATTAAATTCACAGAAATTCTTTCCTTCCTTGACACCATTGAGGCCTTTAACTGAAAATGTAATAATTAGCTGGGGATGCTAATAGGTGTGAATCGATCACCTGTGCAGGTGTACAACTAGGTATGCATAAAACATTTATTTTATTAAATAACAGAATTGACTGGTAATTATTGTTTTTAGGGACAAATAGCCCACCAAACATAAGTCAACTAGTTCTACCGGCACTTATTATCCTGCAAAAAAATGTTGAAAATCAAAATTTTAAGGCATGTTTCATGTACATTTCTTATTATATGCCATTCATAACTAATTTTTTTCAAAGATATTAACAACTTACCTATATGGTTAATAAAAAAGAATCTTTCAAGAGCTAATTATAACTAAAGTTAATGGTAACAGACACCTTGACTTATGAACCGATTTAACTTCATTTGATTTGATCTTCAATTAGAATTTTGGTCCACATTTACTAAACATAAAAAAATGGTGTGACTTTTACAACCGTTATAACTTGTAAAATATTTGTACTAAAATCATAAACAATAAATACCAAACCTTCTACTTACTGGTTTCTGTTGGTTGTAAGTACCGAGGACTGGATCCCAGGGACGTTTTAACAATAAATTCAATGCTTCAATTGACGTTGCAGACTTCCCATTCACTAAACCAATGGCAATCATTTTGTCAATCATGGTCGGAAGCTTCAAATATCAAACACAAAATGAAATATTCAAAGGCATGGTCAAATTTTGAAACAACATCCATTATACTACCTCAGACATACTGTTGCTGTCACCAAAAGTTTTTAACCAATCTTAATTTCCCATGTTAAAAAAGTTACATATGTCATTTGTAAAACTATGATCAGTCTGTGAATGCAGAATAAGAATCTATTAGTTCCTGTTTCCATAATTGCATATGTCTATCAGGTAAACAATGCATAAAAGAATTTAAATATTCCTAATTTTATATCATATAACCATTTTTTACTTCTTTTTTACATATTTTCTCAGCTACATTATAATACAAGACTTTGCTGCAAAGGAAGTTATACTTCAAAAGTGCTCCCTCAGCTGAACCACATTGAGGTGAGAAGCCGGATTATAATTATGTTACCTTACCCCTGAGCGTCTGAAGCACATCCAGGTAAGAAGCCAGATTATCATTATGTTACCTTAGCCCAGAGCGTCTGAAACACATCCAGGTAAGAAGCCTGATTATAATTATGTTACCTTAGCCCTGAGCGTCTGAAGCACATCCAGGTAAGAAGCCAGATTATAATTATGTTACCTTAGCCCTGAGCGTCTGAAGCACATCCAGGTAAGAAGCCAGATTATCAGTTACCTTAGCCCTGAGCGTCTGAAGCACATCCAGGTAAGAAGCCAGATTATAATTATGTTACCTTAGCCCAGAGTGTCTGAAGCACATCAAGGTAAGAAGCCAGATTATAATTATGTTACCTTAGCCCTGAGCGTCTGAAGCACATCAAGGTAAGAAGCCAGATTATAATTATGTTACCTTAGCCCCGAGTGTCTGAAGCACATCCAGGTAAAAAGCCAGATTATAATTATGTTACCTTAGCCCTGAGTGTCTGAAGCACATCCAGGTAAAAAGCCAGATTATAATTATGTTACCTTAGCCCTGAGCGTCTGAAGCACATCCAGGTAAAAAGCCAGATTATAATTATGTTACCTTAGCCCTGAGTGTCTGAAGCACATCCAGGTAAAAAGCCAGATTATAATTATGTTACCTTAGCCCTGAGTGTCTGAAGCACATCCAGGTAAGAAGCCAGATTATAATTATGTTACCTTAGCCCTGAGTGTCTGAAGCACATCCAGGTAAGAAGCCAGATTATAATTATGTTACCTTAGCCCTGAGTGTCTGAAGCACATCCAGGTAAGAGGCCAGATTATAATTATGTTACCTTAGCCCTGAGTGTCTGAAGCACATCCAGGTAAAAAGCCAGATTATAATTATGTTACCTTAGCCCTGAGCGTCTGAAGCACATCAAGGTAAGAGGCCAACATCTGGATACTCAAGTTCTCTATCAGTAAGTTATGCAGCCACTGGGTCAGTTTAGGGTCCTAAAAAGAATAATATATAAAAATCATTAACTACTAAAATTTCCTCTTACAAATAGCATTTGAAATTAGGCAGGATCCAATGTATTTTGATACATTATTTCCAGTGTGTACAAGATACATGTAGATGTCTAATGAACACTAAACGAGATAAATTTAGTTTCTTCACAATCAGAATCTTGCATCTTTAAACTTTTCACCTAGTGTTCAGCATCAACTTATTTAGTGTATTTTTATCTGTGTTTGAACCTGATTTTTTTAATTTGTCTGCCACATACATAATATAATTAATTAATGTCTGTACACACCTTACATGTTGTTGGATTTTTAAACTTTTACATTTCTAGTTTTCTCAGACTTGCCTACCCATTTCAGGCAAATATAGTAAGGCACTCCCCAAAAAATCGTAATTTTAGTTGAAAAATAGTAAAGCTTATATTGAGTGTTTAAAAAGGTTGTAAAATATATTGTAGAAACTATATATGTTTGTTGTCTTTAATTTTAAACAAATACTAACCTAATGGACACATCAAATTCAATGTGTTGACTTCTGGTTTTAAGCTGTATATTTTAAACTTGAAGCTTCAATTTAAACACAAATTTCAAAGAACACAACTTCGACAGGAAAGTTAACATATATGTAAACTAATACAGTTTGGCATAACATGAAGAAGAAATGGCAATGTAAAGATAATACACAGAGTCAAACAAAAAAATTGACGGCAAGGAAAAGAAAAAAATCAACATTTTTGAAAAATCGCAAGGAATATAGTAAAAATCGTAATGGCGTAATATGGCCTTAAAAATCGGGAGCCTTACGCCAAAATCAAAAGGGTAGGCAAGTCTGTTTTCTGTCTAGAATTATTTTCTAATTTTGGGTTTACTATCAACCAAATATTCCTTGAAGAGCCTGACTGATACAGCTCACCTAAGGTAACCCTCAAACTTCAAGTACAGGTCATTATTTATCTGGGGAGAGTTTTATATACATGTAATTACGTGTGTTACTTCTTCTAAGTGCTAGATATAACCCCTTCATGATACTTCTGCAAGTGTTGTCCGATTTATCAAGATGCATGTATTGTATATGCGTTATACAACTCCTCCTAGTGCTTGTCTGATTTTGCTGGTGGCAGCTAGAAATAACTCATTATACTGTGTGATTTTTCTAGCCTCAGCTATGTATGTATAACTTACCCAAGATACCCCTGCAAGTGCCTGTCTGATTCGTCTGGCTGTTTTATCTATGTGTATCCTTCTCATTATTGGTTCATTTTTGGTCTGTAATATATAGTTTACTTTATTAGTGCAATATATCAGTGAAACCATGAATATTTGATCTATGTTTAAACAATATATAAAACCAGAAAGGACAACCATATTAAAACATTGAAGTATGTCATAAGGAATGTTAATTTTTTTCCCCAAATGTATACAGGTTGTAGTGTTAATTTTTCTTCTTAATTTAATGTAAATAATGGTATGAAACCTGCACTTAAAAAACTTGTGAATAATGTGAAGTTAAAAGAAAATCAATGCTTATGTATCAAACTGCAGAATTTCAATTGAAACGTTTTAAATTGCTGATTTACGAAATGCTGCATATATTTTAATCAAAAGCCAAGTTTCTCCCCACTATTCACCAACTAACCAATCAGCGCCATGTCTCCACGGACTATTTACCAAATAACCAATCAGCGCCATGTCTCCACGGACTATTTACCAAATAACCAATCAGCGCCATGTCTCCACAGACTATTTACCAACTAACCAATCAGCACTATGTCTCCACGACCATTCACCGCCATGTCTCCACAGACTATTCACCAACTAACCAATCAGCGCCATGTCTCCATGGACTATTCACCAACTAACCAATCAGCGCCATGTCTCCACGGACCATTCGCCAACTCACCAATCAGTGCCATGTCTCCACGGACTATTCACCAACTAACCAATCAGCTCCATGTCTCCACAGACTATTCACCAACTAACCAATCAGCGCCATGTCTCCACGGACCATTCGCCAACTCACCAATCAGTGCCATGTCTCCACGGACTATTCACCAACTAACCAATCAGCGCCATGTCTCCACGGACTATTCACCATCTTAACAAACAGTGCCTTGTCTTAATGGACCATTCACCAACTAACCAATAAGCGCCATGTCTCCACTGACTATTCACCAACTAACCAATCAGCGCCATGTCTCCACGGACCATTCACCAACTCACCAATCAGTGCCATGTCTCCACGGACTATTCACCAACTAACCAATCAGCGCCATGTCTCCACGGACTATTCACCATCTAAACAAACAGTGCCTTGTCTTAATGGACCATTCACCAACTCACCAATCAGTGCCATGTCTCCACGGACTATTCACCAACTAACCAATCAGCTCCATGTCTCCACAGACTATTCACCAACTAACCAATCAGCGCCATGTCTCCACGGACCATTCGCCAACTCACCAATCAGTGCCATGTCTCCACGGACTATTCACCAACTAACCAATCAGCGCCATGTCTCCACGGACTATTCACCATCTAAACAAACAGTGCCTTGTCTTAATGGACCATTCACCAACTAACCAATAAGCGCCATGTCTCCACTGACTATTCACCAACTAACCAATCAGCGCCATGTCTCCACGGACCATTCACCAACTCACCAATCAGTGCCATGTCTCCACGGACTATTCACCAACTAACCAATCAGCGCCATGTCTCCACGGACTATTCACCATCTAAACAAACAGTGCCTTGTCTTAATGGACCATTCACCAACTAACCAATCAGCGCCATGTCTCCACGGACCATTCACCAACTCACCAATCAGTGCCATGTCTCCACGGACTATTCACCAACTAACCAATCAGCTCCATGTCTCCACGGACTATTCACCAACTAACCAATCAGCACCATGTCTCCATCGACTATTCACCATCTAAACAAACAGCGCCATGTCTCCACGGACTATTCACCAACTAACCAATCAGCTCCATGTCTCCACGGACTATTCACCAACTAACCAATCAGCACCATGTCTCCATCGACCATTCACCATCTAAACAAACAGCGCCATGTCTCCACGGACTATTCACCAACTAACCAATCAGCTCCATGTCTCCACGGACTATTCACCAACTAACCAATCAGCACCATGTCTCCATCGACTATTCACCATCTAAACAAACAGCGCCATGTCTCCACGGACTATTCACCAACTAACCAATCAGCTCCATGTCTCCACGGACTATTCACCAACTAACCAATCAGCACCATGTCTCCATCGACTATTCACCATCTAAACAAACAGCGCCATGTCTCCACGAACCATTCAACAACTAACCAAACAGCGCCATGTCTCCACGGACCATTCACCAACTAACCAAACAGTGCCTTGTCTTAATGGACTATTCACCAACTAACCAATAAGCGCCATGTCTCCACGGACCATTCACCAACTAACCAAACAGTGCCATGTCTTAATGGACTATTCACCAACTAACCAATAAGCGCCATGTCTCCACTGACTTTTCACCAACTAACCAATCAGCGCCATGTCTCCATGGACTATTCACCAACAAAAATACACTAAATAAGTTGATGCTGAACACTAGGAGTAAAGTTTAAAGATGCAAGATTCTAATTGTGAAGAAACTAAATTGATCTTGTTTAGTGTTCATTCGACATCTATCTTGTACACACTGTCCTTTGGTAGTAAACTGGCAATACCTGTCAACAAAAGTTCATCATATCCTGCTTGCAGCATGACTCAAAAACACAACCTCAGTGTTTACAGACATGTAATCAATAATGTCTGACCAACTACCTTAACTACTTGGCCACCATGGCCCCAGTATAGTTTTATGTATATTGATTTGTCTGATTTTTGTTGTTTTAAATTTAACTCCACATATGCTAGCCTAGCCAGTCTATCTGCCTATAGTGCTTACCTCCACATATGCTAGCCTTGCAAGTCTATCTGCCTGTAGTGCTTACCTCCACATATGGTAGCCTTGTCAGTCTATTTGCCTGTACTTCTTACTTCCACATATGCTAGCCTTGCAAGTCTATCTGCCTGTAGTGCTTACCTCCACATATGGTAGCCTTGTCAGTCTATTTGCCTGTACTTCTTACTTCCACATATGATAGCCTTGCCAGTCTATCTGCCTGAAGTGCTTACCTCCACATGTGCTAGCCTTGCCAGTCTATCGATGGAGACTGCCAAATATGCTAGCCTTGTCAGTCTATCTGTCTGTAGTGCTTACCTCCACATATGCTAGCCTTGCCAGTCTATCTGCATGTAGTGCTTACCTCCACATATGCTAGCCTTGTCAGTCTATCTGTCTGTAGTGCTTACCTCCACATATGCTAGCCTTGTCAGTCTATCTGCCTGTATTGCTTACCTCCACATATGCTAGTCTTGCCAGTCTATCTGCCTGTAGTGCTTACCTCCACATATGCTAGCCTTACCAGTTTATCTGTCTGAAGTGCTTACCTCCACATATGCTAGCCTTGCCAGTGTATCTGCCTGAAGTGCTAACCTCCACATATGCTAGCCTTGCCAGTGTATCTGCCTGTAGTGCTAACCTCCACATGTGCTAGCATTGCCAGTCTATCTGCCTGTAGTGCTTACCTCCACATATGCTAGCCTTGCCAGTCTGTCTGTAGTGCTTACCTCCACATATGCTAGCCTTGCCAGTGTATCTGCCTGTAGTGCTAACCTCCACATATGCTAGCCTTGCCAGTTTATTTGCCTGTAGTGCTTACCTCCACACATGCTCGCCTTGCCAGTTTATTTGCCTGTAGTGCCCACCTCCACATATGCTAGCCTTGTCAGTCTATCTGCCTGTAGTGCTTACCTCCACATATGCTAGCCTTGCCAGTCTATTTGTCTGTACTACTTACTTCCAAACAGGCTAGCCTTGCCAGTCTATCTGCATGTAGTGCTTACCTCCACATATGCTAGCCTTGTCAGTCTATTTGCCTGTAGTACTTACCTCCAAACAGGCTAGCCTTGCCAGTCTATCTGTCTGTAGTGCTTACCTTCACATATGCTAGATTTTTCAGTCTGCCTGTAGTGCTTACCTCCACATATGCTAGCCTTGCCAGTGTATCTGCCTGAAGTGCTAACCTCCACATATGCTAGCTTTGCCAATCTATCTGCCTGTAGTGATTACCTCCACATATGCTTTCCTTGTCAGTCTATCTGCCTGTAGTGCTTACCTCCACATATGCTAGCTTTGCCAATCTATCTGCCTGTAGTGCTTACCTCCACATATGCTAGCCTCGCCAGTCTGTCTATCTGCCTGTAGTGCTTACCTCCACATATGGTAGCCTTGCCAGTCTATCTACCTGTAGTGCTTACCTCCAAATATGCTAGCCTTGTCAGTCTATCTGCCTGTAGTGCTTACCTCCACATATGCTAGCCTCGCCAGTCCGTCTATCTGCCTGTAGTGCTTACCTCCACATATGCTAGCCTTGCCAGTCTATCTACCTGTAGTGCTTACCTCCAAATATGCTAGCCTTGTCAGTCTATCTGCCTGTAGTGCTTACCTCCACATATGGTAGCCTTGCCAGCCTATCTACATGTACCTGTAATGCTTACCTCCAAATATGCTAGCCTTGTCAGTCTATCTGCCTGTAGTCCTTACCTCCACATATGCTAGCCTTGCCAGCCTATCTACATGTACCTGTAGTGCTTACCTCCAAATATGCTAGCCTTGTCAGTCTATCTGCCTGTAGTCCTTACCTCCACATATGCTAGCCTTGCCAGTCTATCTGCCTGTAGTGCTTTCATTACTTTATTGAACAATCTGTTTTGTTGCAAAGACCAACCATTCCTGATAAATTATAGAACATTTAAATTCGGAATTTTTTTATTCGTCTGCACCATCACCACTCAACATCATATTCTATAAATTTGTTCCTTATGATATTTTTTAACACATGTTAATGAAATTATGTCATTCTTTTTTAATTAACAAAATATGGAATAATTATAACTTTAAATTATTTAAATATACATGCATTCTTTTTTAATTAACAAAATATGGAATAATTATAACTTTAAATTATTTAAATATACATGTATTAGGAAATATATTACATTTCAAGACAACATGAATATATAGGTCAAACAACAATTTTGGTCAACAATAAAAAAATTAACATTTTCTTTTCAATTTGCATAAAAAGATGTGCTACCTCTTAGCCATGTTAAAATTTTGAAAAATGTTTAAAGTAAAATATATTTCAAGATAGATTGTTAGTATCAGCAGACAGTAAAGTAGAAATTTTTCTAAAAAAGATACACACTTTATAATACAAGAAAGTTGTAAGAACAAACATGGCACTCAAAATGACAAAGCACAACTAATCTAAATGTATCTGCTAATACTAAGTATGATTTTCAAGCATGACTCCCCAGCATGAAAATGGAAATGAAGAATGTATGTGAATAAATTTAGGTAGAACTAGTTTTCACATCACACTGCAATTTGTGAGTCTAAAGTCTAATGATTTGTGACACAAATACTTCATAATGTCTACAAAAATAAATTTTTGTTCTCTTTGCAAATGTTGTAGTATGTTTTGTATTATTCCAGCCATCATGTTTCAACAAAATTCTGAATAAACATATATTATTATCATTTTTGTTAAACAAAACATATGTTCTGAAATGTAAATTGGTTCATTTATCAATCTCATTATTTTGACTTATATACGGGTATGCTGTTATAATACACACTTATATTGGTTTTGCAGAAAAAACAAGCGATGCACAGCACGAACTGGAATCTTCATTCAAAATGTAAATTATATGAATTTATGTTGTTAATAGGATGCAGGTTGAACACAAAGAACTAAATTTAAGAAGAGACACTTGTATTATATTTTTTCTGTTTAATGGAGAAGTATGCAGATTAGATGATTACACAGGTAAATTTACAATTCATGCACCAAGCATTAATTATTGTTCAAAGCTTAAAATTATGCTGCTTCCTTTTTATTACATTTTTTTTAAACAAATAAGTCCCAGAAAAGTGTCATCATGAAGTCAACTACAATAATCATGTACAGTATAACTTTGATAACTTGATGTTGAAACTGAAGTTTAATCAAACTGGAAATTGGAAGTAATTTGTTTTTTAGAAAAAAATGGAAGAGCCTGAAAATAGAAATATATCATTATTTTCTATCTGGCTTATCAATTGTATTATTCCATGGTTCCACGGACAAGTTAAACACAAAGCTCCTACATTTAACAACAGAATCATAATGTTACACAGAGTATCCTTGATAAATGAACCAATTTATCTTTATTTACAAATGATGTAGAAATGAGGTGTTACCATGAACCCCATGAAATCAACAGACATTTGCTTAAACCTTGAAATTCGCTCTTCCCAATCTTCAGGACTCTCTTCTGTTCTCATGAGAGGTACATGACGTCCACACTCCTGCATTAAGCTCCTGGCTTTAGCCATATCATAGGATGGTTTAGGTGTTTCATCAATTGAAATAATGTCTATTTCTGCATCTCTGAAATTATTGTTAAATTGTTAAGAATTTAATACCAAATAGATTCATATATATTGACCAATAAATTCCAAACAAGTATAACACACATCTTCACATGAACAAAGTGTTAAAAGGTTTCCAATCAAATTCAATTGATATATTTTTTTACTGCGAGTCAATTCGTGTTTACATAATCAGGGTTCTCACTAGGATTTTTTTTAATGGCGAGTCCTGGGACTCATCACTTTTTGGAATAATGATTCCCAATCTGTCTTGGTGAGTCCAAGTTGACTCAAACCAAACTACCGTTACAGCACAACGTTACCATGATAAATACATTAAGTTTTGGTTTGTAACATTATAAACATCTTCATGTTTTATTTGATACTAAAATCCCTGTTGAAACCCATGCATTACTCTGTGACAGCTAAATCTACATGTTTCCAGAATGAAAACATATTAAAAATGTTTGTTTTGGTAGTTTTGCTTTGTGTCGACCTAATATTGTATGATACATTTCCGTTCACTGTCTGGGTGTACTTAAAAGTCAGAAGCTGGTCAGGGTTGAGGCATTTTAAATTCACTGATGAAATTTGCTGAGAAATTTATTTAAACTTAAAAATGTAGGTTGTGATCTTCTACTGCAGTAAAAATTTAGTCTGAATGAGCATTGAAAGATACACATAATTTTATTGTGACCATATTTATATATCCCAAGATTTTAGTATCATTTTATGGAAGGGAATTATGAATTAACACCATTTATTTCTGTTGGTTGTTTGAAGTCTGCATGGCTTCATCTGGGAGAGAATGTATGGGCTCAGTGTAATAAGAGGCAACACCTCAGTTTAAATAACTTGACTTATTGTATAATACATAAATTTCAAAGCACTATATTAAAAGTAGTTATTCAATAAATTTTATAAATTTTGTTTAATTTTCCCAATCCAAAACTAGACAATATTTCTGCTGAACCTCATCTGAAATAACAAAAGTTCATTCGACATTTAATCATTACAATAATATTTTTTAATCATTGCAATCAGGTCACAAGCCAAGTGTTTCACTTAATCACATTTTAAAAACCTAGAAAACGATCTTTCTGTTGCAAATATTTTCTTTGTGACCTTTCCAAGCTATAGCTAGTTGCTGATAATTAATGGAAATAATTTATTTATTATTCAAATAGAAAACTTTTTAAATCAAGTTGCAAGCCAGGTGTTTCACTGAATTACCATGAACATCGAAAACGTGTTTGTTTACTTTCGGCGCGATGTACGAGAAAGATATTATTATTATGGTTTATAAAAACTTGGTTTTTTTTAAAAAACATCATAAATTTCTTAAAAAGTTATCTAAATCATGTTAAGATTGTTTAGATTTTTATTAATTCAGCCACTTATTATCTGTCATCGGTCACTACCAGAGATCAAATATATTTCACCTGCTGTGCATCACAGCTAAAAAAAGAATTACATCCAGTTGTAAAAGTGTTATTTGGTATGGTTTAGGTAAATGATGTGCTGTTGATTTTAGGGACGCGAATGATTTGACTGCGATGCGTCCCAAGGATGCACAGAATCTAGTAATGGCGCGTCCTACACAACTTTTATGCGTCCAGGACGCAAATACGGGTCTTAACCAGAACCCTGATAATATCATGGAATTTCCCAGTATAGCACTATATTTGTTTGTTTTGATATTGTTTAATGCCAGTTTCAGCAATTTTTCAGATATATCATGGTGTCCAGTTTTTATTGGGGGAGGGAGCCGGAGTATCGGAAGAAATGCTGACCTTCGTCAGGTAAAATTGTCAATTAAGATTGAAGTCGAGTGAACCCTGTTTGC
This sequence comes from Limnoperna fortunei, assembly GCA_944474755.1. Lineage (NCBI taxonomy): Eukaryota > Metazoa > Mollusca > Bivalvia > Mytilida > Modiolidae > Limnoperna > Limnoperna fortunei. The sequence continues at coordinate 30,664,847 of OX104116.1, read as the reverse complement.
AGTCACACTCAAACCTGCAATCTCAATGTTGACAGACCATGTGATCGCCAGTAGATGAACTACCTTTACCACTTGGCCACAAAGGCCCTGAATAGCCCTATGAAATAAGTTAATTAGACAATAAGTCAACAGAGACTTGTTGTCCAGGAAAAACCATTCTCAATTATTTAATTGTATTCCTACCCAAAAAACATAAGTAGACATGTTACAATGGAAATGATGTACATGTATTTTGTTTATGAATTACAGATAAATGACAAATTATATTGAATTAAAATAAATTATCAATTTCTAAATAGTTTTGATAAAACTATATTTTTGCTTGATCATTATTATTTATATGGGCTTCCGGCTCAGTGTTTTTTCTCTTAACCCCTAATTGGGTTAAGGTTCGCTGCATATTGTTCCTCGGCAGAGTGAAGGTCAAACAAAGTTAGTACTTTTCAAAGCGCTTCTGTCGATGGGATTAAATTTTAGAAATCGACCAATCAAAATCTCTGAATCATAGTCAATGACCGTCAATGAGAGGGTAAAAGAAGCATTGGTTTGGTTGGATTAAATTACTAAAATCAACCAATTAGAATCGATTTTAACAATTGGACCTTCAATTCCATAAGTAGGACGTTGTAATGTTTACAACTTTAATTTTTCGAACTTATGCGTGCACGCACGTATCAGTCTTGCATTTTATACTTTTTCTACATGATTCACCAACTGCAGTATGTGAATGGGCATGCTGACTATGGTACAAAAAGCAATGGTAAACAACTAGAATGACATCTATAATGAAATGTATACTTGTTTTGCATTAGATTCTGTATCTGATGTGGAAGTTTTGGCATATACAACTTTCTGATTGGTCTAGCATTGCTGGCATCTGGATGTGCACTCCATGGTTTGGAATAACAATGGTCTAAAGACACCATGTTGATTCTGTCTTGTGAATACATCATATCCATTATGGTTAAGGGTAAAGATACTCCCTTTACTTCTTACAAATCTGAAGAGAACATTATTACAATTATTTATATTGGTTGTTTATTTACAATAATGACTGAATAAATATTAATTGCTTTTATTTATTTTTTATCTATTTGAGTAGGCAGCCATAGATGTGACAGAAAATGGTTAGGAAGTAGAAGTGGGAAAGGTCTGAAAATTAATCCCACAACATGGCATGATAATAAAACAGACTTACAAAATTTCAGTCTTGTGTCATTTATTATTGCTAAGAAAAATCTGACATTTGACAGCTGAAATTGGACCAAGTCGGAAAACAGGAAGTAGGAATTGAAGAGGTATGAAAATGTATCCAACAATATGGCATGATTATACAAAGCAACTGACAAAATTTCAGTCTAGTGTCTTTTATCATTGCTGAGAAAAATGTTATGTGAAATGGTTAGGGACGACTAAAATTTGACTAAGTCGGAAAACAGTAAGTAGGAATTGAAGAGGTCTGAAAATGAATCAGACAATATGGCATGATCATACAAACCCTCCTTACAAAATTTCAATAATATTTCATTTATCAATGCTGAAAAAAAATGATGGAGAATGGTTGTGGACATCTGAAAATCAAGGAGTTTTGAGGGCTTATAATAATAAATATAATAATAAAAGCAATATTATGGCTCCTTTAGATCAAATTATATGACACCAACAGTGACCATTGGACCATTTTTGTACAAGACATCTCTTTTATATAATTGGTATTTTTGGAATGAAAGTATGTTCAAACTCACGATTCCCATATCAAAATAGTAACAAACATTGGTCCATGAGAACTTGTAATGTCCCGTATAATAAATCAGTAACAATGATGTGGATAGAATAATCAATATGACAATATATCAATCAAATATCAAGTCAGAGTTCAAGTCCAAGAGGCAAGACACACTGTTTATGCGCAAAACTATAAGTTCTTAATATAAGTATTTTAATACTACTTTTCATAACTATTATTACGCAACGAGTTTTTTACTAGACAGACGACGAGGGTCTGTGCAATGCAAACCCCCCCCCCCCCCTTTTTTTAAACCTCTTAATTATAAAGTGTACCCGGTCCATCTATTCCATATTTGTGTTTGTTTTTATTTTATACACTTCTATTGTTTAAATAATTTAACAAATTTATGACTAAATTAGCTAGTGCTGTAACCTATTTCAAGATTTAAGTCATCGAAGAATTAGCACGCCAATAATAACATTAGACAAGGTGAAGGTCAATTTAACTACAAACAAAACACGCACTCGGATTAAATACGATCTTAATCCGTAATCGCGCGTGAAGTTATTGCTTTAAAATAAACTAAATTTTACATTTTGATAATGAGTACTAAACTTATTATTTTTATTTTTATAGTGTGGAGTCAATGTATAACCCCGTCGTATCAAAGCCAAAATAGGGCACACACAAAAGAATAAGACCATTGACATAGGATGTTAAAAATTCCCTTAAGTCAAGTCAAAACGTTTAGAGCCAGAAATATTTTAATAAACTAGTGCTTTGGTTAATAAATAAAAAAATATTATTTTATGCTGAATTCAATAATTACCTCAGGTCATGTTTTAAACAAGTTTTTTTATCCCTCTAATTTTTATTTATTGTTCAAAACACATTTGATTGTGGTGTACATGTTAAAAGAATTATAATCGTAGTGGAATAAGAAAGTTGTGATCAACTTCTCTTATGATTTTTTGTAAATAAACATATTGCCCTCTAGACCCACAAATTCCAAATGACAATGCTCATTGTCTCGTGATGATGCTATGCTCATTGTCTCGTGATGATGCTAAGCAAAACATTGCACATGGCAGGTCAAAAAAGTTCAGAGTAATAAAATATTGAAAACTGACGAAGCGTACAAAAGCGTACAAGATAGTTGAAAATGATGGGATAAAAGAAAAGTGTACTTACTTTTTTAGAAAGGCATTATTATTTAAAGTTGTACCACGCGCGTCAACCGTGACATGTTTTGGTTGTGGTAGAAACACTGAAGTGGTAAAGCGCAGGAGGACAAACGTAACTAAAAATAAACTAGTTATCGAAAACACCTTTTCAAGACCATACTGTTTTAATTACGATAGTGGTTATGGTAGTTATCTTTTATCACTTGCCTGTCAACTCTAAGTTGGCGGATTCGAGTCTCGCCATGGGTAGGGTGTGCTCGACACAAGTTCTATTGACAAAGATTGTCAGTTTTCCTACCGAAGGTCGGTAGTTTTCAATTATTTGTGGGTTTTTAAAAACATTTTATTAGCTTCATCACTAAGTCTTGCAAGAAACAAATAACCCCCAGAAGAAAATCAACGCAACAACAACAAATATTCGAATAACATGTAAAAAAAATCAATTACGCTACACATGTTACATGTGTTATTTGGTCTAACGCGAATTTATAATAAACTTTCAATACCACTTACAATCTAATTAAAAATTAAATCTTTCACTTGCTCCCCCCTGTTTGCTATGGTCTCTGCGTGTACCATAGCAAAAAGGGGAGAGCAAGTGAAAGATTTAATTTTAAATAAATTGTACTACTTGTAAACTATATAAGGGGAAATAACATACAGGTCATAAATGATTCGTGTGAAGTTACCCTCTCAAGTATAGACTTGTGAACAGATAGGCCATGTGCAGGGCCGTAAATTCAATTGTACAAAAGAGGAGACGGGCGTCTAGTCCTCTGGAGACATGATAACAAAAACCTATTTAAACCTATAAGGAATAAGAGGTTTTTTAATTAGAGGAGGCAACGACCTCCGCTGCCTAATATAATTTACGGCCCTAATTACAACAGAGTGATGACTTACTTTAAATCTAAAACTTCGAGGCATGATAAGACATTGACATAAACTCTACCAAACGACCGACGAATACAGAATACATAAACTAAAGCAATGCGAAATCCTGTTTAATAACAACAACGAAACAAGGTGCTACTTATTTCCACAGTTAAAGTATGTACCACCAAAGCAATATTGATATGTATGTACTTGTATTTTGTGCTGGAGCTGCAATTTTGTACGGATAGACTTACGTTCTTGTAAAAATATTATTGGACTGTCAACACAAACAGTCGAGCGACAGTCCAATAATATTTGAATAGATATTAAAATTTGATGCTGTTGGGCTACCTTACATAACGAATCCGTACAGATGCCTTAAATTCCTTTGCTAATGGAAGCTCTTTTGCCAAGTTGTGCATAATCACACGTAGATGATTTTTTTTGTTACCAGTTAAATATTCACATTTATTGCTGTTGGGCTCCCTTACATACCTAACCCGTCCAGATGCTTTACATTCCCTTTGACAGTATCTAAAGCAATATAATGAAAGTTGTTTTGCCAAGTCTCATGAAGATTGAATGAGGATGAAGTGGTCGTCTCGAGTTACATATATTCACACGTAGGTGATTTTTTACCAGTTCGATATTTAAATTGCTGCATATGTTGGGATCCCTTACATACCTAACCCGTCCAGATGTCTTAATTCCTTGACAGTATTTAAAGCAATATCATGAAAGCTGTTTTGCTAAGTTTCATGAAGATTGAAAGAAAATGAAATGGTCGCCATGAGTTCTGCATATTCACACGTAGGTGATTTTTTTACGAGTTTGACTTTCAAATTTATTGCTGTTGGGCTCCCTAACAAACCGAACCCGTCCAGATGCCTTAAATTCCTTTTAACAGTATCTAAAGCAATATGATAAGCTGTTTTCGAAGTTTCATTAAGATTAACAGAGGATGGTAAGGTTAAATATTCAGATTTGCTGCAGTTGGGCTACCTTACACACCGAACACGTCCAAATGCCTTTAACTCCTTTTGATGGTATTTAAAGCTATATAGTGGAAGCTGTTTTGCCTAGTTTTATGAAGATTGAAAGAGGATGAAAGGGTCGTCTTGAGTTGTGCATAGTCAAACGCAGGGCTAAAACCCTCGTGGCTGATACGAAGTCTTGGGGCTGGTACTAGAGCCAAAATTGAAATGACCATGAAATAATCTATAATTATTTAACAAAATATTTGGACTCTAATGGGTGACACGCTATGCTGCTTAACTAATTGTACATAATACTTCGAGCAATTCGCGTGGCAAATTGTGTGAATGCAGAGTGGAATTTTATTCTGAAACAACCTACTATAGATAAAATTATCAATAGTATGCACAGGCACTTGTTTCAGAAATAAAAAATACCCCCTATACTTTAATATATAAATTTTTTTTCTGAAACAAGTGTCTGTGATAGTATGTTACTCCCATTGTCACACGATAACAAATATGCTCTCGACTACTAAGTATAATAAGCTACCAACACTGTATCCGAGCTACGCACATTACTGAAAGTAGAATGCTCTCAGTAGGGTGATTGAGCCGACACGAATGTGTAGATGCCAACAGACTACTTGACCCAGAGTACCTCGGTAAGATATTTCTGAGTGATATAGTATCGACTGACTTGCAAGTGGTACCGAAAACTTATTTAAAGGTGGACCCAAAATCCGATTATGTGAGTGACACAGTAATGTCTCAGGAAATAACATTTTGGGGAATAATACCGTTATGTTGGCCTAACATACAATACTGCTCAGTCGAACATATCAATACTCTCAATACCCTGTTAACATAACACGTTTCATTCAATTTGAGCACACCATCTTTATCGTGGGAGGAGAAAGGGGTAGCAGGCGGGCATGGACTCCACTAACATTCCGAGAGTAAAACTAAAACTGATGATAAGCGCTATCTACAATCGATAATGTCAGTGAAACCGTGGGAAATTTCTAACAAAAAAAGTAAACATCCCTTGATGAAATGAAATGGATGCAGCGGCACTGGTAAAACCAAAGTGATGATAAGAGGCTGACTGACTGACAAATTATTAGTGTAAATATCAATAAAACATTATTTCTAATTAGCAAGCTGTGAAAATTTAACTGCCTGCTGAATCACATATATGGACACCGAAATCCTGACTTGTGAGGATTGCATGACACAACTTTTAAATCAATTAGTTAAACTAGTCCCAGTTATAACATATACATGTACCAGTAGATTATACTTTCAAGGTCAAGGTCAATGATGACCAACAGGGAAACACCCCAAGTCTCTATCACCCCTGGTTCATGAGTTACAATGGTACAAAATATACTTGCAATAAAAAAGGGGAAATAACTCCTCATCAAAATCCTTTGCGCCATATGTAACGTTTAAAGTTTATCTGCACACAAGTTTTTTTGGAAAGGGGAAATAACTCCTTAAAGACCAAGTGTTCAGTATGCCAGGTTTAACTGCCAAAGCGTAATGTCTAATACATCCATAGTTTAAAATGTCTTTACGAGATGTCAAATTGATAATGGGATAACAAAATATGGCCGAAAAGAAAGAATAAGAAACAGACTAATAACAGGAAGGCTTTCCACATGGAAAGTGGAAAGCCTTGAAGATAAAAAACACCATCTTTTTATTAAAGTCAAGGCTGGTGGGGCACCAATCTAACAATTCTACGTATCTTTATTTATAACTAACATCATAACAAAGAGATCCGTTTGAACCTTGCAGATGTTATTGCATAAAATTTATCACTTTCTACCCTCATTTTGTACAAATATATCTGTCAAACCATTCATACAATATGAGATAGAAATGCTTCTTATAAAAAGTTGATCATATAAAAGGTCAACTGCCTTGTGTACAATACATTAACATCATGAAACACATTTTCTACCAAAACATATTATGACACACAACACAAACGCCATCACATTTTTTTTTCTTCATATTTATCCAATATTGGTTACTAAATTCCTAAGTGTCAAAATTATAATGTATTTTTGTTAAAGGTGATCAACAATGTAAAATTGTTTTGGAATCTGAATCTTAATACATGTATCAGGGTATTCACTGTTTAAAAATCTATTAATCTGATTGCCATGAAACAATCAACAGTTGGCAACGACTATTATTCATTTTTCGACTGACCTGTTTTTCAAACTTTTGCAGATAATGAATTCCAAAAGTTTTTCCATATAGGTTAGTTTTTAACAAAATGTAAACAATAACACAAGTACATTTCACAGGAAAAAGTTCAACAGATGGTCAACACAATTCTCCAAAAACATACAACAATTGTACACATCAAAACAAAATCTTTTAAACAAAACGATAATCAGAATAGGCAATAATGGAATGATAACTATATTTTTGTTATTACATGCTTATACATTTATATTTATAAAAAAATTACCAAATACCAACAGCTATATAAAAGCATTTACAGTGCATCAGAACCCATAGCAACAGATAATTTAAACAGCTGTTAATTTTGTAAATTATTAAGATCAAGCAAGCTGTAATAAATTATTAATTAAAACATTTAATATGAAAACATACAATTTATGCACATATGTTTCTAGCAAAGTAAAGAAAACAAATGCCATACAAAGAGTTATTCCCTCTTGTTTTCAGCTGTCATGCAATGCTTTGTGGGTTTCTACTGTGATGTCTATTGAACAATATTAATAAAGATTACACCGATTTTGCATTAAAAAATACACATCAGGTACATGAACATGAAAGTTGAAACAATCTGCATATTTGTATCCACCAATAATCCTATAAAGCAGCTGAATTGTATTGACTTGATTTTGTGATATACAGTCAGTAACCATATATTGTCTAAACCAGGTATCCTAAACTTAATTGCCATGTAAACTGGATCCCAGTTGTCTTCAATCTGATGTCAAACTTGAATCTCCACATTTAAAATTCAGAACTGCAGAATGTTTTAGAAACTTCAAATGCTTGTGTAATAGTATTCTCACTTAATTGTCAAAGAATTGTTTATATACCATGTGAGGATTTCTGTGAATTCAGCATACACTAGTAACTGTTCATCTGACTTAAACACACTGGACGTCAATATGTTCACAATTACAATGCACAATGAGGCCTGATATATGGTTAAATAAATATTTTCTTTATACATGTACAAGACTTGGGAAAATTAAACATGGCCATATTGCTGTTGAAACAAAATGCACAGCATTATTACAAGTTTGCATTCTAATGACAGGTCTAGATTTTGTTGACAATTTTCAGCAACAGTTATATTATTAAGAGATGCACTGAAGTAACAGAATTTAGATGCTGAAGAGAATAAAAATTTTCCAATATATTTGTTTTACAGTTATCTCCCATTAATTATTTTCAAATACTTTTTGTGTGTAATATTAGCAGTACTAATAATATTATGAAAAGATACACATGGTTTCTCTGCATACATTTATCTGATAATCAACATAAAAAACTTTCCAGGAAAAATGGGTCCACACACATCAAATTTTTTTAGTTTTAGAAAAGAATAAAATGTAGTCATAAAATCATCCTTTAAAAAAGTACTGGTGGCATAGTAGCTAATTATTACTGACATTCTGACCACAATCAGGTATTTGTTTAGGATACATGTTGAAGACTGAAACACAGTTTATTAAACAAAACTAAGTTTATTCACATTTATATAAACAATTTATATAGTTATTTTTCACCATTCCACTCCTGAGATGGATTTGAAATAAATTAAGCAATAGAGTTTAATGTTTTACTTGATTAAAATCACTGATGCGTAAATGAATAGTAATATGTTTTAGGATCACAGGTGAATTTCAATGTTTACTAATTTGGATCAATGATGTCCGTATCTGTACGCTGCTAGTCCTGCTGCTACTAATGCTGCCACTGCACCTCCAGCAAAAGCCCATGATTTCCAAGATTTCTAAAAAAATATAAGACAACAAAGATGTTACAAGCTATACCTTTGATGTAAAATACTACAACAAGTACATACATAAAAACTGTATAACTGTCATAGTTCTGACTTCTGTAATGTTTTATACCAATTCCAAGCTCCAAGAAACCAATGTATATATGTTTTCAAACACCCCCAAAAAGTATATTTTTGTAGACTTGCCTTACAGAACTACCAGGTATATTTTTCCTTTGGAATTGCTCTAAGAGAGTCCCAGGGTATAATTTTTTGTCTGGAATTGCACAAAAAACCCTTGTGGTATATTTTTCTGGAATTGTACTGAAATAATACCCAGGTATATTTTCTCTAGAATTGTCGTAACAGAACCCCGAGGACGAGGTATATATTTGTAAATCAACAATAAAAGAATTTGTAGGGATAAAAATACTTCATAAATTTATTCATTATATAGACCATGAAAACTGGTACCTACATTTTGCATTTTTTTAATAGTAGCATTTTGCTGTATTTTTCAAATATAATATGTGAAATTTATTACTTTCACAATAATGCCAAAATAAAAATTAACCATCCATGTGTACAAAAGGCTACAAATGTATGTATTTAGACAACCATCTAACACATATAAATCAATCAAGTGTGGCCTATTTTTTGTTGACATATATGTTCTGGCCTAGTTTTTTTTACAAAGATGTTGTTACCCATTGACTGTTAACAATAATAGGAAGTTTGTGATTCTGATATGAACAGTCAGGGGTAATACTTGTGCAAGTGTATTGTTTTAACCCAGAGAGGTGAAGATTATCGACTGAAAAGAGTAATATTTTTAAACTTATGTTTGTCATTATTTTTTACTGTATTAAGTAAAAAAATAAAGATCTTGGAGTTGTCCCCCTTAAACTATTATTTCATTTTTTTACTTGTGTGAGTAATTTTTTTTTCTTTAGTAGTTATAAACTTATCATGAATTTTATCAATTAAATAAATGAGATTATCTCCCTTAAATCCAACTACAATATGTATCATTGCTTTTAAAATTGAAAAAGAACACCAACAAATGTATCCAACATGTTTATTCTTTTCATTAATATATAAGACTAAAAACCTATACTGAGCACAACAGTTTGTAACGATAGCAATTGAATTTTCCTCTAATAATAATAAAAATATCATTAAAGTGTATCGATATGATCATAAAAGTGTATCAATATTTAATCTGTGTAAATGAATCAAACAACATGGATAGAGCACTAAAACTGTAGTTATCTAGCATTGGTTTTCTCAGTTTTATTATGCGAATAATGATATAACATGTAAAACAGCATATTCTCTAGATATAGCTAAGAAACGAAACACTATTAATAATGGTAACATTTAATAACATCATGAAAAAAACTTTAATGCTCTCATTTATGAATTTTCCTGGTTCAGTACTTGTAACATTTTTACAAATATAAAAAAAAAATAAAAGAAAAAATTTATATTTGGTTTAATCTGTAGGTAACATTTTAAGTTGAATGTTTTACCCCTCTTCTGAAATGTATATCGCTTTGTATCATGTTATCTAAAAATATAAATCATTACAAATGACAAATGAATACTCAACCTATGACATTCTCATATTTTTTATAAATCTTCATTTTGCTATTCTATATAGTAAACACCACTTCAGTCTTTTTGTTCTCTAACAAGTAAGAAATGTTTACCCATTTACAATATAATTTTACTGTTATTCATCTCCCTAAACTACAATCCAATCAATAAATAAAAAACTCTAACAGTTACATGTACAAAATAATTTTAAATTATATAGTTCAATGTATGAGAAGAAAATTGTTAAAAATGCTTTGAGTGGTTCACTTGTCACCGAAACAAAGATGAATGATTTGAATAGTAAACTTATTTATAAGATTAAATATTTTATTGAGACCAAATGTTTTTATTCAATTAATTATGTATGTCAATTTTTATCTTTATTAACTTCACACAAGTTCTAGTATTAGTGAACTAATAATTTTAACTTTGACTTGTTTAAGACAAATATTTTATCCACCTTACTACATGTGTATCCTTTGTAACGAGATTTTATCAAAAACATCTTAAAATGAGAAACACATACTCATCATGATGCTCATCTTACAAATATGCGTCAATTATGGCTTTCTCACAAGTTTAATAAAAGATGGATTTTGCTATTATATATATAATATACACCATTGCAGTTTTTTATTAAATGACTCCAGCAGTTACAATTTAATTAAAAATTATATAGTTCATTGTATATGCAATAGTTGTATGAAACGTACAAGGGTATGTGGAAAATTTTGAAAAAATGGCTTTGGATGGTGTAAGAACCAATAGATTAGAGATTTCAATAGTAAACTTATTTACAGAGATTTAAATATTTTAGTGACCAAATGCTTTTATTAAATAAATTATTTATCTTACTAACCACACTTGTAGAGCATCGCAAAAGTTTAGGATTAATGAACTTCTGACTTGAGTCATATACCCACCTTCTTACATCTTCATGCTGTGTAACATGATGTTACCCAAAATATGAATTATAAACATGAAAAAAGCATACTCCACCATGTCCACTTCCAAATATGTTTCAACTATTGCATTCTCACATTTTTGATCACATATATTTACTATTCTATATAAATTGCAGGCGTTTTACCCATTTACATAATATTGTTTTACTGTTATCGATCTCCCTAATCTATAATCCAATAGTAAATTAGCCACTCCTTAGTAAACTTATTTACATTGACTATATATTTGAGTAAGAACAAATGTTTTTGTGCGAATAATATTGCATGTCAATTTTTATTTTATAAACTTCACTTCAAGTCTAGTATTAGTGAGCAAGAAATTTTAACTTTTGACTTGCTTAAGACAAATATTTTATCCACCTTTCTACATGTGCATGCTTTGTAACAAGATTTTACCAAAAACATCTTAAAATGACAAACAGATAATCTTCTTACAAATATGCTTCAATTATGGCTTTCTCACAAGTTTGATAAAAGATTGATTTTGCTATTATATATAATATATACCACTGCAGTTTTTTTTACTCTACCAAGCAAGAAAAATTTATGTGTTTGCATAAGAGCTTGATTTTGCTATCATGTAGTTTATATATAACATTAGAATATTTTTTTACTCCAACAAGTAAAAATTTGTGTGCCCATTTACACAATATTAATTGACTGTTATTCAACTACCTAAACTAAAAACCAATTAATAAATTAATGACTCCAACATTTACAACTTATTTTTCATTTTTAATCAAATATTTTTGCTATTCTATATACATGATATAATATATACCATTGAAGTCTTTTTTTACTCTAACAAGTAAGAAATTTTAACCCATTTACATAACATTGTTTTACTGTTGTTGATCTCCCTAAACTATTATCCAATTTTAGTAAATTAGTGACTCCTCAGTAAACTGATTGAATATTTTAGTGAGAACAAATGTTTTTATGTGCTTAATGATGCATGTCAATTTTTATCTTATTAACTTCACTTGAGGTCTAGTATTAGTGGGCAAGAAATTTTAACTTTGACTTGTTTAAGACAAATATTTTATCCACCTTCATACATGTGTATACTTTATAATAAAATTTTACCACAAACATCTTGAATGATAAACACATATTCATCTTACAGATATGCTTCAATTATCGCATTGTCACAAGTTTGATAAAAGATTGATTTTGCTATTATATATAATATATACCATTGCAGTTGTTTTACTCCTACAAGCAAGAAATATTTACTGGTTTGCATAAGAGCTTGATTTTGCTATCATATAGTTTATATATAACATTAGAATATTTTTTTACTCCAACAAGTAAAAATTTGTGTGCTCATTTACACAATATTAATTGACTGTTATTCAACTACCTAAACTAAAAACCAATTAATAAATTAATGACTCCAACATTTACAACTTATTTTTCATATTTGATCAAATATTTTTGCTATTCTATATAATATATACCATTGAAGTCTTTTTTTACTCTAACAAGTAAGCAATTTTAACCCATTTACATAACATTGTTTTACTGTTGTTGATCTCCCTAAAATATTATCCAATTTTAGTAAATTAGTGACTCCTCAGTAAACTGATTGAATATTTTAGTGAGAACAAATGTTTTTATGTGCTTAATGATGCATGTCAATTTTTATCTTATTAACTTCACTTGAGGTCTAGTATTAGTGGGCAAGAAATTTTAACTTTGACTTGTTTAAGACAAATATTTTATCCACCATCCTACATGTGTATACTTTATAATAAAATTTTACCACAAACATCTTGAATGATAAACACATATTCATCTTACAGAGATGCTTCAATTATAGCATTGTCACAAGTTTGATAAAAGATTGATTTTGCTATTATATATAATATATACCATTGCAGTTTTTTTTACTCCTACAAGCAAGAAATATTTACTGGTTTGCATAAGAGCTTGATTTTGTTATCATATAGTTTATATATAACATTAGAATATTTTTTTACTCCAACAAGTAAAAATTTGTTTGCCCATTTACACAATATTAATTGACTGTTATTCAACTACCTAAACTAAAAACCAATTAATAAATTAATGACTCCAACATTTACAACTTATTTTTCATATTTGATAAAATATTTTGCTATTCTATATAATATATACCATTGAAGTCTTTTTTTACTCTAACAAGTAAGAAATTTTAACCCATTTACATAACATTGTTTACTGTTGTTGATCTCCCTAAACTATTATCCAATTTTAGTAAATTAGTGACTCCTCAGTAACTGATTGAATATTTTAGTGAGAACAAATGTTTTAATGTGCTTAATGATGCATGTCAATTTTTGTCTTATTAACTTCACTTGAGGTCTAGTATTAGTGAGCAAGAAATTTTAACTTTGACTTGTTTAAGACAAATATTTTATCCACCTTCATACACGTGTATACTTTATAATACAATTTTACCACAAACATCTTGTGAATGCAATAGTTGTATGTAACACACGAGGATGAGATTTTTGGAAAAAAGGGCTTTGAATGGTGACAGAACCAAACGATTAGGGATTTTAATAGTAAACTTATTTACGGATTAAAATATTTTAGTGAACAAATGTTTTTGTTTAATAAATTATCATATTAACCACAGCTTCACACAAGTTAAGAATTAGTGAACTTCTGATTTAAGTAAAATACCCACCTTCTTACATGTACATGCTTTGTAACATGATGTTACCCAAAATATGAATTATAAACATGACAAATGCATACCCACTTACAAATATGTTTCAATTGTGGTACCCTCACATATTTGATAAAATATTTTGCTATTCTATATAATATATACCATTGAAGTCTTTTTTTACTCTAACAAGTAAGAAATTTTAACCCATTTACATAACATTGTTTTACTGTTGTTGATCTCCCTAAACTATTATCCAATTTAAGTAAGTTAGTGACTCCTCAGTAAACTTATATACAGGGATAGAATATTTAAGTGAGAACAAATGTTTTTGTGTTCTTAATGATGCATGTCAATTTTTATCTTATTAAATTAGTGAGCAAGAAATTTTTAACTTTGACTTGTTCAAGACAAATGTTTTATCCACTTTCCTACATGTGTATACTTTATAATAAAATTTTACCACAAACATCTTGAATGATAAACACATATTCATCTTACAGATATGCTTCAATTATCGCATTGTCACAAGTTTGATAAAAGATTGATTTTGCTATTATATATAATATATACCATTGCAGTTGTTTTACTCCTACAAGCAAGAAATATTTACTGGTTTGCATAAGAGCTTGATTTTGCTATCATATAGTTTATATATAACATTAGAATATTTTTTTACTCCAACAAGTAAAAATTTGTGTGCTCATTTACACAATATTAATTGACTGTTATTCAACTACTTAAACTAAAAACCAATTAATAAATTAATGACTCCAACATTTACAACTTATTTTTCATATTTGATCAAATATTTTTGCTATTCTATATAATATATACCATTGAAGTCTTTTTTTACTCTAACAAGTAAGCAATTTTAACCCATTTACATAACATTGTTTTACTGTTGTTGATCTCCCTAAAATATTATCCAATTTTAGTAAATTAGTGACTCCTCAGTAAACTGATTGAATATTTTAGTGAGAACAAATGTTTTTATGTGCTTAATGATGCATGTCAATTTTTATCTTATTAACTTCACTTGAGGTCTAGTATTAGTGGGCAAGAAATTTTAACTTTGACTTGTTTAAGACAAATATTTTATCCACCATCCTACATGTGTATACTTTATAATAAAATTTTACCACAAACATCTTGAATGATAAACACATATTCATCTTACAGAGATGCTTCAATTATAGCATTGTCACAAGTTTGATAAAAGATTGATTTTGCTATTATATATAATATATACCATTGCAGTTTTTTTTACTCCTACAAGCAAGAAATATTTACTGGTTTGCATAAGAGCTTGATTTTGTTATCATATAGTTTATATATAACATTAGAATATTTTTTTACTCCAACAAGTAAAAATTTGTTTGCCCATTTACACAATATTAATTGACTGTTATTCAACTACCTAAACTAAAAACCAATTAATAAATTAATGACTCCAACATTTACAACTTATTTTTCATATTTGATAAAATATTTTGCTATTCTATATAATATATACCATTGAAGTCTTTTTTTACTCTAACAAGTAAGAAATTTTAACCCATTTACATAACATTGTTTACTGTTGTTGATCTCCCTAAACTATTATCCAATTTTAGTAAATTAGTGACTCCTCAGTAACTGATTGAATATTTTAGTGAGAACAAATGTTTTAATGTGCTTAATGATGCATGTCAATTTTTGTCTTATTAACTTCACTTGAGGTCTAGTATTAGTGAGCAAGAAATTTTAACTTTGACTTGTTTAAGACAAATATTTTATCCACCTTCATACACGTGTATACTTTATAATACAATTTTACCACAAACATCTTGTGAATGCAATAGTTGTATGTAACACACGAGGATGAGATTTTTGGAAAAAAGGGCTTTGAATGGTGACAGAACCAACAATTAGGGATTTTAATAGTAAACTTATTTACGGATTAAAATATTTTAGTGAACAAATGTTTTTGTTTAATAAATTATCATATTAACCACAGCTTCACACAAGTTAAGAATTAGTGAACTTCTGATTTAAGTAAAATACCCACCTTCTTACATGTACATGCTTTGTAACATGATGTTACCCAAAATATGAATTATAAACATGACAAATGCATACCCACTTACAAATATGTTTCAATTGTGGTACCCTCACATATTTGATAAAATATTTTGCTATTCTATATAATATATACCATTGAAGTCTTTTTTTACTCTAACAAGTAAGAAATTTTAACCCATTTACATAACATTGTTTTACTGTTGTTGATCTCCCTAAACTATTATCCAATTTAAGTAAGTTAGTGACTCCTCAGTAAACTTATATACAGGGATAGAATATTTAAGTGAGAACAAATGTTTTTGTGTTCTTAATGATGCATGTCAATTTTTATCTTATTAAATTAGTGAGCAAGAAATTTTTAACTTTGACTTGTTCAAGACAAATGTTTTATCCACTTTCCTACATGTGTATACTTTATAATAAAATTTTACCACAAACATCTTGAATGATAAACACATATTCATCTTACAGATATGCTTCAATTATCGCATTGTCACAAGTTTGATAAAAGATTGATTTTGCTATTATATATAATATATACCATTGCAGTTGTTTTACTCCTACAAGCAAGAAATATTTACTGGTTTGCATAAGAGCTTGATTTTGCTATCATATAGTTTATATATAACATTAGAATATTTTTTTACTCCAACAAGTAAAAATTTGTGTGCTCATTTACACAATATTAATTGACTGTTATTCAACTACCTAAATTAAAAACCAATTAATAAATTAATGACTCCAACATTTACAACTTATTTTTCATATTTGATCAAATATTTTTGCTATTCTATATAATATATACCATTGAAGTCTTTTTTTACTCTAACAAGTAAGCAATTTTAACCCATTTACATAACATTGTTTTACTGTTGTTGATCTCCCTAAACTATTATCCAATTTTAGTAAATTAGTGACTCCTCAGTAACTGATTGAATATTTTAGTGAGAACAAATGTTTTAATGTGCTTAATGATGCATGTAAATTTTTATCTTATTAACTTCACTTGAGGTCTAGTATTAGTGAGCAAGAAATTTTAACTTTGACTTGTTTAAGACAAATATTTTATCCACCTTCATACATGTGTATACTTTATAATAAAATTTTACCACAAACATCTTGTGAATGCAATAGTTGTATGTAACACACGAGTATGAGATTTTTGGAAAAAAGGGCTTTGAATGGTGACAGAACCAAACGAGTAGGGATTTTAATACCGTAGTAAACTTATTTACAGATTAAAATATTTTAGTGAACAAATGTTTTTGTTTGATAAATTATCATATTAACCACACTTGTAGAGCTTCACACAAGTTAAGAATTAGTGAACTTCTGATTTAAGTAAAATACCCACATTCTTACATGTACATGCTTTGTAACATGATGTTACCCAAAATATGAATTATAAACATGACAAATGCATACCCACTTACAAATATGTTTCAACTGTGGTACCCTCACATATTTGATAAAATATTTTTGCTATTCTATATTATATATACCATTGAAGTCTTTTTTTACTCTAACAAGTAAGAAATTTTAACCCATTTACATAACATTGTATTACTGTTGTTGATCTCCCTAAACTATTATCCAATTTAAGTAAGTGACTCGATCCTCAGTAAACTTATATAAAGGGATAGAATATTTTAGTGGGAACAAATGTTTTTGTGTGCTTAATGATGCATGTCCATTTTTATCTTATTAACTTCACTTAAGGTCTAGTATTAGTGAGCAAGAAATTTTTAACTTTGACTTGTTCAAGATTTGATTGATTTTGAATGGTGTTTTAACGCCACTTTCAGCAATTTTTCAGCTATTTCATGGCGTCCAGTTTTTATTGGGGGAGGAAGCCGGAGTACCCGGAGAGAACCCCCGACCTGCGGTAGGAAAACTGGCAATCCTTGTCAATTAAGATTGGAGTCGAGTACACCCTGCCTGCAGTGAGTATCGAACCCGCAATCTCAGTGTTGACAGACCACGTGATCAATAGTAGACGAACTACCTTGACCACTCGGCCACCGAGGCCCCAGACTTGTTCAAGACAAATATTTTATCCACTTTCCTACATGTGTATACTTTATAATAAAATTTTACCACAAACATCTTGAATGATAAACACATACTCATCTTACAGATATGCTTCAATTATCGCATTGTCACAAGTTTGATAAAAGATTGATTTTGCTATTATATATAATATATACCATTGCAGTTTTTTTACTCCTACAAGCAAGAAATATCTACTGGTTTGAATTAGAGCTGGTTTTTGCTATCAAATAGTTTATATATAACATTAGAATATTTTTTTACTCAAACAGGTAAAAATATTTGTACCCATTTACTCAATATTAATTGACTGTTATTCAAGAACCAAAACTACAAACCAATTAATGAATTAATGACTCCAACATTTACAATTTCATACAAATTATATAGTTTAGTGTATGCAATATTTGTATATAACAAACACAATTATGAGGAGATTTTTGGAAAAAATGGGCTTTGAATGGTGACAGAACCAAACGATTAAGGATTTCAAAATTAAACTTATTTACAAATTAAAATATTTAAGTGACCAAATGTTTTTGTTTGATAAATTATAATATTAAACTCACTTGTAGAGCTTCACACAGGTTTAGGATTAGTGAACTTCTGACTTAGGTAAAATACTCACCTTCTTACATGAACATGCTTTGTACAATGATGTTACCCAAAATATGAATTATAAACATGACAAATGCATACTCCGCTTACTAATATGTTTCAATTATGGACCCTCACATATTTGATAAAATATTTTTGCTCTTCTATATAATATATACCATTGAAGTCTTTTTTTACTCTAACAAGTAAGAAATTGTTACCCATTTACATAACATTGTTTTACTGTTGTCTATATCCCTAAACTATTATCCAATTTTAGTAAATTAGTGACTCCTCGGTAAACTTATATACAGGGATTGAATATTTTAGTGAGAACAAATGTTTTTGTGTGCTTAATGATGCATGTCAATTTTTATTTTATTAACTTCACTTAAGGTCTAGTATTAGTGAGCAAAAAATTTTAACTTTGACTTGTTTAAGACAAATATTTATCCACCATTCTACATGTGTATACTTTATAATAAAATTTTACCACAAACATCTTAAATGATAAACACATACTCATCTTACAGATATGCTTCAATTATCGCATTGTCACAAGTTTGATAAAAGATTGATTTTGCTATTATATATAATATATACCATTGCAGTTTTTTTACTCCTACAAGCAAGAAATATTTACTGGTTTGCATAAGAGCTTGATTTTGCTATCATATAGTTTATATATAACATTAGAATATTTTTTTACTCCAACAAGTAAAAATATGTGTACCCATTTACTCGATATTAATTGACTGTTATTCAAGAACCAAAACTACAAACCAATTAATGAATTAATAACTCCAACATTTATAATTTCATAAAAATTATATAGTTCAGTGTATGCAATATTTGTATGTAACATTCACAAGTATGAGGAGATTTTTGGAAAAAAGGGCTTTGAATGGTGACAGAACCAATCGATTAGGGATTTCAATAGTAAACTTATTTATGGATATAGGCCCTAATCTAAATGTATGCTAAATGCTTAAGCCTTTAAGTCTTAATATTTTGTTGTCTCTTCTCAATTGCATGCTCATGTCAGTTTTAGTCATTATTTTTAGTTTGTGTATCTTCACTGTTTTACTGTCATTGTGTTCTTATCTTATCTTGCATTGTATGCTTACATGTTACTATTGTCTCATTTAGTTGCTACTGGTATTTATGTTTAGCATGTGCTGTCTGCCTTGTTTTATTGTTATACATGTAGTATGTGCTTATCTTGCATTGTATGCTGAATGTTTTTATTGTCTTAATATGTGATTTTTTTTGCAATTGCATGCAAATGTCTCCTTTTGTTAATGTCTTATATATATATGCTGTCTGCCTTTTATGCTCTGCACTTTGCTTGTTATATGTTCACCTTGCTTGCGTGTTCGCTATTGTTGTACAAATGGACAGAATCAAAATAGAGCTTTCGTATTCATACAACATGTAAAATATACTACAGAAATAAACAAAATACTTATGGTTTGAATGATTCAAGATATTAGACTGAATACTTTTGATATTTTTATAAATTATATAATTATAAAAGTATAATTATGCATATTAAATATTTTCTTTAGAAGTATTATTCATATTAGCAAATAAACCCTTTTATAATCCCATTTGGCGTGGTGTCACGTATTAAACAATGTAGAAATTGTTAAAAAAAATCAATCAGTGTCAATATCTATATAATAATAACCACTTTAAAAATCGTCACCAAAAAATTTAGTTTTAAAATTTCTGTTCGATACAATCTATGTAAATCAACAATTATTCCTTTCCGATTTTCGATGGTTTACTGTACTTCACGGACACAACAAATAATTAAATCTATTTTGATCACGATTTTGATTCTTTTAAATCTTATCGGTGTTCTATACGACAAGCATACAAGTCAAACGGAGTAGTTCCCCCTTAATATACCACAATTTTTTTTTACGTATACCAGTAAAAAACAAGGCGTCGATGGAGAACTTAAAACCATGTGCGCATTCACAAAACCATGTTGCGCAACAATAATTGTCTTCGAAATACACAGTTAAATATCTACACTAAAATATGACGGTTTCCGTTTTCAATTCTATGGGTTCATTTTTTTAAACAACGATATCAAAAATTGAAGAGATTTTCACCATTTTTCTAAAAAAAGACGAAAGTTTACTGACATCGCGGACGTTTTAATTCTTACTTTAATGACGGAAGGTTGCGCACGCATATATATCAAAAACAACATACCCGTATGATGACTAGAAACACGGCAAATTTGAAAAAAGTACCGATCGCAACTGACCGAGTATAAAATATTTACGCATTTGAGTAATTTTTTTTTACTTATACAAGTAAAAAAATAACACTTGTTTAAGTATTACCCCTGACTGATGAAGTGCTTTACCGTAAAACGTTGCGTATAGTCCGCATTTACGTATTGTCCGCACCCCTTTCTTGGACCAGAAAATTGCGGAAAAATTCTTATATGCATGTACAATCCGCACGTACAAGTTTTACAAAACGCGTCATAATGAAGACATCCGAGTCCAACTTGGGCGCGCTTTTAAAAAAGTTTTTACTGTAATATGTAATTTATTCTCTTCTAAAATATTATCATTAATGTTTATCGTTTTATTTATTTCTTACGATTGTAATAAATAAAATTAAAAATAGTGCATTGTCATATCGTCTATGTTGATCATTGTTAAACGAATACTCACACATTTCGAAACCAAACCGATTTGTCAACTTTCATTTATCAACGTAAACAAAGAAAAGAAAAAAGATAACACGTTTTATTTCAATCCCTCAAAGATTGCAACCAAAACATCGATCTTCTGCAACGTACTGTAACGTTACATAACGACGCCATTTGCATTTTACGCATAGCTGGTTTAAACATCCTCTATTTTCGTATCCGTTTCAATTTTTATTCGTCATATATAATTAAAATCATAAATAAAAATAATTTAAGTAAAATTAATATCATTACAAAGTATACATAATGAAAGTTTATAAAAGAATCACGTTAGAATAGTACGAAAATACCGCATCTAACACAACAACAAAATGGCGACCGCCAGTGACAACAATCAATGGGTCAAAAAAAAGCTCTACCGAGTTTGTATTTACGTATAATCCGCACCATTCCTTTCCGACTTAGATTAAAAGAAAAAAACTGCGGACAATACGACACTTTTTACGGTAAATGTTTTGAGACCACAATTGTGGCAACACAGGACAAAGAGGGTGTATCTTGAAGGCTGTTCCAATAACAAAACCATAACTCTCATCCGAAAGCTATTGTGTAAGATGTATTAATTTTATAAATAACAACACATGTTATAATCCGTTGCAATAAATTGTGTGTTACATTGTCGGAACAGCCAGGTTAATGGTGTTGGGTATAGGTATTTAAATATCCTAAATGTACCATAAATGTCTTATTAGAATAGAACTAATTCATTTAGGCTTTGGTTGTTTTATGATGGGACGGTCAAACACAACATAAGCAGTGGATAATTTATAGGGTGTTTTGTTATAGTGGGCCACATGAAACGTTCCCGGAGTACAAGTTGGTGTTGGTCAGGGTATTTAAATTTTTGGAAGATGAACTGTCCCATTGTTTAAATACAATACCTATTGTTCTCTTTGCAGTTTATTCTATGGAAGCTTTAAATTTGTCCAGGAGAAATCAATCACCCATTGATTAAATTTTCCTATTCCAAAAACAAAACTCCTGATGAAAATACATTAATCTACATTGATTGAAGGGAGGAATTGTGCAATTCTGAACTAAAATAAACTGAACTGTATTATTTGATGTGCCATTTGAAGAAAAATTGTATACACTGTTTTGAAGAAGTCATAAATAATTTCACAATCTATTTTAAAATGTTTTCAAATAACAAGATTGAAACAGATGAAAAATGAAAATTTGTTATTAAATTTCACTAAATATCCACAGAAATATTTTATGACCTATGGTTATGCTTTCTGTATAATAACTGGGCAGCCCCACCCCACTCCTGTAGAGAACTGCTTATACTTATATATAAAGCATAAGCATAACATTAACAGTTTCATTCAAAGTCAGATTTTACAACAAATAAAAAAAACATAAGCTCTGTATAGCTTTTAGCCAACTATACATGTATATTGGGATACACTATACAGCATGGAGGGTAAGTAAAGGCCATGGGAACTGTCCTTAGTATCCAGTAAAATTCATTGGAAAAGTGTTTGTTTTCATGGAAAACCCATTTATTTTGTTTCAATGAAAACATGACTGCCATCAAGATATGAAATTAGTAGGGGATATGGCAAAAAAATTCTATGCACATACAGTAGATCAAATAAAAAAGAAATTTTTCTTCAGAAGTCATTTACATTAATTGCTGCAATAACAACTTCCTCTTACTTTGATTGTCATCAGTAAATATACTAGTAGGCATATATAATTTCATAAGGGTGTTCAATTTTTTCCACATCAAAATTAATCAATGAATGATTGACTTTTCCCTGTCAGATTTAAAGTACACATTGAATAAATTCCACTGAGAACAATAGGTATTGTATTCAAACAATGGGACAGTTCATCTTCCAAAAATTTAAATACCCTGACCAGCACCATACTCAGGAAAGGTTTCATGTGGCCCGCTATAATACCAAATAATTTTAGCTGAGATTTAATGAAGACCTTAACGCCTCTATTTGCCATCAGGTACTTTGTGAATAAGGCCCAAAATCACTCATCTATTCACTAAATGATTGAATTATTTCTAAACATGTATCTGATAACATATAGAATTTTATTCATTTACATAACAATTTATAGTTTTTTTCACCATTCCACTCCTGAGAGGGGTTTGAAATAATTTATGTAATAGAATTTTTAATGTTTTACTTGATTCCAATCACTGATGCATAAATGAATATTAATCCAAGATAGATCTGAGAGTAACTAATGTCATTATTATGACATAATCAGCCATATATCTGAGAATGCTCGTTAGAAATCTCAAGTAGATCTGAGAGTTCTCTGCGGTTACAATATTATCTGCCTTAAATCCGAGAAAATGCCTTCAATTTGAGGATATTTCAACGTGGGTCTAACATAGTTTTGCAGAACACAACTTCCACACAAAAGCTCATGAAATGCAATATTCTGTTTGAAAATTTCATAAATATTGGTTAAGTAACTCTATGATATGAGATTAACAGTATACTCACATTTTTGTTTTCAAATGGCTCAGGTGTTGATCGTGTTTTCGTTCCTAACATTTTCTTGTACATGTCTTTCTCTGATTCTGTTTCTTTACTTATTTTCTGGGATAATTTTCTTATTTCCTGTTTTATTACCTGAAAACCAATGTGTACAGGGTATATGGCTACAGTTAAACTGGTGAAAAACAAAAATATTGTTTAATTTTCCGTTCTTTTCTAATTTTATATATTATGTGTAGGATAGAATATATTTCAATCCATTACTTACGCAAGTTAAATTTTTTTTCAGTCTAATGATATACCTATTGTGGTATATACAGGAAACATCTAACCTCATCAAATAGCTGTAACCCATAAATGATAATGAAAGAGTTGATTTTTCAATTTTTCAGCTATATCATGGTGTACAGTTTTTATTGGGTGAGGAAAAATGAGTAACAGTAGAAAACCCTGACCTGCGGTAGGAAAACTGACAATCCTGGTCAAGTAAGATAGGAGTCCAGTACACCTTTTCCGTAGTGAGAATTGAACATGCAACTTCTTTATTGATAGACCATGTGATCAATAGTAGATGACTAACTACCTTAACCAATCAGCCTTTGAGGCCCCTTGAAAGTTGATAAATATTTTTTAGTGATACAACTCAGAAATACCTCAGTCAGTGTTCTTAATATATTAAAAGTTTGTCTTACTAAGTCTTACTAAATGCACAAGAAGGCAAAGTGACAATTATAAATTGAGATTGTTTCAGCTTCTATGACAAGATTAAAGAGACCTAAACATTATGCCTTATTTTGATCATAGCCTAATTAATTACTTCATAAATTACTATAATTTTTCATATATATGTATTTATCCAACAAAAAATGTCATTCTGACTTACTTTAGAGTCTGGTTCAAGCTTTAATGCTTTCTGCAGATACTGTATTCCATTTTTCGTTTCCCCTTTTGCTGTGTATGCCTGACAAGTTCACATTTTATAAATTAAAGTGTAACAAGGGATCTACACTGTTTCAGCAAATGGAACACCAAATATATTTCAGAAACTAAATACATCATTACACATTTAGTCACCCTATATTTCCAGAGATAATTATTGTAAATTTCAAAACCTATAACTTATATTCCTAATTCCATAAAATCACATTTTGAGTCAAAGAAAAATTAAACTTTAACTGAATAGTAAGTAGGTCATTATACCTTTAACATTGAAGTAGGATTTATCATTACTATCGTACATACTATAACATAATTGTATATACCGATATAAGATTTAATGGATTGATTGAATGGGTGTTTAACACCCAGTGAGCGATACTTCAGACATAATTTAGACTAAATTACGATAAAGAATTATGATGAACAGCATATTCCTGCAAAACATAAAATTATCCTGTCATCTCAAAAGACTTTTTTTTAAATATGAGTACCTTTCCTATTCTAAACAGAGCTTTGACATTATCTGGCTGTAGGTCCAAGACACACAAACAGGACTTTATTGCTGCATCATATGCTTCAACCTGGAATAAACACATATTCACTCAATTGTTTTGATTATGTTTTCTCCATTTCAACAAGTGTGGATTGTGAGCTAATGCTCACTAGTAATCCCCCCCCCCCCACCACCCCCCTGTCACAAAAAGTTTGCATGTATGTCAGCTATGTGTAAAAAAGTATTCGGTAAACAGGAAGTAGATGACCAAGGAGCATGAAATGGCTTTACACCATATGGCACTAAAGGATAAGGCAATATACAAAATATCAGGCTTCTACATACTATAGTTGCTTAGAAAACTGCGATGAAATTTTTTGTTACAGAAGGACGGACAAGGGTAAAACAGTATACCCCCCTCTTCTTAAGCGGGGGTATAATAACCTAAAAACAACCAAGAAGATCAAATTAAGCAATAAGTATAATATGAAGACTAATTATGATGATATCTGTTTTGTGAAATGAAACATTTAATAAAAGAATTTGTTCACAAAACACATACAATGGATGTAACTGATAATCCTTTCAAATTTAATGGCTAAAAGAATGGTTTCAATGGAGGAAATTTTCTTTGAGGTGTTAGAAATCACCTTAAGAAATTTGACACACAGCACTGAAATGTTTGGTCTTTTAATACAAATGGATGGGGCATCTGTGGATAAATTGAAAAGATAGTTATTCATCTACAATTTATCAGGTGGTTACCAACAATAAAGTCGCTGGTTCAATTCTCAATGTAGGCAGTGTGTGCTGAACTCTATTCAAAATTGACAATGATTGCCAGTTTCCTGCCAAAGGTTCAGTTTTCACCTATTACTTCTGCCTGCTCCCCAATATAAAACTCGCTACATGTACTACAATATAGATGAAAGACTACTAAATGTGGCAATAAACCCGATTCAAACAAGAACCTACCTTAAGCTGACAAGCGGCCATATTATTACTACATTTAAGTCTACAGTCTGCAAGGGTTTGAAGTTTTTCTGGAGTTCCCTGTAATGATCCTGATTCTAAAATCTTTAAGGCTCTGTGGACAAAAATACGAATAAACAAAAGAATAAAAAATTGAAGAATGTGTCCATGGGACACGGATGCCCCCGCTAAAGGAAGTCCCAAACAGGAAGTAGTTGTCCAACAGGTCTGAAAGTCCCTTAGGACGTACAACTTGTGATACTTAACCACCCTGCCAAATTTCAAATTGTTCTAATGTACGGTTTCTGAGTAAAGCTTGACGGAAATTTTCATACTCGTGTTAACACATTTTCAAATCCGCCCAGTCAAAAACAGGAAGTAGTTGTCCCACAGGTCTGAAAGTCACTTAGGACGTACAACTTGTGATACTGAACTACCCTGCCAAATTTCAAATTGTTCTTGTGTACAGTTTCTGAGAAAAGCTTTACAGAAATTTTCATATACTCATGTTAACACATTTTCATATCGGCCCAGTCACAAACAGGAAGTAGTTGTCCAACAGGTCTTAAAGTCGCTTACGACGTACCACTTGTGATACTGAACCACAATGCCAAATTTCAAATTGTTCTTGTGTACGGTTTCTAAGAAAAGCTTGACAGAAATTTTCATACTCGTGTTAACACATTTTCATATCAGCCCAGGCACAACAGGAAGTAGTTGTCCGACAGGTCTTAAAGTCGCTTAGGACGTACAACTTGTGATACTGAACCACAATGCCAAATTTCAAATTGTTCTCATGTACGGTTTCTGAGAAAAGCTTGACGGAAATTTTCATACTCATGTTAACACATTTTCATATCGGCCCAATCGCAAACAGGAAGTAGTTGTCCAACAGGTCTGAAAGTCGCTTAGGACGTACAACTTGTGATACTGAACCACCCTGCCAAATTTCAAATTGTTCTGATGTACCGTTTCTGAGAAAAGCTTGACAGAAATTTTCATACTCATGTTAACACATTTTCATATCAGCCCAGTCGCAAACAGAAAGTAGTTGTCCGACAGGTCTGAAAGTCGCTTAGGACGTACAACTTGTGATACTGAACCACAATGCCAAATTTCAAATTGTTCTCATGTACGGTTTCTGAGAAAAGCTTGACGGAAATTTTCATACTCATGTTAACACATTTTCATATCGGCCCAATCGCAAACAGGAAGTAGTTGTCCAACAGGTCTGAAAGTTGCTTAGGACGTACAACTTGTGATACTGAACCACCCTGCCAAATTTCAAATTGTTCTGATGTACCGTTTCTGAGAAAAGCTTGACGGAAATTTTCATACTCATGTTAACAGATTTTCATATCAGCCCAGTCGCAAACAGGAAGTAGTTGTCCGACAGGTCTGAAAGTCGCTTAGGACGTACAACTTGTGATACTGAACCACAATTCCAAATTTCAAATTGTTCTGATGTACGGTTCCTGAGAAAAGCTTGACATGTTGTCGCGGGGGCATAAAAAATATTTCTTATTAAGACATTTTTTTCAAACCAAACATTTTTAAAACATTTGTAGTGTAAACTTCAACTTCAAAAAACATGAATGAACATTTGAAAAATACTTCTTTTTTACATTAGGAATTTTTTCCAACAAAACTGCCATTCAAAATCAACTTGCATGACTTTAAAAATACAAGAAGTGCTATTTATTAAAATAATTACATTCATCTTGGTTTAAAAACATAAAAAACATACAATACAGTACTTACTTGTTATAGGAGTTGATGGCACCTGCAAAATCATTTCTAGTAAATAATGTATTTCCTCTTTCTCTTTTCTGTTCTCTAAAATTAAAGATGAAAATAAACACTTTAAAACATTATTTAGCACAACGAGAGCAATGTCATGTACTCTAGTATTGTTGATGTGTGTTTAAAGGCGGGCTGGTTGAAATATACAAAGATAATCAGTATTGTGTTGAGCTTGACTGTTCAAATGCCAAAATTGTCTATCCAAAGCTGATGCCCTGCTTGACCCATACTGGTAAACAGTGTCATAACCAAATACACTAAAGCTTGAAGTATTGGGAGCAGCTATAGAATTTTTCAAGTGAGGAGATCTTATTATACTATAACTGTGTACCAAGTTTCATAAATATGTTAAGTCATAATGAAAACTAGATGAAAAGTATGCCCCCGCAGCTGAGAATTAAAGGTTGATATGTTAGTTTTTTTTAGGAAGTATAGTGTGTCTTAGACACAAATGATGCCTTCGCAACATGAACTGTGTGTTGCAACAGGCAGAAATTGTAAGAAAAATTGGAAATCAAAATCCATTAGCCTGCACACTTTTATTATTTCCAGAAACATCCTCCTAAATATGAATACAGTAGCTCTAATAATAGGGCATTAAATGGGACATTAAATGATACCCTGCCACGTTGCATTGTTTTTAATATTCATGGTCATATTTTATTGAATTACATATCAGTTTCCAGGAACAGCTGAGCATGATAAAAGTCCATCTCAGAAGACAATTTTTACCTTGATCCTAGCCCTATAAAACTATTTCAAATTGGCACAACTCAAAAACTACAAATGGGATTGTGCTGAAAATTTAACCAGATTTTCATTTTATAGTACTTAACAATTGTGCAAAGTAAAAAAAAATCTGTTGACATGTTTTCAAGTTACCATATTTAAACCAACAATTGTTGACAAAAAAAATCCTTAAATTTGATTAAGTCAAAAACTACAAGGTGGATTGTTCTGAAAACTGAACTTGATCTTCATTTTATAGCATTTAATAGCTGTGCAATTTTTAAATAAAATCATTAGACATGTTTTCAAGTTATCATCTTGTAACCGAGGCACAGACAGACAGACAGACACTCATATTAATACTGAGGGCATCACATTATACCCCTCCACTTTGTGTGGAGTCATATTAAAATGAAAAACAAATCCTCAAAAGACATGTACCCTTATCTCAGCTATCTGGTCTGCAAACTAAAGTCCAACTATCTGTAGTTTTAAAAATATTTAACAAAAATCAAAATCCTTTGGCCCTGCCCACCCCCACTGTGTAAACATTTTGCAAAATATACATGTTGTAGCCCTAAAACTGTAGGATTATCCGGACGGGTGGGCAGACGGATGAAGTCAGGGGGAGGGGGCATACTAGGTGAATTATTATGCCCCTCCCTCGACTTTTCACATTTTTCGTATTTTATATTTTTATAGAGGACCTTGACATTCTAGGAAAGGTCATCATTTAGTGTACATATGTCACATGTTTCATTAAATGGCTAGTACATGTACTTGGAAGAATTGTTATATAAAGAACCAAAATATGCACCAATTGTTTGGTTTGATAGACCAGAAATACCATTCTGATATGGAGTACTTACCCCATTGAAAGCCTCTCATCTATGTCTAGCTTATGGAGGTCTGGAGCTTCATCTTTCTTTATGAGCTTGATAGTGTAAGTTATGGTAGCATTAGGCGGAATGTCTGGATCTCTATAATAAACATAACTAAATGCTACATTGTTGAAATGAGAAATGGTTAGAAGTGATCTACTTTTCAAACATATAAAGACCTATTATTTGAGTCTCTTTAGTATATCTGTCCATGTCTCTTCAGTATATCTGTCCATGTCTCTTTAGTATATCTGTCCATGTCTCTTTAGTATATCTGTCTGAGCTTATGAGCTTAAGACTTGGAGGTATCTACAAAACATTTAGAATTTATTGTTAAATAATTCAACTTATCTTTAGCTCAAAATTAAAAAAAATATCAATAACTTCAATGTTATTCAATAATAGGTCTAACTAGATATCAGTGAGATGGTACCCATCTCTGTAGGCCCCTTGGACCTTTAGGTCAAAGTCAAAGGTCATCAACCATGGTATGGGACACATCGCCTTGATATTATCTACCCAAAATTCCAAATATCAAAAGCCTACCTCAAAAGATAAAAAAGTTACAGGCCAGACATGAATTTGTCATTCAGAAAGCAATAATGTGACCTAAGGTCAAAGTTCAACAACCATGGTATGCGACACATCGATTTGATATTATCTACCCACATTCCAAATATCAAAAGCCTACCTCGAAAGATAAAAAGTTACAGCCCGGGCATAAATTTGTCATGCAGAAAGCAATAATGTTACCTTAAGGTCAAAGTTCAAGGTCAAAGGTGATCAACCACTGTATCCCACACATCGCCTTAATACTATCTACCCACATTCCAAATATCAAAAGCCTACCTCGAAAGAGATAAAAAAGTTACAACCCGGACATAATTAGTTTTGGATGGACGGATGGAATGACGGACGGATGGATGGACATACTGATTACTATAGGGCGTCTGCCACAAAGTGGCATGGCCCTAATTTAAAACTGTCTGAATCTTTGTTTGGAATATATAGTACATAGTTAAGCCATGTTGAAAATGGTTAAAAGCATAATACTGTTATCTATAATGTACTTCCTGTATTCTAAGATGATTACAATGGTTTCCTCACATTTCCACTTAGTCTCTGTTTGTAACTCTATACATATATATAAGCACAAAAAAAACCAGTCTGAATCACTTTCATACAAACCTTCCAAGCTCTCCATATGCATATTTTGGATCAGTTATAAGTTCAATGGTCTGTCCAACCTTTGTTGTCATGACACCCAGGTCCCATGCTAATGAAAAAATGATACATGTGTATAATCTAACTGGTATCAGGCTCTTTAAAAAGTTTATTTTCAAAATAATGACCAATTTTTGTTGCATTTGTGTTAGATGATGGTTTTCTGAAAAGGTAACATTATCCAGACTATCTTTTAAGTTTTACAATATAACCTTCAGGTTTTACTACTTATTGAACAACAATCTGTTAACAGTTTTTTGTTCTAGAATTCGAGAATACTTTTTATTCCATCCTACTACTGCAAGGTCAAATTTTATAAACACATTTTGTACCTTGAATAACATCACCTTCACCAACATAAAAAGTAAACTCTGTTAAACTATCTACAATGCTGCCATCTTGTAATCTTCCACTAGTATTAACTGTAACAACTTCACCATGGTAGGGTTTTATGTCTTCAACATCCACACCTTCTAGAACCTGGAGAGAGAAACAGATTTATTTACATCTTGATTTTTAAAAAAATTTTATTTTGTTAAACCACACATGCAATGGAATATGTGATATAAAATAACCAAGCATTTACATAAATTGGTCACAAGCTTCAAACTGTTAAATAAGAAATATTACTCTCTAAACTGAATCCTGTTAACTTTAATATTTGATTGATTGATTTCTTGAAATGCATGTTATCTACATTTGTGTACTAACTAACAAATTGCATGCATTGACAAAGAAGAAAATGGGATGGATACATGATCAAGAATTTTAAGAGAAAGAAAACAGATGCTATAGTTGCTAAGAAGACAGGAGGAGTTCAGATACATGGAGTAGCTTTACAGCAAGGTTCACAAAGAAGCATGGAAAATTAAAAACTACACCTACTTAAAACAGCTTCATTTACGAAAAAAAAACAGTAGTTTTTTTACAACCTTTTTTTTCCAAATGTTAATGGTGTTAAAACGGTTTCAGTACATGTATATGCCCTTCTAATCATGTAATAAACTGACATGATTACAATGTATTCATCTTCTATACATTATGCATGCATGTATGTATACATGCATTTTTTTTAAAGAAAACTATAAATTACTTGGTTCTGTGACCTTTAATATCAATATATTAAAATGATCTGTAGTTTCTAATAAAGAGAAATGCATTCTAAACAAATTTTAATTTCACTGGAATTTATAAAAATAATAAACACAAAATAAAAGAATGTTTTTGACTTCACAAAAATTAATACCTTTCTTTTTAATAACCCATTCCCAAGTAGATCTAAATATCCATCTTCTCCTTCCTCACCATCTTTCTTTTCTGTTTTTTCTACCTTTACACATTCATCTTTCACATCATTTTCTTTCACACTATCTGGATTTATTGCAGTTGTTTCACACTTGTTGAATTCCTGATTGTCTGTTGTCAAGTGTTGTGAATTGGACTCATCTTTGTTTTCTCTTAACTGTTCAACATTTTGTAAAGTAGCTTTTTCTGTAAAATTTTCATTAGTTTCACTACCTGAACTTGCTGATTCTTTGTCATGTGTTTCTGAAGATTCACTATTTTGTTCCCTTTCATACTTTTCATCAAATTTACACACTTCCGTAACATATGTTGCTATATTTTTGGAAAAATCAGCAACAATTCCATTTGATATGTCATCTACAACATCCTCTAAAATTTCATTTGAAACATCTGTAGTCTGCAACTTATCAAAAGTTTCAAAATTGTCTGTTATTTCACCATTTTCATCTTGACCGTTGAAAATTGTTTCATTTGCTACATGTACTTCTGAATCGTCATTTTTATTTTTTAAACTATTAATATGGTCAATAGGCAAAACATCTTCATTATCATCAACTGCTGTGATTGATTCATCTACGTTCAAATTGAGGTTTGCAAGCTGTTCCCTTCTTTGCTGTTCTGTTATAGCATTTGTATTTTGATCTGAATCTGACACTGCAATAAAAATTTAGTAGAAATTGCAATTCGTGGACCAAATAAACCTTAAAAACAATTCTTAAAACCATAAAAATGAGATCAAGGATTAGTGACAGTGTCAGACTGACATGTGCTCCTGTGCTGACCAAATTAACACTTTCTAATACATGTATTCAAATTTTAATGAAACAGTGCTCATTATTTGACCAGAATGTGTCAACACTTTTTAAATGAAAGAAGACAGACAGAAGAAAGCATATAAAGTCTTCATTGTCAACGTTCAGAAATTGTAAAGATTTATGCATCTTGCTTCATTACATGCAATATCACCAGTGCCAATAAGATAATCATGTCATCAATAAGATTGCCAGAATACAATGGTGAAAAACCAAAATTATTGTTAAGAAAACAAGTGGCTTAGAATTGGATCAAGCCCTTACACGTAGTATTTTCAAAATTGTTATCGACAGAGTAAATGGTAAGAATACCCCACAATATTATGCTTAATTCTTACTCAATGTACTATAAAAATCGAAGTATGTGTCCATGGGACACAGATGCCACTGGCTAAATGAAGTCCCTAACAGGAAGTAGTTGTCTGACAGGTCTGAAAGTCGCTTAGGACGTACAACTTATGATACTGAACCACCCTGCCAAATTTCAAATTGTTGTCATGTACGGTTTCTGAGAAAAGCTTGACGGAAATTCATACTGACAGCCGGAAATTGAATGCCCCCCTACATGTCGTCACGATGGCATAAAAATCATTATGCAAATACAACATATAATTAAAAATAATGTGTTGGGATGCAAACACAGAAGTCGCCCAAAATCCACATGGATAGTATTGCTTTCTACTCAGGGCACAGAAATGTACCTACACATCAAATTTCATTAAAATCAGACAACGTTGAAAATTTGATGCATTTTTGGTAGCCATTTTGAAACACACGGTCGAAAAAAAATTCCAAATGTGGATTTCTACTTGGGACACATAAATCTACCTCCACACCAAATTTTGTTGCAATCGGTGCACATTAAATTTCATTGAGATCGGATAACGTTGAAAATTTAATTATACACATTTTTCACCACCATTTTGAAACACGACGTCAGAAAAAAAATCTCAAAGGTAGCATTTCACTCAAAATACTAAAATCTACCTCCATACCAAATTTCGTTGAAATCGGACCACGGGAAAATTTTTGCCATTTTTGGGTGGGCGTCGTCAAGTGGTGGCCATTTTGAAATGGCGCCCATTATTGAAAATCTGACTATCGACTGCACCCCTCCATATGTCTATCTACATGTACAAATGTGCCAAGTTTTCATTTGATTCTATTAAGGCGTCTCTGAGAAATGTGTTGGACAAGTTCACAATCTAGAAAAAGTGGAAACCAAAATAGGTGCAAAACAATAAGTGGGCGACTGAATTTATTGCTGATCTCATGCAACTTATATACTAGTACATGTATATCGTTAATTGAAATGGTCACTTAAAATTTTGTTAACTTCCTTGATACTGAATTTGCAGTCCACAATAAATAGAAAACAATGAGTCTTAAATACCTTGTACACACTACAATACATTTCTTTTCTGTATTAAAAGATACAAGTATTCAAAAATGAAGATGGATGTTGAAAAGTTTTTATTTATTTTTTTTTATCAATTACAACAATAAAAAAAATATTGAAAATTTTACCATAAATAATAAAAAGCACCAAAAATGCCATGTGATATATATACCCAGCATACATACTAGTAACACACAAAGAAAGATACATACCAACCATTTCTGAATCTGTGTGTTAAGAGCAAGTAGAAAACAGTCGAGTTGGTGAGATCATTTGTTTTGGTAATTTTACTTGTTATTTAGTTTTAAATCAAGATAAATGTCAATGAGCTTTCTATAAGCATCTATTGACTGATTGCATTGTATTCCATTCACAAAGTTCAAAATATGTATGCCTACTTTATTAGTTGATGCAAATTATCTGAGACCTAAAAGGGACAAATGTCACCTGTAAAAAGTGATAATATTCATGTGATAATTACAGGTGTTAAGTGTAAATGGTATAATTAACAGATATTCAATTGCATATACATGTAGAACTGATTTATACAAACAAAAACAAAAATAAACCAATTCAAATATAAAATACAAAAATACTTAAGTTTATTAATATGAAAAAATTTAGAAATTAAAATGTACATAAAATGTAATTACTAAACATAGCTACTAGTAGCAGTTAAAAAGAATTATTTTGCTTCAACATGTTCAAAAACATTAAAAATACATAAAATGCATCTTATTGCTTTTAAACAAATTGTTGTGTCTGACATGTCTGAAATAATAACTTTTTAAAATTTTAATGCTTTGAGTTTGATCATAAGGTTTTAAATACTTACTTTTATAAAAAATTAATGTGTTAATCAATCTCTAAATACAAAAAAACATTTACCAGCATGTGTACATGTTTATTTTATCATGTGCATGCATCGATGTGGAATTTTAATAGAAGGTGCATATCATTGTTGTGAAAATCATCAATGATACCAGTGGAATTCGAACCCTCAACCTCTGTGTCTGAATTCAGGGCTCTGGAAAGACTTCCATTTGAACCCCCACTAAAAATGCATTATTTCAAATGTAAATTAAAGAATTTGGCACTGCCACTGGGTGGCAACCACACAGCCATGCATTGCCAATTGGGCAAGTGCAAGCCGTTTTAACTCCATGTATCTTGTGATAGTCTAATGCATTGCATATTTTTTATTTTTTATTTGGGGGGGGGGGGGGGGGTTCAATTGGAAGTCTTACAAGGCTTTAACCTACTGAGCTAAAGAAGTACTTCCAGATTAAGGCTGCATTTATCCTTGCTACACTACATTAGCGAGACACCCTGACAAAGTAAGAATGCTAATTTTAAAGACCTCAAATTCACATGTGGTGCATGCAGCAATCACGCTGGGTATTCAGACACATAGAAGCGGGTGGAAACACAAAGAACCGGGTGAGGTGAATGGAAACATCTTGTTCATGTAGGGGTGTTATTTTCTTTCTGAACGTATTGAAATAGGACATGTAGGAGACAGAAATAAGTTTATGGTTTAGTGCCAATTTGCCGAATCCCAAATTGCCGATTCCCAGATTGCCACGTCCAATTAGCCGATTCCCAGTTTGCCGATTCATTCATATTTTACCATTAAAGAAAATATTTTAAGTTCAATAACTTAAATGCAATTATATTTGAAATTTTCTTTTTTATAGCAATTTAAATTTTTTCAATCACTAGTTATTGGTTTTTTTATATTAATTCAAAACAATAAGGACCCAAGCTGATGATTTAAAGTTCCGTAACTTGATTTTTCTCAGCTATCATATTTGTTTAAAGCAAAGAATGTCCAAAGCCGAAACTTTATAATTTTATAAGCCGATAATTCCTTTTTTGTCACTTAAATTAATTAATTTATTTATAAATTTTCCTAAACACACATTGCTCTCGAAACAATTCTTTTTACACCATTTGGATTGTTCTTAATTGGTTTAATAATATGTAATTGGTAAAAACTGGGAATCGGCAAATTGGACACGGCAATCTGGGAATCTGCAATTTGGGTGGGATTCGGCAACTGGAATGCACCTAAGTTTATACAGCCTTTTGTATGTCCCTGAACTACTAATACACCTGCAAGTATTGTTCGTTTTTATCGGAGAAAAAAATCTGCAGGAACATCATGAACACGGAAATTAAGTTTTTTTGGTCAATATAGAAACCCAAATCCATACTTCATTACTTGATTATCTTTCAAAAGTTGAACTTCAAAACTCGATGTTTTAAGCACAGTATTCTTCATATTCCAAACATTAAGTTGGCTAAATTTAAACACACAAAGTAAACTTTACAGGAATTCCATAATGGACCCATTTCCAGTTTTAAACGATTTATCTCCCCTTTTCGTCCGGTTAAGGCTGTCATCACTAAAGGACTATGATTTTAGAAATAAAGA
Organism: Limnoperna fortunei; assembly: GCA_944474755.1. NCBI lineage: Eukaryota > Metazoa > Mollusca > Bivalvia > Mytilida > Modiolidae > Limnoperna > Limnoperna fortunei. The sequence goes on along the minus strand of OX104116.1, from coordinate 30,627,952 downwards.
TTTTGTATTATTTTTTTATTGTTTGTCTAGACCAATTAAATTTTCATCTAATAAACATTATGGCAGAATAATACTATAGCCATAGGCAACAGGTGAGTTTGAATCTTTGAACACGGATGTCACTGGTTTAATTTGTTTAATCAAGCTACATTGTATAAAACAGCTGGGGTTCTACCTTTTATTAGCATCAGGTAAAATGGCAAATAAACATCAGTTAATTAACGATCATGTTTACACAGCAGGGAGTTATAATAACATCCTTACTCAGATACTGACACCTGTCATTCACCTGAAATGTGAAAATTTATCAAAGACAATTGTCAATTTCAAAAGTTTTCAACAGGACAAAGTGCGGCTATAGCTGCAGTATTTAGTACCAGAAGTGGACACTAGGTGGCATTTTTTAAATTGGAAAGTCGTCAATTAGTTAGAAACATTTTAGAATTGACACACGCTGTGTAACATAGTCCGATAATCCCCTGCCGGGGCCCGTCCAAGGTGCAAAACAGCGGATTTTGCAACACCGGTCTGGGTCGGTATCCAGACAAATCCCCGCTCGGACATTTCCCTGTTCGTCATTTTTGTAGGTCCGGACATTTCCCCGTTCGTCATTTGTGTAGACCCGGACAAATCCCCACTTATGAAATTGTAAGGTTGGACAATTCCCCGCAAAAGCTTGAAAACGTACTTTAACTATTTCATAAATTATTGTATAATCGAAAATATTTTAAAGTACAAGCGAGCATAATATAAAGAAAGAATCTAAGTCGGCCATTTACCACTCCTCTGTTATAATTATAAAGGTAATAAATGGAATATGCAAATTATGTTTGCAAACTATTTTAATTAATCCTTTGCAGTTTTCCTACTTTTAATTAATTTACCACGGCTTGAGTGTGGTTGTTGATTAATAAAGTCAGCCTCGCTCAATTAAAGTTGTTTGATCGTGAACGATATTAACAAACACCTTTAACACCTTATTATCTCCACAAATGAGACAATTAAAAAGTTTTCAATCCTAAACAAACAACGTCAACAGAAGCAGTGATTCAATATTATGTCTATTAATAATGTCCGGGTATGCAAATCAATTAACGGGGATTTGTCCACCCGTGAAAAACACCGAACGGGTAATTGTCCGGGTTATGAAAAATAGCAAACGGGGAAATGTCTGGGCGGGGGATTGTCCGACATTCGTCTGGGTCTGCAAATTTCATCGTTTCCAGATGTTAACAAACATTTTCGTCCAGTTAAACTAGATATAATTCACTTCTTTAGATATTTTTCTCTACGAATATAATAATCATACCTTTAATCAAGATGATTTAATATTGTGTTTTTGCTAGTATAAGACAAGAGATGATTTAAGTTCATTTCTAAGCTCATTTCCATGGATACTCTTACATCCGGACATTTCACTTTCATTTTGAACAAAAAAAATTCATGTGACAACCACTATGTGACTTAAGTCCAGTGCTTAAATTAGCTTGATTGAAGGTATGATGATTATATTCATAGAGAAAAATAAAGAAGCGATTTATACATAGTTTAACTGGACGAAAATGTTTGTTAACATATGGAAACGATGAGATTTGCCTAAATCCGCCGTTTTGCTTGTGTAGAGCTCTCTGACGTCCCACGCAAAAAAAAACAAAAAACAAAAAACGTTGGACGTCAGAGTATTCTCGGACTATGTGTAACTCTAAACCTCCAACTTAAAATTTTTTTACAAAAAATATCCAAAAACTAAAATTAGTATAGTAAACAAACTACCTGAAAGGTTGTATCAGTTGTACAAAATAACAAAAATAAGGCTATTAAGACAAACAAAGACAGTGATAAGATTTATTTTCTGTCATAAAAAGGTCAAACCGGTAAATTAGAAGTCACCGGCATGTTTTTAATACTATGAAATTATTTTGACAGCCAAATAACAGTGGCCATGAACAGATAAATATCTCATAATTCTTAAGACTTACTATTTCGTAGAAAATCTGGTAGGTGTAACAAATGTAAGAAATAGAAAAATCCAGAAAGGCCAACTTTCAATTTCAATTTTCGATTCGGGAATTTACGACATCAGAACTGACATGTCGAAAGAGTCGAATAAACCGACTATAAATTTTAAAACATAGGAATCATTTTTAAAGACAAATAAGTACTGTCGGGTTTAAAAATAAGAACAATTTTGAAATAATTCATCAACGTAAATTACGACAACCGTACACGAGAACGTCAACTGGTTTCCAAACTGGAGCTGCCTCAACTCGTTAGATTTGCAAAATGCAGAGAATAACTCCTTAATTATGTTTTATACAATATGCAAGGTATTTATACGAAACATTCCCGGCTTATGTTAGTGTCAAATCTCTATATACATGTACTTATTCTTAAGAACATTATTTTTGCGTGTTGGATCGACTCCCATATTATATGAAAAAAAAGGAACGAACGAAAAGTGTGTGTGTCACTGTGTGGGCTTTTAGTTTTGCGACGTTTCGGCCATAGTACCACTTCGTCCATAGAAAGATTAATAGGTTCTTTCATACGTTTTTTGGAGAGACAGGGATGATCTATCACGAGTGATAGAAATTTTATGTCTTTTCGCGAGTGGAGACTTTCGCAAAAACGCATGAAAGTACATATTTCTTCCGTAAACCAACAACTTTCACACTGCTATCCATTGTTTTATACTCCATTGATTGTCTCCGACATCCAATCAGAACGCCAGAAACAAGAACGTCATAGAAGAACGTTGTTATGCTTCCATAACAACGTTCTTGTTTCTGGCATTGTGATTGGATGACGCAGCAAGTACAGATGTGTGCATGTGAGCTCATCTGTACTGGGTCATCTGTACCAGAAATCGGTCATTTACGGAAGAATCAGCCATTCGTTACCAAGATGTTTCAGCCATGGTTTTGTGTAACTAGTTTTATGTGAAATAGTTGAGAATCTTCTTATAATGTATATTACAAAGAAAAATTTGAATTAAATAAATAATTAAAAATCGAGGAATAATTAATTACAAATTAAAGGTTTTAATCACAATAAAAGTACAATAATTGATCCATTTCCAGTTTTACATGATTTATCTCCCCTTTTACTTCGGGGCTGTCATCCCTAAAGGACTGATATTTGAAGTAAAGATTTTATATTAGTTTTTTATTGTTTATCTAGACCAATTAAATTTTCATCTAATTAACATCATGGCAGAATGTTACTATAGTCATAGGCAACAGGTGAGTTTGAATCTGAAAAGGATGTCACTAGTAAATTTGTTTAATCAAGCTATAAAACAGCTGGGGTTCTACCTTTTATTAGCATCAGGTAAATGGCCAAATAAACATCCGTTAATTAATTAACGATCATGTTTACACAGCAGGGAGCTATAATAACATCCTCTGCACTCAGATATTGACACCTGTCATTCACCTGAAGCATGAAAATTTATTAAAGACAATTGTCCATTACAGGACAGGCTATAGCAGCAGTGTTTAGTACCGGAAGTGGACACTAGGTGGTGTTTTTGAAATTGGAAAGTCATCAATTACTTTGATGTTGATTTGATGGAACACTCAAAGGATGACCCAAGCTTAAAAACAAGCTAACTTTAAACAAGGTAATAATTTTGATAAAAAATAATGAGTATAAAGTTCTTTAAAGTAACGACTAAAATGCACAAAATGAATTGTTTAACTTGACATTTGTTTTTATTCATTTAGCTAGAAATAATACAGCCACCTTCAGAAAATAAATTCAATTCAATTAAAATCAGTATTTCTTGTAATATATATTATATGTTTATAATGAGTAGTTCTAAATTATATTTCAATTTTCTGGCATTTCTTAATGACAAATATTTAACAGAAACATATTCTAATGATGCTAATTATGACATCCAACAGTAATACTATAAATACTACAATACTGTACATGTAAATATAGTATGGCTGCAATGACTATGGCAGGTTTAACCTATGGCCAAAATGTACTATGGAGGAACGGAGTATGGCTGAAAGGTCCAGATATCATGTGTGTGTGTGTGGGGGGGGGGGGGGGGGGATGGGGGTGTTTGTTATCAATAGTATACATACCTGTAGCTTCTTTATAGAATTAACTTCAAATGATAATTTCAAATACATGTGCATCATATATGTCTGCTGATAACCATACTCTCCAGCATTGTGCCTTAACATGTTCTTGATAGTCATGCACAAATTCATTTTGTCATAAAACACAGTTTTGCACAGGGGGCCCAGGTGGCCAAGCAGTTAAGGTAGTTCTTCTACTATTGATCATGTGGTCTGTCAACACTGAAATTGCGGGTACGATTCTCACTGCAGGCAGGCTGTACTCGACTCCAATCTTAATTGACAAGGATTGCCAGTTTTCCTACAGCAGGACCGGGGTTCTCTCTGGGTATTCCAGCTTCCTCCCCCAATAAAAACTGGACGCCATGATATAGCTGAAAAATTGCTGAAAATGGCATTAAAACACCATTCAAACAAACAAACAGTTGTGCACATGTATTCTGTTTCAATTTTCTTTTAGGACCACCCTTTGCTGCTCAGAATGAAAAAAATAAGCAAGTTCTGCATTTAGATGTGTAAATAGTATGCATACTAGTACATGTAGCTTCTTTTCAGAATTAACTTCCAAAGATAATTTCAAATACATGGTTATCAAATATGTCTGCTGATAACCATATTCTCCTTCAGTATCGTGCCTCAACTTGTTCTCAGACTCAATATATAGTCATGCATAAATTCGTTTTGTCATTAAAAAACGGATTTGCACATGCATTATATTTATGGGCAATTTTCTTTTTGGACCCCACTTTGCTCCTCAGGAATGAAAAAATAAGAAAGGTTCGAACTTAGATGTGTAAAATTCTCCCAAATACACAGTATATGTATATTCCGATACCTATTGTAATCCCAAAAATTCTTCAACTTATAGTACATGTACTACAAACATTTTAAACCAACATTCCAATTTAAACAAATTTTATATGAATAACATTTTTAAGTACATTTTATAGTTTTTATTGTCAGAATCAACCTAATTACACATACATTATCGAGAACTGGAGACATAGTAAAAAGATGAGGTCGTTTGAAAATTTTGAAGTTCTTTGCAATAACAACATGCTGAGCTGTAATTTTTTGCAAGTGTGTAGTAGTTTATCTATGAAAAAAAATGGGTAAATAAAAAAATAATATCTATTTAATATCTAGCTGGATTCTGGCAAGCCCAACATATTAACAGGTTATTACACCTTGCCTGGGAGCTTCCCTGGAAGGTGAATTTGCTAACTTTAGTCTCTAGGGACATTTCATTAGTTTTGGCTCCTAAGTTGGGCCAGCTGTAACTTTTTTATCTTTTGAGGTAGGCTTTTGATATTTGGAATGTAGGTAGATAATATCAAGGCGATGTGTTGCATACCATGGTTGATAACCTTTGACCTTGAACTTTGACCTTAAGGTCACATTGCTTTCTGTATGACAAATTTATGTCCGGTCTGTAACTTTTTTATCTTTTGAGATAGGCTTTTGATATTTGGAATATAGGTAGATAATATCAAGGCGATGTGTCAAATACCGTGGTTGATAAACTTTGACCTTGAACTTTGACCTAAAGGTCACATTATTGCTTTCTGTATGACAAATTCATGTCCGGGGTGTAACTTTTTTAGCTCACCTGACCCGAAGGGTCATGTGAGCTATTGCCGTCACTTGGCGTCCGTCGTCCGTCCGTTCAACTTTTCAAAAATCTTCTTCTCTGAAACCACTTGACAGAATGCAACCAAACTTGGTATAGTTGTTGCTTAGCATGTCCTTTACCAAACTATCGTTTGGATTTTTGATTCGTAAAATAACATGGTCGCCATGGCTAAAAATAGAACAAGGGGGTTTATTGTTCAAAAAGTATTACAGATACAGGAAAACCGAAGAGACCTTCCTTCTTCAGCATCAAAAGCTCTACAAAACAGTCCATTGGTTCAAAGTCGTATGACGACTCCTTGTAGGAGTTATTGCCCTTTAATTATCAAAATTGATGATTTTTGCCATTTTTGCCTCCAAATCTTGAAAATTATTAGAACTAGAGAAAAAGTTAGCATTGTTTAATTGTTCTGCTCTATGAGAGCTACAAAAATGTCTTTAGGGTCAAGATTTTCAGATAAACTATTTAAGAGTTATTCCACTTGAACTGTTTTTTTTAATCAGTTTTAATTGATTTTTAAAAATCTTCTCCTCTGAAACCACTGAAAGTACTGCTTTGAAACTTTGTACACATTATCTGTCAAATGTCTTCAACCAAGTTTGCACAAACCATGGCTGCAGATTAACCAACATGACTGACATGGCTAAAAATAGAAGGTGGGGTCAAAATACAGTTTTTGGCGTATAGCTCAAAAAGTATTACAGATACAGGAAAACCGAAGAGATTTTCCTTCTTCAGCATCAAAAGCTCTACAAAACACTCCATTGGGTCAAAGTCGTATGACGACTCCTTGTAGGAGTCATTGCTCTTTAATTGTCGAAATTGATGATTTTTGCCATTTTTGCCTCAAAATCTTGACAATTATTAGAACTAGAGAAAAAGTTAGCATTGTTTAATTGTTCTGCTCAATGAGAGCTACAAAAATGTCTTTAGGGTCAAGATTGTCTGATAAACCGTTTAAGAGTTATTCCACTTGAACTGTTTTTTTAATCGGTTTTAATTGATTTTTAAAAAGCTTCTCCTCTGAAACCACTGAAAGTACTGCTTTGAAACTTTGTACACATTATCCGTCAAATGTCTTCAACCAAGTTTGCACAGACCATGGCCACAGATTAACCAACATGGCTGCCATGGCTAAAAATAGAACGGGGGGGGGGGGGGGGGGGGGGTGTCAAAATACAGTTTTTGGAGGGAAAAGCCTCACTCACTCACTCACTCACTCACCAGTTTTACTGTGTTTATTTTTGCTTTATTAATTGTGGTATAACTGCATTTCTGATAATAAAGTTAATATTGACCTCTGGAGACTGGGGGATTATAGCTGTATTATATCTATTATACAGGTGAGTAATTTGCTTTCACCAAAGTAATATTGTTTGTTTGTTTGTTTGATGGTGTTTAAGTCACTTTCAGCAATTTTGCAGCTATATCATGGCGTCCAGATTTTTATTGGGGGAGGAAGCCGGAGTACCTGGAGAACCCCCCGACCTCCGGTAGGAAAACTGGCAATCCTTGTCAATTAAGATTGGAGTCGAGTACACCCTGCCTGCAGTGAGAATCGAACCCATAATCCCAGTGTTGACAGACCACGTGATCAATAGTAGACGAACTACTCTGCCAACGAGGCCCCCACAAAGTAATATTAAGTAGACATATAGTAAAAGTTGCGCCTGTCTGCTGCCATTAGACACCTAAACTTCTGTGGTGCAATAAATTGATACTGATATTTTTTACTTACATGTACCGGTAGTATTACAATAAATTGTGTTTTATGTATTCTTGTTTTTGTCAGGTACATGAGGACACACCTCACTAGCAGTTGTAATTGCCACAGTTCATGAGGACACACCTCATTAGCAGTTGTAAGAGCCACAGGTACATGATCGAGGGCACATCTCACTAGCAGTTGTAAGTGCCACAATGAATGAATGGTCACCAGTAGCTAGAGAGGTGTATGACCCCTTAAAAGCTGGCAGTATAGATGCCACAGATAATGAACCACATGATAATGGCATCGTACGGGCAATGCAGGCTAAATACAAACCAAACAAAGATGTTGTTGGGGATCCAGAAAAAACCTTATTTCTTGCTCGTCTTAATCCTAAGACAGATGAACAAACAATAGAACAAAAATTTTCCAAATATGGATCAATCAAGAGATTTAGATTAATAAGAGATATTATTACTGGTTTTTCACGTTGTTATGGGTTTGTAGAATACTCGGACCATAATGCAGCTGAATTGGCGTGGAGAAAGGCATATAAACTTGAAATAGATGGTTGTGAAATTTTTGTAGATTATGAATGTGAACGAAAACTTAAAGGATGGATTCCTAGAAGGTTTGGTGGTGGTTTTGGAGGGAAAAAAGAATCTGGACAATTAAGATTTGGTGGAAGAGATCGTCCATTCAGAAAGCCTATAATTAATCCTTTAATGAATATGAAACAAAATTATGATAGAGATTTGGATAGCCAGATATATAATAATGAAATGCAAGAAGACAACATGGATAGAAAATCAGGATATGATAGATATAAAAGTCGTGAATATGAGAAACTAGAAAGATCTTCTGATAGAGAATCACGAAACATAAGAAAGGATAGAAGTGGAGAAAGGTCGATGGACAGAGAAAATGATCGACGGAAAGACAAAAATATAGACAGGTCAAGAGAAGATAGAAAAAAAGAAAGAAGTAAAGATGATAGAAAAAGAGATAAAAGTAAAGATGATAGAAAAAGAGATAGAAGTAAAGACAAATTAAGAAGAAGGAGCCAAGATAGAAACAGGGATAGAAGTAGGGATAGAAACAGGAATAGAAGTAGAGATAGAAACAGGAATAGAAGTAGAGATAGAACTCGGGATAGAAGTCGTGATAGAAGAAAGAGGGATACTGACAGGGAAAAGGATAGCAGATCAAAAGATATAAGTGTTGACAAAAATATAGATGTCATTCTAGATGCAGATACGTCGGGAAGTCAATGGCATAACAAGGATATTGCTGATGTGAATGATTCTAATGTTAAAATAAAACAAGAGGTCATAACTTGAATTAAATCAGGGTTATTTCTAAAGAGTTTTATTTCCATGATGTTTTAGTCAGTGTTTTGAAAGTTTACATAAAGTTATTGGAATGTAACAACTATCACTTTCAAACTGCAGCCATTTTTAAAAGTAGTTTGCCATTTCCCAACCCATAATTTAAAAAATAGGTAAGTCTGAAGGTGAATTCTTACAAACAACACATTTTTATTGTAAAACAGTTTTTTGGTTCCTTTTACCGGTAAGTGTCACTGTTGCTACAGTGAATCTTAAGTGAGTTATACACAGGCATAGGAGATACGTTAGGAAGGAGGAAGGATATAGTTGTTAAATTGTCTCCCTTTGTCCTGTACTTGTTAATTGTACATGTACATTAAGTACGTAGTAGAGACTTCAAATGTGTCATATCAACTGGAGTCAATATTCTCATTTGCAATCAAAGATGCACCATATTTTTTTTACAATACCACAAGTACTGGAACCAGTTTTCGGATCGAAAAGATGTTATATACATGTACTAGTATCGTGTTAGAAAGTATGTATTTATATTGTAAAATCAATATATCAGTGGAGGTTGATCATCTTTTTTATCCAATTTTCTGATGTATTTATCATCAAACATTTGAAGACTTTTTGTATTTAGAAAAGAGGCATATCAGCTTAATTGTCCCCCTCTGCAAAGCGTCCGAGGGACATTGTTTTTGCTCTTCCTTTTGATGAATTGATTTGGTATTTTGTAGGATAATTTATAATGATGTGTACATGTGCATACCCACTACTGTCATTTTTATTACCCAAATTTGGTAGGAGTTTCATTAATAAAATTCAATGGTAGATCTTGTGGATGCATCATCTCTGAAACTGCTAGACATATTGCTTTGATATTTGGTAGGAAATTCATCATATTTCTATAGGAGTTGTGGGACTTGGACCATTTCATTAATATAATACAATGGCAGATCTTATGAACACATCTCCTCTGAAACAGATTGACAGATTGCTTTGATATTTGCTAGGATTTATTGTTATAATGTGTAGATGTGCATACTGTACCAGCATTTTGATCCTCAAATTTTGTAGGAGTTATGGGACCATTTCAGCAATATCATACAAAGGTAGAACTTGTGGCCACATTTTCTCTGAAACTTTTCAATTGATTGCTTTGATATTTGATAGGATTAATTGTAGTGATGTGTAGATGTGCATACTTTACCACCATTTTGATTCGTCATATATTTTAAGAGTTATGGGACTTCATATTCTGATGAAGTTTTATCATGTGTTGCTTAGCTTTTTCCCAAATACCAATCCAAGTATTTTTAAATTATATTATATGCTTATAATATTGTTCCATACCTACATACATCACAAGCAAAATTTTACCATTTTAGTTCTCACACCTCTTAAGTTTGATACTGCAGCAGCTACGAGAAGCAATCTTGCCCCTTATCAATTTACTATTCGTGAGATTAAGAATTGCTTCAGACTGGGTATAAGCTTGTGGCCCTTTTTGTATCTCTTTTTAAACCAAAGCTATGAATGTCTTATTCAATATTTTATTTTATCAATGCAGTTGGTACTCTGTTGAAATCTTACAATTCATTTCTAGACATTGTCTTTTTACATTACAACAAATGTCTATTTACATTAAAACAAACCTTGTATAACATGTTAAGGTCTAATACTGAAAGGAGAGTGGAAGGATCATATTGATTTTTAACTTATAATATTATTTAGTTTGTTTGGTATAGTTTAATTAGCATACATTTTTTCAGGTTTCTGTACATCACAAGTCTTTCTAAATCTAATGTCAAACTGTTGGCTTTTTGTCCTTCTGCAGCATTGTTGTCATCTGTTGTGTCCTTGGTCAGTGTCATTAGCTTTGTTGTCATCTGTTGTGTCCTTCGTCAGTGTCATCAGCATTGTAGTCATGGATTTTGTCCTTCGTCAGTGTCATCAGTATTGTTGTCATTTGTCGTGTCTTTCATCAGTGTCATCAACATTGTTGTCATCTGTTGCTTCCTTCGTCATTGTCATCAATATTTGTTATCATCTGTTGTTTCATTGGTCAGTGTCATCAACATTGTTTTCATCTGTTGTGTCCTTTGTCAGCGTTATAAGCATTGTTGTCATAAATTGTCATTATTGTGTCCTTCGTCATTGTCATCAGCCTTGCAATCTGTGTTCTTCATTAGTGCCATCAGTCTTGTTGTCATCTGTTGTGTCCTTCATCAGGATTATCAGCATTGCTGTCATTAGTTGTGTCCTTCAGTGTCATTATCATTGTTGTCATTGTCATTTGTTGTGTCCTTCGTAAATGTCGTCAGCCTTGTCATATGTTGTGTCATTTAGTGTCATTAGCATTGTCATCTATTATGTCCTAGGTAAGTGTCATCAGCAATGTTGTCATCTTGGGTGTCCTTCGGCATTATTGGCATTGTTGGCATCTGCTGTGTCCTTCGTAAGTATCATCAGCAATGTTGTCATCTTGTTTGTCATTCAGCATCATCGGCATTGTTGCCATCTGTTGTGTCCGTCCTCGGTGTCATCAGCATTGTTGTCATATGTTGTGTCTCGTCCGTTTCATCGGCATTGATGTCATCTGTTGTTTCCTTCGTCGGTATCATCAATATTATTGTCATCTGTTGTGTCCTACGTCGTGTCATCAGCATTGTTTCCATCTATTGTGTCCTTCAGTTTTATCGGCCTTGTTGTCTTCTGTTGTTTCCTTTGTCAGTATCATCAGCCTTGATGTCAATTGTTGTTTCTTTCTTCAGCGTCATCAGCACTGTTATCATTTTATGTGTCATTTAGCGTCATCAGCATTAGTGTCATCTGTTGTGTCCTTCGTCAGCATCATCATCCTCGTTGTCATCTATCGTGTCCTTCGTCATTGTCATCAGCATTGTTGTCATCTGTTGTGTCCTTCGTAAGTATCATCAGCAATGTTGTCATCCTGTGTGTCCTTCAACATCAACGGCATTGTTGTTATCTGTTGTGTCCGTCGTCAGTGTCATCGGCCTTGTCATCTGTTGTGTCCATCGTTAGTGTCAACGGCCTTGTTTTCATTTGTTGTTTCCTTCGTCAGTGTCATCGGCCTTGTTATCATCTATTGTGTCATTTAGCGTCATCGCCATTGGTGTCATCTGTTGTGTCCTTCGTCAGCATCATCACCCTCGTTGTCATCTATCGTGTCCGTCGTCATTGTCATCAGCACTTTTGTCATCTGTTGTGTCCTTCGTAAGTATCATCAGCAATGTTGTCATCCTGTGTGTTCTTCAGCATCATCGGCATTGTTGTCATCTGTTGTGTCCGTCGACAGTGTCATTGGCCTTGTTGTCATCTGCTGAGTCCTTCGTAAGTGTAATCAGCATTGTTGTCATCTGTTGTGTCCTTCATCGTGTCATCAGCCTTGTTGTCATCTGTTATTTCCTTCGTAAGTGTCATGAGAATTGTTGTCATCTTTTGTTTTTCTCGTCTGTGTCATCAGCATTGTTATCATCTGTTGTTTCCTTCGTCTGTGTCATCAGCATTGTCGCAATATGTTGTATCCTTCTTCAGTGTCATCGGCCTTGTTGTTTTCTGTTGTTTCCTTCGTCAGTGTCATCTATCGTGTCCTTCGTCATTGTCATCAGCATTGTTGTCATCTGTTGTGTCCTTCGTACGTATCATCAGCAATGCTGCTATCTTGTGTGTCCGTCGTCAGTGTTATCGGCCTTTAGTTATCTGTTGTTTCCTTCGCCAGTGTCATCGGCCTTGTTGTCATCTGTTGTTTCCTTCGTCAAAGTCATCAACATTGTTGTCATCTGTTGTGTCCTTCGTCAGCATCATCAACCTCGTTGTCATCTATCGTGTCCTTCGTCATTGTTATCAGCATTGTTGTGTCCTTCGTAAGTATCATCAGAAATGCTGTTATCTTGTGTGTCATTCAGCATCATCGGCATTGTTGTCATTTGTTGTGTCCGTCGTCGGTGTCATCAGCATTGTCATCTGTTGTGTCTGTCGTCCGTTTCATCGGCATTGATGTCATCTGTTGTTTCCTTCGTAGGTATCATAAACATTATTGTCATCTGTTGTGTCCTACGTCGTGTCATCAGCATTGTTTCCATCTGTTGTGTCCTTCATTTTTTATCGGCCTTTTTGTCTTCTGTTGTTTACTTCGTCAGTGTCACCGGCCTTGATGTCATTTGTTGTTTCCTTCGTCAGCGTCATCAGTATTGTTATCTTCTATTGTGTCATTTAGCGTCATCGGCATGGGGATCTGTTGTGTCCTTCGTCAGCATCATCACCCTCGTTGTCATCTATCGTGTCCTTTGTCATTGTCATCAGGATTGTTGTCATCTGTTGTGTCCTTCGTAATTATCATCAGGAATGTTGTATTCCTGTGTGTCCTTCAGCATCATCGCATTGTTGTCATCTGTTTTGTCCGTCGTCGGTGTCATCAGGATTGTTGTCATCTGTTGTGTCCGTCGTCGGTGTCATCAGCATTGTTGTCATCTGTTGTGTCCGTCGTCAGTGTCATCGGCATTGTTGTCATCTGTTGTGTCCGTCGTCAGTGTCATCGGCCTTGTTGTCATATGTTGTTTCCTTCGTCAGTGTCATCGGCCTTGTTGTCGTCTGTTGTTTCCTTCGTAAGTGTAATCAGCATTGTTGTCATCTGTTGTGTCCTTCATAAGTGTAATCAGCATTGTTGTCATCTGTTGTGTCCTTCATCGTGTCATCGGCCTTGTTGTCATCTGTTATTTCCTACGTAAGTGTCATCAGAACTGTTCTCACCTGTAAACTTTCTCATTGTTATCTTCTTCTATGTAACTATTTCGTCAATCAAAACCAGACTTTTTTTTATATTTTGATAGGAAAACCATGTTTCCTCAATGCATAATTCCGGCTAAATGACGAGGTAAGCATCGTCTGTGGAAAATCTTATTACAAAACTTATTATATGTATTAAAATATAATAGTTCTAGATTGATTATTATAAGATTGTTTGTTTGTTGCAATCTTTCAGCAATTTTTTCATGCGTTTTTCCCCATATTTTGATAGATAATAGTAAAGGCTTTAGTAGCGAACGTGGAATCCTAAGCCCTGACGTGGGAGGATGAACAAACTAAAATCTGCCACAAACGTGATGACTTCGTCTTTCCACTGTCAATCTCCCAATATTTGATAGCAGTATTTCAGCGGATCCAGTTATGGTGAATATATTTTACAATTTATATGTTTTGCTAGATCTTTGTTTCATTCTTCATATTCTTCGTAATTAGCAACTCGAGTTTCATTCAATATTACAATACCCATACCAATATTTTTATTCCAATTAAGGTCCCACAAGGGGCAATGACAAAAAATTTACATGTATGATTAATGAACAGTACATTACAATTTTAACAGAATATGGAACAGTTACGCAAGTTGTATCACAATATTACATTTCTCACTATTGAGGAATTAGCCAATGGTTACACGAAGGTAATTCCCCTTTAAATACACCAATCGAGCGGCACATTTTCAGGAGCTATGTATTTTTGTGGAAACTTGCATTATTTCGTTATAAATTAAAAAAAACAAAGATCAAATTAGGGCCTTACATGAGAATACACATGGGAATACTGCCCACGGGTACCTGTGGTTTAGTGCATGAAAACACAATGAATTACAGTTCAGTTGTGTCTCTGTTATTAAAATGTGTTCACCTTTTAAACAGTTTGAAAGAAGTTTTATTTTCTGGTTACAATTATCGTCACCGATGCGTGTATATTTCTATAAATAACGCTTCATTAGACACTAACTAAAAAATGTCGGTTTAAACAGGCAGAGGATACTATAGTGTACATGCCAGTCGATCCAGGATATGTTGTTGTGGCTATGTTACCCATTATTATGTTTACTTGAACATACGACTACGTCTGCAGAGTCAGGTAAAATATCTTTTTTTTTAAATCTTGTTGTCGCTAAAAATTGCACAGTATGAATATTACGCATAATACTAGTATATAATTTGAACATGTTGCGGTTGACTGGATACGTTGGTGAAGGTTAATTTTCACTATTGTTTACTGTAAATGATTTGTACGAACATCTATAATACATTAGAGCAGATACTCATTACGTCGATAATTACAGTATTAATTTAGTATAATCAGGAATATTTCATCTTCACCAGCCTAGTGCCTACTAGCACTCGCCCTCCCGTTTTGAAGTCGTAATAATTGGCTAGCGAAGATGGAAAATTAATAGATATAAAGAAAGACAGGTTGGTATGAAGATAGATTGATATAGACTGATATAGATAGTGTGACTTTAAGCTTTGTAACTGACCGACGACTCAGCAAGGTCTAGTTATATGCAATTTATTTTTATTTATTTTTTTTAGGGGGGGGGTGGTCAATTAACAGGTTAACTATTTTTTATTTTTCCCAAAACAGATAACAGGTTCGAACCTCACGTTGGATTGCCAGTATTCCTTCCGAATGTCGGGTTTTTTTCTCAGGGTAGTCCAGCTCCCCCCCCCTTTCCAAATAAAAACTGGACGTCATGAAATATCTGAAAAATTGGTTAAACATCATTCAAACAAACGAATATTTTGTGAATTTTTCATGATTTGTGTTTAATGAAATTCACCATCTTTCCGAAATTGTAACACTAAATAAATCCTCCGATAGGGGCTTGGTCAATTTATGAAAATATATTAAAGTTATCCTTCATATACATGTATATCAGTTAGTCTATAGGCCTTACTTCAGTTAGTGTAAACAGAACACGTTTTTGCGAGTTAGACCAGGCTATACTGACACTTTATTCCGTACTTGTATACAAAAAAAGCTGTTGTCATTTTTTGGCATAGTTTTCAATAAAGCTTGCAAAAGATATAGCACTAAAAATAAATATAGTTACTGCAGAAGTTTTCTTTTTGCTAAAATAAATTTTTTATATTCTTTTTGCTATATCTTTTTACCTTTGCAAAAGATGTAGCACAAAAATATAGATATATTTAATTCAGAAATTAGGGTTATGTTCCTTTTAAGACCCCGGCGGTGTGCGGATATATCGGAAATTATATCAGTTGACGATAATAAGAATTGTCAAGTTATAGTTAGGAATATTTTAACTTTCTCAATAGGTTATATTGTACAACATGTTCAGAAATTTGAAATAATCCTTAATAATAAACTTTAAATTATTACAATGTACCGTTCGTCCCACGCAAAAAAGGAGTTGCACAGCAGAGTATTCTCGGACTAAATCCAATGTTACTCGACGAGATGTTTAAAGAACTGTATTATCCTAAACATACCCACAATGAACCAATTGGTAATGAAATATAAAACTATTGTTATAAATTAATTTATTACATTTCGTAATTTTAGATTCCATTTAAACAATGTATCCTCCACTAACCCATATTTAGTGATATTGCACGGTTGTGATGTTTTGATTGCAAGTGATATAATTGCACTGGCTATTTTGGTATAAGAATGAACTAAAAAATTGATTTGCCGTGCAAAATCACTTGCACTGAGTTGCCTTAATTATATAATATTACATGTTATATATTGATAGAAAAATTTTTTTCTTAAAACAAATTAGTATTTTAACTTGTGTCCTGTGCAAACAAATATCGTGCAATTTATGCCCTTGATTCAGCATTGAACAATGGTTTTATGTCATGTACCGTATTACGCAAAAATTTGTTTCGCCAACCAATCTAACGCACCCACCGATAATCTTTGGGGGAAAAATTATTGAAATTAATTTAATTTATTGAATATAAACTTAAACAGTAAAAAGAAGGAAAAAGAGAATAAAGCGAACACAGCTATGTATTGGGACACAATTTTCCAAAAGTGAGGAGTATTAGGTCACAGGGACCTATAGAAATCGATTTACATGCGTTTTCTAATGATAGTAGGTCGATTTTTTATAGGATGGGCTTAGCCCGAGAATCCTCTGCCGGTGTCGTATTAAATTTTGCTACCATGACAATCAAGCTGCTTTTTGATGTTCGGAATACTTATTCGGTAAAACATCGATGTGTTCCGAAAGATCGTTATGAAAATCTGCTACCCAATAATAACGTGTTTGGATTATCGCCCTTCCACCAAGTTACAATAACAAAACCAATGCAAAAATATGAAATTTTCACGAGAGGGTTGGAGTTGGGGTACGGTAATATGGATGTGCAGCCCAAAAGGGTCTCTTTTTTTCCCTTCCAAATTATATAAAAAGGTTGCTCTTTTCATTGAATAACATATATATTTGAGTAGTTGTAAATTATCTAAATATACCCAATTCCCCTTATTTCATCTAAAGCTGAGGTTAACCGCGGTGACTAAGCAAATAAAAGTGCTCTATTAACATCACTTGATTACATTTAATGTCTTTATGTCGTTACATAAACCAATAAAACATGTTTCATGCAATGATAACAAATGGTTGTTAATGTGTATAGGAATGCCCACAGATGTTATAATTAGTTGCAATTCTGTGCCATTGTGAAGACATTTGAGGAAATAAACACTAGGAGAACAAGTTCTAACAGACAGGAAACATAAATACATATTATTCTTTATATGTCATTTTAATTTTTATTGCTTTTGTTTTATAAACATTTTGATAGTAAATGGACTTTTTTCAAAGTGGAGGTACAGTAAAATATAATTAAATATAAGAATATTTTTTGTTTAAAAATTCTATATACGATGTAAGTCACCATTGTATAAATAACGCAACCTTTTGTTAAATGTGTTATTACAAAACCTTTTCTTTTTTTAAACCTTCAATAACTCATAAAACTTTAACATTGTGTGAAAAGATAGACAAAGAATGTATTGCCGCTGTAGCGTAACCAACTCTCATATTTCGTTACAGATGTGTATGTTAATTAAATACTAATGGCCACAAAGTGATGGCACTGTAACTCCAAAACTAGGAATTATTTATTATCTCCTATTTGTGCCTGTAATCAGGAATTGACAAGGAGTGCCAGTTTTACTACCGCAGGTCGGGGTTTTCTCTACTCCGGCTTTATCCCGATAAAAACTGGACGCCATGATAAAGCTGAGCTGAAAATGGCGTTAAACACCATTGAAACAAACAAACAAACATGAACACGTAGGTTCGCGTTCTGGCCTAAAGTATTATGAGATGGTATGGCCGAACCATATAATTGACAAGGATATGCCTCTTTATTGTGGATTTTTTACCTCGAAACTATGACATAGCTGTACAATTTCTGCAAGCGGCGTTAAACCCCATTAGACCAACCAAAACCTTATTAACAAAAAAGTCTTTGCTATTATATAAATCAAGCACGTAAATATATTGATGTTTGTTTATGTTTAACGCCAATTTCAGCAATTTTTCAGCTATATCGTGGCGTCCAGTTTTTATTGTCCAGTTACACTGTAATAGTACCCCCCTCCCCATATCTTGCCAGATGATAAGATTGTCATATATCAACTGGAAGAAATGAAAATTAACGTATATAAACATGTGATTTACATCGTACGTTTGCAATCCAGATTCCAAATCCATTTTTACAAGTTAAATGTTGCCATTAAAATGATCTTAAAGAGAAAAGGACCAAAATACCTTTAATTTTGAATTTTTATCCTGGGGTCAAAACTTGAGCTTTGAAATGCCCCATAAATATTTTTTTCATTATTATTTATCCGATATTGGTAAAACTGTTCTCCCTGGGGCTATACTGTGATGGTTCCCAGTGTCCGAGCTACAGCGCATCTCCGGTAGAGGAAAGAAGTTGTGAGGTATATAATACGACAAGTATTATCTCTCATAAAAAGCTAGCCATCTCAAAGCTTTATTTTTCTTTGTGGACAAAAATACGTACTGTTTTTTTAATGTTAATGTTTTAATATGTATTGTTATTATTTACATCACTTCAGTATAAGTACACGATGTTTAGATATCCAAATCAGACAACCGTAAAATATAGGCGAGAGACAGCACTATACTAAGCATCTCTAGATGCATCATACGTGGAAAGATGGTTGATGTAAACATTGTCAGTCAGCAGGAAAAGAATTAAAATTTGTCTTGTAACCGGAATCATTTGTCCATAAAATACAAATCAAAAGCAGTATTCAAGAAATCATTGTTAGTATCCTAGATCCATTATATTCACAAAAATAGTTGATATAGACCTGTTCGCGAAAATGTTACGCTTCGGAAATTTCCGTTTAAGTTTTATACACATTTTATGATAAACATACACAAATCAATGCTCCTTTCCTTTAAAAAAAAGTTTGATTCCAATCTAATTAAAATCATATTTTCACTTGACCCCCTTTTGCTGTTGTCGTCGTGAAAATAGCAAAAGGGGGAGCCAAGTAAAGATATAGTTTTAATTAGATTGGTTTGTTTCCCATTATCTTGCATATTTTTCCCCTTTTTCATTCATCGTAAGCGATTCGTGATTTCTCGGCTTTTCTCGAGTGGCATGAACGGCGGTCTGCCCATTATGATTGCTACCGCCCCGTAAAAATGAAGGGTTTTCATCCCTAACTTAGCTCTGCTTACTAGTATTTGTTGGCCAATCGGGTAGCTATCTCCCAAATTAAGCAGCCAATCAAGACACATAATTGTTTATCTGTTATCCTTGAAGTACAACTGGTTTCTGCAGTTTAGAATTTGATCATTTATCCTGTCTCATGCGAAACGGGAAAAAACCTGACCGCGAACCGTAGTGGATAAAGTGTTTGCGGAGTACTGCGTTTCTTGCGCGATGAAGACCCCTTCCTTCTGTAGGCACTTTGCACCCGCTATATTATGCTTAACACTACGCGCCTCATAACTATTTCAGTGGAAATCAAAATTCTGTTTCCGGTGGTATATCACTTTTCTCATTATGTATTGATCATAAAAACAAACAATAAATCAGTTAATCAATCAATAAAATAGTGTTTAAGCTTGTCATGTTATATATTATATTATAAACTATCTATATTAAACCATTGCTGTGACAGTCTTAAAAAAACATTATAACATTTCCCTTTTGTCCAACACTTAGAATTCCCATGTCGTCCATCATTGTAAATCACTTTTTCTATCTTTCTTTACCTATAATTATCAAAAGTGGGACAATCTGGAAGACACCCTAATGAAATGTATAGTCTGAACAAAGATTGTTTGTTTGTTTGATTGGGGTTTAACGCCACTTTCAGCAATTATCATGGCGTCCAGTTTTTATTGGGAGAGAAAGCCGGAGTACCCGGAGAAAACTCCCGACCTGCAGTAGGAAAACTGGCAATCTTGTCAATTAAGATTGGAGTCGAGTACACCCTGCCAGCAGTGTGACTCGAACCCGCAACCTCAGTGTTGACAGACCACATGATCAATAGTAGACGAACTATCTTAACCACTCGGCCAACGAGGCCCCCTGAACAAAGACAAAAAATCTCAGTACATTCGGAACGTACGTATGTACGGTTGTCCTACGAAAACAATGCTTTATAGTTGTTAAAGAAGTCGAACTAAACACTGGTATTGTTAAACAAAGAAATTCAATCTTCTTATGGTTTTGTCCAATCTAATTAGAATTCGTCCTCTCATGGCTTCTGTACTTATTTTCGACGCGATGTATCAGCAAAACTTCAGAGATGAGGGATCGAAATTTAATTAAACAGATTGTTTTGCTCATAGAGCGGTTTGGGTCATAAGCTTGACTTGACTCTGTTGTGACTAAAATGTAGCAATGTATGTAATGTTAACAATGTTCAGTTGTTTAAGTATTTTAGTTGTAAAAAAGGGTGTTAACAGACCCGGTGATCAATAGTAGACGAACTAATTAACCACTCGTCTAACGAGGCCATATCCGATCTGTATTGGATAAATTTATTTGCTAAAAGTTTGATCTGGGCTAAGTACACCATCATGTATAAGAAAATGTACAGTGCGTTTGGTGTTTGACATTTTCGCTATGTCTGATATAGAAATAAAATATATTTGGATATCAATATTTTGGAGATTTGGAATACTGCTTCGATCTCACTGGCCGATTCTGAAGAATCTTTTCAGATAACAATTTATCGCGAAACTTTAAAAATGAAATATTTCTTACTTTTTCCACTGCCTTTTGGGAAAAATGAGAAGCAAAAAGAGCAAAAATAACAAAAGTGAGAAGGAATTTGGAAAGCAAGCGTCATATTGGAAAAAGTAAACCTTAATAATAATAATAATAATAATAATAATAATAATAATAATAATAATAATAATAACAATAATAATAATAATAATAATAATAATAATAATAATAATAATAATAATAATAACATATTTATATGAAACCCCTTCATGAAATGTCTCCCTTTAAGAATGGCATTAAAAATGTAGTTTATATCCACTTAAAATTTATCCTTAACAATAATTGTTCCTAAGTATATATGAATAAAATGAATTATTTCATTTATGATTACTTTAATGTGACAATTTTACTGTTATATCAATTGTTGCTCTATTCAAATTAAAACGGTAGGTAGACAGAGTAACTTGCACATATATTAGTATGATTATATATTGAACACTAAAACAAATGTAACTTAATTAAATCGATTAATGAAGGCAAAGTATCCTCTAGAGGTAGCTTCACTAGATGTGTAAGAATTTATCTACATGTTTATAGCAGTAAACAAATAAAATTGACATTATTAGTTTCAGTGTGCAACAGCATAAAAGTAATTAATGCAGAAAACATTCAGATAAAATCTTGACCATCTTCAAGATATTGTATATGACCGCCTTCAGATTTCATCACTGTTGGATAATTTGCTAGAACTACATGTATATATATATGAGTCGTCAGAGAGGTACCTAGAGTCCAGTGAAATCTTGAACTTCTGGTAGATAGAATTCGCCACGTTAAGAAATTAGAATAAAGTACCATTATATTTCAAGCATGTACCGGTATGTTAAACCGAACAGTCCATTTGAAAACTATAGTAACTATAGACTTACTTATTACATCAAGGTGATACAGAGTAGAATCACTAAAATGGAACAACATGAATTAAGCCCCATACCATTTGAAAAATGGGGGGGGGGGTGACATGACCCTTTTTATATGTAGTAAAATTCCTGTGAATAAATTTAACCGACAAGCTATTTAGGCTGATGTCGGCGAACGGAAAACTCACCCTGACTTATAACAGTTATGTAAGCTTAAATTACGTTGTTTCTCTTACAAAGTTGTTTTAGGTGCTAGTTAAAAGTAATTCGAAGAAAAGATGGAGATTGTTTTCCTTGAAAACAAACATTTTATAAACATTTGTATTAATTTCTGCACATTATTTATCAGCATTTTCTTTAAAAACAAGATGGTATAGGTTCTAATTAATTTATAGATTGTCCCAATCTTAACCTAACAATAGATAACTTTTAATCATTTTAGTATTTTTCTCCCAGCCCCCTTTCTTCTAATCATTTTGAAAAATATGGCATATATATTGATGCGATCACTATATTATGTGCAGGATGGAATTATTTTTGAATAATTATACACATATATTTTTTCTAAAGATGTAAATTTCTTAGTGTAAAAGATTCTTTTAAATATGAACAAATATTCTTTAGTTCTTGTGTTGTATTTGGGTTAAGGAGACGATTGATGGGTGTGACTTTTTACCCAAACTTACCCAAACATACCCAAACTTACCCAAACTATACCCAAACACACATTAAACATGTTTATTTTCAACATTTTTATCGGATATTGATATTTTATGTTTTTAGTCAAATAAAAAAAAATATGTAAAAGTCAGATAAAAATGATAATAGAAACGTGAAATGGGAGGTTTTATGTTATAGAACTAACATTAAACTAACATGTTTTTGCATTTTTATTATGTCTTAGCATTTTATATACTATATTTTTGATGGAAAATGTTATACAAGTGAATTTATCATAACAATTTTCGCCGTTAAAATCGATCTTATGAAGCCCCTTATGATCGTGAAAAATGTATTACCCAAACTCTCATTAAAATGACAATAAAAAAACTGGACCCCTTGATATAGCTGTTAAATTGATGAAAGTGCAAGCTTTAAACACTATTTAAACAAGCAAACTAATACGAGGTCATGTCATTGCATTATTATTGCCTACCATGTATCATTAGATTAATATTGTATACCCTAAGGTAACTGTTTTTAGAAATTGTATTGTTCTTGCAAAACTGTATATGTTCATGAACATAAAAAATCGAGGGTCTCTCCTCCGATTGGTTTGAGTGTAGTGTTCACATTAGTTTTGAAATCTAATACTATATTTTTGATGGAAAATGTTACACAAGTGAATTTATCATGACAATTTTCGCCGTTAAAATCGATCTTATGAAGCCCCTTATGATCGCGAAAAATGTATTACCCAAACTCTCATTAAAATGACAATTAAAAAAACTGGACCCCTTGATATAGCTGTTAAGTTGATGAAAGTGCAAGCGTTAAACACTATTTATATAAGCAAACTAATACGAGGTCATGTCATTGCATTATTATTGCCTACCATGTATCATTAGATTAATATTGTATACCATATATCTAAGGTAACTGTTTTTAGAAATTGTATTGTTCTTGCAAAACTGTATATGTTCATGAACATAAAAAAAATCGAGGGTCTCTCCTCCGATTGGTTTGAGTGTAGTGTTCACATTAGTTTTGAAATCTAATACCATATATACCTATTTTTTCTGTGACTATATACTTTGTAGTTAATCAGAAATAAATGAAGGTAATAACAAAATGCCGAATAAAAGAAACTAAAAAAAAACAATCCACAAATCAAACAATTTCCGAAACAGGGGCCACATATCTTCCTAAGTCAGAATTCATCTCTGCCACACAAGAAATTGAGACATGCCCATATTAATTGATTTATTAACCTCTATAAAATATGATTAAACAAAACAAACTGATAGACCAATTTCACATGCTAAATAGTCTCTCATTCTTATTTAATACATGTATAAAGTTAACTAAACTGATTTAAATTATAAACATAGATAATCGTTTTCATGGCTGCCGAAAAATTTTCTATCAACGTTTAAATGTTAAAAATTAATGGTTTGACGACAAACCTTTACGAAAGACAAAACTACTCAGATGAAGAAGAGCAATATAACTTTCTTCGATAAAATTCCACATTCTCGCCAATTCAAAATTGAAAGCCACCCGTCAAATTTAAGGATAACCACACGACAAGATATAATCATTTTAAAAAAGTCAAATCAAGCAACATTTTCGCTAAACCCCCACAGTATAATAAGATAGAGAAGAGTATTATTGAGGAGATACTTTGTAAACCTGGGCGATGACCAATTTTATTGCGAAATGGTCTGATTTTAAGGGCAAAACGGTTATTATAGTCAATGATGAAAAGTCGCCGTTTCAATGGAAGCCCCCCCCCCCCCCCCCGAAGAATTTTTTCCGTTGCAAATAAAAATCCTCACAGGAGGACCACCAGTTTAACAAACTGTTTAAATTTTTGCAACGTTTCTTCTGATATTATTCCGCTTTCCACTTTTTTACCTTTCCAAATGAAATATTTCTTACTTTTTCCACTGCCTTTTGGGAAAAATGAGAAGCAAAAAGAGCAAAAATAACAAAAGTGAGAAGGAATTTGGAAAGCAAGCGTCATATTGGAAAAAGTAAACCTTAATAATAATAATAATAATAATAATAATAATAATAATAATAATAATAATAATAACAACAACAATAATAATAATAATAATAATAATAATAATAATAATAATAATAATAACATATTTATATGAAACCCCTTCATGAAATGTCTCCCTTTAAGAATGGCATTAAAAATGTAGTTTATATCCACTTAAAATTTATCCTTAACAATAATTGTTCCTAAGTATATATGAATAAAATGAATTATTTCATTTATGATTACTTTAATGTGACAATTTTACTGTTATATCAATTGTTGCTCTATTCAAATTAAAACGGTAGGTAGACAGAGTAACTTGCACATATATTAGTATGATTATATATTGAACACTAAAACAAATGTAACTTAATTAAATCGATTAATGAAGGCAAAGTATCCTCTAGAGGTAGCTTCACTAGATGTGTAAGAATTTATCTACATGTTTATAGCAGTAAACAAATAAAATTGACATTATTAGTTTCAGTGTGCAACAGCATAAAAGTAATTAATGCAGAAAACATTCAGATAAAATCTTGACCATCTTCAAGATATTGTATATGACCGCCTTCAGATTTCATCACTGTTGGATAATTTGCTAGAACTACATGTATATATATATGAGTCGTCAGAGAGGTACCTAGAGTCCAGTGAAATCTTGAACTTCTGGTAGATAGAATTCGCCACGTTAAGAAATTAGAATAAAGTACCATTATATTTCAAGCATGTACCGGTATGTTAAACCGAACAGTCCATTTGAAAACTATAGTAACTATAGACTTACTTATTACATCAAGGTGATACAGAGTAGAATCACTAAAATGGAACAACATGAATTAAGCCCCATACCATTTGAAAAATGGGGGGGGGGGTGACATGACCCTTTTTATATGTAGTAAAATTCCTGTGAATAAATTTAACCGACAAGCTATTTAGGCTGATGTCGGCGAACGGAAAACTCACCCTGACTTATAACAGTTATGTAAGCTTAAATTACGTTGTTTCTCTTACAAAGTTGTTTTAGGTGCTAGTTAAAAGTAATTCGAAGAAAAGATGGAGATTGTTTTCCTTGAAAACAAACATTTTATAAACATTTGTATTAATTTCTGCACATTATTTATCAGCATTTTCTTTAAAAACAAGATGGTATAGGTTCTAATTAATTTATAGATTGTCCCAATCTTAACCTAACAATAGATAACTTTTAATCATTTTAGTATTTTTCTCCCAGCCCCCTTTCTTCTAATCATTTTGAAAAATATGGCATATATATTGATGCGATCACTATATTATGTGCAGGATGGAATTATTTTTGAATAATTATACACATATATTTTTTCTAAAGATGTAAATTTCTTAGTGTAAAAGATTCTTTTAAATATGAACAAATATTCTTTAGTTCTTGTGTTGTATTTGGGTTAAGGAGACGATTGATGGGTGTGACTTTTTACCCAAACTTACCCAAACATACCCAAACTTACCCAAACTATACCCAAACACACATTAAACATGTTTATTTTCAACATTTTTATCGGATATTGATATTTTATGTTTTTAGTCAAATAAAAAAAAAATGTAAAAGTCAGATAAAAATGATAATAGAAACGTGAAATGGGAGGTTTTATGTTATAGAACTAACATTAAACTAACATGTTTTTGCATTTTTATTATGTCTTAGCATTTTATATACTATATTTTTGATGGAAAATGTTATACAAGTGAATTTATCATAACAATTTTCGCCGTTAAAATCGATCTTATGAAGCCCCTTATGATCGTGAAAAATGTATTACCCAAACTCTCATTAAAATGACAATAAAAAAACTGGACCCCTTGATATAGCTGTTAAATTGATGAAAGTGCAAGCTTTAAACACTATTTAAACAAGCAAACTAATACGAGGTCATGTCATTGCATTATTATTGCCTACCATGTATCATTAGATTAATATTGTATACCCTAAGGTAACTGTTTTTAGAAATTGTATTGTTCTTGCAAAACTGTATATGTTCATGAACATAAAAAATCGAGGGTCTCTCCTCCGATTGGTTTGAGTGTAGTGTTCACATTAGTTTTGAAATCTAATACTATATTTTTGATGGAAAATGTTACACAAGTGAATTTATCATGACAATTTTCGCCGTTAAAATCGATCTTATGAAGCCCCTTATGATCGCGAAAAATGTATTACCCAAACTCTCATTAAAATGACAATTAAAAAAACTGGACCCCTTGATATAGCTGTTAAGTTGATGAAAGTGCAAGCGTTAAACACTATTTATATAAGCAAACTAATACGAGGTCATGTCATTGCATTATTATTGCCTACCATGTATCATTAGATTAATATTGTATACCATATATCTAAGGTAACTGTTTTTAGAAATTGTATTGTTCTTGCAAAACTGTATATGTTCATGAACATAAAAAAAATCGAGGGTCTCTCCTCCGATTGGTTTGAGTGTAGTGTTCACATTAGTTTTGAAATCTAATACCATATATACCTATTTTTTCTGTGACTATATACTTTGTAGTTAATCAGAAATAAATGAAGGTAATAACAAAATGCCGAATAAAAGAAACTAAAAAAAAACAATCCACAAATCAAACAATTTCCGAAACAGGGGCCACATATCTTCCTAAGTCAGAATTCATCTCTGCCACACAAGAAATTGAGACATGCCCATATTAATTGATTTATTAACCTCTATAAAATATGATTAAACAAAACAAACTGATAGACCAATTTCACATGCTAAATAGTCTCTCATTCTTATTTAATACATGTATAAAGTTAACTAAACTGATTTAAATTATAAACATAGATAATCGTTTTCATGGCTGCCGAAAAATTTTCTATCAACGTTTAAATGTTAAAAATTAATGGTTTGACGACAAACCTTTACGAAAGACAAAACTACTCAGATGAAGAAGAGCAATATAACTTTCTTCGATAAAATTCCACATTCTCGCCAATTCAAAATTGAAAGCCACCCGTCAAATTTAAGGATAACCACACGACAAGATATAATCATTTTAAAAAAGTCAAATCAAGCAACATTTTCGCTAAACCCCCACAGTATAATAAGATAGAGAAGAGTATTATTGAGGAGATACTTTGTAAACCTGGGCGATGACCAATTTTATTGCGAAATGGTCTGATTTTAAGGGCAAAACGGTTATTATAGTCAATGATGAAAAGTCGCCGTTTCAATGGAAGACCCCCCCCCCCCCCCGAAGAATTTTTTCCGTTGCAAATAAAAATCCTCACAGGAGGACCACCAGTTTAACAAACTGTTTAAATTTTTGCAACGTTTCTTCTGATATTATTCCGCTTTCCACTTTTTTACCTTTCCAAATAAATTTCTCAGAGACGCCTTAATAGAACCAATCGCCCCTTTGAAACATTTGAATATAAAATGTTATGTACTTCACTTTTTGAATCATTTTTTTCATTTTTGTAGTGTGTAACACGTAATAGTTTTATACATCTTTAATATAATCTACAGGGTAAAGTTGCTTTTTTCAAGGAGAATAGTTCTTGTTCCCCCGTAATACAATACAGAGATATAAGGTATCTTATATTCATGGGTCATCTTTCTAATTCCTCTTTTGTACAATGTATAGATGTAAGGCATCCTCACAAGTCAAGATTTCTTTGTCCACACGTGTCCACGAAACCCTGACAAACTTAGCGAGGAAATTCCTGGGCTAAAAGTTACTATTTTGATTGGCTAAATCATACCTTGATGTAGCCAATCAAAAGCCCGCTTTCATTCACGACTTGGTTAGGGGATATCCCGATGTCGATTGTAAATAAACCAAACGGATGTGTTGCATAAACCATGTGTAAATCAGTGTATTTTGTACAGTAATGTTAATAGTTTGTTATTACCGCGTTATTTATTAGTTGCGTTACGTTTTCTTCCAACTCAAGAATGAGTAAGAATGACTACTGCCAAACACTTTCTTCTTTCAAGCAATTTCATTGGTTGCTATTTTGAAGGATTGGCGTCATACGAAAATCTTCTAGCCCGGGAATTTCCCTGTTACCTTTGTCAGGGTTTCGAAACCCTGACAAACTTAGCGAGGAAATTCCCGGCTATAAGTTAATATTTTGATTGGCTACATCATACCTTGATGTAGCCAATCAAAAGCCCGCTTTCATTCACGACTTGGTTAGGGGATATCCCATGCCAAGAATATGGTTCTCCTGAAAGTTAAGAGCTCCCGTAGAGCTTGTTACACGGTTGATTTCATAGAGATATAACAGTGCCATACTTTGTAAATGTATCTGACTCCATTGACGACATAAATTAATTATCAGATAGTTAAACAATCATGAGGACCCCAGGTGGTCAGGGAAGTTTTAGTCGTATATTCTTGGCATGGAAAAGTAACCAAGAGGGGGGGGGGGGGGGTGAAATACGGCTATATTACGATGTTATATATGTTTTACCCTCTGGTGCTTCTTGTTTGACGTTTAGCGCCACTTTAAATTAAAGGTGGGAAGACCCTCAAATGTTCAACCGAACAGTTGATCTTTAATATTATTAATAATTTTCTTCCGATCAAAAATTCAATTTCGTGCTGCAAAAAAGATTCTTATACGATCCGGCTGAAAATTTGTCGATTTGTTGGATACCCCATGGGCTGTCTCCCCTCCACCCTGTTAGCACGTCCGGTCAAAAATGAGGGCGTGGCAGGGACCACCCACAAAAACGTTGTGTCCATATCTCCTCCTAAGTCACATCAAATGGTACAATAAAATGGAGGCCATTTCCATCTGGGATCGATGTCCTCGAATTGTCGATAGGTAGAAAATCGCTGGGCGCAACCAGTAAAAAGTTACCAATCGTGCAAGTCCAACACCACTTTTTATGTAAAAATCGTAATTTCCCGAAAAACGATGCATCCCAGCTGTTTGAAACCCTCGCCATTCGCTTTAGAATGTCGATTTCAGTCTAAAAATGTCTCCCCGTAACGTGTACGAGTCAATAAATCCTTAAAATCCCACACTGAAATACGTGACCACCCCTCACCCCCCCCCCCCCCCCACGTAAATTTCGTCTGTCGTGATGTCCGTTTCAGCCATCGTCAGTGAATGACAGTGTAAATCGTGTGTCAACAAGTTGTTCTAACTGTCCGAACTGCATTTTACCTGAAACAATAACACATTGAAACAATTTCCGACGTCACTTTTTTGTGTATTCCATCGTCTGCTACGTGCCTCGTGTAATTATTTTACAGTGTAAAATTTCTCTGAAATAAAGCGAGAACGTCTTTTATTAATTGTCGGCTTGCTCTGTTGATATTATTCCGTGCCTTGTCGTCCTGAAATAAACAATCACTGAGATTAAAGATCGTGCATCATGTCATATATTGGTCTGTTCAGACCATCGTAACTCCCTGTTGTGACAAAATAAAACTATCTCCGTGATATTATATAACAATGTCACGTGACTTCAGCTAGTTCATTCTTTGCCTTTTACCATAAATCTCTTTCTCTTCTCCTACAAGTCAAGAAAAGTCATTAAAATACAAAACATACAATTAAAACAGAAGAATAAACAAACAAACAAATACACAAAAAAACTGGTTCCCGGTTTTTATATAATCATAGTTGCATATAAGGATGCAATATACGGTTCTTTGCATTAAAATATTATCAACAGAGGTCGTGGTCTTGTTTTGTCAAATAAAAACATGTGTGACATTTTTGCATAGATCCAATTGTACTGAAAATGTTGTACATATATTTAATTTGTGTCCTGCATTTTCAGTTTCATGGTAATTTGATAAGATTTTTATAAAATCATCGATAAAAATCATCTGTTTCATGTGAGAAAATCGGACAAATCATTAGCATTTACCTTCATTTGAAAAATTCTGACACGGTAACGCCTAACAGAAGAGCAATATGACATATATATTTGTGTATTAAGATCAATTTCAAAGCAGAAAAACACTGGCAAAATACTTGTCATCCACCTCGATTTCACACAATTTTGTTGACAAGGAACATGCTATTTTAATGCATCAGAGAGAGCTAAAGCTAGGAGTCAAATGGTCTTATAGGCAGTCCGGGGTTTTACTACTATAACAAGGATGACAACCAAATATTATATATATTTCTTTTCTATAAACATGACACTTTCTACTGACACTTCAAAAATTTATTGCATTTCATTTATCATAGATGTGAGTAAACTGCAACTGGACCATACTACTATATTAAGGAATTTCACAGGGGGACATTCGAAACTAAACTACAAAACCGTATACTGCTACCTTTAAGTCTAAAAATGTAATTTTTATTTGCAGCTTTGTTTCTTCTGCCAATACATTATTAAATTCTGACTAAAAATTACTTAATCTGAACCTTGTATTTGCTTTGGTTGAAAAGATATAATGTTTTTAGAACATGTACCTTACTGCAAGTTTTCGGATTTAAATTCATGCAAGATTTCATTGACATAAAAAAGCATAAAACTTTTTTCTAATGAACAATATGGCAAAAATAAAATTATATATTTGTGCGCTTATAACCAAGCTTTGTTTACAAAGTCGAAAGAGTTGAGAGAAATGCAAAATTAAGGTTACTTGTCATTACACGGCAAAAAAAATTAATCATATTAGGCTTTTTATATGAAAATATA
Source organism: Limnoperna fortunei (assembly GCA_944474755.1). Taxonomy (NCBI): domain Eukaryota; kingdom Metazoa; phylum Mollusca; class Bivalvia; order Mytilida; family Modiolidae; genus Limnoperna; species Limnoperna fortunei. Next base: position 30,596,853 of record OX104116.1, on the reverse strand, counting down.
AAAAATAGAGTTTTAGAGAAAAAAAAAATAGGGTGGTAAAAGCCAAAAAAAGAAATTGCATGAAATGATCACAAAATGTATACCAAATAAGAATCAAATTCAATCAAATTCCATTTGGTCATAAATCTTACAGTTAGAGTGATGATTCTTCCTTTCTGTGACTGGGCTTAACACGGTGAAAATCACAAGAAGACAAGATGGTGTAAAAATGCAGTCAAAATCTTTGTCAAATCACAATACTAAAGTTCTTCCTACTCAGTAGTGACCTGAAAAAGATAGTGATCTGAATATCACATTAGCTGACCACTTCTATAAAGAGTTTGAAGAAAACATATTTGTGAATTATGTCAGATTCAAGGCATGCATCCATCCGCATACAAGTAGAAATATCGCAACTTAAGTTTAAAAGTGAACAGATGAGAATAGTGTGCAATAGTTGATATCAAGTGCACAGTAGGCTAATTTTAATTGAATACTTTCTGTCTACTTGCAATAAACACACAATACTTATTGTACTAAAGGCGGTGAAAAATAAAAACTTTTTACTCGTTTCAGTGACATAAAAGGGTGAACAATTTTCTGTTTTGTTTTTTTCCCACATGTTTTAAGTTGCCTGCACATACAAACACATAGGTGTAGTTGTTACAAACACGAGTAGAGAAACTTAACTAAGTACCTGACAGTTACAGTGCTTAAACTAACTGTTTGGGGTGATCAACAATAAAAAACTAGCACAAAGTGCCAAAAATCAATCTTTCAAGTTAAATTTTCATTGTCGATGAAGTCAATTCATTTTAAAATGACTTAGTATTATCAGGTTGCTATGCCTACTCTGCTTCTACTCAACAGAAATAAACCTTTAGTCAAATATTAAATGTGTCACTGTTGATATAAAATAGTTTTTAAAACAAGGCTGAAACAGAGTTATCTTTCTTGATATAAGTGTTGCCAGATAAAGTCCAATTTAATACATTTTCATGGCAAATATCTTACTACAAACAGTCTTAAACACAAGTACAGGTGTCATAAAATACAAGGACATCTTAAAATGAAGATATTGTGAGTTTATAAAAATATGCTCTTCTTAAAGGATGCAATATACGGTTCTTTGCATTAAAATATTATCAACAGAGGTCGTGGTCTTGTTTTGTCAAATAAAAACATGTGTGACATTTTTGCATAGATCCAATTGTACTGAAAATGTTGTACATATATTTAATTTGTGTCCTGCATTTTCAGTTTCATGGTAATTTGATAAGATTTTTATAAAATCATCGATAAAAATCATCTGTTTCATGTGAGAAAATCGGACAAATCATTAGCATTTACCTTCATTTGAAAAATTCTGACACGGTAACGCCTAACAGAAGAGCAATATGACATATATATTTGTGTATTAAGATCAATTTCAAAGCAGAAAAACACTGGCAAAATACTTGTCATCCACCTCGATTTCACACAATTTTGTTGACAAGGAACATGCTATTTTAATGCATCAGAGAGAGCTAAAGCTAGGAGTCAAATGGTCTTATAGGCAGTCTCGGGGTTTTACTACTATAACAAGGATGACAACCAAATATTATATATATTTCTTTTCTATAAACATGACACTTTCTACTGACACTTCAAAAATTTATTGCATTTCATTTATCATAGATGTGAGTAAACTGCAACTGGACCATACTACTATATTAAGGAATTTCACAGGGGGACATTCGAAACTAAACTACAAAACCGTATACTGCTACCTTTAAGTCTAAAAATGTAATTTTTATTTGCAGCTTTGTTTCTTCTGCCAATACATTATTAAATTCTGACTAAAAATTACTTAATCTGAACCTTGTATTTGCTTTGGTTGAAAAGATATAATGTTTTTAGAACATGTACCTTACTGCAAGTTTTCGGATTTAAATTCATGCAAGATTTCATTGACATAAAAAAGCATAAAACTTTTTTCTAATGAACAATATGGCAAAAATAAAATTATATATTTGTGCGCTTATAACCAAGCTTTGTTTACAAAGTCGAAAGAGTTGAGAGAAATGCAAAATTAAGGTTACTTGTCATTACACGGCAAAAAAAATTAATCATATTAGGCTTTTTATATGAAAATATAAAAAATAGAGTTTTAGAGAAAAAAAAAATAGGGTGGTAAAAGCCAAAAAAAGAAATTGCATGAAATGATCACAAAATGTATACCAAATAAGAATCAAATTCAATCAAATTCCATTTGGTCATAAATCTTACAGTTAGAGTGATGATTCTTCCTTTCTGTGACTGGGCTTAACACGGTGAAAATCACAAGAAGACAAGATGGTGTAAAAATGCAGTCAAAATCTTTGTCAAATCACAATACTAAAGTTCTTCCTACTCAGTAGTGACCTGAAAAAGATAGTGATCTGAATATCACATTAGCTGACCACTTCTATAAAGAGTTTGAAGAAAACATATTTGTGAATTATGTCAGATTCAAGGCATGCATCCATCCGCATACAAGTAGAAATATCGCAACTTAAGTTTAAAAGTGAACAGATGAGAATAGTGTGCAATAGTTGATATCAAGTGCACAGTAGGCTAATTTTAATTGAATACTTTCTGTCTACTTGCAATAAACACACAATACTTATTGTACTAAAGGCGGTGAAAAATAAAAACTTTTTACTCGTTTCAGTGACATAAAAGGGTGAACAATTTTCTGTTTTGTTTTTTTCCCACATGTTTTAAGTTGCCTGCACATACAAACACATAGGTGTAGTTGTTACAAACACGAGTAGAGAAACTTAACTAAGTACCTGACAGTTACAGTGCTTAAACTAACTGTTTGGGGTGATCAACAATAAAAAACTAGCACAAAGTGCCAAAAATCAATCTTTCAAGTTAAATTTTCATTGTCGATGAAGTCAATTCATTTTAAAATGACTTAGTATTATCAGGTTGCTATGCCTACTCTGCTTCTACTCAACAGAAATAAACCTTTAGTCAAATATTAAATGTGTCACTGTTGATATAAAATAGTTTTTAAAACAAGGCTGAAACAGAGTTATCTTTCTTGATATAAGTGTTGCCAGATAAAGTCCAATTTAATACATTTTCATGGCAAATATCTTACTACAAACAGTCTTAAACACAAGTACAGGTGTCATAAAATACAAGGACATCTTAAAATGAAGATATTGTGAGTTTATAAAAATATGCTCTTCTTAAAGGATGCAATATACGGTTCTTTGCATTAAAATATTATCAACAGAGGTCGTGGTCTTGTTTTGTCAAATAAAAACATGTGTGACATTTTTGCATAGATCCAATTGTACTGAAAATGTTGTACATATATTTAATTTGTGTCCTGCATTTTCAGTTTCATGGTAATTTGATAAGATTTTTATAAAATCATCGATAAAAATCATCTGTTTCATGTGAGAAAATCGGACAAATCATTAGCATTTACCTTCATTTGAAAAATTCTGACACGGTAACGCCTAACAGAAGAGCAATATGACATATATATTTGTGTATTAAGATCAATTTCAAAGCAGAAAAACACTGGCAAAATACTTGTCATCCACCTCGATTTCACACAATTTTGTTGACAAGGAACATGCTATTTTAATGCATCAGAGAGAGCTAAAGCTAGGAGTCAAATGGTCTTATAGGCAGTCTCGGGGTTTTACTACTATAACAAGGATGACAACCAAATATTATATATATTTCTTTTCTATAAACATGACACTTTCTACTGACACTTCAAAAATTTATTGCATTTCATTTATCATAGATGTGAGTAAACTGCAACTGGACCATACTACTATATTAAGGAATTTCACAGGGGGACATTCGAAACTAAACTACAAAACCGTATACTGCTACCTTTAAGTCTAAAAATGTAATTTTTATTTGCAGCTTTGTTTCTTCTGCCAATACATTATTAAATTCTGACTAAAAATTACTTAATCTGAACCTTGTATTTGCTTTGGTTGAAAAGATATAATGTTTTTAGAACATGTACCTTACTGCAAGTTTTCGGATTTAAATTCATGCAAGATTTCATTGACATAAAAAAGCATAAAACTTTTTTCTAATGAACAATATGGCAAAAATAAAATTATATATTTGTGCGCTTATAACCAAGCTTTGTTTACAAAGTCGAAAGAGTTGAGAGAAATGCAAAATTAAGGTTACTTGTCATTACACGGCAAAAAAAATTAATCATATTAGGCTTTTTATATGAAAATATAAAAAATAGAGTTTTAGAGAAAAAAAAAATAGGGTGGTAAAAGCCAAAAAAAGAAATTGCATGAAATGATCACAAAATGTATACCAAATAAGAATCAAATTCAATCAAATTCCATTTGGTCATAAATCTTACAGTTAGAGTGATGATTCTTCCTTTCTGTGACTGGGCTTAACACGGTGAAAATCACAAGAAGACAAGATGGTGTAAAAATGCAGTCAAAATCTTTGTCAAATCACAATACTAAAGTTCTTCCTACTCAGTAGTGACCTGAAAAAGATAGTGATCTGAATATCACATTAGCTGACCACTTCTATAAAGAGTTTGAAGAAAACATATTTGTGAATTATGTCAGATTCAAGGCATGCATCCATCCGCATACAAGTAGAAATATCGCAACTTAAGTTTAAAAGTGAACAGATGAGAATAGTGTGCAATAGTTGATATCAAGTGCACAGTAGGCTAATTTTAATTGAATACTTTCTGTCTACTTGCAATAAACACACAATACTTATTGTACTAAAGGCGGTGAAAAATAAAAACTTTTTACTCGTTTCAGTGACATAAAAGGGTGAACAATTTTCTGTTTTGTTTTTTTCCCACATGTTTTAAGTTGCCTGCACATACAAACACATAGGTGTAGTTGTTACAAACACGAGTAGAGAAACTTAACTAAGTACCTGACAGTTACAGTGCTTAAACTAACTGTTTGGGGTGATCAACAATAAAAAACTAGCACAAAGTGCCAAAAATCAATCTTTCAAGTTAAATTTTCATTGTCGATGAAGTCAATTCATTTTAAAATGACTTAGTATTATCAGGTTGCTATGCCTACTCTGCTTCTACTCAACAGAAATAAACCTTTAGTCAAATATTAAATGTGTCACTGTTGATATAAAATAGTTTTTAAAACAAGGCTGAAACAGAGTTATCTTTCTTGATATAAGTGTTGCCAGATAAAGTCCAATTTAATACATTTTCATGGCAAATATCTTACTACAAACAGTCTTAAACACAAGTACAGGTGTCATAAAATACAAGGACATCTTAAAATGAAGATATTGTGAGTTTATAAAAATATGCTCTTCTTAAAGGATGCAATATACGGTTCTTTGCATTAAAATATTATCAACAGAGGTCGTGGTCTTGTTTTGTCAAATAAAAACATGTGTGACATTTTTGCATAGATCCAATTGTACTGAAAATGTTGTACATATATTTAATTTGTGTCCTGCATTTTCAGTTTCATGGTAATTTGATAAGATTTTTATAAAATCATCGATAAAAATCATCTGTTTCATGTGAGAAAATCGGACAAATCATTAGCATTTACCTTCATTTGAAAAATTCTGACACGGTAACGCCTAACAGAAGAGCAATATGACATATATATTTGTGTATTAAGATCAATTTCAAAGCAGAAAAACACTGGCAAAATACTTGTCATCCACCTCGATTTCACACAATTTTGTTGACAAGGAACATGCTATTTTAATGCATCAGAGAGAGCTAAAGCTAGGAGTCAAATGGTCTTATAGGCAGTCTCGGGGTTTTACTACTATAACAAGGATGACAACCAAATATTATATATATTTCTTTTCTATAAACATGACACTTTCTACTGACACTTCAAAAATTTATTGCATTTCATTTATCATAGATGTGAGTAAACTGCAACTGGACCATACTACTATATTAAGGAATTTCACAGGGGGACATTCGAAACTAAACTACAAAACCGTATACTGCTACCTTTAAGTCTAAAAATGTAATTTTTATTTGCAGCTTTGTTTCTTCTGCCAATACATTATTAAATTCTGACTAAAAATTACTTAATCTGAACCTTGTATTTGCTTTGGTTGAAAAGATATAATGTTTTTAGAACATGTACCTTACTGCAAGTTTTCGGATTTAAATTCATGCAAGATTTCATTGACATAAAAAAGCATAAAACTTTTTTCTAATGAACAATATGGCAAAAATAAAATTATATATTTGTGCGCTTATAACCAAGCTTTGTTTACAAAGTCGAAAGAGTTGAGAGAAATGCAAAATTAAGGTTACTTGTCATTACACGGCAAAAAAAATTAATCATATTAGGCTTTTTATATGAAAATATAAAAAATAGAGTTTTAGAGAAAAAAAAAATAGGGTGGTAAAAGCCAAAAAAAGAAATTGCATGAAATGATCACAAAATGTATACCAAATAAGAATCAAATTCAATCAAATTCCATTTGGTCATAAATCTTACAGTTAGAGTGATGATTCTTCCTTTCTGTGACTGGGCTTAACACGGTGAAAATCACAAGAAGACAAGATGGTGTAAAAATGCAGTCAAAATCTTTGTCAAATCACAATACTAAAGTTCTTCCTACTCAGTAGTGACCTGAAAAAGATAGTGATCTGAATATCACATTAGCTGACCACTTCTATAAAGAGTTTGAAGAAAACATATTTGTGAATTATGTCAGATTCAAGGCATGCATCCATCCGCATACAAGTAGAAATATCGCAACTTAAGTTTAAAAGTGAACAGATGAGAATAGTGTGCAATAGTTGATATCAAGTGCACAGTAGGCTAATTTTAATTGAATACTTTCTGTCTACTTGCAATAAACACACAATACTTATTGTACTAAAGGCGGTGAAAAATAAAAACTTTTTACTCGTTTCAGTGACATAAAAGGGTGAACAATTTTCTGTTTTGTTTTTTTCCCACATGTTTTAAGTTGCCTGCACATACAAACACATAGGTGTAGTTGTTACAAACACGAGTAGAGAAACTTAACTAAGTACCTGACAGTTACAGTGCTTAAACTAACTGTTTGGGGTGATCAACAATAAAAAACTAGCACAAAGTGCCAAAAATCAATCTTTCAAGTTAAATTTTCATTGTCGATGAAGTCAATTCATTTTAAAATGACTTAGTATTATCAGGTTGCTATGCCTACTCTGCTTCTACTCAACAGAAATAAACCTTTAGTCAAATATTAAATGTGTCACTGTTGATATAAAATAGTTTTTAAAACAAGGCTGAAACAGAGTTATCTTTCTTGATATAAGTGTTGCCAGATAAAGTCCAATTTAATACATTTTCATGGCAAATATCTTACTACAAACAGTCTTAAACACAAGTACAGGTGTCATAAAATACAAGGACATCTTAAAATGAAGATATTGTGAGTTTATAAAAATATGCTCTTCTTAAAGGATGCAATATACGGTTCTTTGCATTAAAATATTATCAACAGAGGTCGTGGTCTTGTTTTGTCAAATAAAAACATGTGTGACATTTTTGCATAGATCCAATTGTACTGAAAATGTTGTACATATATTTAATTTGTGTCCTGCATTTTCAGTTTCATGGTAATTTGATAAGATTTTTATAAAATCATCGATAAAAATCATCTGTTTCATGTGAGAAAATCGGACAAATCATTAGCATTTACCTTCATTTGAAAAATTCTGACACGGTAACGCCTAACAGAAGAGCAATATGACATATATATTTGTGTATTAAGATCAATTTCAAAGCAGAAAAACACTGGCAAAATACTTGTCATCCACCTCGATTTCACACAATTTTGTTGACAAGGAACATGCTATTTTAATGCATCAGAGAGAGCTAAAGCTAGGAGTCAAATGGTCTTATAGGCAGTCTCGGGGTTTTACTACTATAACAAGGATGACAACCAAATATTATATATATTTCTTTTCTATAAACATGACACTTTCTACTGACACTTCAAAAATTTATTGCATTTCATTTATCATAGATGTGAGTAAACTGCAACTGGACCATACTACTATATTAAGGAATTTCACAGGGGGACATTCGAAACTAAACTACAAAACCGTATACTGCTACCTTTAAGTCTAAAAATGTAATTTTTATTTGCAGCTTTGTTTCTTCTGCCAATACATTATTAAATTCTGACTAAAAATTACTTAATCTGAACCTTGTATTTGCTTTGGTTGAAAAGATATAATGTTTTTAGAACATGTACCTTACTGCAAGTTTTCGGATTTAAATTCATGCAAGATTTCATTGACATAAAAAAGCATAAAACTTTTTTCTAATGAACAATATGGCAAAAATAAAATTATATATTTGTGCGCTTATAACCAAGCTTTGTTTACAAAGTCGAAAGAGTTGAGAGAAATGCAAAATTAAGGTTACTTGTCATTACACGGCAAAAAAAATTAATCATATTAGGCTTTTTATATGAAAATATAAAAAATAGAGTTTTAGAGAAAAAAAAAATAGGGTGGTAAAAGCCAAAAAAAGAAATTGCATGAAATGATCACAAAATGTATACCAAATAAGAATCAAATTCAATCAAATTCCATTTGGTCATAAATCTTACAGTTAGAGTGATGATTCTTCCTTTCTGTGACTGGGCTTAACACGGTGAAAATCACAAGAAGACAAGATGGTGTAAAAATGCAGTCAAAATCTTTGTCAAATCACAATACTAAAGTTCTTCCTACTCAGTAGTGACCTGAAAAAGATAGTGATCTGAATATCACATTAGCTGACCACTTCTATAAAGAGTTTGAAGAAAACATATTTGTGAATTATGTCAGATTCAAGGCATGCATCCATCCGCATACAAGTAGAAATATCGCAACTTAAGTTTAAAAGTGAACAGATGAGAATAGTGTGCAATAGTTGATATCAAGTGCACAGTAGGCTAATTTTAATTGAATACTTTCTGTCTACTTGCAATAAACACACAATACTTATTGTACTAAAGGCGGTGAAAAATAAAAACTTTTTACTCGTTTCAGTGACATAAAAGGGTGAACAATTTTCTGTTTTGTTTTTTTCCCACATGTTTTAAGTTGCCTGCACATACAAACACATAGGTGTAGTTGTTACAAACACGAGTAGAGAAACTTAACTAAGTACCTGACAGTTACAGTGCTTAAACTAACTGTTTGGGGTGATCAACAATAAAAAACTAGCACAAAGTGCCAAAAATCAATCTTTCAAGTTAAATTTTCATTGTCGATGAAGTCAATTCATTTTAAAATGACTTAGTATTATCAGGTTGCTATGCCTACTCTGCTTCTACTCAACAGAAATAAACCTTTAGTCAAATATTAAATGTGTCACTGTTGATATAAAATAGTTTTTAAAACAAGGCTGAAACAGAGTTATCTTTCTTGATATAAGTGTTGCCAGATAAAGTCCAATTTAATACATTTTCATGGCAAATATCTTACTACAAACAGTCTTAAACACAAGTACAGGTGTCATAAAATACAAGGACATCTTAAAATGAAGATATTGTGAGTTTATAAAAATATGCTCTTCTTAAAGGATGCAATATACGGTTCTTTGCATTAAAATATTATCAACAGAGGTCGTGGTCTTGTTTTGTCAAATAAAAACATGTGTGACATTTTTGCATAGATCCAATTGTACTGAAAATGTTGTACATATATTTAATTTGTGTCCTGCATTTTCAGTTTCATGGTAATTTGATAAGATTTTTATAAAATCATCGATAAAAATCATCTGTTTCATGTGAGAAAATCGGACAAATCATTAGCATTTACCTTCATTTGAAAAATTCTGACACGGTAACGCCTAACAGAAGAGCAATATGACATATATATTTGTGTATTAAGATCAATTTCAAAGCAGAAAAACACTGGCAAAATACTTGTCATCCACCTCGATTTCACACAATTTTGTTGACAAGGAACATGCTATTTTAATGCATCAGAGAGAGCTAAAGCTAGGAGTCAAATGGTCTTATAGGCAGTCTCGGGGTTTTACTACTATAACAAGGATGACAACCAAATATTATATATATTTCTTTTCTATAAACATGACACTTTCTACTGACACTTCAAAAATTTATTGCATTTCATTTATCATAGATGTGAGTAAACTGCAACTGGACCATACTACTATATTAAGGAATTTCACAGGGGGACATTCGAAACTAAACTACAAAACCGTATACTGCTACCTTTAAGTCTAAAAATGTAATTTTTATTTGCAGCTTTGTTTCTTCTGCCAATACATTATTAAATTCTGACTAAAAATTACTTAATCTGAACCTTGTATTTGCTTTGGTTGAAAAGATATAATGTTTTTAGAACATGTACCTTACTGCAAGTTTTCGGATTTAAATTCATGCAAGATTTCATTGACATAAAAAAGCATAAAACTTTTTTCTAATGAACAATATGGCAAAAATAAAATTATATATTTGTGCGCTTATAACCAAGCTTTGTTTACAAAGTCGAAAGAGTTGAGAGAAATGCAAAATTAAGGTTACTTGTCATTACACGGCAAAAAAAATTAATCATATTAGGCTTTTTATATGAAAATATAAAAAATAGAGTTTTAGAGAAAAAAAAAATAGGGTGGTAAAAGCCAAAAAAAGAAATTGCATGAAATGATCACAAAATGTATACCAAATAAGAATCAAATTCAATCAAATTCCATTTGGTCATAAATCTTACAGTTAGAGTGATGATTCTTCCTTTCTGTGACTGGGCTTAACACGGTGAAAATCACAAGAAGACAAGATGGTGTAAAAATGCAGTCAAAATCTTTGTCAAATCACAATACTAAAGTTCTTCCTACTCAGTAGTGACCTGAAAAAGATAGTGATCTGAATATCACATTAGCTGACCACTTCTATAAAGAGTTTGAAGAAAACATATTTGTGAATTATGTCAGATTCAAGGCATGCATCCATCCGCATACAAGTAGAAATATCGCAACTTAAGTTTAAAAGTGAACAGATGAGAATAGTGTGCAATAGTTGATATCAAGTGCACAGTAGGCTAATTTTAATTGAATACTTTCTGTCTACTTGCAATAAACACACAATACTTATTGTACTAAAGGCGGTGAAAAATAAAAACTTTTTACTCGTTTCAGTGACATAAAAGGGTGAACAATTTTCTGTTTTGTTTTTTTCCCACATGTTTTAAGTTGCCTGCACATACAAACACATAGGTGTAGTTGTTACAAACACGAGTAGAGAAACTTAACTAAGTACCTGACAGTTACAGTGCTTAAACTAACTGTTTGGGGTGATCAACAATAAAAAACTAGCACAAAGTGCCAAAAATCAATCTTTCAAGTTAAATTTTCATTGTCGATGAAGTCAATTCATTTTAAAATGACTTAGTATTATCAGGTTGCTATGCCTACTCTGCTTCTACTCAACAGAAATAAACCTTTAGTCAAATATTAAATGTGTCACTGTTGATATAAAATAGTTTTTAAAACAAGGCTGAAACAGAGTTATCTTTCTTGATATAAGTGTTGCCAGATAAAGTCCAATTTAATACATTTTCATGGCAAATATCTTACTACAAACAGTCTTAAACACAAGTACAGGTGTCATAAAATACAAGGACATCTTAAAATGAAGATATTGTGAGTTTATAAAAATATGCTCTTCTTAAAGGATGCAATATACGGTTCTTTGCATTAAAATATTATCAACAGAGGTCGTGGTCTTGTTTTGTCAAATAAAAACATGTGTGACATTTTTGCATAGATCCAATTGTACTGAAAATGTTGTACATATATTTAATTTGTGTCCTGCATTTTCAGTTTCATGGTAATTTGATAAGATTTTTATAAAATCATCGATAAAAATCATCTGTTTCATGTGAGAAAATCGGACAAATCATTAGCATTTACCTTCATTTGAAAAATTCTGACACGGTAACGCCTAACAGAAGAGCAATATGACATATATATTTGTGTATTAAGATCAATTTCAAAGCAGAAAAACACTGGCAAAATACTTGTCATCCACCTCGATTTCACACAATTTTGTTGACAAGGAACATGCTATTTTAATGCATCAGAGAGAGCTAAAGCTAGGAGTCAAATGGTCTTATAGGCAGTCTCGGGGTTTTACTACTATAACAAGGATGACAACCAAATATTATATATATTTCTTTTCTATAAACATGACACTTTCTACTGACACTTCAAAAATTTATTGCATTTCATTTATCATAGATGTGAGTAAACTGCAACTGGACCATACTACTATATTAAGGAATTTCACAGGGGGACATTCGAAACTAAACTACAAAACCGTATACTGCTACCTTTAAGTCTAAAAATGTAATTTTTATTTGCAGCTTTGTTTCTTCTGCCAATACATTATTAAATTCTGACTAAAAATTACTTAATCTGAACCTTGTATTTGCTTTGGTTGAAAAGATATAATGTTTTTAGAACATGTACCTTACTGCAAGTTTTCGGATTTAAATTCATGCAAGATTTCATTGACATAAAAAAGCATAAAACTTTTTTCTAATGAACAATATGGCAAAAATAAAATTATATATTTGTGCGCTTATAACCAAGCTTTGTTTACAAAGTCGAAAGAGTTGAGAGAAATGCAAAATTAAGGTTACTTGTCATTACACGGCAAAAAAAATTAATCATATTAGGCTTTTTATATGAAAATATAAAAAATAGAGTTTTAGAGAAAAAAAAAATAGGGTGGTAAAAGCCAAAAAAAGAAATTGCATGAAATGATCACAAAATGTATACCAAATAAGAATCAAATTCAATCAAATTCCATTTGGTCATAAATCTTACAGTTAGAGTGATGATTCTTCCTTTCTGTGACTGGGCTTAACACGGTGAAAATCACAAGAAGACAAGATGGTGTAAAAATGCAGTCAAAATCTTTGTCAAATCACAATACTAAAGTTCTTCCTACTCAGTAGTGACCTGAAAAAGATAGTGATCTGAATATCACATTAGCTGACCACTTCTATAAAGAGTTTGAAGAAAACATATTTGTGAATTATGTCAGATTCAAGGCATGCATCCATCCGCATACAAGTAGAAATATCGCAACTTAAGTTTAAAAGTGAACAGATGAGAATAGTGTGCAATAGTTGATATCAAGTGCACAGTAGGCTAATTTTAATTGAATACTTTCTGTCTACTTGCAATAAACACACAATACTTATTGTACTAAAGGCGGTGAAAAATAAAAACTTTTTACTCGTTTCAGTGACATAAAAGGGTGAACAATTTTCTGTTTTGTTTTTTTCCCACATGTTTTAAGTTGCCTGCACATACAAACACATAGGTGTAGTTGTTACAAACACGAGTAGAGAAACTTAACTAAGTACCTGACAGTTACAGTGCTTAAACTAACTGTTTGGGGTGATCAACAATAAAAAACTAGCACAAAGTGCCAAAAATCAATCTTTCAAGTTAAATTTTCATTGTCGATGAAGTCAATTCATTTTAAAATGACTTAGTATTATCAGGTTGCTATGCCTACTCTGCTTCTACTCAACAGAAATAAACCTTTAGTCAAATATTAAATGTGTCACTGTTGATATAAAATAGTTTTTAAAACAAGGCTGAAACAGAGTTATCTTTCTTGATATAAGTGTTGCCAGATAAAGTCCAATTTAATACATTTTCATGGCAAATATCTTACTACAAACAGTCTTAAACACAAGTACAGGTGTCATAAAATACAAGGACATCTTAAAATGAAGATATTGTGAGTTTATAAAAATATGCTCTTCTTAAAGGATGCAATATACGGTTCTTTGCATTAAAATATTATCAACAGAGGTCGTGGTCTTGTTTTGTCAAATAAAAACATGTGTGACATTTTTGCATAGATCCAATTGTACTGAAAATGTTGTACATATATTTAATTTGTGTCCTGCATTTTCAGTTTCATGGTAATTTGATAAGATTTTTATAAAATCATCGATAAAAATCATCTGTTTCATGTGAGAAAATCGGACAAATCATTAGCATTTACCTTCATTTGAAAAATTCTGACACGGTAACGCCTAACAGAAGAGCAATATGACATATATATTTGTGTATTAAGATCAATTTCAAAGCAGAAAAACACTGGCAAAATACTTGTCATCCACCTCGATTTCACACAATTTTGTTGACAAGGAACATGCTATTTTAATGCATCAGAGAGAGCTAAAGCTAGGAGTCAAATGGTCTTATAGGCAGTCTCGGGGTTTTACTACTATAACAAGGATGACAACCAAATATTATATATATTTCTTTTCTATAAACATGACACTTTCTACTGACACTTCAAAAATTTATTGCATTTCATTTATCATAGATGTGAGTAAACTGCAACTGGACCATACTACTATATTAAGGAATTTCACAGGGGGACATTCGAAACTAAACTACAAAACCGTATACTGCTACCTTTAAGTCTAAAAATGTAATTTTTATTTGCAGCTTTGTTTCTTCTGCCAATACATTATTAAATTCTGACTAAAAATTACTTAATCTGAACCTTGTATTTGCTTTGGTTGAAAAGATATAATGTTTTTAGAACATGTACCTTACTGCAAGTTTTCGGATTTAAATTCATGCAAGATTTCATTGACATAAAAAAGCATAAAACTTTTTTCTAATGAACAATATGGCAAAAATAAAATTATATATTTGTGCGCTTATAACCAAGCTTTGTTTACAAAGTCGAAAGAGTTGAGAGAAATGCAAAATTAAGGTTACTTGTCATTACACGGCAAAAAAAATTAATCATATTAGGCTTTTTATATGAAAATATAAAAAATAGAGTTTTAGAGAAAAAAAAAATAGGGTGGTAAAAGCCAAAAAAAGAAATTGCATGAAATGATCACAAAATGTATACCAAATAAGAATCAAATTCAATCAAATTCCATTTGGTCATAAATCTTACAGTTAGAGTGATGATTCTTCCTTTCTGTGACTGGGCTTAACACGGTGAAAATCACAAGAAGACAAGATGGTGTAAAAATGCAGTCAAAATCTTTGTCAAATCACAATACTAAAGTTCTTCCTACTCAGTAGTGACCTGAAAAAGATAGTGATCTGAATATCACATTAGCTGACCACTTCTATAAAGAGTTTGAAGAAAACATATTTGTGAATTATGTCAGATTCAAGGCATGCATCCATCCGCATACAAGTAGAAATATCGCAACTTAAGTTTAAAAGTGAACAGATGAGAATAGTGTGCAATAGTTGATATCAAGTGCACAGTAGGCTAATTTTAATTGAATACTTTCTGTCTACTTGCAATAAACACACAATACTTATTGTACTAAAGGCGGTGAAAAATAAAAACTTTTTACTCGTTTCAGTGACATAAAAGGGTGAACAATTTTCTGTTTTGTTTTTTTCCCACATGTTTTAAGTTGCCTGCACATACAAACACATAGGTGTAGTTGTTACAAACACGAGTAGAGAAACTTAACTAAGTACCTGACAGTTACAGTGCTTAAACTAACTGTTTGGGGTGATCAACAATAAAAAACTAGCACAAAGTGCCAAAAATCAATCTTTCAAGTTAAATTTTCATTGTCGATGAAGTCAATTCATTTTAAAATGACTTAGTATTATTAAGTTGCTATGCCTACTCTGCTTCTACTCAACAGAAATAAACCTTTAGTCAAATATTAAATGTGTCACTGTTGATATAAAATAGTTTTTAAAACAAGGCTGAAACAGAGTTATCTTTCTTGATATAAGTGTTGCCAGATAAAGTCCAATTTAATACATTTTCATGGCAAATATCTTACTACAAACAGTCTTAAACACAAGTACAGGTGTCATAAAATACAAGGACATCTTAAAATGAAGATATTGTGAGTTTATAAAAATATGCTCTTCTTAAAGGATGCAATATACGGTTCTTTGCATTAAAATATTATCAACAGAGGTCGTGGTCTTGTTTTGTCAAATAAAAACATGTGTGACATTTTTGCATAGATCCAATTGTACTGAAAATGTTGTACATATATTTAATTTGTGTCCTGCATTTTCAGTTTCATGGTAATTTGATAAGATTTTTATAAAATCATCGATAAAAATCATCTGTTTCATGTGAGAAAATCGGACAAATCATTAGCATTTACCTTCATTTGAAAAATTCTGACACGGTAACGCCTAACAGAAGAGCAATATGACATATATATTTGTGTATTAAGATCAATTTCAAAGCAGAAAAACACTGGCAAAATACTTGTCATCCACCTCGATTTCACACAATTTTGTTGACAAGGAACATGCTATTTTAATGCATCAGAGAGAGCTAAAGCTAGGAGTCAAATGGTCTTATAGGCAGTCTCGGGGTTTTACTACTATAACAAGGATGACAACCAAATATTATATATATTTCTTTTCTATAAACATGACACTTTCTACTGACACTTCAAAAATTTATTGCATTTCATTTATCATAGATGTGAGTAAACTGCAACTGGACCATACTACTATATTAAGGAATTTCACAGGGGGACATTCGAAACTAAACTACAAAACCGTATACTGCTACCTTTAAGTCTAAAAATGTAATTTTTATTTGCAGCTTTGTTTCTTCTGCCAATACATTATTAAATTCTGACTAAAAATTACTTAATCTGAACCTTGTATTTGCTTTGGTTGAAAAGATATAATGTTTTTAGAACATGTACCTTACTGCAAGTTTTCGGATTTAAATTCATGCAAGATTTCATTGACATAAAAAAGCATAAAACTTTTTTCTAATGAACAATATGGCAAAAATAAAATTATATATTTGTGCGCTTATAACCAAGCTTTGTTTACAAAGTCGAAAGAGTTGAGAGAAATGCAAAATTAAGGTTACTTGTCATTACACGGCAAAAAAAATTAATCATATTAGGCTTTTTATATGAAAATATAAAAAATAGAGTTTTAGAGAAAAAAAAAATAGGGTGGTAAAAGCCAAAAAAAGAAATTGCATGAAATGATCACAAAATGTATACCAAATAAGAATCAAATTCAATCAAATTCCATTTGGTCATAAATCTTACAGTTAGAGTGATGATTCTTCCTTTCTGTGACTGGGCTTAACACGGTGAAAATCACAAGAAGACAAGATGGTGTAAAAATGCAGTCAAAATCTTTGTCAAATCACAATACTAAAGTTCTTCCTACTCAGTAGTGACCTGAAAAAGATAGTGATCTGAATATCACATTAGCTGACCACTTCTATAAAGAGTTTGAAGAAAACATATTTGTGAATTATGTCAGATTCAAGGCATGCATCCATCCGCATACAAGTAGAAATATCGCAACTTAAGTTTAAAAGTGAACAGATGAGAATAGTGTGCAATAGTTGATATCAAGTGCACAGTAGGCTAATTTTAATTGAATACTTTCTGTCTACTTGCAATAAACACACAATACTTATTGTACTAAAGGCGGTGAAAAATAAAAACTTTTTACTCGTTTCAGTGACATAAAAGGGTGAACAATTTTCTGTTTTGTTTTTTTCCCACATGTTTTAAGTTGCCTGCACATACAAACACATAGGTGTAGTTGTTACAAACACGAGTAGAGAAACTTAACTAAGTACCTGACAGTTACAGTGCTTAAACTAACTGTTTGGGGTGATCAACAATAAAAAACTAGCACAAAGTGCCAAAAATCAATCTTTCAAGTTAAATTTTCATTGTCGATGAAGTCAATTCATTTTAAAATGACTTAGTATTATCAGGTTGCTATGCCTACTCTGCTTCTACTCAACAGAAATAAACCTTTAGTCAAATATTAAATGTGTCACTGTTGATATAAAATAGTTTTTAAAACAAGGCTGAAACAGAGTTATCTTTCTTGATATAAGTGTTGCCAGATAAAGTCCAATTTAATACATTTTCATGGCAAATATCTTACTACAAACAGTCTTAAACACAAGTACAGGTGTCATAAAATACAAGGACATCTTAAAATGAAGATATTGTGAGTTTATAAAAATATGCTCTTCTTAAAGGATGCAATATACGGTTCTTTGCATTAAAATATTATCAACAGAGGTCGTGGTCTTGTTTTGTCAAATAAAAACATGTGTGACATTTTTGCATAGATCCAATTGTACTGAAAATGTTGTACATATATTTAATTTGTGTCCTGCATTTTCAGTTTCATGGTAATTTGATAAGATTTTTATAAAATCATCGATAAAAATCATCTGTTTCATGTGAGAAAATCGGACAAATCATTAGCATTTACCTTCATTTGAAAAATTCTGACACGGTAACGCCTAACAGAAGAGCAATATGACATATATATTTGTGTATTAAGATCAATTTCAAAGCAGAAAAACACTGGCAAAATACTTGTCATCCACCTCGATTTCACACAATTTTGTTGACAAGGAACATGCTATTTTAATGCATCAGAGAGAGCTAAAGCTAGGAGTCAAATGGTCTTATAGGCAGTCTCGGGGTTTTACTACTATAACAAGGATGACAACCAAATATTATATATATTTCTTTTCTATAAACATGACACTTTCTACTGACACTTCAAAAATTTATTGCATTTCATTTATCATAGATGTGAGTAAACTGCAACTGGACCATACTACTATATTAAGGAATTTCACAGGGGGACATTCGAAACTAAACTACAAAACCGTATACTGCTACCTTTAAGTCTAAAAATGTAATTTTTATTTGCAGCTTTGTTTCTTCTGCCAATACATTATTAAATTCTGACTAAAAATTACTTAATCTGAACCTTGTATTTGCTTTGGTTGAAAAGATATAATGTTTTTAGAACATGTACCTTACTGCAAGTTTTCGGATTTAAATTCATGCAAGATTTCATTGACATAAAAAAGCATAAAACTTTTTTCTAATGAACAATATGGCAAAAATAAAATTATATATTTGTGCGCTTATAACCAAGCTTTGTTTACAAAGTCGAAAGAGTTGAGAGAAATGCAAAATTAAGGTTACTTGTCATTACACGGCAAAAAAAATTAATCATATTAGGCTTTTTATATGAAAATATAAAAAATAGAGTTTTAGAGAAAAAAAAAATAGGGTGGTAAAAGCCAAAAAAAGAAATTGCATGAAATGATCACAAAATGTATACCAAATAAGAATCAAATTCAATCAAATTCCATTTGGTCATAAATCTTACAGTTAGAGTGATGATTCTTCCTTTCTGTGACTGGGCTTAACACGGTGAAAATCACAAGAAGACAAGATGGTGTAAAAATGCAGTCAAAATCTTTGTCAAATCACAATACTAAAGTTCTTCCTACTCAGTAGTGACCTGAAAAAGATAGTGATCTGAATATCACATTAGCTGACCACTTCTATAAAGAGTTTGAAGAAAACATATTTGTGAATTATGTCAGATTCAAGGCATGCATCCATCCGCATACAAGTAGAAATATCGCAACTTAAGTTTAAAAGTGAACAGATGAGAATAGTGTGCAATAGTTGATATCAAGTGCACAGTAGGCTAATTTTAATTGAATACTTTCTGTCTACTTGCAATAAACACACAATACTTATTGTACTAAAGGCGGTGAAAAATAAAAACTTTTTACTCGTTTCAGTGACATAAAAGGGTGAACAATTTTCTGTTTTGTTTTTTTCCCACATGTTTTAAGTTGCCTGCACATACAAACACATAGGTGTAGTTGTTACAAACACGAGTAGAGAAACTTAACTAAGTACCTGACAGTTACAGTGCTTAAACTAACTGTTTGGGGTGATCAACAATAAAAAACTAGCACAAAGTGCCAAAAATCAATCTTTCAAGTTAAATTTTCATTGTCGATGAAGTCAATTCATTTTAAAATGACTTAGTATTATCAGGTTGCTATGCCTACTCTGCTTCTACTCAACAGAAATAAACCTTTAGTCAAATATTAAATGTGTCACTGTTGATATAAAATAGTTTTTAAAACAAGGCTGAAACAGAGTTATCTTTCTTGATATAAGTGTTGCCAGATAAAGTCCAATTTAATACATTTTCATGGCAAATATCTTACTACAAACAGTCTTAAACACAAGTACAGGTGTCATAAAATACAAGGACATCTTAAAATGAAGATATTGTGAGTTTATAAAAATATGCTCTTCTTAAAGGATGCAATATACGGTTCTTTGCATTAAAATATTATCAACAGAGGTCGTGGTCTTGTTTTGTCAAATAAAAACATGTGTGACATTTTTGCATAGATCCAATTGTACTGAAAATGTTGTACATATATTTAATTTGTGTCCTGCATTTTCAGTTTCATGGTAATTTGATAAGATTTTTATAAAATCATCGATAAAAATCATCTGTTTCATGTGAGAAAATCGGACAAATCATTAGCATTTACCTTCATTTGAAAAATTCTGACACGGTAACGCCTAACAGAAGAGCAATATGACATATATATTTGTGTATTAAGATCAATTTCAAAGCAGAAAAACACTGGCAAAATACTTGTCATCCACCTCGATTTCACACAATTTTGTTGACAAGGAACATGCTATTTTAATGCATCAGAGAGAGCTAAAGCTAGGAGTCAAATGGTCTTATAGGCAGTCTCGGGGTTTTACTACTATAACAAGGATGACAACCAAATATTATATATATTTCTTTTCTATAAACATGACACTTTCTACTGACACTTCAAAAATTTATTGCATTTCATTTATCATAGATGTGAGTAAACTGCAACTGGACCATACTACTATATTAAGGAATTTCACAGGGGGACATTCGAAACTAAACTACAAAACCGTATACTGCTACCTTTAAGTCTAAAAATGTAATTTTTATTTGCAGCTTTGTTTCTTCTGCCAATACATTATTAAATTCTGACTAAAAATTACTTAATCTGAACCTTGTATTTGCTTTGGTTGAAAAGATATAATGTTTTTAGAACATGTACCTTACTGCAAGTTTTCGGATTTAAATTCATGCAAGATTTCATTGACATAAAAAAGCATAAAACTTTTTTCTAATGAACAATATGGCAAAAATAAAATTATATATTTGTGCGCTTATAACCAAGCTTTGTTTACAAAGTCGAAAGAGTTGAGAGAAATGCAAAATTAAGGTTACTTGTCATTACACGGCAAAAAAAATTAATCATATTAGGCTTTTTATATGAAAATATAAAAAATAGAGTTTTAGAGAAAAAAAAAATAGGGTGGTAAAAGCCAAAAAAAGAAATTGCATGAAATGATCACAAAATGTATACCAAATAAGAATCAAATTCAATCAAATTCCATTTGGTCATAAATCTTACAGTTAGAGTGATGATTCTTCCTTTCTGTGACTGGGCTTAACACGGTGAAAATCACAAGAAGACAAGATGGTGTAAAAATGCAGTCAAAATCTTTGTCAAATCACAATACTAAAGTTCTTCCTACTCAGTAGTGACCTGAAAAAGATAGTGATCTGAATATCACATTAGCTGACCACTTCTATAAAGAGTTTGAAGAAAACATATTTGTGAATTATGTCAGATTCAAGGCATGCATCCATCCGCATACAAGTAGAAATATCGCAACTTAAGTTTAAAAGTGAACAGATGAGAATAGTGTGCAATAGTTGATATCAAGTGCACAGTAGGCTAATTTTAATTGAATACTTTCTGTCTACTTGCAATAAACACACAATACTTATTGTACTAAAGGCGGTGAAAAATAAAAACTTTTTACTCGTTTCAGTGACATAAAAGGGTGAACAATTTTCTGTTTTGTTTTTTTCCCACATGTTTTAAGTTGCCTGCACATACAAACACATAGGTGTAGTTGTTACAAACACGAGTAGAGAAACTTAACTAAGTACCTGACAGTTACAGTGCTTAAACTAACTGTTTGGGGTGATCAACAATAAAAAACTAGCACAAAGTGCCAAAAATCAATCTTTCAAGTTAAATTTTCATTGTCGATGAAGTCAATTCATTTTAAAATGACTTAGTATTATCAGGTTGCTATGCCTACTCTGCTTCTACTCAACAGAAATAAACCTTTAGTCAAATATTAAATGTGTCACTGTTGATATAAAATAGTTTTTAAAACAAGGCTGAAACAGAGTTATCTTTCTTGATATAAGTGTTGCCAGATAAAGTCCAATTTAATACATTTTCATGGCAAATATCTTACTACAAACAGTCTTAAACACAAGTACAGGTGTCATAAAATACAAGGACATCTTAAAATGAAGATATTGTGAGTTTATAAAAATATGCTCTTCTTAAAGGATGCAATATACGGTTCTTTGCATTAAAATATTATCAACAGAGGTCGTGGTCTTGTTTTGTCAAATAAAAACATGTGTGACATTTTTGCATAGATCCAATTGTACTGAAAATGTTGTACATATATTTAATTTGTGTCCTGCATTTTCAGTTTCATGGTAATTTGATAAGATTTTTATAAAATCATCGATAAAAATCATCTGTTTCATGTGAGAAAATCGGACAAATCATTAGCATTTACCTTCATTTGAAAAATTCTGACACGGTAACGCCTAACAGAAGAGCAATATGACATATATATTTGTGTATTAAGATCAATTTCAAAGCAGAAAAACACTGGCAAAATACTTGTCATCCACCTCGATTTCACACAATTTTGTTGACAAGGAACATGCTATTTTAATGCATCAGAGAGAGCTAAAGCTAGGAGTCAAATGGTCTTATAGGCAGTCTCGGGGTTTTACTACTATAACAAGGATGACAACCAAATATTATATATATTTCTTTTCTATAAACATGACACTTTCTACTGACACTTCAAAAATTTATTGCATTTCATTTATCATAGATGTGAGTAAACTGCAACTGGACCATACTACTATATTAAGGAATTTCACAGGGGGACATTCGAAACTAAACTACAAAACCGTATACTGCTACCTTTAAGTCTAAAAATGTAATTTTTATTTGCAGCTTTGTTTCTTCTGCCAATACATTATTAAATTCTGACTAAAAATTACTTAATCTGAACCTTGTATTTGCTTTGGTTGAAAAGATATAATGTTTTTAGAACATGTACCTTACTGCAAGTTTTCGGATTTAAATTCATGCAAGATTTCATTGACATAAAAAAGCATAAAACTTTTTTCTAATGAACAATATGGCAAAAATAAAATTATATATTTGTGCGCTTATAACCAAGCTTTGTTTACAAAGTCGAAAGAGTTGAGAGAAATGCAAAATTAAGGTTACTTGTCATTACACGGCAAAAAAAATTAATCATATTAGGCTTTTTATATGAAAATATAAAAAATAGAGTTTTAGAGAAAAAAAAAATAGGGTGGTAAAAGCCAAAAAAAGAAATTGCATGAAATGATCACAAAATGTATACCAAATAAGAATCAAATTCAATCAAATTCCATTTGGTCATAAATCTTACAGTTAGAGTGATGATTCTTCCTTTCTGTGACTGGGCTTAACACGGTGAAAATCACAAGAAGACAAGATGGTGTAAAAATGCAGTCAAAATCTTTGTCAAATCACAATACTAAAGTTCTTCCTACTCAGTAGTGACCTGAAAAAGATAGTGATCTGAATATCACATTAGCTGACCACTTCTATAAAGAGTTTGAAGAAAACATATTTGTGAATTATGTCAGATTCAAGGCATGCATCCATCCGCATACAAGTAGAAATATCGCAACTTAAGTTTAAAAGTGAACAGATGAGAATAGTGTGCAATAGTTGATATCAAGTGCACAGTAGGCTAATTTTAATTGAATACTTTCTGTCTACTTGCAATAAACACACAATACTTATTGTACTAAAGGCGGTGAAAAATAAAAACTTTTTACTCGTTTCAGTGACATAAAAGGGTGAACAATTTTCTGTTTTGTTTTTTTCCCACATGTTTTAAGTTGCCTGCACATACAAACACATAGGTGTAGTTGTTACAAACACGAGTAGAGAAACTTAACTAAGTACCTGACAGTTACAGTGCTTAAACTAACTGTTTGGGGTGATCAACAATAAAAAACTAGCACAAAGTGCCAAAAATCAATCTTTCAAGTTAAATTTTCATTGTCGATGAAGTCAATTCATTTTAAAATGACTTAGTATTATCAGGTTGCTATGCCTACTCTGCTTCTACTCAACAGAAATAAACCTTTAGTCAAATATTAAATGTGTCACTGTTGATATAAAATAGTTTTTAAAACAAGGCTGAAACAGAGTTATCTTTCTTGATATAAGTGTTGCCAGATAAAGTCCAATTTAATACATTTTCATGGCAAATATCTTACTACAAACAGTCTTAAACACAAGTACAGGTGTCATAAAATACAAGGACATCTTAAAATGAAGATATTGTGAGTTTATAAAAATATGCTCTTCTTAAAGGATGCAATATACGGTTCTTTGCATTAAAATATTATCAACAGAGGTCGTGGTCTTGTTTTGTCAAATAAAAACATGTGTGACATTTTTGCATAGATCCAATTGTACTGAAAATGTTGTACATATATTTAATTTGTGTCCTGCATTTTCAGTTTCATGGTAATTTGATAAGATTTTTATAAAATCATCGATAAAAATCATCTGTTTCATGTGAGAAAATCGGACAAATCATTAGCATTTACCTTCATTTGAAAAATTCTGACACGGTAACGCCTAACAGAAGAGCAATATGACATATATATTTGTGTATTAAGATCAATTTCAAAGCAGAAAAACACTGGCAAAATACTTGTCATCCACCTCGATTTCACACAATTTTGTTGACAAGGAACATGCTATTTTAATGCATCAGAGAGAGCTAAAGCTAGGAGTCAAATGGTCTTATAGGCAGTCTCGGGGTTTTACTACTATAACAAGGATGACAACCAAATATTATATATATTTCTTTTCTATAAACATGACACTTTCTACTGACACTTCAAAAATTTATTGCATTTCATTTATCATAGATGTGAGTAAACTGCAACTGGACCATACTACTATATTAAGGAATTTCACAGGGGGACATTCGAAACTAAACTACAAAACCGTATACTGCTACCTTTAAGTCTAAAAATGTAATTTTTATTTGCAGCTTTGTTTCTTCTGCCAATACATTATTAAATTCTGACTAAAAATTACTTAATCTGAACCTTGTATTTGCTTTGGTTGAAAAGATATAATGTTTTTAGAACATGTACCTTACTGCAAGTTTTCGGATTTAAATTCATGCAAGATTTCATTGACATAAAAAAGCATAAAACTTTTTTCTAATGAACAATATGGCAAAAATAAAATTATATATTTGTGCGCTTATAACCAAGCTTTGTTTACAAAGTCGAAAGAGTTGAGAGAAATGCAAAATTAAGGTTACTTGTCATTACACGGCAAAAAAAATTAATCATATTAGGCTTTTTATATGAAAATATAAAAAATAGAGTTTTAGAGAAAAAAAAAATAGGGTGGTAAAAGCCAAAAAAAGAAATTGCATGAAATGATCACAAAATGTATACCAAATAAGAATCAAATTCAATCAAATTCCATTTGGTCATAAATCTTACAGTTAGAGTGATGATTCTTCCTTTCTGTGACTGGGCTTAACACGGTGAAAATCACAAGAAGACAAGATGGTGTAAAAATGCAGTCAAAATCTTTGTCAAATCACAATACTAAAGTTCTTCCTACTCAGTAGTGACCTGAAAAAGATAGTGATCTGAATATCACATTAGCTGACCACTTCTATAAAGAGTTTGAAGAAAACATATTTGTGAATTATGTCAGATTCAAGGCATGCATCCATCCGCATACAAGTAGAAATATCGCAACTTAAGTTTAAAAGTGAACAGATGAGAATAGTGTGCAATAGTTGATATCAAGTGCACAGTAGGCTAATTTTAATTGAATACTTTCTGTCTACTTGCAATAAACACACAATACTTATTGTACTAAAGGCGGTGAAAAATAAAAACTTTTTACTCGTTTCAGTGACATAAAAGGGTGAACAATTTTCTGTTTTGTTTTTTTCCCACATGTTTTAAGTTGCCTGCACATACAAACACATAGGTGTAGTTGTTACAAACACGAGTAGAGAAACTTAACTAAGTACCTGACAGTTACAGTGCTTAAACTAACTGTTTGGGGTGATCAACAATAAAAAACTAGCACAAAGTGCCAAAAATCAATCTTTCAAGTTAAATTTTCATTGTCGATGAAGTCAATTCATTTTAAAATGACTTAGTATTATCAGGTTGCTATGCCTACTCTGCTTCTACTCAACAGAAATAAACCTTTAGTCAAATATTAAATGTGTCACTGTTGATATAAAATAGTTTTTAAAACAAGGCTGAAACAGAGTTATCTTTCTTGATATAAGTGTTGCCAGATAAAGTCCAATTTAATACATTTTCATGGCAAATATCTTACTACAAACAGTCTTAAACACAAGTACAGGTGTCATAAAATACAAGGACATCTTAAAATGAAGATATTGTGAGTTTATAAAAATATGCTCTTCTTAAAGGATGCAATATACGGTTCTTTGCATTAAAATATTATCAACAGAGGTCGTGGTCTTGTTTTGTCAAATAAAAACATGTGTGACATTTTTGCATAGATCCAATTGTACTGAAAATGTTGTACATATATTTAATTTGTGTCCTGCATTTTCAGTTTCATGGTAATTTGATAAGATTTTTATAAAATCATCGATAAAAATCATCTGTTTCATGTGAGAAAATCGGACAAATCATTAGCATTTACCTTCATTTGAAAAATTCTGACACGGTAACGCCTAACAGAAGAGCAATATGACATATATATTTGTGTATTAAGATCAATTTCAAAGCAGAAAAACACTGGCAAAATACTTGTCATCCACCTCGATTTCACACAATTTTGTTGACAAGGAACATGCTATTTTAATGCATCAGAGAGAGCTAAAGCTAGGAGTCAAATGGTCTTATAGGCAGTCTCGGGGTTTTACTACTATAACAAGGATGACAACCAAATATTATATATATTTCTTTTCTATAAACATGACACTTTCTACTGACACTTCAAAAATTTATTGCATTTCATTTATCATAGATGTGAGTAAACTGCAACTGGACCATACTACTATATTAAGGAATTTCACAGGGGGACATTCGAAACTAAACTACAAAACCGTATACTGCTACCTTTAAGTCTAAAAATGTAATTTTTATTTGCAGCTTTGTTTCTTCTGCCAATACATTATTAAATTCTGACTAAAAATTACTTAATCTGAACCTTGTATTTGCTTTGGTTGAAAAG
This sequence comes from Limnoperna fortunei, assembly GCA_944474755.1. NCBI lineage: Eukaryota > Metazoa > Mollusca > Bivalvia > Mytilida > Modiolidae > Limnoperna > Limnoperna fortunei. Next base: position 30,569,598 of record OX104116.1, on the reverse strand, counting down.
ATATAATGTTTTTAGAACATGTACCTTACTGCAAGTTTTCGGATTTAAATTCATGCAAGATTTCATTGACATAAAAAAGCATAAAACTTTTTTCTAATGAACAATATGGCAAAAATAAAATTATATATTTGTGCGCTTATAACCAAGCTTTGTTTACAAAGTCGAAAGAGTTGAGAGAAATGCAAAATTAAGGTTACTTGTCATTACACGGCAAAAAAAATTAATCATATTAGGCTTTTTATATGAAAATATAAAAAATAGAGTTTTAGAGAAAAAAAAAATAGGGTGGTAAAAGCCAAAAAAAGAAATTGCATGAAATGATCACAAAATGTATACCAAATAAGAATCAAATTCAATCAAATTCCATTTGGTCATAAATCTTACAGTTAGAGTGATGATTCTTCCTTTCTGTGACTGGGCTTAACACGGTGAAAATCACAAGAAGACAAGATGGTGTAAAAATGCAGTCAAAATCTTTGTCAAATCACAATACTAAAGTTCTTCCTACTCAGTAGTGACCTGAAAAAGATAGTGATCTGAATATCACATTAGCTGACCACTTCTATAAAGAGTTTGAAGAAAACATATTTGTGAATTATGTCAGATTCAAGGCATGCATCCATCCGCATACAAGTAGAAATATCGCAACTTAAGTTTAAAAGTGAACAGATGAGAATAGTGTGCAATAGTTGATATCAAGTGCACAGTAGGCTAATTTTAATTGAATACTTTCTGTCTACTTGCAATAAACACACAATACTTATTGTACTAAAGGCGGTGAAAAATAAAAACTTTTTACTCGTTTCAGTGACATAAAAGGGTGAACAATTTTCTGTTTTGTTTTTTTCCCACATGTTTTAAGTTGCCTGCACATACAAACACATAGGTGTAGTTGTTACAAACACGAGTAGAGAAACTTAACTAAGTACCTGACAGTTACAGTGCTTAAACTAACTGTTTGGGGTGATCAACAATAAAAAACTAGCACAAAGTGCCAAAAATCAATCTTTCAAGTTAAATTTTCATTGTCGATGAAGTCAATTCATTTTAAAATGACTTAGTATTATCAGGTTGCTATGCCTACTCTGCTTCTACTCAACAGAAATAAACCTTTAGTCAAATATTAAATGTGTCACTGTTGATATAAAATAGTTTTTAAAACAAGGCTGAAACAGAGTTATCTTTCTTGATATAAGTGTTGCCAGATAAAGTCCAATTTAATACATTTTCATGGCAAATATCTTACTACAAACAGTCTTAAACACAAGTACAGGTGTCATAAAATACAAGGACATCTTAAAATGAAGATATTGTGAGTTTATAAAAATATGCTCTTCTTAAAGGATGCAATATACGGTTCTTTGCATTAAAATATTATCAACAGAGGTCGTGGTCTTGTTTTGTCAAATAAAAACATGTGTGACATTTTTGCATAGATCCAATTGTACTGAAAATGTTGTACATATATTTAATTTGTGTCCTGCATTTTCAGTTTCATGGTAATTTGATAAGATTTTTATAAAATCATCGATAAAAATCATCTGTTTCATGTGAGAAAATCGGACAAATCATTAGCATTTACCTTCATTTGAAAAATTCTGACACGGTAACGCCTAACAGAAGAGCAATATGACATATATATTTGTGTATTAAGATCAATTTCAAAGCAGAAAAACACTGGCAAAATACTTGTCATCCACCTCGATTTCACACAATTTTGTTGACAAGGAACATGCTATTTTAATGCATCAGAGAGAGCTAAAGCTAGGAGTCAAATGGTCTTATAGGCAGTCTCGGGGTTTTACTACTATAACAAGGATGACAACCAAATATTATATATATTTCTTTTCTATAAACATGACACTTTCTACTGACACTTCAAAAATTTATTGCATTTCATTTATCATAGATGTGAGTAAACTGCAACTGGACCATACTACTATATTAAGGAATTTCACAGGGGGACATTCGAAACTAAACTACAAAACCGTATACTGCTACCTTTAAGTCTAAAAATGTAATTTTTATTTGCAGCTTTGTTTCTTCTGCCAATACATTATTAAATTCTGACTAAAAATTACTTAATCTGAACCTTGTATTTGCTTTGGTTGAAAAGATATAATGTTTTTAGAACATGTACCTTACTGCAAGTTTTCGGATTTAAATTCATGCAAGATTTCATTGACATAAAAAAGCATAAAACTTTTTTCTAATGAACAATATGGCAAAAATAAAATTATATATTTGTGCGCTTATAACCAAGCTTTGTTTACAAAGTCGAAAGAGTTGAGAGAAATGCAAAATTAAGGTTACTTGTCATTACACGGCAAAAAAAATTAATCATATTAGGCTTTTTATATGAAAATATAAAAAATAGAGTTTTAGAGAAAAAAAAAATAGGGTGGTAAAAGCCAAAAAAAGAAATTGCATGAAATGATCACAAAATGTATACCAAATAAGAATCAAATTCAATCAAATTCCATTTGGTCATAAATCTTACAGTTAGAGTGATGATTCTTCCTTTCTGTGACTGGGCTTAACACGGTGAAAATCACAAGAAGACAAGATGGTGTAAAAATGCAGTCAAAATCTTTGTCAAATCACAATACTAAAGTTCTTCCTACTCAGTAGTGACCTGAAAAAGATAGTGATCTGAATATCACATTAGCTGACCACTTCTATAAAGAGTTTGAAGAAAACATATTTGTGAATTATGTCAGATTCAAGGCATGCATCCATCCGCATACAAGTAGAAATATCGCAACTTAAGTTTAAAAGTGAACAGATGAGAATAGTGTGCAATAGTTGATATCAAGTGCACAGTAGGCTAATTTTAATTGAATACTTTCTGTCTACTTGCAATAAACACACAATACTTATTGTACTAAAGGCGGTGAAAAATAAAAACTTTTTACTCGTTTCAGTGACATAAAAGGGTGAACAATTTTCTGTTTTGTTTTTTTCCCACATGTTTTAAGTTGCCTGCACATACAAACACATAGGTGTAGTTGTTACAAACACGAGTAGAGAAACTTAACTAAGTACCTGACAGTTACAGTGCTTAAACTAACTGTTTGGGGTGATCAACAATAAAAAACTAGCACAAAGTGCCAAAAATCAATCTTTCAAGTTAAATTTTCATTGTCGATGAAGTCAATTCATTTTAAAATGACTTAGTATTATCAGGTTGCTATGCCTACTCTGCTTCTACTCAACAGAAATAAACCTTTAGTCAAATATTAAATGTGTCACTGTTGATATAAAATAGTTTTTAAAACAAGGCTGAAACAGAGTTATCTTTCTTGATATAAGTGTTGCCAGATAAAGTCCAATTTAATACATTTTCATGGCAAATATCTTACTACAAACAGTCTTAAACACAAGTACAGGTGTCATAAAATACAAGGACATCTTAAAATGAAGATATTGTGAGTTTATAAAAATATGCTCTTCTTAAAGGATGCAATATACGGTTCTTTGCATTAAAATATTATCAACAGAGGTCGTGGTCTTGTTTTGTCAAATAAAAACATGTGTGACATTTTTGCATAGATCCAATTGTACTGAAAATGTTGTACATATATTTAATTTGTGTCCTGCATTTTCAGTTTCATGGTAATTTGATAAGATTTTTATAAAATCATCGATAAAAATCATCTGTTTCATGTGAGAAAATCGGACAAATCATTAGCATTTACCTTCATTTGAAAAATTCTGACACGGTAACGCCTAACAGAAGAGCAATATGACATATATATTTGTGTATTAAGATCAATTTCAAAGCAGAAAAACACTGGCAAAATACTTGTCATCCACCTCGATTTCACACAATTTTGTTGACAAGGAACATGCTATTTTAATGCATCAGAGAGAGCTAAAGCTAGGAGTCAAATGGTCTTATAGGCAGTCTCGGGGTTTTACTACTATAACAAGGATGACAACCAAATATTATATATATTTCTTTTCTATAAACATGACACTTTCTACTGACACTTCAAAAATTTATTGCATTTCATTTATCATAGATGTGAGTAAACTGCAACTGGACCATACTACTATATTAAGGAATTTCACAGGGGGACATTCGAAACTAAACTACAAAACCGTATACTGCTACCTAAAACTATGAAACCAAAAAGGGCCCGGCTCCCCACCCAGGGCCAGCATGTTAAAAATTATAAAACATGCTGGCCCTGGGTGGGGGGCCGGGCCTTTTTTTTTATTCAATTTTTTTCCGGTTTTTTTAATAGAACGTTAGAAACAGTACCATGCCAAGAATATGGTTCTCCTGAAAGTTAAGAGCTCCCGTAGAGCTTGTTACACGGTTGATTTCATAGAGATATAACAGTGCCATACTTTGTAAATGTATCTGACTCCATTGACGACATAAATTAATTATCAGATAGTTAAACAATCATGAGGACCCCAGGTGGTCAGGGGAAGTTTTAGTCGTATATTCTTGGCATGCCGATGTCGATTGTAAATAAACCAAACGGATGTGCTGCATAGACCATGTGTAAATCAGTGTATTTTGTACAGTAATGTTAATAGTTTGTTATTACCGTGTTATTTATTAGTTGCGTTACGTTTTCTCCCAACTCAAGAATGAGTAAGAATGACTACTGCCAAACACTTTCTTCTTTCAAGCAATTTCATTGGTTGCTATTTTGAAGTATTGGCGTCATACGAAAATCTTCTAGCCCGGGAATTTCCCTGTTACCTTTGTCAGCGTTTCGTGGACACATGTGAACACAGAAACCCTGACTTGTGAGGATGAGAAGTAAGGTAGCTGATTGTTCATGGGTAATAGTTTTATTCATGTTTAATATAATCTACAGGGTAAAGTTGCTTTTTTCAAGGAGTATAGTTCTTGTTCCCCCATAATACAATACAGAGATATAAGGTATCTTATTTTCATGGATCATCTTTCTGATTCCTCTTTTGTACATGTATAGATGTAAGGTAGCTGATTTTCATGAGTAATAGTTTTATACATGTTTAATATAATCTACGGGGTAAAGTTGCTTTTTTCAAGGAGTATAGTTCTTGTTCTCCCATAATACAATACAGAGATAGAAGGTATCTTATTTTCATAGATCATCTTTCTGATTCCTCTTTTGTACAATGTATACTAGATGTAAGGTAGCTGATTTTTCATGGGTAATAGTTTTATGTTGAATAAAAAATACAAAACAGCAATTTCAGGTATCTTATTTTCATGGGATATACTGCTGATTCCTCTTATTCAATGCAAAGATGTAAGGTAGCTGATTTTTCATGGGTAATAATTTTATTTATCTTTAATATAATCTACAGGGTAGCTTGCTTTTTCAAGGATTATATTTCTTATTCCTCTATCATACAGTACAGAAATTTCAGGTATCTTATTTTCATGGGTCATATTTCTGATTGCTATGTTGCACAATGTATAGATGTAAGGTAGCTGGTATTTCATTGGTAATAGTTTTATTTAGCTTTAATATAATCTACCGGGTAGCTTGCTTTTTCAAGGATTATATTTCGTATTCCTCTATCATACAATACAGAAATTTCAGGTATCTTATTTTCATGGATCATCTTTCTGATGCCTCTTTTGTACAATGTATAGATGTAAGGTAGCTGATTTTTCATGGGTAATAGTTTTATACATGTTTAATATAATCTACAGTGTAAGGTTGCTTTTTTTTAAAGGAGTATAGTTCTTGGTCCCCCTTAATACAATATAGAGATATAAGGTATCTTATTTTCATGGGTCATCTTTCTAATTCCTCTTTTGTACAATATATAGATGTAAGGTAGCTGATTGTTCATGGGTAATAGTTTTATGTTTAATATAATCTAGAGTGGAAGGTTGCTTTTTTAAGGATAATAGTTTTATACTTCTGTCATACAATACATTGATATAAGGTATCTTATTTTCATGGGTCATCTTTCTGATTCCTCTTTTGTACAATGTATAGATGTAAGGCAGCTGATATTTCATGGGCAATAGTTTTATACATCTTAATTATATAATCTACAGGGTAAGCTTGCTTTTTTTCAACGATTTTAATTTTTATTCCTCTATCATACAATACAAAAATTTCAGGTATCTTATTTTCATTGGACATACTGCTGATTCCTCTGTTATACAATGTAAAGATGTAAGGTAGCTGATTTTTCATGGGTAATAATTTTATTTATCTTTAATATATAATCTACAGGGTAGCTTGCTTCTTGATTCCTCTTTTTGTAAGGTAGCTGATTTTTCATGAGTAATAGTTTTAAACATGTTTAATATAATCTACAGAGTAAGGTCGCTTTTTTCAAGGAGTATAGTTCTTGGTCCCCTATAATACAATACAGAGATGCTTTTTTTAAGGATAATAGTTTTATACCTCTATCATACAATACATAGATATAAGGTATCTTATATCATGGGTCATCTTTCTGATTACTCACTTTGTTGTAATGCATAGATGAAATGTTGCCGATTTTTCATAGGTAATAGTTTTATAGATGCTAACAAAAATCTACAGGGTAAGGTTACTTTTTTTCGAGGATTATAATTCTTATTTACCCATCATGCAATACATAGCTGTAAGGTATCCTATTTTAATGGGTCATATTTCTGATATTTTTCATGCATAAATATACCGGTATATTGTTAGGTAAATAATAACAATAAAGGTGACAGTGACGTCATAGGAGAAAGTGAATGGTAGCAAAAGTAAGAAAAGAGAATGTAGAGCAGAACTATGGAATAAATAAATAAACTAATGAAATAATCAATCTAGTACTTTCACCTTGACTTCACCTTCTTGAGGGCAACAATCAAATTTCTTAACCCGAACCCGAGGCAAACAACTTCAACGAGGGTTAGTTTACAAATATGAATGTCTCCCTCAATAAGAGAGGGTATTACTTGTTTTATTATATTGTACGCCAACACTTAACATGTACATGTACATTTTAATTTACCGAAATTTGTGTTGTTCTCATCTAAACTTCTGCATTGTTTACCTTTTTATTTGTTTTTTTACCTTAAAGGTTATTTACCGGTGAACAATAGGGTTGTTTCCTTTTCTTTCATTCCATTAACAGGTTAACACTTTTTAATTTTTCTCAAAACAGATAACAGTAGATTTAAAATAATGATAACAGATAACAGCAATTTACATGAGAAAACAGAAAACAGCGACTTCAAAAATCAAAAAAAAAAAAGATAACACTGCAATTTACATGAGAAAACAGAAACAAGCGAGTTTCTCTTAGGACTCTTATTCAAACTTCAGAATTATGGCATTGATCGAAATTTATTACACTGGTTTAAAAACTTTCTTTCAGGGAGGGAACAAAGAGTGGTTTTAAGCGGTGGTAGTTCTGACTGGACATCTATTAATGCAGGTTTTCCTCAGGGTTCCATTTTGGGGCCTTTATTGTTTCTTTTATTTATTAATGATATTGTAGAAGATATTAATGCTTGTGTTAAGCTATTTGCAGACGACACTAGCATTTATATAATAGTAGATAGTCCCAAAGTCGCTGCTGACATATTAAATAGGGATCTAGCTAAAATTAATAGCTGGTCAGAAAAGTGGTTAGTACAATTTAACCCACATAAAACTGAAATGATAACTATATCTCGTAAATCAATCAAGCCAATTCATCCACCTATTGTTATGGACGGCTCAATATTCAAGAAGTCGCTTCACACAAACACTTAGGCATTTATTTTTCAAGTAATGGTTCTTGGCATGACCACATTTATTACATTGTTAAAAAAGCTTATAATAGAGTTAATTTCCTTCGTAGGGTACGATTTGTCCTTGCCAGGTGTGTCCTGGAGAGAATGTACTTTTCTTATATTAGACCAATTCTGGAATATGGCGATGTGGTGTGGCATAACTATACACAATACTTAGTGAACAAGTTAGAGAGTGTCCAGATAGACGCTATGCGCATTGTTGCGGGAGGGACAAAATTGACGTCGTTAGGAAAACTTTATCAAGAAACGTGTTGGGAAAAACTTTCGGCTAGGAGGGAAAAACATAGACTTATTCAATTATATAAGATTATAAACAAGGAATCCCCAAATTGTTTATGGGAACTTGTTCCTAGTTCAATTGGTGATCGACATTTTACTCGCCAAGTCGAAAATATTGTTAATCTTCGTACAAGAACGAACTTCTACTCTGAATATTTTCTGCCTGCGACCATTAACATGTGGAATAGTTTGTCATTGGATGTAAGAAGGTCTACCTCGTTAAGTATATTTAAAAATAAATTGGTGACTCGTAGCAAAGAAACCCCAAAATACTATTACGTCGGAACTCGAAAAGGGCAGATTCTACATGCAAGGCTTCGTATGAACAGTAGTTCACTAAATGAACACCTGTTTCTGCGAAACCTTGTGGATTCTCCAAAATGTACATGTGGTCATGTCGAATCAACCTATCATTTTATTTTTGAATGTTATAAGTACGATCAGCTTCGTTATAGTACCATACATACTCTTAATTTAAACCAACCTGTCGATGTTAACTTATTATGGTATGGGTTAGATCTTCTAACATTAGATGAAAATATTAATGTCTTTAATCTTGTTCAAAAATATATTGTTCAAAGCAAACGCTTTTTTTAACTGCATTTCACTATTCCATCAATTCCATTGTCACATTGACTGTTTCTTTTATTTATTACACTTCCTGACAACATTTACATGTCCTTTTTCTTTTTCTATTTCTATTAATTCTCTAAGCATGCTTATAGTTTTGATATTACATTTTGTGGGAATTGTAAGGAGACGGATTAACAAAAGCTTACATGCTTATTTCCGAATCCTGTATGTTATTCTTTGTATGATGTATTTTGTACATATTATTGAAATTTATATTAATAAATATGTTTTAATTAACAAGCGAGTTAAAAAATCGAAAAAACCAGACAAAAACAGTATCTCATCGAAGGGCAATAGTGTTCTGATTATTAACAGTAAACAGTGTTTTCATTTTCGTTATAACAGTTTACAACAATTTCAATTTTTAAGAAAACAGATAACAGCTAATGGTTGAAAAACAGGTACCAGTTACTTTATTTACAGACGTGTAAAAATGACCAAACACGTTAACAGAAAAGATCTTCCCCCATACTATCGACACTGATCATTAATCAATATCAACACTGTCTCAATATTTTAAGAAAATTTATGAAAGCTTTCCACAAACAAGTCCCATTAACTACCATTAAAAATCCGAATTTTACCACGAAAAAGGAAGCGCATATCTACCAGAGGGTCATCAAACTTAAATTTGTGTGTTCCAAATTCAAAGATTTGTAGCAAAAATACATTTTTATTTAATGCGATCCATGACTGGAACAATTTACCAGCAGAAATTAAAGTGTTAGACCAGAAATATTCTTATAAAAAAGCTGTCAAGCAACATTTAAAGGATGAAGCTAGAAACCAAGAAAATAGCGATTTTTTGTTCTATTGATTACTTATCTTAATTCTGTCAGCTTTTTAATATATCTTTATTTTTATTGTAAACAAAATGTTTTTTAACAATACTAATTTTGATATATATTTTGTGACTTTTTGATAAAAGGACCCCATTGGAAATAAGCTTTTAGCTTTAATGGGTTTATCCCAGGCAATCAGGTTGCATTAGTATATATTGATTGACACTTGTAATGTTTTAAATTTATATGTATTCTTATCATGCTATGTATTGTATACTTGATTTTGCCTGAATAAATATTATTATTATTATTATCAAATTAAAAATTCACCAAAGATTCAAGAAAATTTGATGAAAACCGAAAGTTTTTGAGCAAGATTATGAAAACAACCCCACCCCCTTTTCATGCACCAAGTCCAATAAATCAGAGATTACCAACAAGTATACAGACTATGACACTAATACAATAAACAAACATGTGCAGTTTGTAAAAAAAAAATCTGTGAATCTTATTTGCAAGATACGAAGGATGGACATTTGTATACCATAATACGCACGCAATGAAAAATGTTTAATTCCATTTTAAAGTACATTTACGTAAAATTTAGGTGAAGCTAACATTTAAAATTTGGGTTTTTTATTTCTTTGATCAATTAAAATTAATTAGTTGCTAAATTTATCTTTTGTAATTATGCCATAATTGGGAGATAGTCAAAAACATACCTGAAGACACAATTCCAACAATCATTTCGCTCACAAATGTTTTCAGAGCAAATCTACGGACTGTAGAACAAACGTTTGGTAAATTATTTAGTAACAGAACCCAGTTTATGCCGTAATGGCATTGTAGATAGTAAATAACATTATAAAAATAACAGTTTGTTTATTAAAATAAGTATTTTAATCGCTCACGCCTATCTAACTCCACCTTACGGTATAAGGGAGATAAATCTAATTAATTTATGTCATACGGTAGCTTGTTTACATGGGTAGTCAATTTTTAATAGCTCCGCGGTATTAAAATTTACTACCGTAGCTAATTTTCATAGGTAGCTCGATATTAATACGACACCGGCGTGGGTAAAGCGTTGAACGGCAGAGGATCCTCAGTCTAGTGTGGGATATGATACTGGGTCGAATTTTTTATAGTGTGGGAAGCCCACGCCATAACAAAATCGACACAGTATCATGCGAAAGCATATCGATTTCTAAATATCCCTGTGATTGGGCAGTGACAGCCTTTTAAAAGCGGCTACAGTGAGCCTTTTTGTTCGAAGTCTACAAAAGGGGTATTGATTACGCATGTTGTGCAACGTACAGCTTTACACGGTCCCACTAAGGTCTGCGAGTAGGATTTCCGTATTATTTACAACATGTCAACTCTCAACGTGAAGTGCTTCAACCGGTAAGACTTCCAACTGAACCCCAAATAAAAAATATGCAATGCATTAGACTATCACAAGACACATGGAGTTCACACCGCTCGCACTTGCCAAATTGGCAATTCATGACTGTACCAGTGGCTGCCACCCAGTGCCAAATTCTTTTATTTACGTTCGAAGTCCTTCCTCAATTCTGTTCTTCAGACGTGTGTATTTTGATATTAAAATATTGTATGGTTAAACAAAATGAAACAACTATCAAATTCCAAACTCGTTAGATTTGGATATGTTTGATTTTCAGTATTGTTCAATATTTGCACAATGACAAGTGCATATACTAAACACATTCAGGTTACTGTAAATAAAATCTATAGACAAATATGTTTGAACTAACTTTATTGTCAATAGAAGCTTGTTTGTATGTACATTAAATGATAAAAGCCATCCCTGTCAATTATAAACATCAGAAATGTTCTATAAAGGCATTTTTGAGGGCCTCTTCAATTGCATGAAGAAAAACAAAAAGATATGTTGCATTTTGATTATTAAAACATATGCCATCACTAACCAAGATGTTTTAGGTCGATAACCATTCAAATTTCAGCTGTTGGGTAGTTCAGGTGAGCTTCACATTAATTTATAGGATGTTCAGACATGTTTCAGTGTAGTCAGACTATTACCATAATTTGTTTCTTTTTTGTTTTGTTTTAGTTCTTGTTAAATTAGCATTTGGTTCTAACCAGACAGGAGTAGTACAGTTGTATTATAATGGTACTTGGCAGATTGCATGCCATGGACTGTCTACCAATAAGGAGTCGAAGGTTATTTGTCAAGAATTGGGATATGAAGATGGCTTGGTACTTCCTGTTGGTTCCTATGGAACAATTGAAGGAAATAACATGTATCCAACTATATATGTCCATTGTGATGTTGAAGGACAAGGTTTTGGAAAATGTTCCTTGAATCTAACTGACAACTGCAACAGCAATTATTTAGTTGTTTCCTGTTTTAGTCTCACATTAGTTTCAAACAGTAAGAATCTTAATTGTCATGTATGATTGATTTTCTGTTAACATCTCACAATTCTCATTGTTGTTTTCAAATATTTTTATCATGGAAATGTGCATTACTGTCTTTAGTTCTATTGTAAATTAATTGAAAATCATTACTGATTTAAACAAATTATAATGCACAGGTAATAAAACCTGTCATGTGCATCATATTGCAGCTGCTTTTTATCATAAATGCACAGTATTTATTTAGGATTATGAACCGCCTCATTAAATAGCGAGTGGCCTTTGTCATTCAGTTAGAAATTAACGTTTCCCATTAAAAAGCATACTGTTGATCAATTAATTTGCTTTTGAATGAAGGCATAACAAAATACAAAACACAGAGCAAACTGTAAAAAAATGACAATCCACAAATCAAAGTCAGAAAAACTGGCAAACTCCAGAACCAACAAATAAAAATATAGTAACTACAGCAGTGGTCCTGACTTGGTACTGGCATTTCAAAAGAAATGGTGGGTTAAACCAGGTTTTATGGCATGCCAAACTTCCCGCTTCTATTACTGTTCGTAGTATGTGAGTTGGATTTTTTATTAAAATGGATGGGCATCATACATAACTAGTCAGTAATAGGTGTATCCAACAATCATTGTAGCACATTCACTGAATTCAAAAACTGGGAAAACAATCTGAAACAATATATTTTCCAACAAGATAGATTATTTTACAAAAAGGAAGTGGTATCTATGGTAAAATTATTAAAGGCGTGGACGATTAGTCCAAAAATCCTCTGTAGTCCTAGACTTTTTTTTAGATTGGAGAATTCTTGGATTATTACAATCACCTATTGTCAAACACTTGTGCTTATACTTAATATTTAATAAAAAAAAACATGGTAAGACATGTGTCTAAATGAAAGATATGTATACAAGTCAGCTAAAATTGTCTAGTAACTCGGTAAATGTGTATTTTTAAAGATGGTAAATTATTTTGATGATGGCAATCATTTAACTACATGTACTTGTAAGTAAGATACCAGCTTTGAGTTCTAAGTAAAATTTTAAGAAGACTGAACAAGTATCATTAGTCTTATAGACAGTGACAGAATTAGGATGGATACAAAGAAGCAGGACATAAGAAAGAAGTTAAAAACAACACCAAAACCAAAAAAGAGTAACATGGGTGCACTTCGATACATCAGACAAATAAGCAGCAGATGATTTTTCATACAATTGTTAGTATTCAAGCCAAATGTGCCAGACATACATTTTGTGAGGTTCATTGTATTTACTCTTTGCTGTATTTATAGGGTCAAGTTTGAGTACTTTTAATAATCTATCATATGGACCACTTAATTGGTATTCATATGAATTCAAAACCACTGGTCAGATCTGTTCATCACTGTGGGGTCCTGAAGAAGCACAGGTCGCTTGTCATCAGTTAGGCTACCAAGGAGGATTACCAACAACATACCAGAAATCAAACAATATGCCATTTCTGATAAATGTATTGAACTGTACAGGGCAAGAAAAAAGCCTAGACCTATGTTATAGGACAACAGGTGCTTGTGATACAGATAGCAGGGCTGGAGTGGTGTGTTATAACAGAACGGGTGAGTTGCTTGAAAAAATATGAAACTTTTGGAGCTTATTTAAATTATGAGTTTAAATTCCCAAGTGTGACATAAAAAAAAATTTATATTTGCATGAAAAATGTGTCGTTGGTTGCCATGGCAATAGAGATTTTTACCCATAATACATATTTTGATGGGAACTGACATTGGCTTATTTTCATACAAGAAATTGCAATGGACCCCAAAGTTTATTTTCTGGGATTTTCTCAATCGCTGATGAGCATAAACTGTAGTGACATCTGTGGGACATAATGGCTAAGGGTGGTGATACTTCACAATTTGGAGGAAACAATACTAAAAGAAACCAGTACTATCTACCCTTCAATCAGATATGCTGATATTTTAGCGTGGTCCTGTATGATTAAACAAAATAATAATAATAATTTCATGTAGTAGTTTGTGTTTACCTGTTTATTTAACCATTTCTATTCTGTTACATATGTTATATTTTTTAAGGTTTGAATATAAGTTTAAGTGATGGAGGTGAGAATTATGGCAGGGTTAATATAGAGGTTGATGGGGAACTGGGTACGATATGTGATATTGGATGGTCAAATAAAGATGCCGAAGTCATCTGTAGAATGATGGGATTTGTTACTGGAAGCAAGTGGAGGTATGTATTGTGCTTAAAGATTTATTATGCTGAATTGTCTATATCTTTATAATTACTCCATATAAAATATGAATTCTTCTAATGCACAAAGAGAAATTGGTATCTCAAACTTAAAATTGGAATAATAAAACGAACACAAAAAAAACCGCAAAAAAACGAACTAAAGTAAACTAAAAATCCCATAAACAGTCTTAACTCTAAATCATATACGTGTACAATAAGTAACAGCAGATTAATTTAAAGATACATGTGTCACATAAACTTGTTGACATAGCTGTATCTTTTATGGCATTATATGTATACATCGTAAACATGCTAGATGAATTGTTAATTGCTATAGTTGTTCACTCTAGATGACATTTTTAGTCAATGTTTAAGTTATTTTGAGTGAAATATCCATTAACATCATGGATGTAAGTTAAGGTTTGCATATAGCTGTTAGTAAGAAAAATAGCAAAGAAAACTAATCGAAGAACAAGAGGCAAAAGTGAAGGGACAATTACAAATCTGGATATAGACGAACGCAACACAAAAACCAAAAACAAAAAAAAAAACAAAAAACAAAACAAAAAAAACAGAGTAACCCGAAGCCAATAAAAACTATCGGTGCACTCAGGTGCTCTGGACGAGTAATCAGTGCCTGCCTAAAATCTCCAAAATTATTTGAAACCATTTGTTTACCATCACAATAAATAACCTAGATGAAGTACACACCAACATGTGTTTTCATGGAGCAGTTCTTTGATTTATTTACTTTGAATTCGTAAGTTTTAAAAATATTTTTATTGAGAAATAAAGTTAACCACATTATTTTGAACCTAACTGTGTATACAGTATGAAATATGGGGAATGATAAATCATTTTAAAAAATTATATTTCAGTGGGCCTGTACCATCGGGTCAAGGATATTTGTACCTGTCAGATGTAAATTGTATCGGTGGAGAAATGTCTATTACATATTGTCCTAGTTCTGGGTGGAGAAATGTAACAGATGAACGTTGTTTAAACCACACAAGAGATGCTGGAGTATGGTGCTATGGCAGTGGTAGGTTAATATGACAAAGACATGTCTGAAAAAGTCAATGGTGCCCTTTCGTTTTGCAGAATAACATAATCATGATCTAATGTTTTTCCTATGTAGAAAATAATCATTTTAAAAATTTTATATGAAAAGCAATTACGGGTATATATACCCCAGGGGTCTGGAAGTTTTCCCTGTCCATTTCGGTCATTTTTCCCCCTAAAGAAATTACCAAATTCCATGGTAGTGAATATTGGTCTCGGGTCGTTTCCTACTGAAACTTGTTTGCACGTCGGATCGATTCGCCACGATAATATAAATAAGCGGGTTGTACCATGGAATTTGGGATGGCTCCTACGATGTATGCATCATGTGAAAAAGAAAATATATGTAGTGATACATTCTCCTGCCTAAAAAGTCTTTATTGTAAAATGACGTTGTCTATGCAACAAAATAATGGGAAACGGCGTTATTTTGATGAATATCCCGGTGAGTTTTTCATTAACCGGAAATAGGAAGTTGTCACCTAATTGCAACAAGTTCGGACCTGAATTGAATTTATGCGTTATTCTGCGATCAATGCTCTTTACAAGTTTTTATTATTAAATGAAATAATCATTTTTATTCTCATTATTTTCAACGATTTTTTTATTCAAATTGGTTTTCTCTTCATTTATGTAATGTTTAGTCACATTGGCGCTTGCGTAGTGTACAATTTTGACCGCACATGTTTTTTCATTAAAGTTGCACGTGTACTGTAAAGTTGTCTTATTTTCTTAGCAATGTGATATAGAAACAGTCTATTATATTCAATCTCTGTTTCAAAATGTATGTTTACGATATGAACGAAACAGATCTGTCACCTGTTGACCTTATTACGTAACCACCGGTCGGTGGTCAATAAACACATGTCAGCGGCAGGAAATAGCCTTAGGGTTGATTTATAATACAAATTGAAGGGATTAAATCCAACAAATGATTATTGCATGTTAAATATTACTTTTTAGATGTCCGATTTGAGCAAATCTTGGTCGGTCATTTTAGTGTAAATTTCGGTCATGTCCGGCAAATATGACCGTTTCCAGACCCATGATATACCCGTAATTGCTTTTCATAAGTAATAATGCAAATATAGAAAATCTTTATAATGAATAACATCAGCAAAATTGACATATGACTGATGCTTAGTTCAAAATTAACAATGCCTGGTTATTTTTCAGTAATTAATAATACATTAATACATCGGTAAAAACTTATATGAACATAAACTGTAATAAACAGTTCAAAAATGCATTTTGTGATTTTTGTTTATAGTTTACTAGTACATACAAACACATGCTGTTTATTAGATTCAATATATCTATATTAAAACTGTTAGGAATGGCAGCTGGACTTGTGGGTCTTTGCTGCTGTTATGATTATAAATAATATTTCAGTACGTCTGTCAGGAGGAGAAAAGAACAGCCAAGTTTTAATGGGAAGAGTAGAGGTATACCAAAGTAAAGAATGGACCAACCTCTGCACTACAAAATTTGAAGACATAGATGCCTATGTTGTGTGCAGGCAACTGGGATACGCTAGAGCTAGAGTACTGTCCCCTGCATCATTTGGAAGGTCACCCTACTCTAACTTTACAACAGATATCGGCTGCCATGGAAATGAAACAAACATTTTAGACTGTCCACACATTCTGGCTAGTTGTCCCTATTCAGAGTATGCCAGTGTGGTCTGCATTAAAGAACATGTCACTGATGGTAATTTATCTCTGTAGACTCTTTTTGGTCCAAATCATGTGACTATGTCATGTTTATTATTAGTAATGGAATGGATCGAGTGGATAAATAATTTACCTTATATTCGTGTAAAGAATCTTTTGCCTTATAATCTACTCCAAGGTTTGAATTAATGCCTTGAAGGGTACATTTTTCTTTTACTTTTCAATGTGTGTTAGTCCCCTGTGGTTAGTCTTGACTCCTTTTCTCATAAACCTGATAACAGGTAAATAAACTAGAATGGAATAATTTTGAAATAGAGACAGTATTTCTAGTCTAAATACTAACACATTAAGGCTTCTTTACTCAATGACTAACTACATTAATAATCTGGTCCCCTGGTGCAATGTTTTTCATTTACGCAAGCTTCACAATCAAATATTTTGAGGTTAATATCATCAAAGTATATACATATTTTCATGGAATGTGCAAAGATCGTGTACAAGGCAAAATTAATTGATGTACTAGTATTAAAGTGCATTATGTTATTTTTTTCCTAATTTTCTTCCATAGCGAAAACATTATCACTGTATTACATATTTGTAGATTTTAAAATTTACATTGGTAATGGATATACTGGAGAAGTAAGAGTTTTGCAGTATGGAATTGTTGGCACAATTTGTCAGGATGGCTGGGATAACAAGGATGCCAAAGTCATTTGCCGCCAGCATGGTTATATAGATGGACAGGTTTATGGCACAATAAAGCTTCTATCTCAGAATGATCCAATATGGTTGACAAATGTTGATTGTAGTGGAAATGAGAGTAATATTGTTGACTGTGATTATTCCATGAACTTGACATTCCAGTGCTCTTCAAATATACAGTCTGCAGGAGTCATCTGTTTCAATGGCACAGGTAAATGTGTATTAAATGTTCATAAAGAGGCAGTCTAGTTGTAATGAGAAGTTTTTGAAAACAACTCTATCATGCAATTTTGCATGAAAGTTAAATCTCATGTATACAATCGAATTTCAAAGTAACAACACTATTTTCATATGTTTACAATGTAGTAGCAGATTTAGTAGAATTATCTATTTTCAGAAAATCCCCAAAATTTGTTTTATTGGAAGAAATTAAATTAGATAATTAAATTGCATGTCAAGAGTGTAAGTACATTTGCAATCCCAGTTTTCCTGGCAAAGGTTAAGGGTTTTCGTTCCTCCTAACTAGATATATATTGTAACTAGCGGCTGTTCTAGGTTAAGGTATCCATGCAATAATAATCAAATCTGGTAAGAAGTCAGAAGTAAAGAATTATTATGAACAAGATCATGAAGAAAGTTTTAAATCTTCAGTATCTACTAACATTTCTTTGGCAATAATATTTTTGGAGCTTTACCAAAAAAACAGGATCATGAAGAAATTTATTGTCAACCCCCAATAAAATTATTATTTATTTTGTATGAACATGTCCTCTTGATTATTCATTTAATGAAAATGATGAGTTACAAAATCCATTATGTTAAGAAATGAACTGATACATTCTGTACTCTGAATTATAATATTCTTTGTGATAATCAGGAATGGAAGTGAGACTTTCAGGCTCCAACCCTGCTCAGGGTCGATTAGAAGTTGCCAGAGATGGAGTATGGGGAACAGTTTGTGACAACCAGTGGACTACACATGATGCTATTGTTGTTTGTGGACAACTTGGATTTGGCAGTGGTTCAAGAAAAATAGGGTCTTATTATGGGAGTGGAACAGGCCCTGTGTTTATTGATGGAATGCTTTGTGATGGCTCAGAAACATCCATATTTTCCTGCTCAAACAATGGCTGGGGTAAATCTGATCCATCCTGTAGTAGCCACAGTAAAGATGCTGGCGTGGCTTGTGAGCCTTGGGGTAAGATAAATAAATACAGGGATCAAAGAAATGCAAGAATAACTACAAAGTAAAAATGGCCCTACTACAACTAAAAATCAACGTCTCATAATGTCAAACTCAAACAGAGAAATTGGCATTCTTTTTTAAACTAGATATGGGTGTAGATAATTTACATGAACTAGAAATAAATACTAGTAATTGAAATGAATTAGACAGTAGTAATTAACATGAACTATAGATGTTAATAATTGCTATGAATTATCAGTTGCATTAAGGACCTTGCTGGCTGAGTCATGGAGGTGGTTATTTATTATCTATATTTAATTGGTCAATTGGTGCAGTTTTGTAGCTATATTATGGTGTCAAGTTTTTATTGTGGAGGAAGCATAGTACTTGTTGTTAAGGCCTGACCACACTGGTAACCCTTGTCAATTTAGGTTGCACATCCTGTCCCAAATTGGTCTCGTGCTTACAAACCCATGGTTGACGTTCCTGTGGTCATTAGTGTATAGAACTAACAATCTATACTACTGGGGCCTGAGGCCTAATGGTTTGGTTTTGTTTGTTCACTTTTTTAATGCGACCGTTAAAAACCGGTTGTATTATTGGAACACCCATGGTGGGTGGGTGGGTGGGTGGTGTACACAGTAATGTCCACTCTCTAACTTAAACAATTGTTGTCTGATCTTTATAAAACTTGGGGAAAATGTTTATGGGCATAATACCTCAGCCAAGATCAAAAACCCGCCTATTCGCTTTAGGCACTTCAGATTTATGGCCCTTTTATATAAAAAAATCACAAATTCGCTATGTCTGCTCTCTATCTCAAACAGTTGTTGTCCGATCTTCATAAAACTTGACTAAGTTATCAAACTAATTATAGTAGTACATGGTAGCTGTGATATTATTGACATCTTTGCAAATACTCCATAATTCTTTGCTATTAAATTTGCTGGTTATCAAATTCATTTGAGTTATTAGGATAACTGCACCTTAATACATGTATACACTTATTTATGAAACTTGTAACCATTTACCAAGATTTTCAATTGCCATATTTTGTGGCACTGTTTGAATAGTGTTTAATGCCACTTTTAGCTATTTTCAGCTATCTCATGGCTTCCAGTTTTTATTGCGAGAGCTGGAGTACCATGAGGAAACCCCCAAAACTAAAAATAAGAGAATTTTCATAAATTGGTTTAAAACTGTGTTGTAGCATTACCATTAAGAATTACACTATATTTGAAATATTAATAAAATATTCAAGGTGTTTGAGTTTTTTTAAAGATAAGACGCTGTAGTACTGGATGAGAATCCCCGATATTTATAGGAAAACCTGCAATCCTTGTCAGTTAAGGTTGAAGTAGAGCATAGTTTCCTTAAATCGTACTAAAAGTTAAAAATTTCTCTTTTTATGACCAGATGTAACAAGTATCCTTTTTTAGATAATTTTGTAAAATAATTCACTTTCTTTTCAGTGCAAATGTCATCCAGCTCCAGAGGTTATCTCTGGGTATGGAAAAGAAGTGCTTTACAGTATGGATATGTGTGTTCAGATGGATTTGATGACAATGCAGCAACTGTCGTCTGCAAAGAACTATCAGGTTTACCATATGGCATCAGCCATTGTTGTTCAGTTTATGGAACACCTGTAGGACTGTTTGCCACAAGTCATGTAAAATGTTCTGGTCAGGAGAAATCATTGAAACAGTGTGAATATTCTGAGTTTGATACTTGCCAGAGTGGAACATATGCATCTGTTATCTGTACTGCTTTTATACCTAATCCAGGATCAGGTACAAGTATAACATTGTTTTTTATTTAAATTCTGTATGCCATTTTTTTGTTACATTTTATTTTTACTTCCCATGCATCAGATTAAAATAATTCTGTCTTACTACCGATTCAAATGAATCATCACTACTGCCCATTCAAGTTGCTTTTCGACCTAACAATTATTACCTCCCATGTCAATATTATAGAAAAAGCCCTATCATAAGAAAGGTGTGTGTTTTTTTACTGACACTAGTGTTTATTTCCAACAAAATTGAGCACACTGTTCTGTTACCATATTTATATTTCAATTCTTATTTCAGCTATAAATTTACAAATAATCAGTGGTAACCAAGGTTACATATTGTTAAACTATGCTGGTTACGATGGTGTCATATGCTCAGAAGGGTTTGGTAAACAAGATGCTACAGTCATTTGCAAAGAGGCAGGTTATGCAGTTGGTATAGCCTATAGGCATGTAGCAAGTATAACGTCAAGTTATCTAAGATGGCTGAGCAATATTGACTGTAATGGGAAAGAAAGTAAACTTCATGAATGTGGTAATATTAATTGGGGAAAGATCGGCAATTGTTCCTTCGAATCCATAGCTGGTGTCATGTGTTCCGCCAATGCTTTAGGTAAGAGCAAATATTAGTTCTTGTACAGAGAAAACATTTAGCAGAAGACAGAAAAGTTTTGAAATGTAATAGCTATACTTAGAAATCACAATTTACACCCTTTTTAGAAATTTTGGAATGGGCAGGTGGGGGAGTGGTTAATGTGAGAACACTGTAAGAAACTCTAACCTTTGGCGGCCAATTAAAGTCAGGGCTGGGCATATCACAGGTCAGATTAGAATCACCACCCCAATGTTGTCTTAACATGCTGGTGGCCAATAGTAATTGGCTAACCACCTTAAACTACCTCAACCACTTGACCACTATGGTCCCAATACTCTAATAGGATACTACAATAAATCTTTTAAAGGTGCTGCTAAATTCACTAAACCTTTAGATTAAATGAATGTTGTTAGGGTGTTGTTAAACTGTAAAAATGAAAATTCTTATATATCTTTTGATAAGGTTTTGGGGGTGGGATGCCCTTATCACAAGATATTGAATAATGATTGCCTTGTCATCATTTTGGCAATAATTACAACCTACTTCTTAAACTGCATACATTTTAACTCAAAGGCTCATTGTACAGTTTTTCTTGATAATTGATTAGCAGTCATTATGTTGCATATTGCAAGTTAATTGTTTAAAAAATTTCAGTCTTCTAGAATTTATGTAATTAACATTTTCCAGCTCCGACAGATGTCATGGTAAGATTGGTCAATGGTTCATCCATTGCAGAAGGCAGAGTGGAAATAAATGTATTAGGACAATGGAAAATAATATCTTCAAACTCCTTGATGGACACAGTGGCACTAGTGGCATGTCGCATGACAGGTTTTATTGGAAAAATTAATGCAACAGTGAAAAATTATGGAAACGGAGAGTTCCAGTCATTGACTTCATTTATAAAATGCTCTGGATCAGAAGACAGTTTACTTGATTGTGTATTAGAACCAACAGTCTCAAGTTCTAATGCTGCAGCCTTGGGTGTTTTATGTCGCTATGAATGTAAGTGTTTTCAGCACTGTTGATTAATTGTTGGAGATACTATGTTGTGGTTAAATACCTCAATAAGCTACCAGTATTTTAACGCATATTGTAAGAATAGCTGGATCCTTATGTGTACATCATACAACCTGCCATTAAGAAATTCAGAAGTGTTATTGATTGTTTGTAATTAAATGTAGCATTTTAATTTAAATTATACACTTTGTAAACATTGTGTTTACCTATTCTGTTACATTGAGTTCTGCTCTTTCAGTTAAAAGAGTTGATTTTATTTAAAACCAGTTCATTTTCTTTAATATATCTCAGACTCCCATGATTCTTTGTGAATTTATAATATTGCAGTCAACTCACAATAGATTTTAAAAAATGGAGCGGAAAGAATATCATTTTTTAAAATTACTTATAATTAAATGTTCCAATGTATTTATTTTCAGATGAATATACTGGTACATGTAAAACTTCCTAGGTAACCATTCACTGAAAAACTTACAGGAAAAAAATTCACTTGGATTTTTATTCCATTCATTCACAGTCCTTAATTTTTACGTATTATACACTTTATTATACACATTTAATATGCTCTCCAAAATACCATCCCCATTTTTATCATGATTTCCATTACAAAAAAAAATATCTTAAGAATCTTTTGATATTGGCAAAATATTTTATTGGACTTAGTATGCTTTAGTTGATCTTTTTTTACATGGGAAATTTTACCACCAGAACCAGTACACAGATGGAATAAAATTACTATGGGTTGTTGATAGATTTTTTTTTCTGCATTATTATGCATTTTTTAAAATTATTTTAATTCAAACCTGATTATATTAGTCTGTATGATGCCTAAATTAAAGTTATTTATCTGCTCAATTTAATTTCAGTAATATTGATTTTATGGATGTTTCATAAATGAAAGATCTTAAGATACACATAATACATTTATTGTATGACACATGTGTTACAGATACATGTACTATATTATACTTGTATTATACAGCTCCTGTGGAAGTCAGAATGAGGCTCAATGTTGGCAATAACCATTTAGCCGGTCTAGTTGAGGTTGAAGTGTATGGAAAATGGGGTACAATATGTACTAATAATGTTTCCCAGTCCATAGCATCAGTAGTCTGTCGTATGGCAGGCTTTCCTGCTGGAACTTTAGAAACTACAGGAAAATTTAGTGATGGCGGCTTAAGTCCACGACTTTCCAAGGTGAATTGTTCCGGATCAGAGATTAGTTTAGTTGATTGTATATTAGAGGTAGCATTACCTAATACAGCATGTCCAGTCTTAAGTGTGATATGTGATCCTCCAGGTATGTCATGGTTCACTGCACACTTTTTTAAAATAAATTTATTACAAACATGGCATAATGTAGTGCCATTTCTAACTTAATACCAAAAAGAAAACAAGCACAGTCTCAACTCAGCGAAAAGCTGTAAAGAGAAAATGTTGAATTGATAATTTATAGAATTGATTAAACAACATATTGTAGATAAATAACTTGCAAGTCAAAGGGTGTCGTGTAAAGAAACCTTACATGCTTATATTCATGGCAGGCAATTTTTGTCTCTCCTGTGATGATAGTTTCTGGAGGTGAGAAATATATACAGGAAACCGGCAGCAGCAACAGCGTCAACACTTGACATTTTACTTAATATCTTTTTAAGCTTAACCCATAGGCCCATCAAATTTGGTCCATTAGTAGGTTATCAGTACTTGCCAGTCTGTCACCTGACCTTGACCATTATTTCACGGTCCATTGACTACATTAAAGTTTTTTTTAATCAGGGCAGTTCCAAATGTAACCATGCATGGTACGATGACAATATTTGGTATATAATTTGCTGATGAATAGTACATGACTGTCTGGTAGGTGTCACCTGACCTTTCTCAATTTCGAGGTCCAGTGACTACCTTTAAGTTTCGTATTAAGGCAGTTCTCTATAACCATACATGATAATATTTGGTATATATAGGTTGCTGATGAATAGTACATGACTGTCTAGTAGGTCTCACCTGTTTTTGACCTCGATTTTACGGTCCAGTGACACGTTAAAGTTTTGGATTACAGCAGCTCCTCTGTAAACATGAATGGAAGAATTACAGAATTTGTTATATAAGTTGCTAATGAATAGTACATGTCTGGTAGGTGTCACCTGACCTTGATGCTATTAACATGTTGCTTATGAAATATTTTTTTTCATTACTAATGCAGAATGCAGGTGAGACATTGGTAATAAGGCCTTCACCTTCACTGTAAAAAGTTTCAAAAAAAGCAAAATAATGAAATTTAAAAAATACTGAATATTAAATTTATCTTGTTCTTTTTTAGTTCGATTGTTGAATGGCTCAACAAGTTATGGCAAAATGGAAATTTATTATGAGAATATATGGTGGACAGTTTGTCCTGATGGAATGACAGAGACTGAGATAGGTAAACAATCCTAATGCCTCATTTCAACAAAAGTGGTATGGTTTACACCATTAATAAATCATGTATAAACCACACACCATATGAATGGCCATAAGTCATACAACTGTTTGTAAAATGGAGTTACAAGTGTTTGGTGAATATACTATTATGTAATATTTCTGAAAATTATTACAAACTCAAAGTAAAAAGTGTGTTACCTATGA
The DNA here is from genome assembly GCA_944474755.1 of Limnoperna fortunei. Lineage (NCBI taxonomy): Eukaryota > Metazoa > Mollusca > Bivalvia > Mytilida > Modiolidae > Limnoperna > Limnoperna fortunei. The sequence goes on along the minus strand of OX104116.1, from coordinate 30,544,862 downwards.
AATGCTTAACATAATGCTCTTGCTATTATATCCCTTTAAAAAAATGTCACTTTGCAGGCAGTGTGCTTATTTGACAATTGCAGGTTCTCCAGCTTCCTTCTCCAATATACACTGGATGCCACAATATAACTAAAATATTGCTAAAAGTGGCATTAAACACCACTCAAACAAACAATATTTATTTTTAGATGTTGTGTGTCATGAACTGGGATATGAGAATGGTATAAGTCTTTGCTGTAGACCATTTGGAACTCCTCTGCACCAAAATATATTACATAGTGTTAATTGTAATGACACAGCTGTAACCTTGAGTGATTGTGCCATAAACATGTTAAAAAACCAGTCAGATTGTTCAATACCTGATGATTACACATCCATTTTATGCTACAGTGGTAATCCTGCTGGTAAGTCATCTCTACAACCATTGTTAAAATTATACACAATTTTTGTTCAATTTCAGGGGGGTGGGAGGGGGGAGGGTATGCAGGTCACAGGTGTAAGCAAAAAGTAGGTAATTCTATGCAATGTAATTTCAGTACTGGTTTGTGGGAGCAGATTTAATTCATAGTATTTGGAACATGTATTTTAAAATGAAATCTAATAACTAAAGTATATAGTAATCCTTATGTCCATTTGTCCACCCATCTGTCCATCCATCTGTACATTCGTCCTTCCAAACTTAGATATCAGTGATCGCTAGATCAATTTTTTTATGTCATCCATTTTGTAACAGATTTTAATTTTATATGATAGTTTGTATAATATCATGTTTCCCCATGTCTATACCATACAGCCCAGGAAGGACTGTAGCAATTTGTTATATTGCCACATACTGATGTAAAAGTTAAATGAAAGTTAATCTAATTTATCACATCCAGAATTAAGTTCTGTGTTTGACTCAACACTCGTTCTGTGTCAAGTGTTTTAATTTGTTTTGAGCTGTTGAAACCTTAATAAGATGAAACTTGATAACTCAATTACCATAATTGGCTGTGTAGAGAATGCATTGTTATATTGTATGCACCAAACTCAATGTTCGTACATCATGTGATTCAATTTAACTCTAAGTCAGGACACTGTCACTGAAAATAATGTCATTGAATTTTCTTTAAACTTGTCGTATAGTTAGTATTTTATTCTAGTATCTTACTTCAAAATGATAAATAGGGGTAAAGGGTTGAGTTCTGGAATTTCAAATTTTCTAATAGATTATACAGAGAAGAAAATAAACAAGCACTAAAATAATAGATACAAAAAATTCTGTCCATTGAAAATTTCTGAATTTTTATATATTTGTCAAGCATTTGGTGACATTTTAGTGATGGAATGAAAAATAGAGTTGTCTGAGTTAAATTTTTGTCTATTGGAAAATAACTGGTCAAAATGTAGTAAAAATTGGTCAAAATTACCTCCCTTGTTAAAAATTTCATTTTCATTATTTTTGCCTATACCGAACTAAAATGTGTATTTCAACCATTAATAAATTAAGTTATACTTTTAGGTATAAGACTTTCATTACTATTTTTATTTTATGGAAATAAAAGAGTGTTAAATGAATAAATTATTATCAATTCTACCATAAATGTGATATCTGTTTTATTTTCACAAAAAAATTGTGGATGGTGTCTTGCATCCCCTTAAACTATTTGTCTTTGTGTGTATCATCCTAAACCAGACTAATCCGCTGATCTTTAAAGCAAAATAGTAAGTTTTATACACAATGATTAACAAGTGCAGTATATAGTTTTCTGCAGTTCTGTAAATATTAACTATCTTGACATGTCATTAAAGCTTTTTATCGGTAATTTGTTACAATTTCCTTTGATCTTTACTACCAATAAAATTAGTATCAACGCTCAGAAGAACAACGACTAGTGATACTAGAAATTATCAGCTGTTGGTCATTTGTCATGCGCGAACACATTGCGGAAGAATCTGCCTTACTTTTTGACCAATCGCGCATCACTGACCAAAGCTCATTAATATTATGGAAAACAAACATCACGAAAAAAACAATACATATATGCTGCAATTAATCAGACCTGTCCAGACACTAAGAAGTGTTTCAAAATATAAAACGCAACACACAATCAGTATCTAGAGAGTATCTTATTCATCTCCTGAAATAAGAATAACGAACAATGTACATACAATACCCCCCCTTTTTGTATGGCAGTATCGAATTTCGGCGATAAACGTGTCTTGAAAGTGTAGATAGGCTATAGCCCTTTATACTATAGGCAACTTATTATTTGGTGTTACACAGGCAGCAATTTTCATTACATATTTAGGGGTAAGAAATCAATATGGATTGATTTATCAATATCGGTAGCCCCATAAACGGAATAACTGACATGCACACGGCCAAGCCGGTCAGTGAAAGAAATCGTAATCAGAATCATTTTCTTCTGTGAAGAAACATTAATATAGTTTTCAAACATGATAACCTACCTCTTTAAACTTTTTCTTAACGCTGAAAATGGTTTCAGATTGACATTTCCTCTCCATTCAATTCCCTCCGTGCGTACAATCGCTTTAACAGTTTTTGAATGAATGAGGTAGAAGTGACGTCATGTCAGACCGCATTATGCATAACAATTGTACAAAAGAAGTAGTGCACAGATTCTAACCGTAAAAACGGCACTATTACAAAGCAAAATAACATCAAATGTGTCAAAAAAACGAAAACAAATAAAAAAAAAGATGTATTTAAATTGAGAAATTACCGATAAAAAAATTATTAGTATTTTTTTTTCGCTTGACAAGGATTATCAGGTCCATATCAGATTCGCTCTACGAGCTCATCTGATATAGACCTGATAATCCTTGTCTCGCGAAAAAAATACTAATAATTAATATATATCCTGGCTCATATATAGCTGAAAATCAGTTATCAAACTACTAGAAAAATCTATCTGTCAGATTAGATCTAGTGACTCCAGTCACTCTAACAATTTACTGACACTTACCTAAAAAAATTTATGATAAAATGAACACCTGTTTTTTTTACAGATTTTACTGAAATAAAACTGAAAGATGATGGCCACTTTGGGGAGGTTATATTGAATTTCTATGACCTTGATGGTCACCTTTGCAGTGATGGATGGAATGACAAAAATGCCTTGGTTACCTGTACACAACTGGGATACAGTAATGGTTCAGCTTACTACCATATTAAAGAAGACAGAATAGACAATAATGTACAATACTGGACAATAAACTTCCACTGTGAAGGACATGAGCAGGCATTGAACCAGTGTCGGTACAGCTCATTGCGATCAGACAGATCTTGTTTGAACAGACACAATGCTGCTGTCTTCTGTCATGATAGTGAAAATGGTTTGTTATATTTATGGCTTTTTTACATTGTTGTAGATTTTACATGTAAGTTGACCATTTAGGTTTCAAATTACTGCTACTACAGGCTAAAACATTTAAAAGGCAAAATTGGCTTATTCAATTACCAATGTGTTTCTGTTATGGGATTAATTTATATTGTTGTAATTATACATTAATTGACTTTGAAATAGGTTGCTATTTTAATTCATCAACCTGACAAATGGTGAATGTTTATTTTTAGGGTTAATAGCAAGCACAGCTCGCAGCGGGCAGCGACGCTGTCCATGAAGTCATGAGCTCTACGGCAATTAAGTGTAACGTGATTCAAAATCAAATCATGTGACCAAAATCTGCTTTATGTTGATATTGAAATTTTTTCGTCCAAAAAAATTCCGTGATTGGGTTGTTGCAAATTATTTCATTTTCTTAGACAAAAAATAAAGACTAATAAGATTCACCTGTTAGTCTTGGAAAGTCTTGGTTACAGTGTTAAATTTAAAAAAGATACTTTCAGATCTGCATTACATACTGGTTTTATTCTTAGAATTAAAGGCAGGTAGCTATCACAGATACTTGCATCATATTATGAGATGTTCAGCCAATCAAAACTGAGATAAATTACAGTCATTTAATAATTATTTAATAATGGGGTATTTGCTTTGTAATACCTAGTCATATGAAATTAAAACCAATAGATAAAACCAATCTTCATGTTCATTGATTTTGGCAGGAAATATTGCTTTCATAACATAAAAACTTTACAGTATTTTAAAATGAACTGATTCTTTGCAGGATCTAGTTTCTTTCATCAAGTAAATAATTAAATTAGCAGCCATTTAACAATTCTGTAACATATAAAATGTGATACATCTTACATCCTTTACTTCTAATTTATGCTGCTGCATAGAAGCAAAAACTGTGTACTGACAGTTATGAAATTATCTCCCTTTGTCTGCCTGGAGCACGATTCTTAAGATGTATCACATTTAATATAATCCGCTACGCGGATAATACAATGTGCAAAACGGAAATTTTGTTATCCCTCGATGGAGAAAATATTTTTTGTAGTTAATCCTTAACAAATATTTAAGCCAAAGGTTTAGCTTAACAAAGTGGTTTGGCAATAAGTTGATCAAATTAAAAAAAATTGTGTCAATGAATGTGACAAATAGGATTCAGAACATAAGTAGCAATAAGCAAATTTAACCACTTGGCAGATTGAACAAGTTAAAAATTTTAAATGTTTGTGGTCCAATGGAACCTCAATTTATTTCTAGAATGGGGACATTGAAAATGCAATATAGCTTAAGCTTTGCAGCCGAAGAGATATTATATTATGTGAAGTTGGAGCGCAAATTTCCTTTAAATGCAATTAAAAGGCTATTTTAAATTTATTGAAAAAGTTTCAACTATTAATAATCTCTAACCTTTTTACTGCAGGTATAAAATATAGATTAATTGATAATAAGAACAATACAGATCGTGGAACTGTGGAGATCAGCATTAATGGTCATTATAGTACAATTTGTAACACTCACTGGGGCAATGAAGAAGCTTTGGTACTGTGTAGAGAGCTTGGATACTCCTTTGGAGAAAAATATAATAGTAGTACAAGATCTGCGGAGAAGTCTATCGGAGTATATGATGTCAGATACAAGTGTACTGGTAGAGAGAAAAAGCTACAAGAATGTGCACACACTAACTGGAAAAATTCTACGACTGATCTATGTAGCCAGCATGAGAATGATGCTGGTGTTTATTGCTATCGTTCTGGTAAATGCAATAGTATAGGGTTATTGTATATATGTACAGAAGTACTGTCTTGAATATTATTATATTGGGTCGATAGGTGTTAAATACCAATTAATCAATTTTAAATGGATTAATGCAATGTCTGTGGTAACAAAAAGCATCCTGTAAATTAACTTCTGGTGTTCTTTTACCATAAACAAATAAAACATGTATAAAATACCTATATTTATTAAATGTTTATGATTTCTCATTTAGAAGATATTTTATCTTAAATATTTTATGAGATATCTTATAGGAAAAATGTGGGTTTTTTTATATCTTATAAAATGCCTTTTACAAAGACCTGCAACCATTATGTTTTGCTGTCACACGTATCAGGGATGTATCAGCTAGGTGATATCACTGTATTTAAAATCAATCTTGGAACTTTTCTGACAGTTACTATTGTTATTAATGTAAATAATAGTTACTGTGGTAATGTTCAGTAAAAGAAATTGAAATTTTTTTATTATAAAATTTGTTTAAGGCTAATTATATCAACTTCTCATAACATTGAAAAAAAACAACTGTAAATAGAAACACTAGTTCCACAAACTGTAGAAGGTTCTCAATATCAACAATCCAAAAAGAAAAAAGTATACCAACAACAGTTAATGCATAATATTGTATTTTGCACAAGATGTCTTAATCTTCAGATAAAACAGAAAAATAGTACAGTACAATAGAAGGATTTTAAAACATTCAGAATCACATACATATGAATTAAAAAATTAAAGTATGTTGTTTATGTTTCAGTTAGGCTATATAATGGCTCATCATTTGACACCAACAAAGGGGCAGTACTCTTCTATCTAGAGGATCAGTGGTACCTAATTTGTAATAAAAACCTGACTAATTTAGAGGCTCAAAGAGTTTGTCAGTATCTTGGATATATGGATGGCAAAGTTCTATGTTGTTCCCAGTTTGGAAATATAAGTTTTGCAATAAGTTCATTCCAGTGTGATGGAGGAGAAACGAGGTTAGAGAAATGTGTTAAAGATACTGACTGTAATTCTACTGATTACTTCTCAGTCGAGTGTTTTTCTGGTAAGTACTTGTTATTCAGCTATATTCAGGACAAGAAAAAAATAAATCAATTTGGAAACAGGGTTGACCATTTGGAATAAAACGTGTTGACTGCCCCTGGAAAAGTATGTAGTCTGTATGTATGAAAAATAAGCCTTTTGTAGAGCCAAATCTTTATTGAAGTCTTTAAAAATGATCTAGCACAGCACTCTCCAAACATAGGTCTTTAGCATTATAACCCAATAACCCAAGCGATGGGCCTCCCATAACCAACAACTGTGGGTTAAACACTGGGATACCTCAGAAGTATGGTACTGTTATTTATGAAGGAAAGACTTAATATCTTAACACACGTAACACTAAGGGTCCAGTTAGACCTTATACCTGGCTAACCCACTGCTAATGTTACTGTTTGACTTTACTAACCCATCTCAGGAGAACTAGCCACCTATGTTAAATATAGTTATTTATTTTATATACACTTAAATCACTTCCCCATGTATATACATGGTGACATCACAACTAACATTAATGTTTAATACTGTAAATTACCTGTTTTTCCAATCGTGATTATGAATCTATTTGTTATTAATAACCTGTTCAGTGTAATAGATTATCAATGCTTAGTTTTTAAATCCATGTGTTACCAAATATATGACAAAATTGATAGAAAAAATATTTTGAATTAAAGAAACACAAAACAAAACAATTATGGTTTATCATTTATTTACTTGCAGCACTTCAGACAACAGTTGGAATAATTGATTCATCATTACCAGTCGACGGTAGTAGTTCTTGGGGCTGGATTGTTTTAGGTATGCTGTTGTGCATTTCCATTGTTACGATCGTTTTTATCATAGTTTGTAGACGAAAAAACCAAATTGAATATCACAGATATGATGCATATAAACAAAAACCAAATGTTAAAACTGTAGTAAGACAACAAAACCGTGGTGCACTCAATGCTAAAAATCCTACAGTAGTTGATGGTACACTCCATGCTAAAAATCCTACAGTAGTTGATCGTACACTATATGCTAAAAATCCTACAGTAGTTGATTCTGCTCCTGAAAATCCAGAGGCATTAACAGATATGCTCCAACAGAAACCTTCTTCACATCCTTCAGCCAATAATGTGTATCTGGATCCAATTACAAATAACAAAAATACTTTAACCAATCAAAAACATGATAATACTGATAATAAGGATGGTTATCATTATTGTGATGATTCTCATAACAATCAGGATTTGAGAGACAATTATAAATGTGATAAGTGTCAAATAGTATCACCATCAAATAATTACTTAACAGTTGTGTTTAGAAAATCAACTATCAGAAACATTTCAACAGAAACTGATGAGGTTTTGCATCTATGTCCGGATTGTAATTCAGGTGGAAATTCATTGAATAATTACGCTTCCATTAGAGATTCACAGATACCTCAGACATGTGTGCAATCAGATATATCATCATATTCAGAAATTGTTCTTGAAGATTCATCAATGGACATTTGCAACCTTCCACCTAATAATCAATATTTAACTGTTATTTCTGGTAATTTTTCTGATTCCGGAGAACTTGAAAAAAATGTCGAGGCCTTAGGAAATGCAAAAAATTCTTTATGGAAATCCATGTCAATTCAAGACGAGATAGGCTGTCCCATCAATGAAGTTGACTCAATCCAACTGACAGAAGAAAAAACACACTATCCAGACAGATATGAAACTACACATTTCTAAAATTATTTTATGAGATGATATATTACAAAATATGTTGGGAATTTTCAAAATGAAGTCTGTCTGACTTAAAAAAATTAACTAAAAAAGGAGATTTTATATATCACATTTTAAGTGATAAAATGGACAGATTTGCAAACAAGAAAATCACCAACTTTCAGGCCTTTAACAACTTAAATACTTAATCATTTATAATCTTGCATCTTAAATTCTCTAATCTGTTAGGTGAAACTCAGTTAACTTAATAAATCTTGAAATCTTGTTAAATGTTGATCTGTCATCATCATAAATCTGTTACAGTCATACAAATTGCTGGAATGCTTCCTATCTTTAAATGGATTGCAAATACCGGATAATTAAACTTACTCTGGTGCCATCAGATTTTATGTTGTGTCTGGTTAAGATTGAAATTCATCTCATTTTAAATGATGGCCATTTTGTGCCAAATTCCTCTGAATAGGAGAAAAACTTTTTAAAATAAAATCTTATGGAAGAGTCATGTTGTTCAGAAGCCTCATTATGGAAGAATTATGTTGTTCAGAAGCCTCATTATGGAAGAGTAATGTTGTTCAGAAGACTCATTATGAAAGTCATGGTGTTCAGAAGACTCTACATGGAATGTCCTCTTAACAAAATCATCTGATAATCGTACTGGTACAAACTAAGATAGCTGCCACTAGTCGGTGACAAGTGTAAATAGACATTTTTCCTTATTAGATAAATGTAAGCATGTACAGGCTTTCAAGTGGGCCCTTATTTTCCTAATTTTCCTTATTTTTTACAAACAGCCCTAAAATTCCTAATTAAAGCTGTAAAATCCTAAAAATATGGAATCTAAATATCTGAAACATGTTCAGTATGTCAGCTTGGTTATGGATAACTGAAATTACTTTCTAAAATTATTTCCATAAATATTTCTCATCTTATAAGACGAATAGGGGTTAATACAAATTATACATCTGTATAATTAAATCATAAATCAGCCTTATTTTTCAGCAAAACATGTGTTTATTTTAGCTATATTACACAATCTACATATATGTATACACATGTTAATATTGTGATCATATTTATCATAGTTTGTGGATGAAAAAATCAAATTGTCTATTACAGATATGATGCATATATTAATTAGAATTCAAATGTTAAAACTGTAGTGAGACAACTAAACATGGTACACTCCATGCTAAAAATCCTACAGTACTCTGCTCCTGAATCATTATTTTAACCAGAGACATATAATTCTCTGTCTCTGTTTTAACTATATTACATACATGCATACAAATGTTTAAATTGGTTTTGTTAATTGTGCTGAATATCTAAAAAAAGTTAAGTAGCTGATTAGAAGAAGAGTTTTAAATGTGAATGGATTTTAACTTATGTGTCAAGTTAGTTGTACTCCCTTTGTCCAAGCCCCCATAGTTTTTAATAGTTCGGTCTACTTACTGTCCGTTTTCAAGTTTTTGGGTTTTTTTTGTTTTGCATTGTATGTTTATATCCACAATTGTAATTGTCCCTTGACTTGTTTGACCAGTGTCTTTGCTATTATCTTGCACAAATTATCACATTTCTTCCTTAAAATACTTCATGTTACAATACAGTAATTTCGTTAGTATATTCTAGATTAGGTTACTGATGGTTAAGCATCAATCTCTGCTAACAACCTTAACAATAGCATCCACTGTATTAACACCCTCTACTAAAGGCAGTGTTTATAACAAATAGTCAGTAAAGTAGACAATCGGAAATCTATTACTGCTAATGTCCATTTTATAGAATTTAAGTAAATTTTAAACATAATGTTTCAATATATTTTATGGAATTACAGACATTTTGTACCATAACCAAATCGTACCATTGCCATTTCGTACCCAACATTACCATTTCGTACCAACGAAATGCCAGATCGTACCATATCTTATTGCCGTTTCGTACTATATGTAAATTAATTTGTGCCATATGTAAACAATTTCGTACCATGCGTAAAATTGAAATACCTTAAAGACAAGACAAGAACTATATGAATACGTTTCACAACTACACCAAGTAAAAATTCGTTACAAATCTTTAAATTAATCTAAAGAAGATATATTCAAGATTATTAATTTTACTTGTGTATAATATAAATATTTCTAAAAATGTTTGGACAAGAAATTATTTTTTTAACATGTAGGAAAGTTCGTTCGTTTTTTTTTTTTTTTTTTTTTTTTTTTTTTTTTTTTTTTTTATTTGTTTGTTATTTGAGTTATAACCATTTATTGTAAATGTGTTTACACTAATAAATATTATTATTATATTATTATTATTATTTAAAGTAACCGCTTATGACAAATATTAGGCATTCTGAATAGAAATGAAATAATTGTTGTGTAAACAAAAGGGCTTTATTCTTCATTAATTAGATTTAAAGATTATAATGGGGGCCTCGGTGGCCGAGTTGTTGAGGTAGTTCATTTACTATAATTGCTTGACGATGACGCAGTAAAGCTGAAAGAGCCAACCACCTACATCATTTACACTTGGTTACACAGCACTGTATGAACAATTTCATCCTGGTCCATATTTCTGAAACTCCACAAACAATGACGTGGAGGGATGGCACCACCGTTTGAACTGGAACAAAAAAGCAAGTTTAGGCAACAAAGGCCTATATACATTGCTAGCGCCACTTCTTCAAGAAGTAGCATCCGTGTTGCCGCTGAATTCTCGTCTTGTGTTCGAAGGTAAACTGAAAAAGCTGCAGAAAAACGCTGCAAAACCACACAGAAAGTGTTATTTGATACCTGGACCAAGTATGCAAATGACGAAAGATCCATAAGCAAACGGCTGCGTCTTTGTGCCGGATTCATTTTGAAAATAGGAAAAATATTTGCAAAATGCGAATAAGTAACCATATTTTATGAGAAGGAAGATATAAAAAAATAAAAAGAGAAAACAGAATCTGTCAACACTGTAATTTAAATGAAATAGAAGACGAAAAACACTTTTTATTTAGATGTACAAAAACTCCATAAGATAAGAATTTAAGAAACAAAATAATTATACTTTTCAAATAGATAATGAATCAAACGAAAATAATAAACTTATAGAAATATTGTCACTATCAGATCATTTGCAATACGTTGCTCCATTTATTAAAAAGTCACTTATACTAAAAAAAATGGAAACTTAAATTGCATGATTCACCACTGACAGTAATTTTGGTGGTATTGCTATATTCTTTGTTAAATTTACATGCTGTTTATATGTTTTGTGACCTTTTTGTTTTTATTTGTATGCTTTATACCCTTCGGGGTATAAACTTGCATTAATAAAGACATAATCCTCATTCAATCGATTGTGATATTATATTAATAATATATAATTTAGTTTGCTTTGTAAGCTGTAATCTGATTGGTTAATTCAAATCGAGCAACCCATATTATAAGATATAACTTGCGTGACGTTTGACCTATTCTTACGCCGTTAAAATTCAAATAGTACCATGATGTCATCGACGTTTTTACTATAAAAATTGATAAAATTTACAGTTAAAATTAAATTATAAGGAATATTTCAAATTTCTGAACAGGTTATACAATATAATATGGTTTGGGTCTGTTTACACCATTCATAAACCGCTTCGCGGTTTATTAGGCGTAAACAGACCCAAACCATATTATATCGTATAACCTGTACAAAAATTTGAAGTATTATTTAATGAAAATAGTAGATAATGTTAAACATGTTAAAATAATTGCTAACGTTAACATATATTTTTAAAACTTAAAAATAAAAATAGACATATGTATGGGAATCCGGCGGCGGCGGCGTAAACACTTGACATCTTGCTTCATATCTTTGTAAGCCCAAGCCCTAGGTCCATCAAATTTGGTCCAGAGGTAGCTTATACCTCTAAGCTCATCATATATAATGAGTACTTGCCAGTCAGTCACCTGTCACCTGACCTTGACCTCAATTTCACGGTCCAGTGACTACGTTAAAGTTTTTGGGTTACGACAGTTCCTCTGTAACTATGCATGGTAGGATGACAATATTTGGTGTATAGGTTGCTGATGACTAGTACATGACTGTCTGGTAGGTGTCACCTGACCTTGACCTCAATTTCACGGTCCAGTGACTACGTTAAAGTTTTTGGGTTACGACAGTTCCTCTGTAACTATGCATGGTAGGATGACAATATTTGGTGTATAGGTTGCTGATGACTAGTACATGACTGTCTGGTAGGTGTCACCTGACCTTGACCTCAATTTCACGGTCCAGCCACTACGTTAAAGTTGTTGGGTTACGACAGTTCCTCTGTAACTACGCATGGTAGGATGACAATATTTGGTGTATAGGTTGCTGATGACTAGTACATGACTGTCTGGTAGGTGTCACCTGACCTTGACCTCAATTTCACGGTCCAGCGACTACGTTAAAGTTTTTGGGTTACGACAGTTCCTCTGTAACTACGCATGGTAGGATGACAATATTTGGTGTATAGGTTGCTGATGACTAGTACATGACTGTCTGGTAGGTGTCACCTGACCTTGACCTCAATTTCACGGTCCAGCGACTACGTTAAAGTTTTGGGGTTACGACAGTTCCTCTGTAACTACGCATGGTAGGATGACAATATTTGGTGTATAGGTTGCTGATGACTAGTACATGACTGTCTGGTCGGTGTCACCTGACCTTGACCTCAATTTCATGGTCCAGCGACTACGTTAAAGTTTTGGGGTTACGACAGTTCCTCTGTAACTATGCATGGTAGGATGACAATATTAGGTGTATAGGTTGCTGAAGACTAGTACATGACTGTCTGGTAGGTGTCACCTGACCTTGACCTCAATTTCACGGTCCAGCGACTACGTTAAAGTTTTGGGGTTACGACAGTTCCTCTGTAACTACGCATGGTAGGATGACAATATTTGGTGTATAGGTTGCTGATTAATAGTACATGACTGTCTGGTAGGTTCCACCTGACCTTGACCTCAATTTCACGGTCCAGTGACTACGTTAAAGTTTTTGGGTTACGGCTGTTCCCCTGTAACTATGCAGGGTATGGTGACAATATTTTGTATACAGGCCGCTGCTGATATTTAATGCTATTTACGTAATGCTTATGACAAAATTTATTTTCGTTACTGATGCGGAATGCAGGCGAGACGTTTTTCTGTGTCCACACTTGTTTTTATTTGCCACTTTCCTCAAAAGAGCAATAGTATGCTGAAATTGCATACAGGTTTTCACTAATACTATTCCCCATATGGTACGAAATTATCATATTACACTGTCCCATATGGTACGAAATTGTCTCAATACACTTCCTCATAGGTACGAAATTGTTTTAATTATGTTACGATTTGGTTATGGTACGAAATGACTGGTTACCATTTTATGAAGGCATATATAGTGTTCACAACCACAAATTACTATAAAAAAAATCACGTGTCTGTATGACATTACTGCCAAGTTCTGCTAAATAAAGCAATAAATGTGATATGTTAAGCAGCAGTAGATATTTGGGTCCCTTTTAGACATTTTTGACATTGTTTTAAACCAGTTTGAATTGGTGTATGGGTTTCTCGTTTTATAATAGAGCCATCACTGAGACTGCAGATGTAGTATGCTGAATGCTAGACGACTCATCGCCCTTACCAACTCATCGCCATTCAAGGTTGGTCGACTCATCACCTATTTTTTCATAACTCACCGCCAACCAAATATGATAAGATATATAGAGAGAGATAGAGAGAGTAGAAACAGCTGTTACGGAAATGTGCCAAGCTGAATGATCCTGTGGTTCAGGAATTTTGTGATGCTATATATGCTATATGTGATACTTTATTTCAACAAATGTATATGTATAAACTTTTGTTAACTCTAATGAAATTAAATATAATAAAATATAATAAATACAAATACATTAATTAAAATACAATAAATAAAATACAATACATTTATTTATTATTGTTGTTTCATGAATTTGATTGGAGCTCAACTAGATGCAGTATTGTTCCACCTTGAGTTTTAAAAAATTAAATGATAAAAACTACAGACAGTTCTAAACTATCAATTCATTACAGAAAAAATATACAGGCGATGAGTAGACCAGCGTTTTTTTTTTAAATCGGCGATGAGTCGACCAGCGGATTTTAAAATCGGCGATGAGTCGACCAACCTCGATTGGCGATGAGTTGGTAGTGGCGATGAGTCGACCTGTTACCAGTATGCTTGTGTTAAGATCATATTGTTCATTTAAATGTAACGGCCAAGTGCTTAATTAAGGTAGTTCGTCTACCATTGATCACATAATCTGTCAAAACTGACGTTGAGGGTTCGAGTATCACAGCCGTCAGGGTGTACTCGACCCAATCTTAATTGACAAGGATTGCCAGTTTTTCTACCGAAGGTCGGGGGTTTCCTCCTGGTACTCCGGCTTCCTCACCCAATAAAAACTGGACGCCATGATATATCTGAATAATTGCTGAAAGTGGCGTTAAACAATATTCGAACAAACAAACAATGTAACCGCGTCACATTTAGGTTGAATCTGACCGGACGCCAGGTTAATGCACATGACGACTTTTGATTGGATAATGGGAATTATTTTTATGGCGTCTATCTCAGTTTCCGGTTGTCGAACATTAAGCATAGGGCAGATATTTTTTACCTGTAAATAAAAAATGCCTTATTTTAGTCAGTTTTTTTATACAAGATATACATCTGTAATATGAGATTTTATAGTTAAATGGTTTCTTAACTTACGTAGTGCAAGCAGTATGTGAGCTTTATCCAAGACCAGAACAAATTAACAAACAGTAAATCAATTCGTAAAATAAGATGATTAAAGAGCAGACATTTCAGCCAATGAAAATGTATTCGTTATAAGCAGGCCGTTTGCAGCAACTACAGTGTGCCTACTCTTTTTAAAAACTACCAAATGAGTCTTTATCAGGTATCACGGCGCTCTCTAAACACGTTATTCACGGTAATGCTTTCTGAATTGAAACGTGACAACTCCTTCATCCTGGTGATGTGGTGATGCGTCTGTGGGTTGAACACTGGGAACCCAGCTGTTACCTAAAATTGTGTCAAAATAACTAATTATATATCCAGCGCCAACTTTTTTATATTTATAATTTTAGAACATGCATTAAAAAGTTAATAAATAGCAAATTATACCTATTACATGCATCATTTGCATAACCGCGAGTTTAAGAATAATACATAGTAAATGTAGTAAGCCAGCTTACTAGATAGATTTAAAAAAAAATAGATCTTTGATAGTTTCATATGACACCCCACTTCAAAAAAGATTTATTTGAGTCGAATTGATCAACATTATATCCAAAGACACTGTAGTACTGTATTAAATACATTTAATGGATATTTTGATTATAAATGAACATTTAAAAAGATATTTCCTAATATTTTTAATTGTAATATTTAGAGCACTCACTTTCCAGAATATGGACCACACTGTTGATCAAATAATGTCACTTGTATGTACTGTATAATTACCACTTTGGCCAGCTGTGGCCAGCTAACCGTGGAATATTTGTCCGTAACAGTACTATGACAGGTCACGCGCATCTGGGACTACTATTAGCTTGATTTATAGGTTCCTGTCCGCAATAAAGATATTGTTTAACAGCAGTCACCAACAGAAAACCTTTAATGGTGACCTAAATAATGCCCGTTTTATTTACATTTGATATCTAATAAATGCAACTATCGCTTATGAAATGTGACTTTCTTTTGTTCATCGCACATGGTTCATCGACAATCGCGCTCGATTCATACTCAATATTATACCTGCAAAGAAAATGTATAACACTCCTTCTGACATCTACATGAAAACAGAGATATTTTATGGTATCTTTATTGTGTTCATTCATTTTTTTTAATCAGAAGTTGTTAGATATAATGGTATGTCTTTATTTTCTTTGTGTTTTATCATGTTTATGATGCATAAAGGGGCCCTGAGATGAGAAAAAAAAATTGCCGGAATTGTCAGCAATCACACTTTATACAGATAAATATATACGTTTATTGGCACAAACACATATATTCGCGAGTTTGAAAAATTATTATAAGTACATAATTGTTAAATTCTTTTGAGTTTTATTTAACACGTTCAATATAAATTTGATCAAAGGTGTTCGCATGAACTAGTTTGGTTATTTTAAACCCAGGCAACATCAATTTTACGAGTCTTGCATTTAATACCTCTGAACAAATAATTCTAAAATAAAACATGACGAGACAGACAGTGGAAAATGTTACATTATGTTACATGTTAGCAGAATACCATGGCGGATCGAATCGAGATTAAAAATCATGCAACCCAGAAGCCAGCTGTTACCCATCTCTGACAGATATATCGATAGATGATGAATGAATAAATGAAACAAGTTTGTGCTGTTTTCGTGTAGGTTTAAATATAAGCGACGGCACAAAAACTAAAAATTGTCTGTGCATTGGGAACTTGTTATTACTCGGGAAAATAAAGTTACCAACCTCAAGAACAAGCTTTAAAATGCTAAAGCCACACATCTGTGCAATATAGAGTCCCTAGCCTGTGCATTACAGAGTCGGTAGCGAATCAATGTGCATTACATACTCACTAGCCAGTCTATCTGCATTACATACTCACTAGCCAGTCTATCTGTGCATTACATACTCACTAGCCAGTCTATCTGTGCATTACATACCCACTAGCCAGTCTGTGCATTACATACTCACTAGCCAGTCTATCTGTGCATTACATACTCACTAGCCAGTCTATCTGTGCATTACATACCCACTAGCCAGTCTATCTGTGCATTACATACCCACTAGCCAGTCTATCTGTGCATTACATATTCACTAGCCAGTCTATCTGTACATTACATACTCACTAGCCAGTCTGTGCATTACATACTCACTAGCCAGTGTATCTGTGCATTACATAATCACTAGCCAGTCTCTGCATTACATACTCACTAGCCAGTCTATCTGTGCATTACATACTCACTAGCCATTCTATCTGTGCATTACATACTCACTAGCCAGTCTATCTGTGCATTACATACTCACTAGCCAGTCTATCTGTGCATTACATACTCACTAGCCAGTCTATCTGTACATTACATACTCACTAGCCAGCCTATCTGCATTACTTACCCACTAGCCAGTCTATCTGTGCATTACATACTCACTAGCCAGTGTATCTGTGCATTACATGCTCACTAGCCAGTGTATCTGTGCATTATATACTCACTAGCCAGTCTATCTGTACATTACATACCCACTAGCCAGTGTATCTGTGCATTACATACTCACTAGCCAGTCTATCTGTGCATTACATACTTACTAGCCAGTCTATCTGTGCTTTACATACTCGCTAGCCGGTCTATCTGTGCATTACATACTCACTAGCCAGTCTATCTGTACATTACATACCCACTAGCCAGTGTATCTGTGCATTACATACTCACTAGCCAGTCTATCTGTACATTACATACTTAGCCAGCCAGTCTATCTGTACATTACATACTCACTAGCCAGTCTATCTGTGCATTACATACTTACTAGCCAGTCTATCTGTACATTACATACTCACTAGCCAGTCTATCTGTACATTACATACTCACTAGCCAGTCTATCTGTACATTACATACTCACTAGCCAGTCTATCTGTACATTACATACTCACTAGTCAGTCTATCTGTACATTACATACTCACTAGCCAGTCTATCTGTACATTACATACTCACTAGTCAGTCTATCTGTACATTACATACTCACTAGCCAGTCTATCTGTACATTACATACTCACTAGCCAGTCTATCTGTACATTACATACTCACTAGTCAGTCTATCTGTACATTACATACTCACTAGCCAGTCTATCTGTACATTACATACTCACTAGCCAGTCTATCTGTACATTACATACTCACTAGTCAGTCTATCTGTACATTACATACTCACTAGCCAGTCTATCTGTACATTACATCCTCACTAGCCAGTCTATCTGTACATTACATACTCACTAGCCAGTCTATCTGTACATTACATACTCACTAGCCAGTCTATCTGTACATTACATACTCACTAGCCAGTCTATCTGTACATTACATACTCACTAGCCAGTCTATCTGTACATTACATACTCACTAGCCAGTCTATCTGTGCATTACATGCTTACTAGCCAGTCTATCTGTACATTACATACTCACTAGCCAGTCTATCTGTACATTACATACTCACTAGCCAGTCTATCTGTACATTACATACTCACTAGCCAGTCTATCTGTACATTACATACTTACTAGCCAGTCTATCTGTACATTACATACTCACTAGCCAGTCTATCTGTGCATTACATACTCACTAGCCAGTCTATCTGTACATTACATACTCACTAGCCAGTCTATCTGTACATTACATACTCACTAGCCAGTCTATCTGTGCATTACATACTCACTAGCCGGTCTATCTGTGCTTTACATACTCACTAGCCGGTCTATCTGTGCATTACATACTCACTAGTCAGTCTATCTGTACATTACATACTCACTAGCCCGTCTATCTCTGCATTACATACTCACTACCCAGTCTATCTGTGCATTACATACTCACTAGCCAGTCTATCTGTACATTACATACTCACTAGCCAGTCTATCTGTGCATTACATACTCACTAACCAGTCTATCTGTATATTACATACTCACTAGCCAGTCTGTACATTACATACTCACTAGCCAGTCTATCTGTACATTACATACTCACTAGCCAGTCTATCTGTGCATTACATACTCACTATCCCGTCTATCTGTGCATTACACACTCACTAGCCATTCTATCTGTGCATTACATACTCACTAGCCAGCCTATCTGCATTACTTACCCACTAGCCAGTCTATCTGTGCATTACATACTCACTAGCCAGTGTATCTGTGCATTACATGCTCACTAGCCAGTGTATCTGTGCATTATATACTCACTAGCCAGTCTATCTGTACATTACATACCCACTAGCCAGTGTATCTGTGCATTACATACTCACTAGCCAGTCTATCTGTGCATTACATACTTACTAGCCAGTCTATCTGTGCTTTACATACTCGCTAGCCGGTCTATCTGTGCATTACATACTCACTAGCCAGTCTATCTGTACATTACATACCCACTAGCCAGTGTATCTGTGCATTACATACTCACTAGCCAGTCTATCTGTACATTACATACTTAGCCAGCCAGTCTATCTGTACATTACATACTCACTAGCCAGTCTATCTGTGCATTACATACTTACTAGCCAGTCTATCTGTACATTACATACTCACTAGCCAGTCTATCTGTACATTACATACTCACTAGCCAGTCTATCTGTACATTACATACTCACTAGTCAGTCTATCTGTACATTACATACTCACTAGTCAGTCTATCTGTACATTACATACTCACTAGCCAGTCTATCTGTACATTACATACTCACTAGTCAGTCTATCTGTACATTACATACTCACTAGCCAGTCTATCTGTACATTACATACTCACTAGCCAGTCTATCTGTACATTACATACTCACTAGTCAGTCTATCTGTACATTACATACTCACTAGCCAGTCTATCTGTACATTACATACTCACTAGCCAGTCTATCTGTACATTACATACTCACTAGTCAGTCTATCTGTACATTACATACTCACTAGCCAGTCTATCTGTACATTACATCCTCACTAGCCAGTCTATCTGTACATTACATACTCACTAGCCAGTCTATCTGTACATTACATACTCACTAGCCAGTCTATCTGTACATTACATACTCACTAGCCAGTCTATCTGTACATTACATACTCACTAGCCAGTCTATCTGTACATTACATACTCACTAGCCAGTCTATCTGTACATTACATACTCACTAGCCAGTCTATCTGTGCATTACATGCTTACTAGCCAGTCTATCTGTACATTACATACTCACTAGCCAGTCTATCTGTACATTACATACTCACTAGCCAGTCTATCTGTACATTACATACTCACTAGCCAGTCTATCTGTACATTACATACTCACTAGCCAGTCTATCTGTACATTACATACTTACTAGCCAGTCTATCTGTACATTACATACTCACTAGCCAGTCTATCTGTGCATTACATACTCACTAGCCAGTCTATCTGTACATTACATACTCACTAGCCAGTCTATTTGTACATTACATACTCACTAGCCAGTCTATCTGTGCATTACATACTCACTAGCCAGTCTATCTGTGCATTACATACTCACTAGCCAGTCTATCTGTACATTACATACTCACTAGCCAGTCTATTTGTACATTACATACTCACTAGCCAGTCTATCTGTGCATTACATACTCACTAGCCGGTCTATCTGTGCTTTACATACTCACTAGCCGGTCTATCTGTGCATTACATACTCACTAGTCAGTCTATCTGTACATTACATACTCACTAGCCAGTCTATCTCTGCATTACATACTCACTACCCAGTCTATCTGTGCATTACATACTCACTAGCCAGTCTATCTGTACATTACATACTCACTAGCCAGTCTATCTGTGCATTACATACTCACTAACCAGTCTATCTGTATATTACATACTCACTAGCCAGTCTGTACATTACATACTCACTAGCCAGTCTATCTGTACATTACATACTCACTAGCCAGTCTATCTGTGCATTACATACTCACTATCCCGTCTATCTGTGCATTACACACTCACTAGCCAGTCTGTGCATTACATACTCACTAACCAGTCTATCTGTGCATTACATACTCACTAGCCAGTCTATCTGCATTACATACTCACTAACCAGTCTATCTGTGCATTACATACTCACTAGCCAGTCTATCTGTACATTACATACTCACTAGCCAGTCTATCTGTACATTACATACTCACTAGCCAGTCTATCTGCATTACATACTCACTAACCAGTCTATCTGTGCATTACATACTCACTAGCCAGTCTATCTGTACATTACATACTCACTAGCCAGTCTGTGCAATACATACTCACTAGCCAGTCTATCTGTACATTACATACTCACCAGCCAGTCTATCTGTGCATTACATACTCACTAGCCAGTCTATCTGTGCATTAAATACTCACTAGCCAGTGTATCTGTGCATTACATACTCACTAGCCAGTCTATCTGTGCTTTACATACTCACTAACCAGTCTATCTGTACATTACATACTCACTAGCCAGTCTATCTGTGAATTACATACTCACTAGCCAGTCTATCTGTACATTACATACTCACTAGCCAGTCTGTACATTACATACTCACTAGCCAGTCTATCTGTACATTACATACCCACTAGCAAGTCTATCTGTGCATTACATACTCACTAGCCATTCTATCTGTGCATTACATACTCACTAGACAGTCTATCTGTACATTACATACCCACTAGCCAGTCTATCTGTGCATTACATACTCACTAGCCAGTGTATCTGTGCATTACATACTCACTAGCCAGTGTATCTGTGCATTACATACTCACTAGCCAGTGTATCTGTGCATTGCATACTCACTAGCCAGTCTATCTGTGCATTACATACTCACTATCCCGTCTATCTGTGCATTACACACTCACTAGCCAGTCTATCTGTGCATAACATACTCACTAGCCAGTCTATCTGCATTACATACTCACTAACCAGTCTATCTGTGCATTACATACTCACTAGCCAGTCTATCTGTACATTACATACTCACTAGCCAGTCTATCTGCATTACATACTCACTAACCAGTCTATCTGTGCATTACATACTCACTAGCCAGTCTATCTGTACATTACATACTCACTAGCCAGTCTGTGCATTACATACTCACTAGCCAGTCTATCTGTACATTACATACTCACCAGCCAGTCTATCTGTGCATTACATACTCACTAGCCAGTCTATCTGTGCATTACATACTCACTAGCCAGTCTATCTGTGCATTACATACTCACTAGCCAGTGTATCTGTGCATTACATACTCACTAACCAGTCTATCTGTACATTACATACTCACTAGCCAGTCTATCTGTGAATTAAATACTCACTAGCCAGTCTATCTGTACATTACATACTCACTAGCCAGTCTGTACATTACATACTCACTAGCCAGTCTATCTGTACATTACATACTCACTAGCCAGTCTATCTGTGCTTTACATACTCACTAGCCAGTCTATCTGTACATTACATACTAACTAGCCAGTCTGTGCATTACATACTCACTAGCCAGTCTATCTGTGCATTACACACTCACTAGCCAGTCTATCTGTGCATTACATACTCACTAGCCAGTCTATCTGCATTACATATTCACTAACCAGTCTATCTGTGCATTACATACTCACTAGCCAGTCTGTGCATTACATACTCACTAGCCAGTCTATCTGTGTATTACATACTCACTAGCCAGTCTATCTGCATTACATACTCACAAGCCAGTCTATCTGCATTACATACTCACTAGCCAGTCCATATGCACTACAAAGTTAACAAATGCAAATGTAACAGACGGAGTTACAGATTTATGCAATGCTTTCATAAAGGTGCTGTTATTTTTAAACTGAAATCGTATCGATAGGCTAGTGGTGGTTTTAGGGTCGGAAAAAAATTGAGTTACAATATCGTATACGTATTTTGTTAGGTTGTTTAGGCCGGGTATTATACAACATATGAGGGCATAATTAAAAAATATCAATAAATATTCTCAACACTGTAACTATACATAACACCAGCTTTATGTCAACCCCCCCCACCCCAAAACCGGCTAATATATCCCAGTTATATCTATAGATACTCATACGAAGCATCAATACACAAGTCTTGCCCACGATCTTCGAGTGATTAGTTGACAGATTTGCCATTTCTTATTCTACGTTAATAAAAGGTGTTTAGTGTGAATATAGCAGAACCAGTGATCCCATTCAAAAAATTAACTCTTAATGATCCTTAGCAAGACATTATCTCTCGAGTTTTGTAACCTTACAACCCACATCCACCCCCCCCCCCCCCCCCCCCGGTGACGTGCAAGGCAGCTGTTGGTTGATCCTTGCATGGGAACCGTCACATACAGTTACTTGAAAATTAGTAGAAAATGTTGAATCCAGTTATCCAGTTTATACATCGATCTATTTTTCGAATACTTGCGTATTATTAACTGGTTAATTCATTGCCCATACATTTTCCTATGGTACTTCGGCTTTCTCCCCAATAAAAACTTAACGCCATGATATAGCTGCAAAAATGCTGAAAGTGGCGTTAAACACCATTAAAACAAACAAACAAACATTGTCTAAACATTATGGATCTAGTAAATTACCCCAATACAAGAAACACGTGGCTATCAATCTAATTAAAATTAAATCTTTCACTTGCTGCCCCCTTTTGCTATGGTCGCTGCGTTGCTACATGCAGCGACCATAGCAAAAAGGGGGGAGCAAGTGCAAGATTTAATTTTAATTAGATTGACGTGGCTATTAAACCCTATACAGAACAACAGGGCCAATACAGGCATGTTACTTCCAATAAAATATATACATATTTATTTTAAAAGCAAACGCACATGTTTGCATTATGCTAATTTATGATAAAAACACTTGTTTCAAACTCACCAGATGGCTTTAAGTTGGATACCTGCAGTGAAATCTTCCTGATAACATGGGGTCAAAGTGACACTTTTAAGGCTATTCAAAACATGCAGGAAAGATTCATATAAAAAATTTTAAGTCATGCATATGGTTAAAGCAGGTTATTACAAAAAATGCATTGTCATATAGTTAATTTTCATATTGAACCTTTGTGTCCAAGGGATCGAAAACAAAATGGTAGTGAAATTTACTCAAAAGGTTACTAGTAATAAAAGTTTTATTAACTGGGTGTTCTGATATTGGACCTGTATTGTGCCCAAGGGAAGCTGCATTGGGCTTAGGAAAGCTTTATTGGCTCTAGGCAACAGGTCTAATATAAAAACTCTTATTTAATAAGACTATAAGTTACAAAGTTATACTTGTACTCTATGGCCAATTGTCAAATGTTAGTCGTCTACATTTATTGCCGGTGTCCCAACACTGGAGAGAGTTCGAACATGACTCCAGGCAAGGAGCGTTCGACTCCAACCTTATCTGGAAACGACTAAATTTGCCTTTAGCGTCGAAGGTCTGGGTTTTTTACTGGTACGGCGGGTCTTGCAATAAAAAAATTGATGCCATGATATATAGCTGAAAAATTGCTGATACTTCATCTAGTTGCGTAACCGTATTTCAAACACATAATTATACTAGATGAGGAGTATTGCAACAGAATGTTTACTATTCAACCCAAGGGACTGTGCAATATATTTATCTGACAAAATGACCGGCGGTGCAAATCTGGACATGGAAATAACATTTTCCTGCTAATGATTAGCGGGGTGATAAGACTGTTGATAACTTTTAAAAAAGCCATGTAAAATAAAAAAATATATATAAGGGACCGGCAAATGTTAACTGGGAGTTGGGACCGGTGCATTTTATATTTTCAGGTTTAGAAGAGACTTTGTCCATATCTAAA
Source organism: Limnoperna fortunei (assembly GCA_944474755.1). Taxonomy (NCBI): domain Eukaryota; kingdom Metazoa; phylum Mollusca; class Bivalvia; order Mytilida; family Modiolidae; genus Limnoperna; species Limnoperna fortunei. The sequence goes on along the minus strand of OX104116.1, from coordinate 30,520,383 downwards.
ATAAAACTGAACAGTTGCTGTCCTACATCAGAATTGTTATAAAAAAAGTTGGTGTCCTATCTGAATAATTTAGGGTTACAATTCAGAATTTATCTTTGTTAAACAAATTGTACGATTAAGTATATTGGTTTTGAATTAAAACGTCAGAAATTGTTTTTTTATTGATATTGTTATGAAATAAAAAACTTGCTATCCTACCAGTGCTGAAGAGTCCCATATATATATATATATATATATATATACTATACTTTTTATCTTGTTTTACTATATATATATATACGTCTACAAATTATGCCCAACATTGTTTGAATTAGATTTTTAACACTGTCAAATTTTTTCCTTCCCTTAGCGGGATTCGAACTCACACCGTTGTGACACTGTGGCACCAATTCGCCTGCACTATGTCCAGCGGTCTAGACCTCTCGGCCAAATCCGCTATATAAAAAATATAGCTTCATTAACCGGGGTGAATCGTAGACATAGACATACTACATGTGTACTAGCGTGTGACGATGGAATTTTCGTAACCAATACGTATTAATCTGACAGTAATCTAATTCAGCATTTTTGTATATATTATATAGGATGACAAAGTCACTTGTCATACAGTCACAGTAAGTAAATTATATACAAACGTCTAAGTATTGTGACAACCATATAATATATCTATCCAGCGGATTTCTGAAACATCAGAAATACAGGGTTAATATCAAATATTTATATATACGTCTACAAATTATGCCTAGTGCAGGCGAATTGGTGCCACAGTGTCACAACGGTGTGAGTTCGAATCCCGCTGAGGGAAAGCAAAACTTTGACAGTGTTAAAAATCTAATTCAAACAGTGTTGGGCTTAATTTGTAGACGTATATATATATATATAATATATACAAGTCTAGAAGATTATGCAACGATACAAATGACGGTGTTTCTTGTCAAAAATTTAGACAAAGACTGACCAACGAATGGCCTTAGTCATTGAATGTCAATATAAATAAATGACGTAAACAAGTCATAACATATTGATCATATGAGAAATTTCAAGATCAATATGTTATGACTTGTTTTCGTCATTTATTTATATTGACATTCAATGACTAAGGCCATTCGTTGGTCAGTCTTTGTCTAAATTTTTGACAAGAAACACCGTCATTTGTATCGTTGCATAATCTTCTAGACTTGTATATTATTTTTTGTTTATGCTGTATCGTCATGTTTGTCGATCCGATACTTAATAAGCTTGCTGGTTGGTAGACTCTGTAGACTTTTATATAATATATATATATATATATATATATATATATATATATATATATATATATATATATATATATATATATATATATATATATATATATATATATATATATATATATATATATATATATATATATATACTAGCATAAAAAAGTTTTTAAAACTGTATAAATTTTATTTAAAAAAAAGCTGACGTGTGGTGTATTGTTTATTTTCTAGCACGTAGTATCAACTTTTTTTCTTAATAATTTACAGCAGGGCATACTTTTTTAAAACATGGATTTGATTTGACTGCCCCAGCCTTCAGATATAAATACTGCACACAAATTGTCCCAATGCTAAAACTAAATTTAAAGTCAAGTCAAGTCAATTTTATTTATAGTCGGTAAGACAAACGACAACAGTTTATATACATAAAAATATAAGCTCTGATGAGCTTTTAAAACCGACATTTAGACATATGAGTACAAACAAACAAAGCAAACAATACATAGGTAAAAGCTTGTTTGAGGACAAAATACAGTAAATAAAAGCATGCAGACATAGGAGATTTTCTCAGATATATAAAACATAAAAAGCTCAGATAAGATACATGTAAGCACATAAAAACGAGCAGACATGGGATACATAAAAGCAAATTAGCAGAAAAAGCACTAAAATATTATTAATAGCATACACGAGCATCAAATGTTTACATATTAAGAAAATAAAAAGATGTAAGCATAGCCAAAGCATAACAACATGCAGCAATGAGAGGAGCACTAGAGATTTCAGACACTGGTGAGGTCAGGGATGCCAAACTATATCTAACAACAAAAAGAACAATTACAAGCCACTCCTTCCCACTTACTAATTAAACCCTTAAATTGATTTAAAATTATATCTCCTCTCATATCATTTGGGAGTTCATTCCATAGTTGGCAGCCCCATACCGCACTGAGTGTAGACCACATCTTGTTGTATTAACGTTTGGTTTGGCTGGTATATTTGAATATATCTAAAAGAATAAAAAAAACTCTGCTTAATAGTTATAAGATCATGTAAGTATACAGGGGATTGTTTGTTAACTATTTTACAAATTTGTATAGCTAAAAGACGTAGTCTTCTTAGACGTAATGATGGCATCTTAGATTTAATAAGTAGGTCTTCGTATGCACCACTATCGTCGTGATAGATAAATCTTAAGGCCCTTTCTTGAATTTTTTCTAGTTTTTTGTGTGTGTTTTTTTCGCTCCGGAAATGCCACACTAAGGGACAATAATTAAAATTTGATAGAATAAAAGTATAGTATATAGTGAGTCGACCCAATTTGTTGAGGTGTTGTCCGATTCTTTTTAAGACATTTAATTGTTGCATATATTTGCAATGTGAGTGTCAAAATTTAGTTTGAAATCAAAGGTAACACCAAGAAGTTTTACTTCATCGTCACAACTAATTGTACTACCATTTATATTTATACGGTATTTTTACAGTGTTTTTTTTTGCCTACAGTTATGGCTTGGAACTTTTCTGGGTTAACCTGCATGTGATTATTATTAAACCATTGTATTAAATCTCTACTTTCTACCTCTAGAGTTTTAATTACATCTTGAAAATCATTACTACTATATGAGAGTGTATTGTCATCTGCATAGATTCTGACACAAAGTGTAAGATATCATTCATAAAGATGTCAAACCGTACTGGTCTTAGAATTGATCCTTGGGGAACACCTTTGTAAATATTTAGAAAAGAGCTCTATACTGAGCCAATTTTAACACATTGTTTCCTGTTGCTTAAGGGACATTTTTTAAAGTGTGAGGGCTTCTTTAGATAAACCATAGTTTTCAAGTTTCAGAAGGAGAAGGTCATGAGGCAGACAGTCGAACGCTTTTGAGAGGTCCATTAATATTGCAGCGATATATTTATTATCGTCTAGGGCCTTGCGCCAATCTTCTATAATTTTTAATTAAAATATCTTGGCAACTGTAACCCGGTCTAAAAGCAGATAAATACATATGAAATTGTGATTCAAAGAAATCATTTATTTGTATGTCTATAGCTTTTCAAAAAGTTTGGAGATTGTTGGTAAAACACTAGCTGCTCGATAATTATCCCTAAGTAAGGTGCTGTTTTTTGTTTATGTATTGGTACAACTTGCGCTTTTTTAAGTTTATCTGGGAAAACTGATGTCTCTAGAGATTTATTGATTAGTTCTCTGATTGGTGTTTTGATAACTGGGGCTGCTATCTTGATAATTTTAGTTGATATTTCATCTATACCAGTGGCTTTCTTTACACTAAGTTTCATAATGTGTTTCTCAATAAAATGTTCAGTAATAGGTTTAAAGTATAATTGTTGCATATCAGTTACAGTATCCTTATTTACATTAAGTGTCTCATTTATCTTTACATTTCTTATTGTGCTTTTGCGTTTTCAGATTTAGTAAATTCCTTGATCTTTGTAATACTAGTGTGATTGTTATCTATAGAGATTGACCCTTTTCCTATGTCTTTAGCTACATTTATAAAAAAATCATTAAAGATGTTACTAATTTCTATTGATCTGTCAATATTTTTTATTCATAAATTCATAAAGCATATCCCCTCCATTATTTTCTGGCAAAATCTTATTTTTAAAACGGCTTATCTTTGTTATCTTATTTATTTAGAATGTACTATCATATCTATATTCTAATTTATCAAATAAATCTTCAACAGTAGTTAACACGACGTGTCTATCAGTTCTTGGACTACGATAAATCGTTAACATCCGTTTTTTTTCGTCGTTTGTTTCCGTGAGCCGGAACTGCCTATCTGGACCAATCAATGATCGACAGCACACGAACAGTGTCTACACGTTTTGCTTACCTCTAAGAACAAACATTGTGTTACACAACCATGAAGATACTACTTTGTCTTCTTTCCTTTACAGCCATCGCTCTTGCTAGTGATGTGCTAGAATTTACAGATAAAGATTTTGCAACCAAAATCGCACAACATGACTTAGCTCTGGTGGAATTTTTTGCTCCATGGTAAGCCGGTAGTTCAAGATACTCATGTTTATTAAAAAGTTTGATAGAATTAAAAAATGTTAAACTCATGAAACATTCTTTATGACGTCGTGTTAACTAATGCAATGCATTAAAATAACTAAAAATTGAGCAAATTATTTAAAAAGTTCCATGGAAGAATATTTTCCTATCTTAAGTTTGACAGAGGGTTTTTGAACTGGGATGGAGATTTTCTTTATCAGTATCCAGGATAACTTTGGGTATTGTTACATGTAGTTTCCTTACTGGTAAGGTGTTACTGTTATTCACCAAGATCCTCGATAGCATAAAGCAAAGCATATTCAAAATGTCTGTTGTTGAATATTCCTCACTCCCTTTAGACTAATCTCCCAAATCCCCTCATTGCCCCCTCGCCCCGTGCGGGATCCGGGTGGCTAAAAGAATAGACCGCAGTCGCGCTAGCTTGTCGTAAAAGGCGACTAAATAGCGCCCAGTACCCTGACCGGCGTGTCAGGTCGGTTTGCCTAAAGACCGACTGGGATGTGTGCCCCAGGCCCAGGTGGTTGAATGGGGTACCCCTGGCAAGCTGGGGTTGTCAGGCCATAATACGGAAAACCTGACCGCAAACCATATTAGTGCACCGTGTTGGGAAAAATGCCACGTTCCTCGCACGTTAAAGAACGCTGCTGTAGTATTCGCTATGAGTAGGGATTTCGATCCCGCTACAGGAGGCTAAATTGCCCGACCCTATCCATCCTCCCATTTGCCAGTGGCAATCTAAAATCCGTTACCCCTATTTTTCCTTGTGTCCCATCCCATTTTCATTCATCATCATTTCATGTTCATTTTATCATCCATTTCATGTTCATCGCCTGAATATAGCTGAAATATTGCTGCTCGGGCGTTAAACACCATTAATCAATCAATCATTGCCCCCTCTCTTATAAAGCTTGAGCCCTATTATTATAGCATAGATATATTAGTATTATTAGTTTTCTGTGGTCATTAATATTGTGACTATCAATACATTTTGTTTTTTAAAGGTGTGGACATTGTAAGAAACTTGCTCCAGAATATGAGAAAGCTGCCACAAAACTAAAAGACAATGACCCACCTGTACCTTTAGTTAAGGTTTGTAAAGTTAGAAAATCTTGATTACTTAGCAGTGTTTGAAAAAGACCATAACATTTTTTTAAGTTGCTGTCTAATAGTGTCAAAGCTTATAATTTCTACATTAATGTAAACACTTATTTTGAAAGGTGACATTTTCTATGAGTGTTTATTCAGGTAGCTGAACAAATCATGCACATCACAAACTTTATTATTTCTTCAGGTTGACTGTACTGCCAACACTGAAGTCTGTTCGAAGTATGGCGTCAGTGGATACCCAACACTGAAAATTTTCCGCGGTGGTGAATTTGCAGAGGATTACAATGGACCAAGAGAAGCCGGTATGTGATATTCTGGATTAAAGTATTGCTTATATGGTTGTCTTTTCGATGTTGAAACTAAAGGAAAGAAGGATGCATTACAGGAGAGCATTTTATTATTTAAACTTTTACAGATTTTTATATAACTAGTATAACATTTATTCTGCGTTTTCAAGCATAACTAATGGGTTAAATTGGGTGTAACAATGCTATGGTATCACAATACAATTCAAGTTATATTAAAAAGATAATATTCCTATGGATGTGTTCACTCATGGATCATTACATGCATCCTCAAATCGATTTTGAAAAATGTCATTTTTCTTGTATTGTGTATGTGACTATGGTCAGACGAGGGATATGTTGAGGCAGCATATATCAGTCTTCGCGAAATGCGTCCTGTGTTAGCGCTAATAGGTCGCCACAGTCGCCAATGAGAATTAAACTTTAATGTGGCGAAGTGTTATTCATTCTCGTTCGCCACGTTGGCGAAGTGAAAGCGAAAGTAAAATGTTGACTGTCGAAATCTAAAATAAATCTTTGAGATAAAGTTCGGAGCGGTAACGATATATATCCGGGAAATTTCAATGCGTAATTGTCTATTCCGTAAAAACATTACCCTTGTCCGAATTTGTTTTCGATTTTACTCAATACTGAACTGGTTCCCATTGCAGTAATTGATCTTAATTCCAGTTTAATTTTGTCAAGCAGGGCGAAACGCCAGCTTTCAATGCTTTCGTTCTTACCTAACGCTGACGAAAAGAAACAAAATCTATTTTATTTGATTCCACTCCACAGATGTACAAGGTGATGATATGACATTTTTAAGCATTCCATGACTTTTGTAATGATTGGATTTGCACAGTTATTATTTCTTGACTTGTTTAATAAAGTTTACTCTATTATCATCTGGTTAAATGTTTTCATTTAAAAGTTAAACCTCAGCACTAAATCTAAATTCTTCAAATGAAGAACAGTTGTAAAAGACCTGGTTGTGACGTATGAATGGAATTAATCCCAAATTTTAGTGTTGCTCATCACATATTCCCCCTTTTCTATACAAGTCATTTAAATTTACAGCTTCCATATTTTGCACACACAAATTTTGCTGAAATGTTGTGGCTAACAAATTTCAAATGTGGCTAAGTAAAATTTGGATGTATTAGCCACATTGGCTAATGGAAATTTTGAGGTAGTGCTAACACAGGCGTCGGTCAGACGGACAAAACCGATATAATAACGCTTGGACCGGTAAAAATCGTGTTTCGTCGGTCTGAAAGTCCGACATTGTTATTATGGAAGTTTAAGTTCACAGAAAATACTTATATATCTGGTTGTACTGATTCACACAAACTTCCAACTTTTGAGTACCGGTAAATATGTAAAACCAATAAAAATTGCGAAGATCCTGCGTATTTAACTCATTTTTGAAACGTTTTAGTTTGGCAAATGGATTACGCGCCATTTGTTTATTTCCAGGATACGTCTAATTACCAACAGCGAGAAATGAGAAAAAAGTAGACTACAACAGCCTTCAATGAAAACTCGTAACTGTTTGATAAACAAACACTTTAAAATGGGGTTTAAACTCAAAAGTTCGTTTAAAACATATTTTTTTTAATCATTGGCTTTGATAATATATAAAATATATACTAGTAAGCTAAAATTGAAGGAATAAAAATAAATGGTTATCAATGACCTCATGATAATTTCTATAGATGGGTTTCTCATGAAGCAGTTGCTTTCAGCTTTGTGAATTATTTCTGTGTATAATAAAATGTTATTTTATTTATATTCTTTTGAATTTTGTCCAGATATACACAGCTTGTTAATAACAGTTATGAATAGTATGATGTTTACAATAACTTTTATGTATGATATATATCTGTATCTACATTCATATAAGGTAGCAAGTTAAATGTAAACAATGGCTACATCGACAAATTTGGTCCGGCAAAAGCTGCTTCGGTCCAGCATTTCTGGGGAAGTTGGTGGACCGAATGTCCACCATTCTTTGGAAAGATTTTGTGAAGACTGATATTTATTTCTGTATTGAAATCTATATTAAATTATTTTGCCTGTGCTGTAATTTCAGATGGTATTGTTAACCTCATGGCATCTAAGGCTGGACCATCCTCGAAAGAATTAACCTCGGTTGCTGATGCTGATAAATTCCTTGAAAAGAAAGATTATGTTGTTGTGGGTATGTTGACTGTATATGAAATAAATCTTTGTCTATATTTGCGCAATATTGTTGTCATAGTTGCCATAAGTTGAAAGTGGCATTATATTAAATTCAAGCAAAACATGGCAGTTAAGGGAGTTTTACTTTTATTTTTTTTCTGTCTTCAGGCATCCTCGCAACGCGTCTAGATGCGTATTGTACGCGTCTTTTCAGTTCAGGACACACCTTTTCAACATCTAACGCGTCCCAGTACGCGTCCGTGTCGTTATCAGATGCGTACATATTTCTGTCATGTCAGTTCCGTCTCCGATGCGTGATTACATATTCTTACAAATGGCGATCGATTTTTACCTGTTTTGTCTAATTTTCAGCAGGTAGCAATCACTCGGACGGCAAATATGCTTTGTTTAAGATTTTTATTGAACAATAAACGTGCAGTGTTGATGGACACTTTTTATGGTTAAAATTAAGCGTTGACAATACAGTCGTTTAAAATTTTAATACAACGGTCGGAACCTTGCACTTGCAGTTGCACTCCTTACGATTTATTTTTAGAATTCTTGACCGGTACAAAGATATCTTCAATATGAACATTAATTAGTTATCTAATAAACTTTTATTTTTTGTATATATCAATAAGATCTGCAATAGACTAGGATCTGAAAAAAGGGGGGTGGGTGGGTAATAGTTGTTTGGAAGAAATATTATATCCAGGTAAGACTAAAGTCTCTCTTTAATGGGCAAACATCAGCATGTTTCAAGTAATGAGTGCAGTTCAATCATACTCCAAAAGACTTATAAACTCAGCTAATAAAGATATAAAGTAGGATGGGATAAACAAGCCATATTATATCTTTTTATGAAAAGACATTAAATGGGTCGGTCATAAAAAAAAACGGTTGTAAGCAAGCACTTAGCTGGACTCATCTGCGACATGTTGGACTCATGAAAATTTGTTGGGACTCACCACTTTCAAAAGTCCAGGACTCGCCATAAAAAATCCTACAAGTATCACTGGTCTTGTCTTGCTTAAACTTGTTAGTAATGGTAAAATACCAAATGAAAATAAAGCAAAAAAATTGGTATTATAGAACTAATTCTGCACAAACTAGAGGAAAATTTATCATTAAAAAAAAACCATTTAGTTTACCAAAATTATCAATTGATTCCTTAGCACATGTAATCACAATTGGTAGATTTTGGACCCTTAACATCATGTAATTTTGCTTAAATTTGGACGAGGTTCCTGTATAAAAATGCACAAGTCACATTGAAATTTTTCTTAAATTTTGTTGTCTGTTGTAACATTTAATGAAATCACTAACCTTAATAACTAAAATCTCAGCAAAATTGACAATTGTTCAGAAACTAGTACCAATGTGTGACAATTTTTTAGTCTGGAATTGTAGTTGGTTTAGGAATATCTCGCCATCCAATAATGTCTTTTCGGGGGCCTCGGTGACCGAGTGGTCAAGGTAGTTTGTCTACTATTGATCACGTGGTCTGTCAACACTGAGATTGCGGGTTCGATTCTCACTGCAGACAGGGTGTACTTGACTCCAATCTTAATTGACAAGGATTGCCAGTTTTCCGACCGCAGGTCAGGGGTTTTCTCCGGGTACTCCGGCTTCCTCCCCCAATAAAAACTGGACGCCATGATATAGCTGAAAAATTGCTGAAAGTGGCGTTAAACACCATCAAACAAACAAACAATAATGTCTTTTCTAAAAAAAACTTCAAAACCTTTTGTTAGTTGGTTGCTTGGTTGCCACGCTTGAATAACAAAAAGCATACTTTTAATTTTATAGGGTTCTTTACTGATAAAGATAGTGCCCTAGCTAAAGCATTCCAGAAAGCTGCAGATGCACTTAGTACTGAAGTTAAATTTGGTCACACATCAGAAAAAGCTGTTCTTGATAAATATGGATATACTGAGTGAGTAAAATTGATTGGAAACAACATTTGTTAATTACTTTGCTACATGTGTATATTTGTTGAGTAAATTCTTTACAAAAGATGATTTTGTTTTGTTATTTTTGTTATGTTATTAATTTATTACTGTGTATCCATAGACTGCTTGGTAAATTAATTAAAATATGATTTACATTACATGTATTATTCATTATTTGAAAATGGTTTTTAAAAAAGAGGTAATACTTTTTCCTTTTTCAGCAATATTGTACTATTCCAACCTAAACATCTAAGAAGTAAATTCGAAGAAGCACAACAGAAATTTGATGGGAGCAACACAGTTGACAAGCTTAAGAACTGGTTATCGTCATCTTTGTAAGTTTCTTTTATTTGTTTTTAAAAGTGTACAGTTGTAGAATATTATTTAGCAACATGGACCTTTTTGTGTAAGGTATAAAGTTGCATGCTGTAGCCAGGATTTACTCATGTTTTAACATGAAACCATCTAAAATTATATTGCATGTCTGAATTTGATAGCAGTCGTGTCTGCTTATCTATTAGCTTAATTGACATATATTGCCATTTTGCCTAATGAAGGTCAGGGGTTTTCTCTTCCTCACTTACTCCATATAAAAACTGTCATGACGATGTATAACTGAAAAATTGCTGAAAGCTGCATTAAACACCAATTAAAGAAACAAACAGAAATCTTATATACTATACAGGCCAGATTTACTACAAGAAAGTACAGTAGCAGTACATAATAGTCTTAATTGTCATTAAAATATATGGATTATGATGTAATGTTAATGTAATTGTTTCTTTCAGGACTGGTTTATGTGGACACAGAACACAGGGAAATGCTGACAAATTTAAGAAACCACTAGTCATTGCCTATTATGATGTTGATTATGATAAAAATGAAAAAGGAACCAATTACTGGAGAAACAGGTTGATACACGTAGTTTATTTATTTTGCAAAATTTGTAAAAAAAACCCACCTATTTTCATGATAAATACTGGGTCCTGAAGGATCTGTACAATCATACTGCCTACGTAATCACCACACCTACCTGTACAATCATATTGCCTACCTGTACAATCATATTGCCTACCTGTACAAGCATACTGCCTACTTGTACAATCACACTGCCTACCTGTACAATCATATTGCCTACCTGTACAATCACACTGCCTACCTGTACAATCACACTGCCTACCTGTACAATCACACTGCCTACCTGTACAATCACACTGCCTACCTGTACAATCATACTGCCTACCTGTAATCACTCTGCCTACCTGTACAATCACACTGCCTACCTGAACAATCATACTGCCTACCTATACAATCATACTGCCTACCTGTACAATCATACTGCCTACTTGTACAATCATACTGCCTATCTGTACAATCATACTGCCTGTCTGTACAATCATACTGCCTATCTGTACAATTATACTGCCTACCTGTACAATCATACTGCCTACCTGTACAATCATACTGCCTACCTGTACAATCATACTGCCTACTTGTACAATCATACTGCCTATCTGTACAATCATACTGCCTACTTGTACAATCATACTGCCTATCTGAAGAAATTTTTCATCATACATGCATATTGTATGGCATACTGTTAGAAAGAGTATGCTTGAATCTAGTCTTAATTGACAGGTATTGCCAGTTTTCCTATGCATCTTTTGTTTTCCTTTCCAAATAATAAATTGGATGCCATGATAGAAGTAAAAAAAATAGCTGAAAATGGTGTTATTCAATACCAAACAAACAAACAACAGATGAATCAAATTATAACAAAATTAACTTCAGCTGTTATTTTTAAAGACTGATGTCCATGTTTGAATGTGAAGATTAAAGGCGTTCACTCTCAACTTTATACATGTAATTTGCTCTAGAAAAATAGAAGAACACTGATTACAAAAGGTATGAGAATTTCATATTCATTTAACTTTTCTTTACTGTGTACCTTTATTTAAATTGTGACGAGTATGATTTTGTATTCACAGAGTAATGAAAGTAGGCAAGAAATTACAAGATGAAGGTAAACAAGTTTATTTTGCTGTCAGCAACCACAAAGACTTTAGCTTTGAGTTGGGAGAATATGGACTAAATGATGTCAAGGGAGATAAACCAGTTATTTGTGCTAGGGATACTAGAGATATGAAATATATTATGTCTGGTGATTTCAGGTGGGTCTGTTTATATTTATTTTTATTTCACACAACTTGTCTCTAACAATTTTAATAACAAATATCTCATAATTTCTATGTAAGGATTAACTAAAAAATATTTTCTCCATCAAGGGAAGACACAATTTCAGTTGTGAACATTATATATTTAAGGCTAACTACACTGGCCAAAGTAGGCAGCAAAGTTGCCTTACTGGGTTCTGAAGTCACCCTAAGTGGCCTAGAAGGCGATGTTGGTCACCCTGTTATTTCTCTAAAGTCGCTAAATGGTTCACAGAAGATACTTGTATATCTGGTCTACATAATTCGCCCAAACTGCCACCTTGTCAGTAAATATGTAATTCCAATAAAAACGGCAAAAAATGTGTGTCTTTAACATTTTTTTCAGAGGATTTACGTGTTTCAAATGGATTAAGCGTCGTTCGTTTACTTCCCAGATACGTCTAATAACAGAAAGTACACAACGAAGAAAAGTAAAGTACAACGGACCTTAATGAAAAATTTTAATCGTTTGATAAACAAATGTTTTAAATTGGTTTCAAATATGAAGTTCTTTCTAAGTATATTATATTTTAATATTTTTTTTTGGATAAATACATGAGCTGAACAATAAAGATATAGTGAAATTATTGACATGATAATTTCTGTAGATTTGTGTCACATGAAGCAATTTGGTTTCAGCACAAGTAGTACTGAATAGAAAAAAAAATTCTGGGTTTAATGTAATTTTATTCTATATATCTTCTTTGGACATTTTGCCCATATATTGCATTCATATTACAAACTGTTCAATTGTTCTCTGGAATCATTAATAGGCTTTCCACATAAGGGAATTAAAAAGAACCAACATGTACCAGAGTTAAAAGACCTTTAAATTTTACCCATAAACATTATTCGTACTTTGATGAAATTAACAAATTTAAAGGAAAAACTATTAAAATAACTGTTGAAAGGGAAAAGGTCAAATTCTAGGACACTATGACCTTGACCTCAACCCCTTTTGTGTTTAAATTAAATCCATTTCGCAAAATAAATATATATCAAAGAAAAAACCATTCAGATATCTTTTGAAATAAAAAGGTCATAAATTGGGACATTCGGATACTAGGTTGACCTTGATCTTTGACCTTTTGATTTATGCATATATTATTTATCCAAAGTAAACATTACTCATAAATAACCACTTCACATACATAGAAAATGCAAAAAAAAACCCTTGACCTCTTAATGTGTGACCTTGACCTTGCTGATGGTCAACAATCAACAACACAGAAGTTCCGAGGTCAAAATATGTTATGGTTACTGAGATAACGCTATTCTTGTTCCATTTATTTTTCATGATGACAACGCTATTCTTGTTCAATATATTTATTTCATGATGACATTCGATCAGTTTGTGGACAACAATGTCATCCATTGAAGTTGCCAATTCAAAATTATGCTTAATCAGCACACAATACATTCAGGTCAGGGTTCCTCCCCCAATAAAACTGGACACCATGATATAGCTGAAAAATTGCTGAAAGCGGTGTTAAACACCATCAAACAAACAAACAAAAAATATGTCAATGTTTTTATATAACACAAACATTGCCTTTTTTACAGGTCTTTTTAATATCTTTTTCAGCCCAGAAGCATTAGAAGCCTTTGTAAATGATTTACTTAATGATAAATTACAACCATACCTAAAATCAGAACCTATACCAGCTGACAATAGTGGGGGTGTTAAGGTATGTAAAACAATTCCTGATAATGAGGCATCGATAAAATGTATCTGACTAAAAGGATTTTGTGTATTCTATAGCTTTATAATTTTGCCTAATCAAAGAAGAAATGTTCTTGTTGGGTCTTGTGTTTAAGGCACGTTTCAGGAATACCGACTTTTATATTTACCTGAATCGTATCTTGACTGGAATGAATCAGATTGTAAAATTTAATTATGTGTAAAACAAAAACAAATTTCACATGCACTTTGTTGAAATCTTCAGTAAAATATACTTGAATACATAATTTGTAAATCTTGGAAATAAACACATTAACAGACATTTGTAAAAAGCAATACATTTCAAATACAGTATCAAGGTCTTTGATATTCCAGAAGTCAATAAACTTGTTTTCTTTAATTTCAAACTGTTTAAATTGCAGAACTAGAGTTTTGATTTGTTTGTTTATTTTTTTCAGACTGTTGTAGCCAAGAACTTTGATGAAATTGTAAATGATGATAGTAAAGATGTTTTAATAGAATTTTACGCTCCATGGTGTGGACATTGTAAACAATTAGAACCTAAGTTTACAGAATTAGGAGATAAGGTAACAAAATGAGGCTTAGCTCTGTATATGCCAGCACACCATGCCATGCACATTACAAAGCATAGAACATAAAATTAACTGTAGAAAAGGAATATATTTTATAGAGATTAAGCACCCTTAAGAGTGGTATTAAAAAAAGTTATTTTACATTTAAATTCGGTTGGTACTAATGTGTATGCATTTAAACCTGGAAACTACCCACATTATGGCCAAAAACATCTGCAAACATGATTGCTGTGAATTTTAGGGAATTGTAAAAATCGATGATTTTAAGCCATGTTAAAAGTGGCAGGAAATAGACAGGTTTTTTAACTTTTTGTCCTCAAAGCCCAGACCCCCTGATGTAAAGCCTAATATGTCAGAGGTCACTAGATGACCGCCATCTCATTTCTCAATTTGTGCTTGCACTTTATTTCAAGGTTAGGTACACCACTGACAAACATTCCCTATAGGACTGTAATGAACATGAAAAAAATGCATGTGTTGTGTCAAAGGATTTACATAAAATGCCACTAACCAGTTGACGAAAAATAAAAAATAAAATGTCATTTATTCACAACATTGATCATTTAAAGAGTCATTTATTGGATGTAAGTAAAGTTTTACAAGTTTATGCATAAAATAATTTGCATTAGGGGTGTATATCATTGCAATGTTTACATTATAGAATATATTAGTATTTATGTGTAATTTTTTTAATGCAGTTAAAAGATGAACCAGGTTTGACTATAGCTAAAATGGATGCTACAGCTAACGATGTACCAAAACCCTATGAAGTCCAAGGGTAAGTCATCTGTTTGTTTTTTATAACCAATATTATTGATGAAATTTTTTGTTGATCTTTTCACATTGCATTAAAAATTTGATTATCTGAAAGTCTTTTGGCCATGGAAAGTTGATTGTTGGTTTCCCCTGACATGGGGAGAATTTTGAAGACCATGTAATAATCGGTTGTGGAAAACACTTCAATTGTGACAATTATTTACAAACACATGAAGAGTCAATTACTTTGACAAAGGAAGTAAAAAAAATTTACTGGTCACTAAATGCAAAAAAAAGGTCAGTTTTTAATTGTTTTTTGGTTGTTGTCTAAGAAAAGAATGATCCTGCAGCTTGAACTAGACTTTGTTGGTTGAGAGGAAACTGACAATCATTTTCATGTCACTTTTGTAAAAATTTCAAATCCAGATAATTTTTAACTTGTTTATGAGGTCTATGAGGTAGCTACCATTAAGCAGCAATATCTTCATCACACATGTAGGTGAGCAATGGCAGGTTATATGCAGTTGACAGATATTCTCAAAGGAAAGCAAATAAATGGTCTTAAATAAATTGGTTTGGATTGGCAAAGGGTATAACAATATTAAAGTTGTACAATTTTAAGTTTATTGAGGATAAAAATTTATTTCTATAAATTGTTTTGTTGTCATTGTAGATTCCCAACCATTTATTATAAACCAAAGGGTTCCAAGAATAATCCTAAGAAATATAATGTAAGTAATGTGGTATATTATTGTACCAATAAATTGTTTATGGGATAAGTGTTTGCAATTAAAAGGAATAGATCATCAATTTACAATAAATAATTTATACATTACTATAGGGATAAAATTTGTTTGTAAGGGATACAGATTGTCTTCATTGTATGCTGTGTTCTAAAATTTTTTTATGCCCCCGCGACGACATGTCAGGGGGCATTAAGTTTTACTCATGTCTGTCCGTCGGTCTGTCTGTACGTCTGAACGAATTTCCGTCAAGCTTTTCTCAGGAACTGTACATGAGAACAATTTGAAATTTGGCAGCCTTCAGTATCACAAGTTGTACGTCCTAAGCGACTTTCAGACCTGTCGGACAACTACTTCCTGTTTTGGACTTCATTTGTACATAAATACGTCCGTCCGTATGTATGAATTTCCATCAAGCTTTTCTCAGAAACCGTACATGAGAACAATTTGAAATTTGGCAGGGTAGTTCAGTATCACAAGTTGTACGTCCTAAGCCACTTTCAGACCTGTCGGACAACTACTTCCTGTTTGGGACTTCATTTAGCCGGGGCATCTGTGTCCCATGGACACATTCTTCGATTTTTTTCAGATGTTTTTATTTTTACACTCAACAATTTGAAACACTTGAATAATTGTAATATTTGTTAATACATATTGTAAATAGTGTGGCCAAGTGATAAAGACAGTTTATCATCAACTATTCATCACACGACTCTCAACACTGAGTTTGATGGTTAATACATATTGTAAATAGTGTGGCCAAGTGATAAAGACAGTTTATCATCAACTATTCATCACATGACTCTAAACACTGTGTTTGATGGTTAATACATATTGTAAATAGTGTGGCCAAGTGATAAAGACAGTTTATCATCAACTATTCATCACATGACTCTCAACACTGTGTTTGATGGTTAATACATATTGTAAATAGTGTGGCCAAGTGATAAAGACAGTTTATCATCAACTATTCAGCACATGACTCTCAACACTGTTTGATGGTTCAAGTCTCATTACTTGCAACGTGTGCTCGACTCCAATCTTAATAGATAAGGACATCATAATACAGATAAAAAAAACCAACAGTAATACATTTGCTTTAGTTTAATTCTAGAATTCAGAAGTTTAGAAAATTCTGTTGCAAAAGAAAGGAGATGCAATTTGTCTACAGACCTTTCGTAAATTTTTAATTGTTTTGCAACTCTCTTACTGCAAAAAAAATGCCATCACCATAGTAGTTACTTTTGTTTAAGTGTCTCCCAACCAAAATTAGGTCCAGTAATTGCCGTTCATTACATGAATGTAAATATTAACTTTATTTTCTGTGTTAATGGTATAAGTTTGCATTGTAGGGTGGACGAGAGGTCAACGACTTTTTAGAATACTTGAAAAAAGAAAGCACAGATGGACTTAAATATGAAGAAGGCAAGAAAAAGAAGTCTAAGAAATCTAAATCTGATGAGCTGTAAAGGAGTGAGGAGAGGAGGAATATATGATATTGACTGTGTGAATGAATGAACCAATTTGAAAGTTATAGAATAACTGTTATTGTCTAGAATTTCTCATTTTCATTTATAACTCGACCATTTTGTGGGTTGCATTGTTGGTTTTTTGTATTGCTGTTATCAAAATTGGAAATTGTAGTGCTAATTTGTCAGCATTCCAGTAATTGAGCAATGCTGCGTTTATCCTTGATTGTCATTTAATTCATAATATTAGGAAAGAGATTTATATAAGCTCTAAATAAATACATGGAGAATTTGAAGGCATTTCATTATCAAACTTGAAATCTATCCTCATGTGACAATTCAGTGCTGCATAGAATGATCTTGTATGAAGTAAGGTTTTATTGTAAAACGTAATGATTGGACGGTAGTATCTAGGTAGACACTTTATTGGGTTTATAGGTTATGGGTTATAATGGTCATTTAGTACTTTTACATTTTGTAATGTCTGAATATTCTGCAAACATTTGTATTGCACAATAAACATGACCTTGGTGACAGGCAGTCAAGGCCAAGTTGACAATTTATCAAAGAATGTGAAGAAAGTTGGATGACCTTCACAACGTTCCATGAAGATTAATCTCTTGACAATGTCCTTCCTTTGTGATAATCAAAGTATGTTTGAGTATTAGTAAATTTCAAACTTTATTTCTAATGTTCCAGAGTGACTATACATGTATATCTTGGTTAATTGATGCAAAACATTTAAAAAGGTGCCACTTGTTGTCAGTACGCATGTTATGGACCATTTATTACTATTTATGAGAGAAAAATAAAAATTATTATTACATATTTTGTGGGTTTTTTTTGTAAGTGCCTTAGCCAGTATATACAGTTCTTTAGTTTGTTTAGGGTTTCTGAAATCTCAATTTTTTATTCATATCTTATTGGGTTTTAAATTAAGTATACCATTTTTGCCAAAAAATTGCTTAAGGATGATATTTAAAAACAAAATTTTTAATTTTTTGAGTTGTCTTGTCAGTCACTAGAGCATGGACTCGTGATAAATTCTCACAAACACAAAAAAAATCTTACCATTTGTATTTGAGTAATGAGAATTAAGCTTTCAACTAATTTTTATTTATAAGTATAATATAAAGAAGAAAATTTACTGATTGAAATCTGTGTACACTAGTAATTATGAGCTACTTTCAGAATATTGTTTATATGTTTCAGGTTAGTCACTTTCTTTGTGCGTGTTCTTGGTTTTTGTTTTGCATTGTATATGGTTGTCTTTATCTGGATTTGTAATTTCCCTAAACTTTCGGCTCTTGTTGTTCGGTTAGCTCCTTTTTTTATGGATGGAGCTACAAAGAGGTCCCATTACTCGTAATGGAGCAAACACACTCTTGGGATTTATGCATATTTTCCGCTATTAAACTGCCATCTTTATATTTTTTCTTTCTCCGCCGTTCAGCTGATATTTCTACAATGTCTTAATTAAATAATTTTAACAATTTTTTGTAATATTGGAATCGTTGACAAATTTGAAATTGTGTAGTGTAGACTTGTAGAATCGTATCAGTAAAAATTTGATCCCAGCTAATGCAATTAATCCTGAAAAACTTGATTGGGATGAACATATATGTACTTACCAAATCGATTAAGAAATTATGCACTTCTGGAATAGCTCATCATATGCATAAAACCCCCGGATATGATTCACTCCCAGGTTGCTCCAGTACGAGTTTTGGGACCTCTTTGTAGCTCTGTCCATAATAAAAAAAGCCAAAAAAAACCCCCCGACATTATTGTAGCTAGTTGTTTGGTCAGTTTATTATGCCATTTTTCTGGTTAGATGTTGGTCACAAGAACTTTATTTGGATTAACAAAACGAACCAAAATTAGCTGATTAGTGGCTCATCATAAGAAATTTGTGTACTTAGCTTATCAAACACTTTCAAATAGATTATAGTAATGCATGTATTTCAAATATTGTTTTATGCTAACAATACACAAAAATCTTGCCAGCAGACCACGAGATGTCAATCCTTCATATTATTGAGCCAATCATTCCAACTGTTCCAATAAAGCCCAGTTGTATGTATTTCTGATTGGGTTCTATTCTTGAATGTCTTGTATAATGTGGCCATCTTGAATGAAAGGTGGGTCTTGCATAAACAATTGTGGACTGTAAGCACGCTCACAGAGGGCTACCTCCCACTTCGCTTTCAAGATCAATTATCTCCCTTTAATGATATCCGAGGTCAATAAAAATCCTTCATGCACATCTACATATAATATACTTCCTTTATGCCAAGTTTAATTAAATTTCATCAAGCGGTTTAGGAAGAGTTGCACTTACAAGTGATGTGGACAGACAGGGTGATTCCTATATACCCCAAAAAGTTTGTGGGGGTATAATAATTTTTTATGGGACAACTAAATGTTTTCAGGTGAACTTATGTTTCATATTGACCAGTTGCTTATGTGATGTAAGAATCATTCCCCCAAAACATGTGTCACCAAAGTTAAGGAATGGGCTCTCATTAAGGATTTTCACTAACAACAAAATTATCTGTTCGAGATTCGCTAAACTATTCTAAATCCAACAGGAACAAAATAATGTTTTTTTGCTTTTATTCACACATGAAAATATGTATACACACAATTGTTCATACAATGATACTGATAAAAGAAATGCTTCCATTCTTAGTTATTTTTCAATTCTAATAGTACCAAAAAATTTTGTACTAGTTGAATACAGATAAACAGGTTGAAACATACTTTCCAAAAATCAAGAGTCCCACTACTGTTTTCAGCTTAACAAGCCAGACCTAGACTAAAATTTTGACAAAGAAATCTGTTGAAAAAAAATATACAATTGCAAGACAAAATTATTCTAGGTCCACTTCCAATATCATTCACCAATCACAAAACCTTAAAAAGATCATCCCTTTTCTATAAATACTTATTAAAGTTAGAAGAAAAAATAAACCAAATTATTTGCAATCTTTTCATGGATCGAGTTTAAATGGATTTCCTTCATTGCAAGTACCACTCGTTTCTAACAGCAGTAAATGATATGATAGACCACCAATCAATTGTAGACATCAGGTGATCCTTTCTATTATTTTTTATGGTTAGAACTGAGTTCCTTGAAAAACAGGAATCGGTAATGGACATGTGTTCCATAGTGGACATCTACTACACAGCAATAATTCTCTGTGTTACCACATGTACATCCGACTACAGAAGTAGTCCACAAGAAACCAACTGTCCAGTTCAAACTTCTCCATGTTTTATAGAAAGCATTTGTCTCGATACATGTATGTTCCAAAGAGAAGAAAATCTGCTAGGTAGAAACTGGCAATAATACAAAGAGCTAACAAAAATATAAAGTTTTGCATATATGGTAATCTTATGATGGTATAATATGTATTGTTACACACAACAGTAGCTTATCATTTACACAAAGTCTTGCAAACCAAAAACACTCAAACACTCTACTCAATTATTGATGCAACCTACACTTATGAAATGATATCTGCACACATTCAATACCAGCACAATTTGTGACATTCATACTTTCAAAAGAACATGACTGATGTATTTCAAGCAATTGTGATTTGAACACAAATTAAGTCTATAATAATGAAATATGATAGTAAAGTAAACAAATCCTATCATTTTAACATCCATTATTGGCATGATATTTCCAGATCAACTGTCTTGGTTAGTTTGACAAACACAGATCTAGATACAGCTGCACACATTGAAATCAACTGAGTACAGATCACAATAATCCCATTGTCACTTCTTGCAATCTCTGTCATAGGGATCACAATAATCCCTTCATTGCTTCTTGCAATCTCTGTCTGGCCTCTATAACCTTTTGCTCTTGTCTTCGAATGTCTTCTTCTGTGATGAGAGTTTGCTGAAATAAAGAACAACAGGTGTAAATATTATGAACAATAGTTAAAATTAAAGGCTGAAATTTAATCAACTGATGATTTCTTAAACAATATTTCTTCTTAATATAATATAGCACTTTCAGACAGTCTATGCATGTCTTGATTGGTTTGGTTTGTGGTTGTAGCACCACTTACAGCTTTATCATTTTGTATTGTATTTATTAGGGGAGGAGGCTGGTGTACCCCACGAACAGCAGGGATGTTTGGCAGTAAACTGGCTATCCTTGTCATTTATGTTGGAGTTGAGCACACCCTGTCGCAGTAAGGTTCAAACTGACAGCCTCAGTGCTGTGACATTATCAATTGTGGATGACCTAAACCAAGTCCCATACCTTGATAGGTAAATAGTGCAAACTGTTCCGTAATGCGCTCCGTCATTTGTTTTTTATTGGTAAACATTTTGTAGTTTCCGGCATGTTCGCCTCATCCATGTTGTGTGATGTTTTTGCAAAACTCTATGTCTTCGAAGCTTATCGATACCAAATCGTAAGTTTTCACATTTTTTAGAACCGAGTTAAACGTTGATATTACTACCTATATTGTTTATATCCATATTTTTGGTAAATTGATGCAGTATTGGCTCGACCTATGCGGTATCTCAATTTTCAGTCGTATTGTTATATTTTCCTGCTTTAAAAGACTTTTTACCCATTGATAAGTGACTAGCCATTCTTTGTAACCTTTTTCGTAATTTTCCATATTTATTATTGGTTGTAGAAGGGTCTATTTCGATGATTTTTCGAACGTCCTAAATTATGAACTTTCATGCTTTGCGTATGTCTTGTTATCACTGTATGGTTTGTGCTACTCGAATTTTTGAATTTTTATTTGATTGTTGCTGCCGATATTTACTTATTTGTGTCTTAATATAACTCATATGCGACTATTGCAACCTTCCATTGTAAACATTGTAAACATTCAACGCTTTTTAGTCACTGTATGCAATGTGCTAATAGTTAAAATTGTGTTTTTTGATTTGTGCTAAAGTGTACTATCAGACATGCCTGTCTGTTGATTTTCTTGTGTATTAGTAAGTTTTGTTTATTTGTATTTTCAGTTTTTCACCCTCCCCGGAGGTCTGTTTGAATAAAAGTAAAGTACTGCCTTTCTTGTAACTGAATAGTGAAAAAGATTCGATTGATAGAATGGCTTCTGAAGGAATTAGAGAAAGAAAACTTACAGAGGCAGGTCATGAACTGTACCAAGACAAGGTTTTTCGATACCAACGTCAGCTTTTGTTAATTCATAAGGACATTGACACTCTTATTGGTTCTGTGGGGGAAAACCCAGAGGTATCTGATATCAATCGCGTATGTGATCAAATTTCTAAAAGCCTTGAGGATTATGAAAGAGCGTCAGATCATTTCATAAATTTTTTACAAGGCACTAGAACTGTGGAAAGCAGTCAACAGAAAACTGAACATCTGAAAGTTAGAGACACAATTAAGTG
The DNA here is from genome assembly GCA_944474755.1 of Limnoperna fortunei. NCBI lineage: Eukaryota > Metazoa > Mollusca > Bivalvia > Mytilida > Modiolidae > Limnoperna > Limnoperna fortunei. The sequence continues at coordinate 30,497,714 of OX104116.1, read as the reverse complement.
CAAAGTTGTTGATACCCTCCGACACATTAAGCTTAGGCATTGGCAAACTGATAGGCCTGAATCTAGATCTACATCTAATCGCTCATCAACAAGGTCATCTGTTATTCGAAAAAAGGCTCAGTTAGAGGCAGCTAAACTAAAAGTTAAGTTTGCTGAACAACAGAATGAAATTTTACGTCAGAAGGCTGCATTAGAAGCAGAATTAAACTTAATGCGAATGAAACAAGAGGCCGAAGCTCTTGAAACAGAAATCAAAGTTTTTGAACAGGAATGCTCCGAAGCTCAAGATGCCAGATCAGATCTTGAAGGTGTGCGTGTTGAAAGAACAAATGAATTCGTGGAAAAACATTTTCAGAGTGATTCATTTCAGGTAAAAACCGAAATTCAGCATCCGCAAATGTCTGCATTGGCTCCTCCGTTTGTGCCGAGTTCTGTAGCTTTTACTTGTGGAGAACAATTTAGTCGTATTTCTGTGCCAGATCAGAAAACCTTTGTGACTCCAGCTGTGACTCAGATTCCAGCTGTGACTCAGACTCCAGCTGTGACTCAGACTCCAGCTGTGACTCAGATTCCAGCTGTGACTCAGATTCCAGCTGTGACTCAGATTCCAGCTGTGACTCAGATTCCAGCTGTGACTCAGATTCCAACCGTGACTCAGATTCCAAGTGTGACTCAGTCTCGACCAATTAATGTTTCAGAACATGTACATTATAATCTGCCGTTGTATACCACAGAGACATATGTATCGACCCAACCTACTAGATATAACCCAGCTATTCACCCGTCAGCACTTATGGGAGTTCCGAATCGGACTGATTTAGATTTCTGCAATCTAATAGCTAAAACTATGGTTCGTAAAGATGTCGTTCTTTCACGTCTTATTAAGTACGATGATAGTCCTATTCGATACTTATCATGGAAAGGAACATTCACTTCAGTCATGAAAGAGATAGGCGTTACTGCTGCTGAAGAGCTAGATTTACTTATTAAATGGTTAGGTCCAGATTCATCAAAGCAAGCTGAAAGCATCAAAGCTTCTAACCCTTATGATCAAGTTCATGGTTTGTGCAAGTTATGGGAGCGTCTAGACATTCGTTATGGAAGCCCAGAGCTTATTGAACAGTGCTTGAAATCAAAACTTGTCAGATTTCCGAAGTTGTCGACCACATTAAATGACTATAAGCGATTGTATGATCTTCATGATCTATTGTGTGAAATTCAAAGTGTGAAAGCCAATCCAAAGTATTCACAAGTGCTTTCTTATTTCGATTCATCAACTGGGATAAATCAGATTATCAGCCACCTTCCAACAAATCTCAAGGAAAAATGGTCACAACAAGCACTCAAATACAAGAAACAACATGGACTTCTATTTCCACCGTTTGACTTTCTTGTTGATTTTGTGCACGATATGGCCCAATGGAGAACTGATCCAAGTCTGCAGTATGGCGAGAGTCCACAGTCGAACAAAGCTATTCACCCAAACGTCCAATCTGTGAAAGTGCGTACTTACAAAACAGAAGTAGCTGTTTCAAATGTGTCCGACAAACTTTTGTGTCCAATTCATGGGACCAACCATAGTTTAAATGACTGTCGAGCATTTCGTCAAAAACCTATCAAAGAACGATTTGATATTCTTCGTAAAAACAAGTTATGTTTCCGTTGTTGTAGCATGAAAAAACACATGAAACACAAATGTAGGGAAAGTGTATATTGTTCCGTGTGCAAAAAGTCAGATCATCCGACTGGATTACACATTGACAATAATAATGGAATTGAACGTCATTTCGTTACTGCTTCAGAAAGTGTGAAGACTCACGAAGGGGAGTCCAATAATACTGAACTTACTTCAGCTTGTACTCTGATTTGTGGTGACAATAACAAAGCAAGCAAGTCATGTGCCAAGATTCTGCCGGTGATTATTTACAGTAAGAATCGACCTCAAACAACTCATAAAGTATATGCTCTTATAGATGATCAGAGCAACTGTTCACTTGCCAATTCTGATCTTTTCGACTATCTTGCGACCGATGCGGAACGTATAAACTATACTTTGTCTTCCTGTTCGGGTAAGATGCCTACATCTGGCAGAAAGGCAAGAAATTTTGTGATAGAGTCATTAGACAAAAGTGTAACACTTAACATTCCGTCGCTCATTGAGTGTGACATACCAAATAACCGACATGAGATACCTAGTCCTGAAGTCGCTCTGTTCTACTCACATTTAGTTGACATTGCTTCTCTCATACCACCTGTGCAAAATGATGTTAAAATTGAACTTCTGATTGGCAGAGATGTTTTACAGGCTCACCACGTCTTGGACCAAAGAGTTGGAGGTGCGAATCAACCTTATGCGCAAAAATTGCCATTAGGCTGGGTAGTGATTGGCGAGTCCTGTCTCGGAAAGGTGCACAATACTGACACTATTAACGTATACAAAACTTCCGTTCTACCATCTGGTCGCTTGTCACATCTCGAACCGTGCACAAATTCATTCTCTGTGAAGGAGGAAACAGTTTTTCAGAAGACTCCGTTTGATGAGATGGTTGGTCCATCAATTGAAGATCAACGATTTATTGAAATAATGGAAACTAAGGTGACAAAGGGTTCTGATAACCAATGGATTGCGCCGCTTCCATTTCGAGAAGGCAGAGAACGACTAGTAAACAACCGAGTCCAAGCAATTCAAAGAGTAAAAACTTTAGATCGCTCGTTGTCAAAGGACAATGATAAACGAGAGCAAGTAGTTGACTTCATGCAAAAAATGTTTAATAAAGGTCATGCAGAAAAGGCCTCTATGTTAATCGAAGGCACTGAGTGCTGGTATCTTCCATTCTTTGGCATTTATCATCCCAAAAAACCGGGAAAATTGAGAATTGTGTTCGACTCATCTGCTAAGTACGCTGGAATGTCACTTAATGATGTATTAATGAAGGGTCCCGACCTTGTTAATAGTCTTTTAGGAGTGCTCTTGAGATTTCGCAAGGAACGAGTGGCCATTATGGCTGATATTGAACAAATGTTCTATAACTTTAAAGTTTCGGAATCCGATCGCAACTTTTTACGCTTTGTGTGGCATGAAAACAACGATATCTCCAAACCATTAACTGACTACAGGATGACTGTCCATGTTTTTGGTAACAGTCCTTCCCCTTCTGTGGCCACCTATTGCTTGAGAAGGTCAGTTGAGAAAGCTGACAAGGATGTGCAAGATTTTGTAAATCATAACTTTTACGTGGATGATGGTTTACAATCATGCCCAAATGAACAGTGTGCTATTGATCTGCTCAAACGTACACAAAAATCTCTGCTTGAAGGTGGTAATTTGCGCTTACACAAAATCGTTTCCAATAGTGGACTTGTCCTTCAAAGTTTTCCTGCTGATGATCTGTCTACCGACCTTAAGGATCTAGACCTTGGGTCAGAGACACCACCTGTTCAGCGAAGCCTTGGAATGTCATGGGACATAGCGAACGATACATTTATTTTCAAAGTATCACGTCAAACGAAACCTTTTACTCGAAGAGGGGCATTGTCTGTAATCAATAGCATTTTTGACCCCATGGGATTTGCTTCTCCGGTCACAATTAATGGAAAACTTTTGTTGCGAGAGATGATGTCGACTTCATCAGGACCCATATCTTGGGATGATGAATTGCCAGAAACTTTAAGGTTTAAGTGGGAACAGTGGGTGTCATCCCTGATTGACCTTGAGAACTTTTCATTCATGCGAAAATATTCGAACTTTTCCTTCTAAGGTGCTACAAAGAAAGAAATCCATATATTTAGTGACGCCTCCAAGGATGCGATTGCTTCTGTTGCATATCTTAAACTTTTCTTAAATGATCAAGTAGATGTATCATTACTGATGGGGAAAGCAAAAGTGGCCCCATCTCATGGGCATACAATTCCCCGCCTTGAGCTGTGTGCAGCTGTTCTATCGGTAGAAATTTCAGATATCTTGAAACACGAACTTGGTGATTCGTTTGACTTCTATTACTATACAGATAGTCAAGTGGTATTGGGATACTTGACCAACGAAACTCGAAGGTTTTATGTCTATGTGAGCAACCGTGTTAATCGAATAAGATGTGCTAGTTCTCCGAATCAGTGGCGTTATGTACAAACTGATAAGAATCCTGCAGATATAGCCACCAGGCATCTTAATGCGTCCGATTTGCCCGATTCTCTGTACTTGAGCGGACCGTCATTTTTGCGAGAATGTACATTATCTGTAAGCAAACAGTTTCCTCTTATAAATCCAAATGTCGACAAAGAAATTCGTCCTTTAGTGACAACTATATCTGAGCTTGAAAAAAGTGTTAGCATATGTGATCGATTTTCTCGCTTCTCAACATGGAACAGTCTTGTGAGAGCAATAACTGTCTTAAAGCGTTTCGTCAGCAGATTTCATAATCACAATGTTCCATCTCGTCTCGAAGTTGAACGATTCATTATTCACAGTGTTCAGCGAGATGAATATAAGACCGAGTTTGATTGTGCTTTACTCGGAAAAAAGCTACCGCCAAAGTCTGACATTCTACCTTTGTCTCCTATCTTGGATAAGGAAAACATTTTAAGAGTTGGTGGTCGCCTTAAAAATTCTAGAACTTTCAATGAAACTCTGCAGCCGATTATCATTCCTAAAAAGCACTACATTTCGACATTACTAGCCCGTCATTATCATGAGTCCGTAAGTCATCAGGGTAGACATTTGACGGAAGGTGCTCTGAGATCAGCAGGCTTATGGATTATAGGAAGCAAACGATTAATTTCGTCGCTCATCAGGAAATGTGTTATATGTAAGAAATTAAGAGGAGATCATGTTATTCAAAAGATGGCAGATCTACCCGAAGACCGACTAAAACCTGGACCTCCTTTCTCTTTTGTCGGGATAGACACATTTGGCCCGTGGCCAATTCTATTCAGGAAAACTAGAGGTGGTTGCGCCGAACAAAAGAGATGGGCGATTTTATTTACATGCTTAGTTTCACGAGCAATTCATATTGAGGTGACAGAGGAGTTGAGCAGTGCGGCTTTCATTAACGCATTTCGTCGGTTTGTTGCCCTTCGAGGGCCAGTGAAGGTGATAAGATCTGATAGGGGGACCAATTTTATTGGTGCAATTACTGATCTAGGAATCAAGGCCGAATTTTGTGAAAACGGACCTGTAGATAAAGCTATATCCGCCTTTGGAACGACATGGAAATTCAATCCACCTCATGCCTCCCACTTTGGAGGTTCTTGGGAACGAATGATCGGAATCAGCAGACGTATTCTGGATACTATGATTATGAGAGAGAAAACCAAGCTTACTCATGATTCGCTTCTAACTTTAATGGCCGAGGTGTGTGCTATAGTAAATTCGAGACCGCTGTTAAACGTATCATCCGATCCAGATAGTCCGGAAGTGTTATCGCCTTCAGTTTTGTTGACGCATAAACCTGCACCTTGTAATCTCGTACTTTCTAACTTTAACACTAAGGACATGATCCGCAGTCAGTGGAAATTAGTGCAGGGTCTTAGTGACGAATTCTGGTCGAAATGGTCGAAAGAATATATCCATACTCTTCAGAGTCGCAGGAAGTGGGAAAGCAATAACGATAATTTGCGTGAAGGTGACGTCGTTTTGTTAAGAGACAAAAACTTGAACAGGTCGCAATGGCCGTTGGCCATCATAACCAAGGTTTTCCCTAGTGTTGATGGAAATGTCCGAAAAGTAGAGGTTAAGACAATTAAAAACAATGAATCAGTTGTTTATGTTAGACCTGTGGTTGAACTTATTCTTCTTGTTCCTGTTGATTAAACTCTTATATTTGGCATATACATGTATATAAAGACGATTTATCTGACATGTGTATTAATTCTGTAATTGTATTAACTCTTTAGTGTAGTGATTTGGTAAAATCAGAAGGGGAGTGTTCCGTAATGCGCTCCGTCATTTGTTTTTTATTGGTAAACATTTTGTAGTTTCCGGCATGTTCGCCTCATCCATGTTGTGTGATGTTTTTGCAAAACTCTATGTCTTCGAAGCTTATCGATACCAAATCGTAAGTTTTCACATTTTTTAGAACCGAGTTAAACGTTGATATTACTACCTATATTGTTTATATCCATATTTTTGGTAAATTGATGCAGTATTGGCTCGACCTATGCGGTATCTCAATTTTCAGTCGTATTGTTATATTTTCCTGCTTTAAAAGACTTTTTACCCGTTGATAAGTGACTAGCCATTCTTTGTAACCTTTTTCGTAATTTTCCATATTTATTATTGGTTGTAGAAGGGTCTATTTCGATGATTTTTCGAACGTCCTAAATTATGAACTTTCATGCTTTGCGTATGTCTTGTTATCACTGTATGGTTTGTGCTACTCGAATTTTTGAATTTTTATTTGATTGTTGCTGCCGATATTTACTTATTTGTGTCTTAATATAACTCATATGCGACTATTGCAACCTTCCATTGTAAACATTGTAAACATTCAACGCTTTTTAGTCACTGTATGCAATGTGCTAATAGTTAAAATTGTGTTTTTTGATTTGTGCTAAAGTGTACTATCAGACATGCCTGTCTGTTGATTTTCTTGTGTATTAGTAAGTTTTGTTTATTTGTATTTTCAGTTTTTCACCCTCCCCGGAGGTCTGTTTGAATAAAAGTAAAGTACTGCCTTTCTTGTAACTGAATAGTGAAAAAGATTCGATTGATAGAATGGCTTCTGAAGGAATTAGAGAAAGAAAACTTACAGAGGCAGGTCATGAACTGTACCAAGACAAGGTTTTTCGATACCAACGTCAGCTTTTGTTAATTCATAAGGACATTGACACTCTTATTGGTTCTGTGGGGGAAAACCCAGAGGTATCTGATATCAATCGCGTATGTGATCAAATTTCTAAAAGCCTTGAGGATTATGAAAGAGCGTCAGATCATTTCATAAATTTTTTACAAGGCACTAGAACTGTGGAAAGCAGTCAACAGAAAACTGAACATCTGAAAGTTAGAGACACAATTAAGTGCAAAGTTGTTGATACCCTCCGACACATTAAGCTTAGGCATTGGCAAACTGATAGGCCTGAATCTAGATCTACATCTAATCGCTCATCAACAAGGTCATCTGTTATTCGAAAAAAGGCTCAGTTAGAGGCAGCTAAACTAAAAGTTAAGTTTGCTGAACAACAGAATGAAATTTTACGTCAGAAGGCTGCATTAGAAGCAGAATTAAACTTAATGCGAATGAAACAAGAGGCCGAAGCTCTTGAAACAGAAATCAAAGTTTTTGAACAGGAATGCTCCGAAGCTCAAGATGCCAGATCAGATCTTGAAGGTGTGCGTGTTGAAAGAACAAATGAATTCGTGGAAAAACATTTTCAGAGTGATTCATTTCAGGTAAAAACCGAAATTCAGCATCCGCAAATGTCTGCATTGGCTCCTCCGTTTGTGCCGAGTTCTGTAGCTTTTACTTGTGGAGAACAATTTAGTCGTATTTCTGTGCCAGATCAGAAAACCTTTGTGACTCCAGCTGTGACTCAGATTCCAGCTGTGACTCAGACTCCAGCTGTGACTCAGACTCCAGCTGTGACTCAGATTCCAGCTGTGACTCAGATTCCAGCTGTGACTCAGATTCCAGCTGTGACTCAGATTCCAGCTGTGACTCAGATTCCAACCGTGACTCAGATTCCAAGTGTGACTCAGTCTCGACCAATTAATGTTTCAGAACATGTACATTATAATCTGCCGTTGTATACCACAGAGACATATGTATCGACCCAACCTACTAGATATAACCCAGCTATTCACCCGTCAGCACTTATGGGAGTTCCGAATCGGACTGATTTAGATTTCTGCAATCTAATAGCTAAAACTATGGTTCGTAAAGATGTCGTTCTTTCACGTCTTATTAAGTACGATGATAGTCCTATTCGATACTTATCATGGAAAGGAACATTCACTTCAGTCATGAAAGAGATAGGCGTTACTGCTGCTGAAGAGCTAGATTTACTTATTAAATGGTTAGGTCCAGATTCATCAAAGCAAGCTGAAAGCATCAAAGCTTCTAACCCTTATGATCAAGTTCATGGTTTGTGCAAGTTATGGGAGCGTCTAGACATTCGTTATGGAAGCCCAGAGCTTATTGAACAGTGCTTGAAATCAAAACTTGTCAGATTTCCGAAGTTGTCGACCACATTAAATGACTATAAGCGATTGTATGATCTTCATGATCTATTGTGTGAAATTCAAAGTGTGAAAGCCAATCCAAAGTATTCACAAGTGCTTTCTTATTTCGATTCATCAACTGGGATAAATCAGATTATCAGCCACCTTCCAACAAATCTCAAGGAAAAATGGTCACAACAAGCACTCAAATACAAGAAACAACATGGACTTCTATTTCCACCGTTTGACTTTCTTGTTGATTTTGTGCACGATATGGCCCAATGGAGAACTGATCCAAGTCTGCAGTATGGCGAGAGTCCACAGTCGAACAAAGCTATCTGTACCAAAACATTTTCTTAATTGGCACACTGGTACAAAAAATAATACATCAATCTTTCAGCAAAAGCAACAAAAGCCCTAAACAATGTTTATTACACATACTTCGATATCAGAGCCTCTTTGTCTGAACAGCCAATAATTCTATAATGTCCATAAGACGATGTAAATGAAAATGTCAACAATGCTGCAATGTAACTTACTCAAAGTGTTAAAGGGTAATCCAGTAAAAGAAGTATGAGAGCAAATGATGTAATTTCGAAAATAGAGAAGGCCCACAGTCAAAATATTGTTTGCTTGATCTAATGGCCAACTTAAGACCCATAATAATATACATTTCACATCCAGACAGAAAAATCCCTTCCTTTTCCAAAATAGAAATATTATTAAGATTTATTAAGATTTATGTAAACACATACTTGTATATGAGGTTGATTGGCATCAATATTAGCACCAGGATTTTTAGCCAGAGCTTGTTTATTATTGGTCTGTCCCATAACTGGACCGTTATTCATGTGCAATGCAGCCGATATACTCTGAAGAATGTTTTCTGTACTAAGTTCTGGTCCAATACCTACAAAATAAATGAATAAAAGGTGGATTAGCTAGTTCCTGTCTTATCCTGCACCCATTTTATAACATATTTTCAGTTTCAAAAAATTTGTGGAAAATGTTTAATTAATTTTATATTGAAGATTCCAAGTAGTTTCAATTACATATATTTCTTAAAACCATTTTGGTTCAAAACATAAAAACATGGAAAGATGTAACCACATTTAATGTCCCATATATGAATCTATATGTTTCATAACAAAATATTTCTCAGTATATGTAGAAATGTATTTAAATTTTCATCTACATCAGTTAAATGTTTTGTGAACCCTGTCAAGCTGGCAGATTTTATTTTAAGTTAATAAATCTACATGCATGTTTAACATCAAAAGGCTACATTGTATATATGATGGTGAAAAAAATCCGCATTGCAGATCGTACTAGTGTCTTGTGGATGGACTGTCCAATTGTCACTTTACAAGGATACATTTTATAACTTGGGAACATACAAGCCTTTGCATTATCCACTTAATGCTGCATACGAAAGAAGTAAGCACCAATGACCATCTACCACACGAGATCATGCAATTAAATAAGCAATGGACATTGTAAGACTCTCTTCTCATTAGAGGACTTATAATACCTTGGACATTTTTAGGGAGGTCTAATGCCTTTAGTATATCTTCATTGCTGTCTACAGCATGGAACCCTTGAAGTCTCTTCTCCCAAAATAACTAGAAAAAAAATTTAAATGATACATTACTTACAAATACTAATCTGAATATATTAATTTGAATGCCAATTTGAACAGAATACCTAATAATTACATTAATCTAACATAAAGTTTATATTTTAAAAGAAATACATTGTACATGTGCAGCAAAATGAATATGAATGTAAACCAAGCTGTACTTAATTCAACTTGACATCAGTTAAAACTAGAGGCTCCCAGGAGCCTGTAATGGCTCACCTGGAATCCAAATGACTTCAACTATATTAAAATTTTTGAAATTATCAGTTTCAGTCTAGTTGTTATAGCTTTTAAGTTACTGTGGAAAAACTAAACATTTCTTCAAAAATTTTTGTTAAATACAATAACTCCTATAAGGTGCCATCAGACAATTTCTGAAAATTAAATGGTTTTTAGGAATTGTCCTTTAGGGTACTTTAGAAACTTACAGTTTTATTCTACTAATAGGTGTGTTATAGACTAATTTATAATTCAAAAACTTCATTTGTCCAAATTCATAATGAAAGGGCAATAACTCCTATAAAGAGTCATCTTGCAATTTTGGACTAACCAATTATTTGTAGGGCTTCTATTGCTGATCATTTGTGCAATTTACAGTTTTAATCTAGCTGCTATAGTTTTCAAGTTACAGGACAAAAATGGAAAAATTCATAACAAAATTGTCATTTAAGGGCAATAACCCCTATAAAGAGTCATCTGACAATTTCAGACCAATTAAGTGAATTGTAGGGCTTTTATTGCTGATCATTTTTGCAATTTATTATTACACTCTAGCATTTATGGTTTTTAAGTTGCAGGACAAAAACGGAAAATTTCATAAAAAAATTGCAATTTAAGGGCAATAACTCCTATAAGGAGTCATCAGACAATTTCAGACTTTATAGTAATTTGTAGGGCTTGTATTGCTGATCATTTTTGCTATTAACAGTTTCACTCTAGCTGTTACAGTTTTTAAGTTACAGGACAAAAACGGAAAATTTCATAAAAAATTGTCATTTATGGACAATAACTTATTTAAGGAGTTGTCTGACAATTTCACACCAATCAAGTGAATTGTAGAGCCTTTATTGCTGATCATTTTACAACTTACAGTTTCAATCTAGCTGCTATAGTTTTCAAGTTACAGGACAAAAACGGAAAATTTCATAAAAAATTGCCATTTAAGGGCAATAACTCCTAAAAGGATTAAACTGACAATTTCAGACTACAGTGAATTGTAGGGCTTGTATTGTTGATCATTTTTGCTATTTACAGTTTTTTCTCTAGCTGTTATAGTTTTAAAGTTACAGGACAAAAACGGAAAATTTCATAAAAAATTACCATTTAAGGGCAATAACTCATATAAGGAGTCATCTGACAATTTCAGACCAATCAAGTGAATTGTAGGGCTTTTATTGCTGATCATTTTTGCCATTTACAGTTTCACTCTACCTCGTATAGTTTTCAGGTTATATTGTAAATACCATAAAATTTGTCAAAAATCGTCAAAAATGGCAATAACTCCTACAAGAAGCCAATCCACAACTTCACACTAATGGCAACTATTGTAGACCTTAATGTACTGATCAATTTGAAGTAACGGTTTTCTCTATAGCTATTGTACTTTTTTAGATAATGATCAAAAACCTGTGTTGACCCCCCAAGTTCTATTTTTAGTAACAGTGGCCATATTTGTCTGTTGATCAACTACCTGGGTACAAACTTGAAACTAGGAACCCTAAGGATGATTGTGGCCAAGTTTGAAAAAAAATTGGCCCAGTGGTTTCAGAAGAGAAGATTTTTGAAAAAGTTTACGCCGGAGGACGGACGCCAAGTGATAGCAAAAGCTCACATGGACCTTCGGTCCAGGTGAGATAAAAACCATTGATGGTCCTGGGGAAAATGTTTCAGGTATGATTTGGTTGTACATGTAATATGGTTTCTGCATAAAAATCTGTTTGAACTGGATCTGGAGACCATTTTCTGATTCGATACACAAATCTGTTCTGGCTGGCTGGTCTTGGGTACCACATTTTTTTATCTGTTTTGATTTTCCTTTCGGATTCTATATACAAGCCTGTTTAGGCTCTTCCTGGGGACCATGTTTCAGATCTGTCTTGATCTAACTCACAGATTCTGTTTACTAACCTGTTTTAGCTGGTCCTGGGGACCATGTTTCAGATCTGTCTTGGTTTTACTCTTAGATTCTGTTTACTAACCTGTTTTTGCTGATCTTGGGGACCATGTTTCAGATCAGTCTTGGTTTACTCTCAGATTCTGTTTACTAACCTGTTTTGGCTGATCTTGGGGACCATGTTTCAGATCTGTCTTGGTCTAACTCTCAGATTCTGTTTACTAACCTGTTTTTGCTGGTCCTGGGGACCATGTTTCAGATCTGTCTTGGTTTTACTCTCAGATTCTGTTTACTAACCTGTTTTGGCTGGTCCTGGGGACCATGTTTCAGATCTGTCTTGGTCTAACTCTCAGATTCTGTTTACTAACCTGTTTTGGCTGGTCCTGGGGACCATGTTTCAGATCTGTCTTGGTTTTACTCTCAGATTCTCTTTACTAACCTGTTTTTGCTGATCTTGGGGACCATGTTTCAGATCTGTCTTGGTCTAACTCTCAGATTCTGTTTACTCACCTGTTTGGCTGGTCCTGGGGACCATGTTTCAGATCTGTCTTGGTTTTACTCTCAGATTATGTTTACTAACCTGTTTTGGCTGGTCCTGGGGACCATGTTTTAGATCTGTCTTGGTCTAACTCTCAGATTCTGTCTACTAACCTGTTTTGGCTGGTCCTGGGGACCATGTTTCACATCTGTCTTGGTCTAACTCTCAGATTCTGTTTACTAACCTGTTTTAGCTGGTCCTGGGGACCATGTTTCAGATCTGTCTTGGTCTAAATCTCAGATTCTGTTTACTAACCTGTTTTAGCTGGTCCTGAGGACCATGTTTCAGATCTGTCTTGGTTTTACTCTCAGATTCTGTTTACTAACCTGTTTTGGCTGGTCCTGGGGACCATGTTTCAGATCTGTCTTGGTTTTACTCTCAGATTCTGTTTACTAACCTGTTTTTCTGGTCCTGAGGACCATGTTTCAGATCTGTCTTGGTCTAACTCTCAGATTCTGTTTACTAACCTGTTTTTGCTGGTCCTGAGGACCATGTTTCAGATCTGTCTTGGTTTTACTCTCAGATTCTTTTTACTAACCTGTTTTGGCTCTTCTCAGGGACCATGTTTCAGATCTGTCTTGGTTTTACTCACAGATTCTGTTTACTTACTTGATTTGGCTGGTCTTGGGGACCATGTTTCAGATCTGTCTTGGTCTACATGTAACTCTCAAATTCTGTTTACTAATTTGTTTTGGCTGGTCCTGGGGACCATGTTTCAGATCTGTCTTGGTTTTACTCTCAGATTCTGTTTACTAACATGTTTTGGCTGGTCCTGAGGACCATGTTTCAGATCTGTCTTGGTCTAACTCTCAGATTCTGTTTACTAACATGTTTTGGCTGGTCCTGAGGACCATGTTTCAGATCTGTCTTGGTCTAACTCTCAGATTGTCTACTAACCTGTTTTGGCTGGTCCTGGGGACCATGTTTCAGATCTGTCTTGGTTTTACTATCAGATTCTGTTCACTAATCTGTTTTGGCTGGTCCTGAGGACCATGTTTCAGATCTGTCTTGGTCTAACTCTCAGATTCTGTTTACTAACCTGTTTTGGCTGGTCCTGGGGACCATGTTTCAGATCTGTCTTGGTTTTACTCTCAGATTCTGTTTACTAACCTGTTTTGGCTGATCTTGGGGACCATGTTTCAGATCTGTCTTGGTCTAACTCTCAGATTCTGTTTACTAACCTGTTTTGGCTGATCTCGGGGACCATGTTTCAGATCTGTCTTGGTCTAACTCTCAGATTCTGTTTACTAACCTGTTTTTGCTGGTCCTGGGGACCATGTTTCAGATCTGTCTTGGTCTAACTCACAGATTCTGTTTACTAACCTGTTTTTGCTGGTCCTGGGGACCATGTTTCAGATCTGTCTTAATTTTACTCTCAGATTCTGTTTACTAACCTGTTTTGGCTGATCTTGGGGACCATGTTTCAGATCTGTCTTGGTTTTACTCTCAGATTCTGTTTACTAATCTGTTTTTGCTGGTCCTGGGGACCATGTTTCAGATCTGTCTTGGTCTAACTCTCAGATTCTGTTTACTTACCTGTTTTTGCTGGTCCTGGGGACCATGTTTTAGATCTGTCTTGGTTTTACTCTCAGATTCTGTTTACACACCTGTTTTGGCTGATCTTGGGGACCATGTTTCAGATCTGTCTTGGTTTTACTCTCAGATTCTGTTTACTAACCTGTTTTGGCTGATCTTGGGGACCATGTTTCAGATCTGTCTTGGTTTTACTCTCAGATTCTGTTTACTAATCTGTTTTTGCTGGTCCTGGGGACCATGTTTCAGATCTGTCTTAATTTTACTCTCAGATTCTGTTTACTAACCTGTTTTGGCTGATTTTGGGGACCATGTTTCAGATCTGTCTTGGTTTTACTCTCAGATTCTGTTTACTAATCTGTTTTTGCTGGTCCTGGGGACCATGTTTCAGATCTGTCTTGGTCTAACTCTCAGATTCTGTTTACTCACCTGTTTTGGCTGGTCCTGAGGACCATGTTTCAGATCTGTCTTGGTTTTACTCTCTGATTCTGCTCTAATCCGTTTTACTGTAACTGGCTGTTTAAAGATGGAGGCTGTTTGTCTAATTGGTAATGCTAAACTAGCATCCTGCCTTATTCCTTGATTAAATGAAAAATAATACTAATCAAAATCAACAAATGTGTCCACAAAACAGCAGATATACCTAGATAACCAGTTTGGAACAGTAAATTGTTCTTTTGCATTAAGAAGTATATGTTAGTAACAAACAAATTGACTGTTTGATTAATACCATCAACCTACATGTACTAGTATGTTATAGCTTTATTAAAATGTTCATGATTGACCAGATTTTTATGTCATAAGGTGCTTGATTGATGCTTGTAAGTTAATACATGTACCAGCAGTTTAAGCATACAGAATAAAAATGTTCAGCTACTTGTATATGCACATCCAATTAATCTCTAATTTTTGCTTCATCCACCAGCAAGACAGACATATAATGATTAAGGTCGATATGCTACTGGTTAAATCCATTTAATGAAAATCCATTATAAATAAAACACTGTAATTTTAGTTTTTTTTTAAATTTATAAAAGTCACCCCAATAAAGTGTGTGTACATGTATATTCACGTGTATGTCATAGTCATTAGAAACAAAAACATAAGACATTTATATTGAGTATACCAATATGGTTTTTGGTTAATAAAGTGCCTTTGTGAGAGTACAGTGGTGAATAGGTTAGGATAGGAAAACTGTGTTCATTATAAGAGAACTACCAAAATGCCATTTATATGACATTACAATCCGACTTTTGTCACTTTGATTAGTCAACATAAATGCAGCAGACTAATGTGATGTTGTTAACTTTCCCTAGTAACAATGCATCAGTACCGTTTGAGATGAAAAGATTTGATTTTATTAAGATTATGGGTGTGTCACAATCTAATTAGAATTAAATCTTTCACTTGCTCCCCCCTTACCAATAAAAGCGACCAATAACAAACTAGAGGCTCCCAGGAGCCTGTATCGCTCACCTGAACCTGAAACTAAACAACCCTTTTTTATCCAGCTTTTCCTTGCTATAAGGAATTGCCCAACACTTCTGCCAAAAAATTTAAAATCATTAATTTTGACCTAACTCAGAAATAACTCTGATAAGGAGGAGCTTTTGATGCTTAGAGGGATAAGGGAGGTTCACTTCAAATTTGCTGTACCTGTAATACTTTTTTAACTATCAGTCGAAAACTCTCTCGACTCTCCCCCCCCCCCCCCCTTTCATTTTTTCTATTTTAAGCCAACACAGCTATATAGGTAGTCAGGTGTCATGATTTGCAAAATTTTGGTAGAGGACGTCTAAAGATGATGTGTGCAATGTCTCAAAGCAGTCCTTTCATTGGTTAAAAAGGATAAGATTTTTTAAAATCAAGTAAAATTGATTAAAAAAATGTTCAAGGAGAATAATTCCTAAACGGTTCATCAGACAATCTTGACCCTAAAGTCATTTTTGTAGCCCTCATAGAGCAGAACAATTAAGCAATGCTAACTTTTTCTCTAGTTTTAATAATTTTTAAGATTTTGAGGCAAAAATGTCAAAAATAACCAATTTCGACAATTAAAGGGCAATAACTCCTATAAGGAGTCATCATACAACTTCAACCCAATAGAGTGTTTTGTAGAGCTTTTGATGCAGATGAAGGCATGTCTTTAGGTTTTCCTGTATCTGTTACACTTTTTTAAATATAAGCCAAAAACTGTATTTTACCCCCCCCCCCCTCTGTCCTATTTTTAGCCATGGTGGACATGTTGGTTAATCTGCAGCCATAGTTGGTGCAAACTTGGTTGAGGACATTTGACGGATGATGTGTACAAAGTTTCAAAGCAGTACTTTCAGTTGTTTCAGAGGAGAAGATTTTAAAAAATCAATTAAAACCGATTAAAACTAGACAAAGTTGATCTAGGGATCACTGATACACCCGCTTTTGTGAAAATTTCTAACGTTTTCCGTGGACTGTGACCTTGAAATTTGATGGATTTCCACCAAAATCAATAGGCTTCTTACCAACAAAATATATATAAATATTTTACAGTTTCATTAAAATCGGATGAAAACTTTTTGAGTTATTGTCCGGAAACAACTTTTTTGTAAAAATTTCTAACTTTTTTCGTGGACTGTGACCTTGAAATTTGATGGATTTCCCCCAAAATCGATAGGCTTCTTACCAACCTGATATATAACAATATCCCAAAGTTTCATTCAAATCACATGCAAAATTTTTGAGTTATCGTCCGGAAACAACTTTTTTGTAAAAATTTCTAATGTTTTTCGTGGACTGTGACCTTGAAAGTTGACGGATTTCCCCCAAAATCAAAAGGCTTTTTACAAACCTCATATATAACAATATCCCAAAGTTTCATTCAAATCGGATGCAAACTTTTTGAGTTATTGTCCGGAAACAACTTTTTTGTTAAAATTTCTAAAGTTTTTCATGGACTGTGACCTTGAAATTTGACGGATTTCCTCCAAAATCGATAGGCTTCTTACCAACCTGATATATGACAATATCCCAAAGTTTCATTCAAATCGGATGTAAAAGTTTTGAGTTATTGTCCGGAAACAACTTTTTTGTTAAAATTTCTAACGTTTTTCGTGGACTGTGACCTTGAATTTTGACGGATTTCCCCCAAAATCGATAGGCTTCTTACCAACCTGATATATAACAATATCCCAAGTTTCATTCAAATCGGATGTAAACTTTTTGAATTATCCAGAAACCAAATGTGGACGGATGGACGGACAAACGGACGGCCGGAAGGACGGCCGGACAGACATGAGGACCACTATATACCCCCGACTCTGTCGAGCGGTGGTATAAAAAACAGTTCAAGGGGAATAACTCTTAAACGGTTAATCAGACAATCTTGGCCCTTAAGTCATTTTTGTAGCCCTCATAGAGCAGAACAATTAAGCAATGCTAACTTTTTCTCTAGTTCTAATAAATTTCAAGATTTTGAGGCAAAAATCATCAATTTTGACAATTAAAGGGCAATAACTCCTACAAGGAGTCATCATACAACTTTGACCCAATAAAGTGTTTTGTAGAGCTTTAGATGCTGAAGAAGGAAGGTCTGTTCGGTTTTCATGTATCTGTTATACTTTTTGAACTAAAAGCAAAAAACTGTATTTTGACCCCCCTGTTCTATTTTTAGCCATGGCGGCCATGTTGGTTGGTCTGAGGCCATGATTTGGGCAAACTTGGTAGAGGACATTTTACTGATGATGTGTGCAAAGTTTCATAGCAATCTCTTCAGTGGTTTTGGAGGAGAAGATTTTTGAAGAAAAGTTAACGACGATGACGACGACGACGGACGCCAAGTGATGGCAATAGCTCACATGACCCTTCAGGTCAGGTGAGCTAAAAAGGGGGAGCAAGTGAAAGATTTAATTTTCATTAGATTGTTAATTTGGGTGCGTCAACAATTGTTTGATCATTCAATTTACTTATATAAGGAACATGAAATAATATTTACAAAAAAAATATTATAAAATAAAATAAAAGACACAAGAACCAGTGTTTATCCAAACATGTGCATGGATAGTTCAATTTTATACTAGTATTAAAAGTTTTGCACTTTCAGTATAAAAGAGAATTTGCAATTAGTCTCCAATTATACTAGTAGTTATTTGTTAAAAAACTAAACTTAATAATAAAATTCATCACATTGTTAGGACATACAATACCTTTTACAGTTTGGAACAGATGTTAATATGCTTCATGTGCAGTACATGTCATTATACTGCTGTACATGTATTGCACATGCCTTGATCAAACATTTGTAAGGATTATGCGCCTTCACCAGGGATAAAAACAAACTGAACACAAAAAAGACAAACCTCTAGCGAAGTCATAAGGACCACCGTTAGGACGCTTACTTTTTCTTATAGAGTGGTTTATCTTGCCAGTACGGAAATCAAAGGCTGACAAGTCAAATGCTGTCCCCAGACACTTGGACATCATGGGTTTACTTCTGATTTTCTTTCCATCAGGACTGTAATAAAATGAACATAAATTTTATAAATGTAAGAAAAGATAAACATAACACAAACCTTACAATTTACATCAAATAACACAAACCTTTCAATTTACATCAATTAACACAAAGAAAGAACTTTGCCATTGTCAAAATAAGACTATACTACATACGAATGTGTAGCTAGTCCCAATTCCATAATTTCTCTTTACCTATGGAATGCATATAACTTTTGAGAACTTTTTTTTAACCCAGAAACTAATGCATGTACCAAAGCTGTGGAGTCCTACAGTCTGAAAACATACGAGGAATTTAAAACCATATAAATAGTCAGCAAGTCAATATTTTTGTTATAAAACAGTGCATTATTAAACAGTATTTGAATGTGTATGTATATGAGTTTATAAATGAGTGTGTGTGACTTTTAATCTGTATGAACTTTTTTCTGTTTTTCTTTTAGAAAAATAAATACAAAAAATTATAGTCAATAATAAATATTCATACATTATGCAAACTCCTAACATCTTTGTCAGGTGATGGTGTAGGGAGGTATTGTAAAAAGCCTGACTATAAAAACAAATAAAAACAATTGTGGACTGTGAGCACACTCACAAAGGAATACACCCCGCTTCGCTTTCAAGTCCAATTATCTCCCCTTAATGATATCCCAGGTCAATAAAAATCCTTCATGAACATCTACATATAATGTACTTCCTTTATGCTAAGTTTCATTAAATTTCATAAAGCGGTCTAGGAGGAGTTGTGCTAACAAGAGATGTGGACAGACGGACAGACAGATAGACAGACAGGGCGATTCCTATATACCCCCCCCCCCCCCCCCAAAACAAGTTTGCGGGGGGTATAAAAAAAAGAGTTAAAAACCATGAAGGTCTGTCGGTAGACATTCTCTCAACATACATATGCATGAACTTACATGAGCACAAATCGCTAGATAGACATGGTAATAAAACAACTATTATTTGCATAACTGCAAATGCTGCATTTGGAGATCAATAACTGCCTAAATAAGTCTTATGTAGTTTTCAGCATCAATTACCCCGAGTTCACACATCAAGTGATTCTACAATTTTTTTTTCCATCTAATACCAGAGTTCACACATCATGTGATTCTACAATGTTTTTTTCTGCATCTAAAACCTGTGTTCACACATTCAGTGATTCCATGCATCTTATATATCTTCCACTTTTGGTATTAGTTATGAAAACAATTATCTATTGTAAACTTGGCTTAGATGGACTTATTGTGTTTACTGAATCTTATTCCCTTTTCAGACAGTTTAATTCTGCAAGGTAATTTCCTAAAACATTTGCTTATTTAAATATAATAAATAACTTCGCTAAAACACATTTTTTTTTAAACATAAATCCATCTGAAATATATCAATTATTGTCAAACTTTAGCTGTTTCAATTGTTACCATTAAAATTTTTTGTCTTAACATTCCTACAGTACATTGATATTGTGCAATTGCCTAATGTCACAGGAATACCATAGTTTACATATAACACATGGTCAAGCCTATTAAAATGACTACCTAAAATTTATGTTTTCAACACAATACATGTATATTCGTCAATACATCGTTTATTTTTCAGTTGATAATAGTTTTCTCTAAAATTAAAAATATTTACATAGTTAGTTGTGTTAGCACATGACAGTATGTAATGGAAAACACTTGAACACACACAGTTATTTAATTTGCTTATTTTAGTAAGCATGTGACCAATTAAATCTAATAATAATGCAATGTTGGGAAGTTTTGGGGTCATTTTGGCTAATATAAACTAGACAAAGTGGATCTGGCTATCACTGATACCCCTGCTTTTGTAAAAATTTCTAATGTTTTTCGTGGACTCTGACCTTGAAATTTGATAAATTTCCCATAAAATCCATAGGCTTCTTACCAACATAATATATAACAATATCCCAGTTTCATTCAAATCGGATTCAAACTTTTTGTCCAGAAACAACTTTTTAAATAGTTTTTGAGAACTGCAACCTAGAAATTTCACTGATTTCCCCCCAAAATAGATAGGCTTCTTACCAACCTGATATATAACAATATCCCAAAGTTTCATTCAAATCACATGCAAACTTTTTGAGTTATCGTCTGAAAACAACTTTTTTGTTAAAATTTCTAACGTTTTTCGTGGACTGCAACCTTGAAATTTGATGGATTCCCCCCAAAACCAATAGGCTTTTTACCAACCTGATATATAACAATATTCCAAAGTTTCATTCAATTCGGATGTAAACTTTTTGAGTTATTGTCTGGAAACAACTTTTTTGTTAAAATTTCTAATGTTTTGTGTGGACCGTGACCTTGAAATTATACGATTTTCCCCAAAATGGATAGGCTTCTTACCAACCTGATATATAACAATATCCCAAAGTTTCATTCAATTCGGATGTAAACTTTTTGAATTATCATCTGGAAACCAAATGTGGATGGACGAAGGGACGGACACGAGGACCACTATATACCCCGGACTGTCGAGCGGGAGTGTAATGAAAACATGGAACAATGTATGGTCAAAGTAAATCTGTAGTCAGTGTGTTTAATAGCTCAATGGGTAACTGGACGATTTGGATCAAAACAAATTCTGCCTACTGTTTCAAAATAAGGATTTTATGATGATCAAATTTGGACTTCAAAATAACAATATATAATATTTAGTTATAGTTTTCTATGAATATTATAATTGACTAAATTAATTGAACATCTTTCATTATAGAAATGTTAATAAGTTTTTTGATGAAATTTTAATGGTTAACGATTGTGCATAATTAATAAATGAATAGAATATAAAGGGCTATTGTAAGTTTGTTGTTTATAATTAAAAAATTATTAGGTGTACAAACAAAACAATCTATAGCCTTTAGTTTTGCATTCAAAGTAAGCATAATTGGTACTACATTTTCTCAATCTCAATGTTGATACAAAACAAAGCCGACTTTGAAGTTATGATATATAAAACCATTTCCAATTTGTTTGACATTTCCAAAATGGATGCTTCTAACAAATGTGTAGATTGCCATCGCAAAGTTACGTCAAGGCAGCAAGCTTTACAGTGCAATAGGTGTGCAAGGTGGCTTGATTGATTGTTTGTTGTTTAACGTCCAGCAAGCAATATTTCAGCTATATTCAGGACGTTGCAAGGTGGCAGCACAGGATATGCAACACTGGTAAATTATAAAATTTGTTACAGTTTTACACATAAAATATTTCAATAAATTTATTCATTATATATTTGCACGTGCCATATACAACTGAACTAGTATATTCTATTGCCAATAATATTGTATTATTTAAATGCTGACGGACTCTATATAAGTTTTAAAAGAAAGAAATGTAACAGGTATATGCATTATCTAATTCTTATCTATAATTAAATTATTTAAACACATCATAATAATCAAATCGTATATATTACACATTAATATCTGCTATTAAATTACATGTTTTACAAAGAATCGGTACCGCAAAATGGTAAAACTTGGAGCTACAGAATTCATTGGCATTGTTTGCAGAGTTCCAACAGAGTCAACTTGTTGGCTAAGTGGCTGTCTGAACATGTTTTTATTATATTTATATGAATATTGTTTTGTTGACATGTAATTTAAAAATATAATCTTTTAATAATCTCAACAAACACAAAGAACATGATAAAAACACAATACCTGCTGTTAAGGAAATTTATACATTAATTTACTTCCAAATTATACAGGCATAACTCAACATATAACATTAACATTGGTAGTCCGAATTTAATTAGGCAGAATTGTTATGGCCCGAGTTGTCATTTAACTGTTCAATCTTTTTTCTTTAAAAGATGTAAAAAATAATGGCTGTTTCATTTTATTATCAGCTACAGCAATACCGCTTCTGTCAGTACAGAGCATGTATACTACTAGTCAGTAGTTCTATAACAAAAAACCTCTTATTTCACATGTATATTTATCATTAAAAAAAATATTGAAAATAAACATAAAATGAGAGGTTTTATTAATATATATTATATTAATGGAACAAACTAGTTAGAAGCCTACATTTACTATAGTAAACGTTACCGTTTCGGTCTGACAGGGTTTTCCTGATAAAATGGAAAACTGCTTACCGACTTTGACCTTGTTTTTAACAGATGTGTACGTTAGGAAATTTCCAATGTTGTCTATTCGAAATCCTTCAGGTGATGTCGTCTGCAGTTGAGGCGGGAAAAATCTCGCAGTTTGTCGGAATACATTTGTACATACAAATATTGTACATAACAAAAGCAGACGAACATTAGTTAACATAAGACCCCTTTACAAACAAAAATTACTGACTTCCTATGTAAAATCCAGTCTTCGCGAAATTAGTTGTTGGCTTGTTGGACCTAAACACAAATACTGCCAGACCAATTTAGCATTTCTGTTATAAATTTAACAAATTTGCCTGTTTTTTGCTGGTCGTGTCTGGCAGACCGGCACATTTCGGTAAGACTGAAAATCATTTTATAAAAATGAAAATTCAGCTGCATTTCCATCCTCACAAGTCAGTGTTTCTGTGTCCACGAACCCTGACAAACTTAATTAGCTAGGAAATTCCTGGGCTAGAAGTCATTAATTTGATTGGCTACATCATACCTGAATGTAGCCAATCAAAAGCTCGCTTTCATTCATAGCTTGGTTAAGGGATATCCAGATGGCAATTGTAAATAAACCAAACGAATGTGTTGCATAGACCATGTGAAAATCAGTTTATATTGTACAGTATTGTTGTTATTACTGCCGTTATTTATTACTTTGCGTTTTCTTCCCACTTATGAATGAGTAAGAATGACAACTGCCAAACAATTGCTTCTTTTAAGCAAGTTCATTAGTTGATATTTTGAAGGTTTGACGTCATATGAAATCATGTAGCCCGGGAATTTCCTAGCTAAGTTTGTCAGGGCTTCCTGGACACATGTGGACACAGAAACCCTGACTTGTGAGGATGCTGCATTTCAAAACAACATTTAACTATGGAAAATAATTGTTGATTTCAAACACAGTAATATAAGATCTACAAAAGGACCATAAACTCGACCAAACGTGGTAGCAGTATTCCATTTTGTCAGGCAAAGCCAGTCAGACCGACACAGTAAAGTTTACTATAGACAATATAGTTATGTAATTTTGTCATGCATTAATGATAAAAATTGTAAAAGTAAAATTAGTGTATGTTTTAATGTTTAAATACCCAGGGATCCTTGCAACGCATCTAGATGAGTATTGTACGTGTCTTTTCAGTTCTGGACTCACCTTTTCAACACCTAACGCGTCCCAGTATGCGTCCGTGTCGTTGTCAGACGTGTACGAATTTCCGTCATGTCGGTTTCGTCTCCGATGCGTGACTACATATTCTTACAAATGGCGATCGATTTTTACCTGTTTCGTCCGATTCTCAGCAGGTAGCAATCACTCGGGCGGCAAATATGCTTTAATTAAGATGTTTATTGAACACTAAACGTGCAGTGTTGATGGACACTTTTTATGGTTAAATAAGCGTTGACAATACACTCGTTTCAAATTTTAATACACGGTCGGAACCTTGCACTTGCAGTGCACTCCTTACTCTTAGTAGACCTTACGATTTTTTTTTAAAGTAAGAATTCTTGACCGGTAGTCGGTACAAAGATATCTTCGATATGAACATTAATTAGTTATCTAATAAACTTGTATATATAAATAAGATCTGCTATAGACAATAGGATCGGTAAAAAGGGGGGGGGTGGGTAATAGTTGTTTGGAAGAAATATTAATATCCAGGTAAGACAAAAGTCTCTCTTTAATGGGCAAACATCAGCATGTTTCAAGTAATGAGTGCAGTTAAAGCATACTCCAAAAGACTTATAAACTCGGCTACTAATGATATAAAATAGCATGGGATAAACATTCTACCAGCCATATTATATCTTTTTATGAAAAGACATTTAATGGGTCGGTCATCAAAGAAAACGGTTGTATGCAAGCACTTAGCTGGACTCAACTGCGATATGTGGGACTCATGAAAATTTTTTGGGACTCACCACTTTCAAAAGTGATGAGTACAGGACTCGCCTAGCTACAATAATGTAGCTCCTTTTTTTTATTATGGACGGAGCTACAAAGAGGTCCCATTACTCGTAATGGAGCAAAAACACTTTTGGGATTTACACATATTTTCCGCTATTTAACCTTTGTCTTTATTAAATAAATATGTTTTCTTTCCTCCGCCGTTCATCTGATATGTCTACAATGTCTAATTAAATAATTTTAACACTTTTTCGTAATCGTGTCATTGTTGACATAATTAAAATTGTGGAGTGTAGAATTTCGGAATCGTATCGGTAAAATTTGTAATAAGGGGACATAATCATAATGCAAATGAATGCAGCTGAAATCATCCGGAATTTCATTTTTTACCAAATCGATTCCGATATTATCTAAATTATGCACTTCCGGAATTCATATTTTGTCAACAATGCCATGATTATGAATAAAGTGATAAAACTAACGAATACGGTGTTGTGGAAATATCAGTTAAACTGCAAATACATAAAAAAGTATGTAGCAAACCAGGGAAACAGTTAAATTGCTTATAAAATGCATAAAACCCCCGGGTGTGAATCACTCCCGGGCTGCTCCATTACGAGTAATGGGACCGCTTTGTAGCTCCGTCCATTAAAAAAAAAAAAAGGAGCTACATTATTGTAGCTAAGGACTCGCCATAAAAAAATCCTACAAGTATCACTGAAATACGGACATATTTTAAGTGCCTTTTGCATAGTGCTTGCTTTTAACACCTGTTGTTTTTTTTATTTACAGATTTCATGTTTCAACTTAAAATAGACGGAAAGAAAGGTAGTGTCTAAAACGCGGAAATGGAAAAGCCGGAAGTATAAAAACACATATATTTTTGTTCATAACTTTTTAACGGCTTTACATAGAATAAAAATTAAAAATGCCTCTATTGCAAATAAATTTTAATAAAGTACCTAAAAGTTTACCGGAAGTGAAATTTGTGTGCGAGTATCACTACATCAAATTTTCACATTGGAACTCGGATTTCTCCAAAATGCTTCACCCCGGTCAACAAACTATTAATGTTTGGCCCAGGTCATTCATTTAGCTTCAAAATGATGTATAGTTTATAAGAAATAAATGAAAGGAAAGTATAGAAAAGATCGCCAGAAGCAAGTATGGTAGCAAAAGTTCAAATTTTCAAATTTGAACTAAAATATCTAAAAACTTGACAGATTTCTCCTAATTAAAGTGTTTACACAGGTAAAATTGATTGGTATCATATAATTAAATTACCATATGGGTTATAATTAACGTTATATATGAAATGGATTTTTATGTGTTTTTATACTTCTAGCTTTTCAATTTCCGCTTTTTAGACCCTCACGCGGTCTCCCTATTTACAGACAAGAACCGCCAAGAACCGACAAGAAGTGAATTACCGACAAGAAGCATTTTTTCACCGAAAAAAAGAGAAAAACAAGATCATTTGATGTAATTATTATGAAAAGAAATTAACAAAAAAAGATATTTAAATTTTTTGTGTAATTTTGCTGTCGTTGTTTTTTTGTACATGTAGTGTAGTATTTACCTACGACAAGAACGTTTAATAATAAATTGTATTCATAACTATATATATATATATATATATATATATATATATATATAAGTCATAATATATTAGTAAATTCTTTAAAAATATGCTTAAATATACATGTATAATCATTTCAAACAATAATATTCAATATATAATAATTGATAATCAGGATGCTTAATTGAAGGCACGTGTCGGTAATGTCATTTATGGTTGTGTAATCCTTTGATTGTTTTACAATTAGCAATCACTGCCATTATTGACACACGCCTTGTGATAATTGTTTCTTTTGAGGAACCGTTAAATGCTTATCGTAAAACAACAAACTTTATATAATAGCTAGTTGAAAACGAAAATATAACTTTGAAGATTGTTTTATGTTTATGGTGTTGTGAGGAGAAAAAAGTCTAAGATTTTGTTTTTATTACATTTTTTATTATTTATTTTGTTGTTATTGTTAGCGGAATCTGATAACGAATTACAGAAAACTCAAACAAAACAACGTCAACAAAATTGCACAGTAAAATCACCAAAATCTATTTTTTTAGATTTCTTTTCATAATAATCACAACATAAAACCTTTTTTTGTTTCTTGTCGGTAAAAAATTGTTTCTTGTCGGTAAAAAAAGGCTTCTTGTTGATAATTATACCTTCTTGTCGGTTCTTGTTTGGTAAATAGTGGGACCCCCTCACGGAAAGAAATTGACAACTTTCCAATTTTAAAAAACGCCACCTAGTGTCCATTTCCGGTACTAAAAACTGCTGCTATAGCCGCAGTTTGTCCTGTTGAAACCTTTTGAAATGGACAATTGTCTTTGATAAATTTTCACGCTTCAGTTGAATGACAGGTGTCAATATCTGAGTGAGGAAGGTTATTAAAACCGCCTGCTGTGTAAACATGATCGTTAATTAATTAATCTATGTTCATTATCCTATTTACCTGATGTTAATTGGAAGTAGAACCCCAGCTGTTTTATAGCTTAAATAAACAAGGTTACCAGTGACATCCGTGTTGTATTCAAACTCACCTGTTGCCTATGGCTATAGTAACATCTACTTGTAAGGTTAATTAGATGAAAAATTTAATTGGCATAGACAAACAATATTAAAACAATCCAAAATCTTTATTTCAATATCATAGTATTTTAGTAATGATAGCCGTAGTTTTTTAACAGGAAGTAAAAGGGGAGATAAATCATGTAAAACTGGAAATGGGTCAATTAATCCAAATTTTTATATAGTAAAGAAAATTTGTGACCTCCAAAGTCGATTTGAAAAGATCAGTAGAGCTTATATTGTATTTTTTGAACATAAATATACTCTAAATAATGCTTTCTTGTTTTGTCTCGTCTTGGAGCAAATGGGCCTATGGCTATAGTCGTATAGACCTATGGCATGCCATTGATTGCATATTGATTGGGACTGTCATGATCAGACGAAGAGAAAAGGCGGTTGTAAATCAGTTTAATGGATCTGTACCTATAATAATACACGTCTGTTTTTCCGGCGGAAAGCCCAGATTGTCTAACAACTTCTTCCCTCCTCCACCCCGGAGGTAAAGATGGACAATCTGACTGTCTTTTTACTTCCATTTCTTTTGTTTTCAACCGGAAGTAAGCTGATAACTTAGCCGGAAATTGTTGCACGTCAAAGTAATTATTGTAATTTTGTATTACCAAGACCGTACTGTCGTACTGATTATGAAATGTTGTCAGATAAAATACTTCCGAAATTGCAAAGAAATATTTTTTTTTATTCTCTATTATACAGATTAGAGTTAAGACATTTTTTTCTAAAAAAAAACTGTAATGGCGTTTTGCGGATCGATTTCTTACTGGAATATCCGGTCTGGTTGCAGACGAAAAATCACTCTCCGGCACAGAGAACATAACTGGTTCCCAGATATAACCTCTGCCACACATCATCCTCCATTTACTGCGGGACTACATTTGTCGTCTGCTCGTGACGTTTGTAAACAAAGAACAATGTTTGTAAAATAATATACGAGATCTTATTTATTTTTATATAGTCTTTTTATACACTTTTGATACAGTTTTACATTGAAATTACTGCGTTTGTACGCGAAGCTTATCACCCATGAGAGATATCTCTCACAATGTCAACCAATGGTATGGCAGAGGTGATTGTGGTTGACGTAGGATACCCAGAATCCTTTGCGTGGAGATTGACGAAAAATCTGGGAAATGTGAATAAGATAAACGACTATATCAATAGACTAGTGTTATACGTTCCGTACGATAGGTTACTCTCTTTTGTGCAATTGAAATATCTGAACAGCTAACTTTTGAAAAAAAAATTTATTATTCCAGAGGGTATCAGGTCTCTTCTTCTCTGTATCTAATATACAGTATCTGGACACTTCGTCTACGGTATACTACAGAACAAGTCAGTTCGGTACTATATTCTCGCGATTTCGGTACCTGTAAAATTATAGACACTTTGAAGTAAAATTAATACTCCTATATTTTTTGTCAGTATTATAAACAAGAAAATAAGTTGTGTACACAGACATAAATATTTGAAAGGAATATTTATTATTTTGAATACTGATAATTATAAATTATTTTATGATCCTATTGACCTTTTTGAAATCCCATAGTCACGGGGTTCTGTGGGGGTAAGATCGACAGTTATAGTGTCTTTCTGTGGACCATCGTCGGAATATCAAAGAAAAATACAAATTACAATTTCTATTGAATTATTTCACCGTAATGAAAATTGTTTCAAAAGAATTCAATTACCTGTATTAAAAAAAAAAAAAAAAATGGATAAATAACATTCATATGCATAAACATTAAGAATGTAATATTTTCAGAATTTTTTAAAGATAAAACATAAAAAAATGTTTTAGAAGAAGACCTGTATACTAGTATTTGCAAAACAATATTTATGAAATGATAAAAATTTGTGTTTTTTTTTTTAAACTACTGTATATGAACTGCTGCTTAATTAAAACTGAATGATTGTATTATTATAACATTTTTCAAAATTTTCGTTTAGCTTTTTAAATTTATGTTAGTTTTGAGTACTTCATATAGGATCCTAGGTATGTTTTATTTCATTCTATAAGTATCCAAATATAACTTGCATTTTTTAAATAGTTTTAAATCAAAATTTTTTAATCTTAAAATAAATAATCTATATCTGTTGTGGTTTTCTCTTATAATAAAGATATTTATTTCACTTCTGTTTGCTCTTGCATTTTTACCACTGATTTTTACTGATTTAGACGTCTTTTTTTGATAACATACCTTTTTTTAAAATCTAATTTTCGTATAAAAATCATTAAGAATATTTACATGTCCGCGGCTTATTAAGTCTTTATAACAGATATTTATGTACTGAACAATTTAACCATAACAATTGAAGCTTACATATATTTCCAAAAAATGTACAGATTTTCCCTGATTCTATATTTAGGTATACGTTGAAGCTGACGTAAGTAATGATCACCTCGCGTGCATACTTGCGCAGTGATTATCATATTTTGCAATAATACCTAAAATACCCTTTGAACCAATGAAAATCTAAGTTATTTAGTCATATAATAAAAGTTATAATGTACCCAAGTGTCTTGGTACCGAAATGACTAGTGCTCTTCCAGAGACATATAATTATATATTTCTGCATTTTCTCATTCCCTACTTTATACACTAAAAACAGGTATAGACTTTTTTCTCTCTGGTTATATATACTATTTATTATTACAGGACGTATACATATTCATAAGTAACAATAAGGCACTAAATATATAAGCATACATTTACATTGCACAATAGAAGGTAGCAGAAATTAAAAGTTAATAACATCTAAAGTAAAGCACAGATGAAACAGCACTATACTAATGGTCAATGGAGTGAGTTCAGGGTTCACCACAGGCTATTTAAGGGCGGTGCTCCTCCACTCTTGAATTTCTTTCCTCCACCCTTGAATTTTGAACCCCATACTAAAGTTTGACTTTATTCCTAAAACAATGAAGTTTTTAAATACATAAATACATGTATATTGTGACTGGTAGCAAAAACACAAGTGGGAAAACAATAACAAAGACTGTTATGAATAAATAAATGTCACTCTAAAATTTTTATGAGTAAGGAAATGGATCATTGTCCGCCTTGCACCACCCTTGGATTTTGAGCTGTGGTGATCCCTGGAGTTTTTGTCTTGCATTTTTTTCTTATTCTATATTGTTCTTTTTTATTATGAAAATCCAGTAGAAAAAAGTATCCCTAGAGCCTGTCCATATTTAACACTGTGCCTCTGTTGTCTACTTGTCACAAATCGTCCTTGGCTTTTGCTACGGGAATTTTACATTGCAAGTCAGCTATTTTTATACCCCCGCAAACTTGCTTGGGGGGTATATAGGAATCACCCGTCTGTCTGTCTGTCTGTATCCCTTGTAAGTGCTTCTCTTCCTAAACCGCTTCACAGATCATATGGAGATGTGCATGAAGAATTTTCCTTGCTGTCGGATATTATTCAGGGGAGATAACTGGACTTAGACTTTTTAAAAACAGTATTCATTGGGAGACCTCGTAAGTGCAACTCCTCCTAAACCGCTTCACAGATTTTGATAAAACTTTACATGAAGGCAGTACATCATATGTAGATGTGCATGGAGAATTTTCATCGCTGTTGGATATTATT
Source organism: Limnoperna fortunei (assembly GCA_944474755.1). NCBI lineage: Eukaryota > Metazoa > Mollusca > Bivalvia > Mytilida > Modiolidae > Limnoperna > Limnoperna fortunei. The sequence goes on along the minus strand of OX104116.1, from coordinate 30,466,961 downwards.
CAGGGGAGATAATTGGACTTGAAAGCGAAGCGGTGGGTATCCCCTTGTGAGCGTGCTCACAGTCCACACTTCTTGTTTCTAAAGGGATCTAATATTGTTTACAAACATTCTTCTGCTTTCATGATGTACAATGTTACAGGTATTTAGATAAACCACGAGACCTTTCACCCATCAACTGCAAACGACAAAGCCTGAAGGGTTTCAAATAAAGAAAATTTACTGCATCTAGGTTACACTTCCTTTTAGGTCAAAATTTACTATGGAAAATCACCCTATCAAAATGAAGAAACCACTGCATTTCAAAATGCTGAATATTTCCAGGAAATAATCGTCGATTTCAAAATATAATTTTTGGATCTACAAAAGGAAGATAATCTCAACCGTAAACGTAAGCCGTTTTTATTTGTCACACAAAAAGTCTCCAACAAAACACACTGACTTTTACCCTTTACTATAGGTAAATAGCAAAATGCTGTAAACACCAAAGCATATTGATAGCATAAAACAGTAAAATTCTACATGCAAAAGGAACAGCTACACTCCATTCTATATGAGAGACTTAAATTGGGAAAACTGTTTTCAGTCCTAAAATGGTGTGGAAGGCTGTTCCACAATACATGTATAGCTGCAGCATAACAGAAGCTTTTCTTACCATATGTAGTTGATTTTACATGAAGTATGTCCAGAATATTGTTATACCTGAAATAATATTTTGACTGTTTTACATTTGGAAGATGATGTAAGCACACTGGTTTGTTTATTATTTGAAAAGTTTCTAAAGCCATAAATTTCTCTAATGACATATTCTTTAAGGAAGGCATCTAATCCCTGCTGAACTGTAGTCAGAGGATTGCTAGGTATACTAGTACATTATGCTACTATGTGTGACCATCTACTCATATCATAAACAATATCAGCAAGCTGACAGTGAATGTTAATTAAATAATTGTGCAGCCATTAATTAACTTCTAAATTATATCAAGCTTCAACTTTTTTAACTGATGCAATTTTTTTCAATTGTTGTGTAATCAAGATTCATTGAGAATGAGGATTAGGTGGGTGGGGGATGGAGGTAGGGTAAGAGATATTACTGTGATGTAGTTAAGGTTTGTTTTCAATTGTTGGTTTGATTATTGGATATAAACGACTTTGGGTCGATTTACGCTGAATAAACCGCGAAGCAAACCTTATATTTTAAATTCCATATTAAAAAGGAAATAACGAGAACAATATTTTACAAGTAATCAAATAATATTTGCAATTCACTGTTTTGAGTGTCGTCACTTGTTGTTTGCGGAAGAATTCATGTATAGTCAACATCATCAATACATCTTATTATGACGTCACAATCAGTCACGTGCTGAAATACCAAGTTAGGTTATACGAAATAACCAACTTTGCTCAGCTATGAGTATTTAAAAGAAATTAAAATATTATTGTATAACTTTATTTCTCACAACCATAATAATAATAATAGTAATAATAATCTTTATTTTAAGAGAGTAACACAGTCTACAAACTAATCTTCCCTGAGGCCCTCAGATGGTGCATAGAAAAATTGTAGAAAATACAGAAATAAACATAAAACACATAAATACCAATGTCTATTATTAGTTTTTGTTGATCATGACATTAATTCTGAACTCGGAAGATATTTTTTAACATTGGTGGTCCTTTCATTTCGAATGGAAATCGGTAGTTTATTCCACAAAAGAGCAACCAGAATATGCAAATGTATTTCTGAACAGTTCAGTTTTAATTTTAGGAATAATCAAATCTACATGCGTTGCATTTCTTAGTGAATATGGTTTATTTTCTGCTACGTAGTTAAATTTTTCTGTGTTTTTTTATTGATTAGTCTTTTTCTGTCATCAGCCAAAGCTGTGCACTCCAAAATGTATTGGTTAAGGGAGTTGCTTACAGATTTAACATTGTCATTTTGGATACCATTAATCTTTTTTTTCTGTTTCAGCAATAAACATTTAGTTGATGATGACTGTAAAGGACAAACTCTTGTTTCAAGACCTAACAGCATGGTTTTCTGACAGTGTAGCAGATGAAAGAAAATCACAATGGAGCAAGTATATTTCACATACCCTGCATATAGTAGTACATCTTTATAGAGCAACAAAATGGATAGTCTTTAGTTCCCAATATATTTATTTTAAAAACTCATGTGTGCTCAGCTTTAGGTTTTGATGTTCATATTCTTTGAAATTATTTGTAAACCAGCTTTTTTTCAATTGATGGCCCATTGTCTTATCTTTTAAATTGGGTTCATTTGGTTTTTTGTTGAGTATTGCTTTCCTAGCAGGTTAAGATTACTTTGTTGATGCCAAAAAAGAGTAGGCATATTGCAGCCAATATGAAAAGCCAAATTCTCCTTTCCTACCCACTTTCCTAGCAAAATCTTTGTCAGACATTCAGTTGATCATAATGTGTCTGACTGTACACATTTTTCCACTAACTACTGTAATTCTTGTAATTTGTGCCAATAAATTATCATAGGGTCAGACAACTTTAAACATTCCTTGACAGAAACACAATTAGCTTGTAAGATCCTGCTGTCAGTCCATTTAACAAATACTGCGGTCAGTATTTCCTGTCCATTGTACAATTTTTTTCTTTTTTCAAATCACATTGTAGATTAACCAATGATTAAGCAATAAGCAATTCAATCAATCAGAGTTAACATTTATTTTCAGAGAAAATGGGAGGAAAAGAAGCTGATTTGGACACTGCCCAATTTATATTCAGTGAAAATCCTGAAAGTGGTGATACACAACAGTAAGTTAATTGTATAAATCTACTTTCTTAGATCTGCCGAGGTATTTCCATCACTTTTCTACCACACTACACAAACTGTTAACATTTTAATCATGTCTTCTAAACCTAATAAAATGCTTTGAACCAAATTTATATTCATTAATTTTACACAATGCCCTGCTAAGTAACCAAAGTATCCACATTTAGTAGAAAGATTCCTTTAAAAAGGTATTTCACATGATCTTTAAAACAACACCAATTCAAACAGTGGTTTCCTGAAAAGTACCTTCAGATACAATCAAACTTGCTTGCTTTCAAATACTTGTTATTAAAATATCATGGTATAAATTTTATACCCCAGCTTGGCGGTTGGCGGTATATAGTGGTCATCATATCCGTCTGTCCTTCCGTCTGTTCGTTCATCCACATTTGCAGTCTTCACGAAATGCGTCTGTCCGACGGACAAAACCGATATAATAACGCTTGGACCGGTAAAAAATCATGTTTCGTCGGTCCGAAAGTCCGACATTGTTATTATCGAAGTTCAAGTTGTCCTGATGGTTCATTCACAGAAAATACTTATATATCTGGTTGTACTGATTTACACAGACTTCCAACTTTTGAGTAAATATGTAAAACCAATAAAAATTGCAAAGATCCTGCGTATTTAACTCATTTTTGAAACATTTTAGTTGGGCAAATAGATTACGTGCCATTTGTTTATTTCCGGGATAAGTCTAATTACCAACAGCGAAAATGAGGAAAAAAGTAGACTACAACGGCCTTTAATGAAAAATCGTAACTGTTTGATAAACAAACACTATTGAAACTCAAAAGTTCATTTAAAACATATTTTATGTTAATCTTTGGCTTTGATAATATATAAAATATATACTAGTAAGCTGAAATTGAATAATAAAGATAACTAGTTATCAATGACCACATGATGATTTCTGTAGATGGGTGTCCCATTGAGCAGTTGCTTTCAGCTTTGTGAAGTATTGCTGTGTATAATAAATGTTATTTTATTTATATTCTTTAGACACATTTGTCCAGATATACACAGCTTGTTTATAACAGTTATGAATAGTATGATGTTTACAATAACTTTTATGTATGATATAATATGCCTGTATCTACATGCATATAAGGTAGCTAGTTAAATGTAAACAATGGCAACATTGACAAATTGGGTCCGGCAAAAGCTGCTTCGGTCCAGCATTTCTGGGGAAGTTGGTGGACCGAATATCCACCATTCTTTGGAAAGATTTCGTGAAGACTGCATTTGGTTTCTGAATGATATTTCAAAAAGTTTGTATCCCATTTGAATGAAACTTTGGGATATTGTTATGTATCAGGTTGGTAAGAAGCATATCCATTTTGGGGGAAATCCGTCAACTTACAAGGTCGCAGTCCACGAAAAATTTTAGTAATTTTTACAAAAAATTGTTTCTGACAATAACTCAAAATGTTTGCATCAGATTTGATTGAAACTTTGGGATATTGTTTTATATCAGGTTGGTAAGAAGCCTATCGACTTCTTATGAAATCTGTCAAATTTTAAGGTCGCAGTCTGCAAAAAACATTACAAATTTTTACAAAAATGTTGTTTACAATTACTCGAAAAGTTTGCATCCGATATGAATGAAACTTTGGAATATTGTTATATATAAGGTTGGTAAGAAACCTTTCATTTTTTGGAGAAATCCGTCAAATTTCAAGGTCCCAGTCCAGGAAAAAGTTAGAAATTTTTACAAAAGCAGGGGGGGGGGGGGGGGGGGGAAACAGTGATCGCTAGATTGACTTTGTCTCTGGTTATTTTAGTCCTGATGTTTTGCCTATAAAAAATTTAAATTAAACACATTGGATTAGCTCAATCAAGAGGATCATTCTGAACAATAGAATGTCTTACATGGTTTTACAGCAAAATAACTCTAATATGAGTTGGAGTTGTTTATTATATTTGAGGTTTTCAAGAAAGACCAGGCTGTAAACTAGATCGCCAATATTCATGTGGTGTTCTTGAACATATTTCTGCCTTCTGTACACTCATAGTAAAAGCAATATGTTCTAAAGCTAAATATATATTTGTTTGAATTTAAAATTTCTGAAATAGGAAAACTAGTTTAGAATAAAACATTAGGAATAAAGAGCATTGTCCTGAAGTTTTAGTTACGTTTATTATCAGTGTCCATGGGTTAGCCATACTTTTTGCAACAGTAACTTGTTGTTTTCTATCGATCAAAAATATATGACTTAATGTGCATGCAAAAAAACAAGTATGCTTAATTATATAGTGCTATGTATAGAACACATACTGAAGAATGTTGAGCATTCCTTTATTTTAATGTGTCACTCTATATAAAACATTTCATTTTTTATATCACAATACACTCAGATGTATATGCAAATTAATACTTGTCTGTTTATATTTTGCAAGAAAAAAATATTGACTTCTTCATAGCTGACAGCTCAAGTGTGCATCAATATCTTTTGTCTACTGATCACCAAGAGGAAAACATTATCAATCAACAACATAAACTGAAGTGTAAACTGTTTGATTATAACTTTAAAAACTTTGTTAACTACAATCTTTTCCGTACAGCAATTTTTGTATGGAGAAAAACACTATAAAACTGGTACACCTAGAAAACAACAGTGAAAATCATCACATTAAAAATGAATACAAAAAATCATATTTGTCCAAATGAAATGCATCCTTTGTTGAGAATTGGTATATAATGAGAACTACTTGCTGACCACATCTTATCAATTAAAATAAAACAAAACTGTAATTAATTCAGTACTTTATGTTTCAGGATTTTTAAGAGCGAACCATATAGAAATGAACATCTTGCAGTTTTCCATGCAAGATACATCTCAGACTGCATAAAAGCAAATGGGAACCATGATATTCCTGTTGGAAAATATTTCATGCCTCCTAAAGAGATACAAGACTGTAATTATCTTACATGAGCAAAGAGAAACATTTATAATGCCAATATCACATGGGGCTTTCCCAGAAACAAATAGTTAAGGGTCAGAATGTCTGTGAAAATTTGGAGTACTACCACCAAAATAATATTTAACTTAATAAGTGTTTTCAGAAAGACAGACTTTTTTTTATCCATAAAAATATTATGAAAAGTTATTTGGGCTTTAACTCAACTGGTATTTTTTCATGGAATAACTCTATTTCTATTGCAACATTGGATGTAACCTCAATTCTGATTAGACAATGTGAATTATTTTTGGCATCAATGCCACATTGCTGTTTTTGGACATAATGCAAGCAGAGATTTTATTTATGGTGTATCAAAAGTGTTTCCATTAACTCTTTAGAGTAAATTGGGTTGGTTTTTTTTAAAGGCCTTAATTTACAGGCTTCACGTACAGGTCATCAATAAACTTGATTTGCAGCCATCATATCACCAATTGATGCAGACAGATTGTAAGGAGTATATCAGGACAAGAACAAGTTAACAAACAATAAATAAATAGGAAACAGGGATGGGACACGGGGAACAAAATCCTGACTGCCACTGGAAAAGTATGGAGTGTTGGGTAGAGTCGGAAAATTTAGCCTTTTGTAGTGGCTACAATGCAAAATCTCCAAACGGGGTCTTGCAAGGAATGTTGCACTCTCCAAACATGGCCCACTATGGTCCTCGACCTAGCTTTCCATATTTTGACACACCAGAGAGAGGATCTCCCCTATCTGCCACCCGGGACCGTGCTGGGTTCGAGCACTGGGAACCCTCCCAGTATTGTCCCATTAGATTGTACAAGTAAGACCTAAGTTCGGAAAAACGTTTTGGTCATCTGTTCTATCATGTTACATTGAGCAGAATTTTACTATTCCCTTATTTTGGTTAATCTTTGGTGACAAACTAAGATGTATGTATACATTTTGAATAACAATTACAGAATTTTCAAAATAAGTTACCTTCTATCATTAAATGACTGTCCATAATCCAAAATTTTTTCATTTGTTTGGTTCTTAAAAGTTGTTTGATCTAATTAAGGTTACCAAAATATTACATGAACACTGTTAAATTAGATGTTCCATGGGGCGACAATAAAAAAGGACTTCAAGTGAAAGATTTAATTTAATAAGTTTGGAGTTATGCGTGATGTTCTCTTTTAGTGGTACGTAAACAGATGAAGTTTATCTGGGACAATTATGACAGTGGTGTGTCAAGTGATGAGGTGAGGAAAAAATAAATAATTCTGAGTAAACTCAGACAACAGGTTACTTGAAACAATATGTTCAATTGAAGTGTAATTTGTATGAGTATGCTAGCTGATGAATACCGGTAGTATGCTTTTTGAGTGCAAAACTGGACCAACATTTGTCAAACATGTGGTAGCTTGTTTATTCTGATTAAATATTCGTGATGTGTTATCTTAATTGAAAAATAAGGTCCCTATTTTGATACTTTGTACTGTTTTTATCATCTGATTATACACCTTAAAATAAAACACCTGTGTTTTTTTATATTGTATAATTGTTAATCATCTATTCTGTTAGAGCAGAAAAAATATCTAGGTTTAGGTGACAATTCTAATTTGGGTACTGAAAGTAAAATTTTCACATTTTTAAGAGTATTTTCAGATAAGAAGTACATTTTTTACCTGCACCTACCAGCAGATTTTTTGTCAAAAACCCTTGTCATAAATGTAGAAATTTTAATATTTTAGTCTGATTCAAACCAAACCCCACAGAAAACTTCCAAGTCTAGGCCAGAGTATTTTGGGCCCAAGCAGCTTGATAAAACAACAGATAAGCAAACACTGGACAATAGATCAACTCTGTCATGTCTTAAGGATAATACCTCAACATCAGGGGGACACAAACAAGGACAGGACAGTTCAATATTAAGTAATTCACCGGCCAAGAACAATAAACCAGAACAAAATACTATAAAATCCCCAAATACATGTCTGAGGAGACAAAAACCAGAGGAAAAGTTGGTGAAATCACCAACAAAGACTGCTGAACACAGTTACACAGCAAATAGTTCATTATCTAACATGGCTGAAGAAAGACAAAGCTCACAGAAATCTACAAATATGTCTATAACATCAAACTACAGTTTACGGAAAAGAACTTCAAAAAACTATAGAGATACTACAGATATAAATGTTGACAACATAATATTGGATAACACAGAAAGTACAGCAGACAGTGGCCATTCCAAACAAAATAAATGTGATCTCAGTAAAGGTATGTGTCCAAAACAGTGATCAAACATTTTTAAGCTATCACCCTTATCATTCTCATTTATAGGTATTAGCATTGATTTTATTATACCCCCAGTCGTAAGAGAGGGGGCTATATTGCAATCGCCTTGTCTGTCTGTCTGTCTGGTGCAAACTTTTGTAACAGATTTCTCAGCTTCTACTAAAGGAATTGATTTTAAATTTGGTGCACAGCTTTAGCAGGATGAGTTGTATCGTGCCTCCCCCAGTTCCAGGTAAGTCAGTTGTCTACTTCCTGTTTTTCGAGCCGAAAAATGGTTGAGTGGGGGTATACTTAACACGACTTGTTGCTGGTTCACGTTTTTGTTTTAATGTTGTATTTTGCTTTTTGGAATTTAGATTTTACCACTGCATTGTTATTTCTTTATACTAATAAAAAAATAATCATTTTACTTCTGACACATCTGTTTCTCCTTTTCAAAGAGGTAAAATATTATATGTTAAGTATGTGGATTTTTTTCTCTGCTCTCATTAGACATTTCTTAAATAGATGAATACTCATTTCCCTGTTGAGGATTCAAACTAATGATTGACAGCTGTCAAAGAATCCTAAAAATTATTTGCAATGAAACATTGCTTATCTAATTTTGAAGTAATATTTCAACCGCTTGACCGGTGTGGAAAAAATATTTCTTGTCACTAGTGAATTTGTTGTTCTCAGCAGTTGATTGGTTAAAAATAATAACGTCACAATAAGAACTCATGACGTCATAAACAAAACATCTTCCATTTACCGTGTATTCAAGTCATGAACGTAAAATTGGGGTTGGGAGAATTTGTACTTCGTTTCACAAATTTACTACTTTTCAAAATAAAAGAAACAGAATCTTACATTAGTACTCTTGTATTATCGGATTTCTCCAATCGAGATAGTTAAATTATGGAATTTTAAGTCCGAGCCTTGGCGAGGACTTAAATTTCCATAATTTAACTATCGAGATTGGAGAAATCCGATAATCCACTCATACCAATGTAAGATCCTATATTTATAACCTGCATATTTAATGAATTATGAAAGCTCTCGTTCTTCCTTTGGTCAGTGTAACATAAAATGTGCTGAATCCAGTTTAGCTAGATCACCTGTGAGTTATTGCTATCTTAATTTGTCAGGCAACCTTTATTTAGCTTTACATTAACTTCTCTTTTTTTAATCATTAGACCAGTTTGAACCCAACTTGGCATATGGTTGAATTTTACCTTGTTCAGGCTGTGGTCCTGCCTTCATACCAGGTTTAGCACCATTGCTAATAAAGAACATGTAACATCTGATTGCATATTATTTTTCAGTAAAAACAGCTTAAATTTATGACAGTCTCATGAAGAGTAATTAGGTTTTTTATCGTAAGAATGAATACCTTTAAAATTAGGCTTGTTTTGACACAAAATAAAGCAATAAAATTTGAATGAAACTTTGTCTGGATTTTAAAAAAAAATTATTATACCCCCCACAAACTTGTTTTGGGGGTATATAGGAATCACCCTGTCTGTCTGTCTGTCGGTCGGTCTCCGGTCGGTCCGTCCGTCTATCTGTCTGTCCACATCCCTTGTAAGTGCAACTCCACCTAAACCGCTTGATAAAATTTAATGAAACTTAGCATAAAGGCAGTAAATTATATGTAGATGTTCATGAAGGATTTTTATTGACCTCAGATATCATTAAGGGGAGATAATTGGACTTGAAAGCGAAGCGGGGGGTATTCCTTTGTGAGCATGCTCACAGTCCACACTTGTTTCTGATGGTGCCACCCAGCAACACAGATGGCTGTCAGTACTTAATTTGGAAACTTCATCGTTTTTGTCACATGTGTAGGTGAGCGATGACAGGCTTGAAAATAATATTAACAAAACCGTTGATTAAATATTGCACACTATCATATATATTAGGGAAAGTAAGCCCAAAAAGATGTCATTCTTCTAATTTCCTTATGCTTATGCATGCACGTGAACATGTATTGCAGAAAAATTAGATTTTAATTTGCCAAAAAAAGATTTCTTTGCACAAAAATTTTTTTTAAATACTTTTAAGTAGATCAAATTATAAAATATTTGCTCATCATAAAATATTGTAAAATAATTACATTTAATTGTAGTCGTCAGTAAAACCTATGCAGGCTTCAATGTTTCAGGCACATGATTAAAATAAAATGTATTATTCAAATTATTTTCTGTGTTATGACTGTGTTTTTTCAGATTTCCTTTGCATAGAGGATTTACCAAAAGAAACAGGTGAAATAGAAGTTGTTGTTCCCGGGAAAAATGGGTTTGAAGTTTTAATTAAGAATTGACCAGTAAGATTATGGCACAGTGTAGTATGTGCTGGATCTCATATGGGATGTTTGAATAATGTAACACTACATAAACAAAGTCACTTAGAAAGAAATTATTTCTAAAAACGCAAGATGGTGAAATTATTTAGTATGCAAGTTAAAATAAAGAATTATGACCAGAAATAGAAGAAATGAAGAAGTTATGTGCTTGCTGGATATCTAAATGCTATCTACATGTGTCCATTTATTGAGTACTAATTCTATTTCAAACCATACCAAATGATATTTCTTATGATTGGTAATATATTGTCATGTGTTCTGTATGCATTTACCTGTATATTGTAGCTATTTCATTATTTTTGTATGCATCTTTCTTATTTTTTTTCTTCAGGAAATGATATAAATTATCCTTATGAAATATGCTTTAATGTAGTCCATTTTGTCTGTACAAGTATTTTGTGAAACATTTTCATTCCTAATTGTTGGTTAATGGCATGTTGTATGTCTGATTGTAAGTTCAGTATAAAGTAAGAAAATAATCTGTACATGTGCCTGTTTTGTTAGTTTCAATTGGTCCAGTCAAGGTTTAAATATCTATATAGTTTAGATAAACAAAAAAATAGAAAATGCTTATTTTTCTTGCATCACACAAATTGAATAAATATATATACTTGTATATGTGTTAGTTGTAAAACCATGAAACAATACAGGTGTTTTAGGTGTATACATTCATTTACAAATTTGTATTTTATATTTGCAGTAACAATTCTAATCTTGGATAATTGGATGGATTATTGTATATAGTTGTCTTATCGTTGACATTGCTAGAATAACTATTTGTGACGTTAGCTATTCATGCAAATTATGAGCTACCTGTATTTATTTAGCTATAAATTTCATTAATTGTATTGTTAGAATTTGCCCCCTTCATTTGATAATCAAGGATAACATCTTATCTCCATATCTCCACATGAGCCACTCCTGAACCATTGCGGTCAGACTCCAATATTTTTTTTTTCCAAAATTAAGAAGTTGTTTTGATTTGTTGTTTGTTAATTATACCCCTGCTTTGAAGAAGAGGGGATATACTGTTTTACTCTTGTCCAGTCTGACAAAAATTTCTGTCTCAGTTTTCTAAGTAACAATAGGATGCAGAAGCCTGATATTTTGCATATTGCTTTATCCAATATATTGGAACACTGTCCATTGAAGAAACTTGTATGGAAATACAAATGTAACAGGCTGATTGGAACCAAACTAGGCAATGACAATTTTCAAATGGTCCCTTTTATAATTATGTTCTATAGACCTGCTATCCTTAAAAAATTGATATAATTACTAAAAATAGAATTTATTGGGGTGTAAGCCCTACAGTAATCAAGCATGTCTATCACAGATATTTTTTGTTCCATAACTTTTTGAATACAGTGATGAAACTTGGCATGATGATTTAGTAGTACTAGCAGGAATGTCGCATAGAAGAAAACCATATTTTGAAAGTCAACTTAGTCTAACCATGCATATGTGCAGAAATTGTTTCCACTCTATAAGTTTAAAATACCATTAAGTTCAATGATGAAACTGGGCATGATTATTTAGTATTGCTAGAAGATGTCATTTACAAGGAAAAGAACTGGTACGATGAAAGCCATTCACTTGGCATGTAGGAGTGAAAATTATTCTCAACTACTAGAATAGGGCATGATCCTTTGTCAGTTCACGAACAAAGATATACTTTAATAGTATGTCAATGTTTTTTTTTTGGTATAAACTATAATAGTTTTTATTTTGAGAATTTTCTGCACAGTGAAACTGGCTTTATGTTTTTTTGTGTAATATTTTGTGCATTTTGTTAGATTTGTTTGTTTTGGGGTTTCACACCACTCCATGCAAGTATTTATTGGGAAGGTAGCTGGAGAGCACAGTGAAAACCCATCTTCTGGTGGCAAACTTTCAATAAAGGTTAGAGTATAGCACACCCTACAAGCAGTAGGCTAGAACTCACAAAGGCCACATGATCATATAGTAGACGACTACCTTAACCACTTGGCTACAGCGACCCCCGCATACACTGTGCAAGCAGTAGGCAAGAACTCACAAAGGCCACATGATCATATTGTAGATGACTACCTTAACCACTTGGCTACAGTGACCCCCGCACACCCTGCAAGCAGTAGGCCAGAACTCACAAAGGCCACATGATCATATTGTAGATGACTACCTTAACCACTTGGCTACAGCGACCCCCGCGCACCCTGCAAGCAGTAGGCCAGAACTCACAAAGGCCTCATGATCATATTGTAGATGACTACCTTAACCACTTGGCTACAGAGACCCCCGCACACCCTGCAAGCAGTAGGCCAGAACTCACAAAGGCCACATGATCATATTGTAGATGACTACCTTAACCACTTGGCTACAGTGACCCCCGCACACCCTGCAAGCAGTAGGCCAGAACTCACAAAGGCCACATGATCACATTGTAGATGACTACCTTAACCACTTGGCTACAGCGACCCCCGCACACCCTGCAAGCAGTAGGCCAGAACTCACAAAGGCCACATGATCACATTGTAGATGACTACCTTAACCACTTGGCTACAGGGACCCCCGCACACCCTGCAAGCAGTAGGCCAGAACTCACAAAGGCCACATGATCATATAGCAGATGACTACCTTAACCACTTGGCTACAGAGACCCCTATTTTATAGGACATTTTGCCTTTAATTATGTAATAACACAAATTTAAATTATTTTTTTATTATGAGTATTGTTTAACAATGTATAACAAACTATAAATAAACACTGGCAACCTTACAAGTTTTACAATATAAGCGAAAGGTTTTATTTCAGCCATCTGAAATGATTAACAATTAAAGACATGTATAATAGTATTTTATCAATAATCATGAAGAAATAGGTTTATAAATATCCTATTTTTGTTTAATTGTTTTAATAAAAAAATTAACACTCTTTATGGCAACGTCATAGCAAGATTTTTTCACATATTTTAACGACGTCACAATCGACTTAAATGTGTCCTAAATTGGGGAGAAGTCTTGCAATCAAAGGTTATATTGTTTATATTTGTCCTATTAGAAACGAAATAATTCATTGGAGCACAACTGTATACTAATTTTACCACAGGTGGACCCTTCATGCCCATATTTTACCAGTCGCTGACTGTCCGGGTAAAATATTTGGCATAAAGTACCAACTCATGGAGAACTTCGTATACATGTATATGAATTATTTCTGAGTAGTTAATCTTATGTGACTACATGCACTATTTTTATGTAAGTCTTAAAAGAACACACCAATTTGAATTAATAGTGTTAAAATGCTTAGAAATGTTATTATTCAGTAGGATTGTTTTGTGTATAGATGTGCAAGATGTAGGAGTACAAGATACAAAGCTACAGTACTAATGTATATAGGTATTTTTAATTAAATACAAATATTTCAATAAAAGGTGTGCATATAAACTTAAGGACATATCCTACTATTCAATCTTCATAGGATATTTTGTTGATATTAACTTTTTTCATGACAAAATCTTCAAATAAAGCTCAGAAAAATCAGTGGTCACTGACCTTATTTTAAAGCTTTGACATCATCATGATTTTATGTTTTAAAAGTACTGAACATATGTTATTTGACCTATATTTTTACATGGTTGTCTGTTTGGATCAACTTAGAATGCTTGAAGACTTAACTGCATGTAGAAAAAAGCTATGTCATAATCTATTTTTAAAATCATAAGTTTTGAGCTTAAGGTGGAATAAATAGGTTCCCGACATTTTTCTTGTGGACTCGGAATATACAAAATACCAGATCGCAAAAAAGTAACCTATGATAATAAAACCATTTTTTCACAAAAGATAGTGGCAAAGTTACTCTCCAAATTAAAGAAGTAACAAAACATCGTATCAGAATTAGGGGAAAACATTGCAAAAAAATACCAGAAATGGCAGGAAGAAAACTGCAATATCTTTTTTAGATTTGTAGCACAGAATAGAAACCTGAAAGTGCAGTAATTCTTTTGTGGGTATGTTGTTTTTTTGCAAAAGTGAATAATGAATGTTCTTCCCACTTTTTCAAGCCTTGTTTCTTTGTTTTAATTTTAACTTTTAAACTGACCTTTGATAACTTTATGGAAATGAAAATTTTACATCATTTTGACAATGATGATGTCATAAATGAATTGGGAAACAATATAGTTCAAAAACAAAATGTTCAGTTACAATAGTTTATCGCTATTTTGCAGTATTTTCCTTTGATCATTGTGTGTGATATTATTCCATCTCACTCTACTAGCATGAGATGGGCCCATCTCAGCTCGCTGTCAAGACGTCGTTAAGTTAACACTGTGATGTCACAATGTAACAAAACAGTGATAAGCAGATTATTTACGTTTTATGAAACTCGATGCATTTTCTCGTCATCTCATCTGAGGGCTATCGCCCTTCGATGCGATATGGATGAGAAAACGCATCTCGTTTCAGAAAACGTAGATAATCTATAAATATAGGTGTTTTTTTAAGAACATTATTTCTTTCTTTTGTTATTTATTCGATTTAAACTAGATTTTTCTGGACAAAATGGAAAAAAAATTGCAAAATATTTATAAAAGATTGTTCTTTTAAATAAATATGTCATTTAATAATTTTTTTATATCGCTATATAATTATATGGCTGCCAAAGAAAACAGTTCATCACATTTTGTTTATAGTGTTTTAGAAATTTTTGTGCTACAAAAATCAAATAAAAGACATCAGTAATCATTAAGGAAGCAGAATTATCAGTGTTGAGTTTAAAAAACATGGATTTTTTGCAGTTTTTCTTTTTTTGTGTGAATTATTGCATTAATTTCAAATTGCCTACACACTATTACAAAAAATTACATACACTGCACAAATTCTTAAGTAGTATACCAATACAAAATGCTTAGGTTAAACACTGGTGGATTTATAAATAATGCCCTTTTTGATTTTTTTCCAAGAATATTAAAAAAAAATTACACATACAACAAAACAAACTTGTACTTACAGACTATATATGTATTTGAGACATGCTTATTGTAAAATATGAGTAATTATTTTCTGTTTGGATTTCAAAATAAAAAACACAAAATTTTTTAAGTTCATATTATAAAAGACACCAGACAAAACTCGTGTGATAAAGAATTGCTTTAGGGATAACATGTATATTTGATTGATTGAAATAATCTTAATATTTAGGAAAAGCACAAGGTCGTTTTTGCAATTAAAAGCATTGTTGTTAATATCATAATTATTATCAGTACTGGAAATATATATATATTTTTTATATTATATAATAAAATGTTATTAATGGAAGACATTATTTTTTTTTCAATTCAACCAGGCTTGTTTGGGAAGTCTTTAAATTATCTCCCTTATGTCATAATTCTGACCATTAAATCAGACATGCAAAACATTTGTAGGTGGTATGTGAAGGCTGTTGCAGTTTATTTTTAAATTCAGGATATGTTTTTATGTGAAGACTACCCTTCATCAAACTTGCAATTTTACATACAAAAAAACAGAAAATAATATTTAAATAGTAGAAATTTTTTTTTAATCCAATTTTACATTTCAGTCAAACCTGTTTATTTCTCCTTTGTTTTCTTATTGTGAAGACTGTTGACACTGACTACTTTTAGTAAAAATCATGAAAGCAATGAGTATACATTTGTATATATGTAGCAAGTTGTGATGTAGGATTTTAAAAAAGATAATTAGAATAAGAGCTTTCACTTGTAGTGGATAGGTACATAGCATTCACACATATTCCATAATGAGAACAGATGATTTCAACAGCCCTTTGAAGTGTCTGTAGAACCCAAATATACACACATGTACAGAAATTATCAATAGCTAATCTGTAATCATTCTCCATTGAAATAGCTGTTCCAAAACACCATATGGCCTCCTCTATAACTCCCATTTCCATCATGGAATATCCCAGTACCGAAAATAAGATTGGAATGTCGTAATCTAGCGTTTCAATGAGTAAATCAATTAAATTTTCTTCAGCTGACTTCATATTGCCTAAATGTTTGTGAGAGAGAATAAGTAAATATCGTGCTAGGGATGATGGTGGCAGAACCACTTCCTCCTGACAGTCTACTTCATCTTGCAGCACATCAGGAAGGGTAACTTTTTCCAGACCACCATACACTAGATCTGGTGCAGATTCTATGTCATCAATGTCCAGAACACTTCGCAAATTTGTTATAGCATCTTTATAGTTACCTTGACTATACAAAAATGTGGCATAACGGACACATATGACTGCATTCTTTCCAAGTTTCAATGCCTCTTGGAAATATTTCTCTGTGGCTACTATCATTTCCAGTTCACTATCTACGTCATCACATAGACATGCCTTCACATAACACATTGCTGCAATATTGCCAAGTGTAGAGATCACTTCAGGTCCTAGTTTTCCATTATGGATTTCCCGATACACCTCCAAACTTTCATTGTATGATTCTATTGCCTTTTCAACATCTCCTGCCCCACAGTACATCTGTCCGAGGGAATGAAGAGTGGTTGCTAAATCTCCTTTGATATCATCTCCCATAGATTCCTGCATATCATGTGCTTGTTCTAAATAATGAACTGCATTTTGATATTGTTGCATACTGATGTGGGCTTCTGCTGATTTGCTTACGAGTTGATTGTGCATTGACATTTCATCAGATGTAGCATTTGCATCAAACACTTCTCCAAATGAGATCTGACTTTCACAGTCTCCATATTCCAGAGCCTCATTATAAAACTGTAATGCCGATTTATAGTCGTACTGAGCAAAATAACAGTCTCCTAAAATTTGCAAAACTCGCATGAACTGTCGACGGTCACGGTTTTTCGATGCCATAAGAACTGACCTCGCAACAGTCAGATATTTGATTGCTTTTTGATGCAAATTAAGATTGTTATACGAGTTGCCCATGACATAAAGCACTTGGCAGACCAGCCAAAATTTGTGTTTTGGCAGCTGGGGAAGTTTGTCACCATGTAATGCACAAAATATTTCGAAAGCTTGAAAACACATTGAAACACAGCGATGAAAATGTCTCATTTTGTAGAATGTAATTCCCATTAGAGCAAGTAACAGTCCATGGAAAAATGTGCTTGTTAAAGAAAAGGCATATTTCACCAAGTGTAAGGCAAGTTCAAAAGTGGAAGCCGCTCTTGGATACATTAGAAGCATGAAGCTTGACACTCCTAACATACACATCACATGTGCATTTTCTAATACAATATCTCTTCCAAGACTTGATGTGTTTCTAAACATAGCTAAAGCTTTTTCATAACAATCAAGAGCTCTATCATATTCTTTTTGCATGAAGTAACAGTCGGCTAATCTCCTTGTGGACCGTGCCACTAAGTCTGTTTGCTTTTCTTCACATTTACTTTCGTGATCGCGTAACAAGTGTAAAGCTTCTCTGTAACACTGTATAGCCTCATCAATGTTTCTTTCCTCTTCAAGTTTTTCTGGAGATGACACTTCTGATTTTGAACTGGATGTTGAACTTGTAATTTCATCTGAAGTATCTTTTTCAAAGAATTCACAAATTGCATTAATAGCATAACTAAATACTGCATTATCTTTATCTCGTCCAGTAACATAGCCGTTTCCAAGCTCGAGTAAAGCTAATGCTATTTCAAAATTTGCTTCTTCATCTTGTAAGTCACGATAGGTCTCCAGAGCTCTATTTAGTAAGCTCAAACCCTGAGACATTTTGCCTTGTTTTGATTTCACTGTCCCACAGTTTTTCAAAAGTCGAGCATAGAATCTCAACATGCCAGCAGTACCATCTTGGATTTCATCAATAATTTCTATAACTTCCTCATAAATAACCTCAGCTTTGGAGTACTCCTCCTCTGTTAACAGTTTGTCTGCTAATTTAGCATAGCATTTTGAAAGGGTTAATTTTATACTATGATCATGAAGTGGGGATATGATTTCTTTCTCCTTTATACTCTCTTGTCTTTGAATATCTATAATATCTTTTGGCAATGGGCCATTTTTGTTGTGTGGCTTTGAAGCAACTTGAACTACACTTTCAAATGTACAGTTTTTGCGATCACCTAGAAAGAATTCCCATCCCTCATTGTTTATATCACTTGCCGAAAGTTCAAAACCAAGTGAATGTTCTTTGACAGGAGAATCCTTTTCCTCAACCATAGGCTGGTCTTCTGCTATAACTCGGTCCAAATCCACACTGTGATCCCAGTCTAAGGAACTACCAGAAATATCAGAGCAGATGCTTTCAGCATCTTCATTATCTTGCTTGTTTTGTTTTTTTACAAATAGTCTGTTAAAAATATTTCCAACATTGTTGGTTTGGAGTCTGTCATTACAGTATTTATGGAACTTGGATAACCAAGATAAACCAGCCTCACTGTCATCTGTACTCTGACTCTCCTTATTTCCACTGATAATTTGAGAATGCATGCTGGGATATAGAGTAAATTTATTTCCAGTGGATAACGGAAACATGCTTCTTGATGGTGTACCTGGAGTATTTGGTAACGAAAATGAACGAAATGGATCTAGATATTTCCTCCCTTCGTGTTTCATGCAGTTGTACAGAGCTCTGTTTAGGCTGTCTTCTAGGGGTTTACATTTGTTTTCCAAGGCTTGTTTTTGTTCCATATACCATTCAACTTCATGGTTTTCTAATTCTGTTTCAAGTTCTGTTTCACAGATCTCAACAGTGTATTGTAGAAGAGCTATTGCGTGCATACAGAGCCACTGCCATTCCATAGGATTTGATCTGCACATGCGACTTCGACGAGCACAAACATCTGCCAAGCCATCCAGAGTCTGAACCATAATTTGTGTTGTATCTTCAGATTTTTCTTGCATTTGTTGATAAAGAAACAGAAATTGTTTTTCTGCCTCATCTAGTTGTGACGTATTCAGCATATTTATAGCTTTTTCAAAAGAATCGGACAAACTGCCACTTGACGTGAAGGATTCTGGTGGATACGTCTGCTCAACCATCTAAAAATATAAGTAAAAATAGGTCAATTAAAGTATAGGTCCAATAGACATTAGGGGTGAAGATTATGTTATTGTATTCTACACAGTATTGTTATTCCTGTAAAAAACATGCCAACCTTTAGCACAATATTAAGAAAGGAAATCACAAGCAATGTTAAGTGTGTTTAATTGGCTAAGGTTAAAGTTCAGAGACAGGTATATATAACTAACTTAATTTTTTTAATTATAGGGTCTATATTTAAGGGGGAAATGTGTACCATTTTGTACATACTGTAAAAAACATCTTTAAATAGAAAAATATTTTTTTAATTTGTTTGTTTAGCATTTTACTTCACTCCATAATATACATGTAGCTAAAATATTAAGCTTGCAATAAACAAGACATTGGGTCTACAATGAACGACCCAGGTATTATGTGCATGTGAGATTTTGTTGTAAATCGTTGTTGTAAGCTTTTGTAATTTGTCACTTGTTTTAATATATGAATTGTAACTGATTTTAGAGCTTAATAGTGATAGATAGAATGTATCATTTCTACAGATAAGGAGTCCCAGAAGGATATTTTCATATCAAAATTTTTTTCAGGTGTGTTGATGCATGTTATAATATCAATAAGGAGATAATGGCTATGTTGTGAACATTTTGCTGACTTCAATCTGGTTTTACTGTCACAAATTTAGTTTTGAAGCTGCCTGTGTTAGCCTGGGCCATTTAAACAATTATTTGTATGGGATAAATCTAATATTGATAGAAACTTGCAGCACAGATAGACCATGGGTTTTACCCATGTAAAGTTTAAACCTAATATCCAGTTAAAATTGACAATACCAGGTACATAAAAGTCCCATTGCAACTGCCACTTACAGTGCTGTCCTTTATGTTAGCATTTGTATCAAATTCTGATTGGCTGTTGTCGATGGTTGATTCTCCACTGGATGTTATTTTATAAGAACCAATATCAGATCCACTATCAGAGGATGAAAACTTGTATGAACCAATCACAGAGCCACTGCCAGATGATGAATATCTTGATGAACCAATAGTAGAGCTGCTACTTGATGATGATTTGTATGAACCAATGGTAGATCCACTACTTGATGAAGACTTTGATAAACCAATCAAATCTGGTCTTGAAAGAACCAGATTTGATGATGACATCTGGTATACATTTGATTGGTGGACTGGCACATCTGAAAAATATACAGAAATTTTTTTATTCCCTGCTGATTTCTATAAAAATGTATATCCATTACAGTGGTTATCAATTTTCAGCATTAAAATGCCCAGTTGTTCTGAAAAAAAAAATCTTTAACTGTTTTTTATTGCACTCAAAATAGTTAGGTATTTGTTATCTGTAATAAAAATCAGGTTATAATAAATGCTTACTTAAGGTATCCGACCCATAATTGAAGTTACTGTTTAATTTTATTTTCTTACCCAGAAATACCTCTGTATTAAATCAATTCAATGCTGATGATACAAAATATATTGTTTTATTTCATATCAATAATGTAACAAACCATTCCATTGGATAATTTGCAGTATGTATTTTCAGCTACAGTTAATGTGTTTAAGAATAAAAGACTCAGCAGGGCTGTATCAGCAAACGGGCTGTATCCAATCTACTGTTACAGCCCTAAGTTTGATACAGCCCTGGCTGTAACGGTGATACAGCCTGATCAAAAAAAGGTTATTGGAATTTTCAATTTTCATGTGCCACAAACAAATGTAAATAGATTGCTAATTACTAAACAAAATGTAAAGCTTGTAAAATATCAACAGAACATATTATTTAGCACAAATGCTAAACAATTACAGGTAAACAAAGTTCATTTTGTCTTGTATACTATTGAACTTGTTTGTTTTCTAATGTTTTCAATGAAATAAAAGTAATAGTAACTTGTGTGTAGGGCTGTATCCAGAATTACGGACTGATGAAGGACCCGATACGGACCGTTTATCTTGTTACAGCCCGAGCCAAATCCTTCATCAGTCCGTAATTCTGGATACAGCCCTACACACAAGTTACTATTACATAATTACTCTGAGTCAATGTTAACAACAAATGTAATTTTAGAGTTATAGTTATATAGTATTTACGATGTTTGCCGAACATTACTGAGGTCTTTTCCATTGAAAAACTGGACATTCTGGACACCATTCTGATCACGTGGTCAATTGTGGTCAGAATACCTTAAACCTTATTTCATGTTTATATTTAAACAGAAATTCATATGCCTTCTTGTTGTGCAAAATTTTTCTAGATAATGTACACTTGTCCATAAGGTCAAAGCAACGGTTTGACAAAGCGTGTTTACAAAAGTATCATTCGTTAATGTAAATTACTGGGATATATTATATACTGTTTTTGGTGACACAAACAAAGTACCAGTATGTAAACCAGAATTGTGTAGTCTTGTTCACCTGATAATAATTAATGATGAAACACCTCTTAAAGGAGATATTGTTTTTATTTTACAATAATACCATCAATACCCTGCAGT
This sequence comes from Limnoperna fortunei, assembly GCA_944474755.1. Taxonomy (NCBI): domain Eukaryota; kingdom Metazoa; phylum Mollusca; class Bivalvia; order Mytilida; family Modiolidae; genus Limnoperna; species Limnoperna fortunei. The sequence goes on along the minus strand of OX104116.1, from coordinate 30,445,122 downwards.
CGAAATAAAGACAGGTATTTACCTGGATTTATATGGTATTTACTATATACATCTTTTTTTAATGTTTTATTTCAATGTTTACATTATCTTATGTTACAAATAGGAAAATGAATCTGATTTTATAAATATTATGTAATAGTTACAAAACCATTAATATATATAACTGAATCTATTGAATATTTTAGTGAAAATACATGTATTTTTCATGCTTGTGACTTTGAACTAATAGCAAACATGTGCATGTATTATTTCCAGCACATTGTACCTTGGTAATTCCATCTAAACATTTTAAATTACATACCTGATTCTTCCATATTCACCAAAGAGGTAAAATTCTAAGAGGTACTAGCTATTTAAATACCAAATTTGGGTCATATTATTTTGTTCATAATCATTTTGAAAATCTTTATTACTTAACACCTGTTAACACCTGATGTAATAATGACAATATTTTGACTGTACGCCAAAATGATTAAGTACAATAATGTCCCAGGCCAACAGTAAATCATTGTATTGTTTTTTGAGACATGTTGGGATACTGTAAATTTTCAAAGGAATATATTTTGATTTTTTTAATAACAATTAAGTGTTGATGATTTATATTAATATAATTTGTGCAATTCGTGCTTATGTTAAAATGAATTACTTTATCAACAACAGATCAAAAAAGTTTGCTATTATGATTGACCAAACTTAATGAACTCTCGTTAAAAAATAAATGTTTAAAACGATTTAGCTGCATTTAAAGCATAAGTGTTAAAATTGGTGTGTGATCAAGACAACACTATCTGTTGTAAATGCAACCATGACAGTTTAACAAACATATTTCTTTTCATTTTCACATGTAACACAGAAAATCCTATTCTTTTGACCTTGATGATATTAGTCACACTCCGATGAACTGTAAACTTACTGTAGTCTACCTTTTAATTCTTACTGTAGGTAGTATAGACCTAAACAATTTGTGTTTCATTCATTAAAGATTGGTGACATAACTGATCAAAGATAACATTAAATAACTTAAGCATTTATTGGTTGTCCTGTGGAGGCAACAAATTATATATGTTTTGCATATAAAATTGGAATTATGTGTGAATTACTACAAGTGTAGAAGCTTATTTGCATTTATTGTCATAACATATGAATCATTACTGAGCATATAATGATTGCTTATGGTAATGTGGGATAGTTGTTCACAACCATGACAATGACAGCATTATGGGATGTACTAAAACTTGATTGTTCTTACCCACACTAAACATTACATGGAACAAATCACATAACTTGATATATAATATAATGAATTAAATTGTGTGTGCCAAACTAGTCCTAGAATGCAGTCAGTCAGTTTGAATCAAATAATATTTGAAAAACATGTGCTTGATTTTATGGGGTAAATTTTTCTAAGCACTGGAAATTATTAAGTAATTACCATTTATGATTGAGCAGAATAGAAAAAAAATCAACTTCAGACAAATAATGTGCAAATCCATAGGACATTGCTTTTCAATTCACTAGTTTTAGTAAAAATGCCTGCAATAAACTTGTTTTCTTTAAATTTGTAAAGAAAAACTGCAAGCTCAGCATTTTTAACCATGATGAGATAAACTACTATAATTAATGCTTATGCATTCAGCCCTCGCCCTTTAGGCCTTAAATTAGCAACTTTCTCATTACCAAAACCGACCAAAATTTGAAAAAGGAAAAAATGTCAATACCTTGCAAGACCAAAAGACATTTTGGCCTGTCATCACAAAGAAAACTTTCAGAATTTTCTGTTGCAGAAACCATTGTAAACATCCATACACTCTAATGTATTCCACCATAATCTTCTATTCATTCTAGGATCAATATTGGTAAACATTCTTATATTGATCTGTCTCGTATTCAGAATGCACACATTGTGGTTATAATTTATCAAATACCATGCCTTAAGTAGCCAGACAATCTATATTTTGTTGTGTGAATACTCCATTTGGAATATTGTACAAATTTGAGTTTCCGTACAAGATTGACATTTAATTGACATGGTTTTTTGTCAAGGACGTTGATGTCATTATGAACCATATTTTTTTTTCACAACTGATCATGTTGTTGAATAGGTTACAATGGCAAAATTGATTTTTGTTTCCTTTGATGATTTTTTGTACAGTCTGTATGATGATGCACTTTAGATTTAAGGATTTTAGTTGTCCAGGAGATTAAGCAGCTTTTTATAGCATTTGTTGATTGGTTAGCTGTACTAATTTGTTGGTTTTTTTGTTTTTCTGGTTGTAATGAGGATAAAATAACTTGTCTAACTTGTCCAGTATTTAAGGATTAAATATTTATTGAAGCTGGTGACACAATTTCGATGGGACACAACTCTCATACAATTTTAATCAAAATATTTTGACAGAAATGAACATTTATTGTGTGGTGGTCTGTTTTTATATCTGTTGACATAATCTGATATATCTGTTGTTATTGTCTGGTATATCTGTTGACATAGTCTGTTTTTATATCTGTTGACATAATTTGGTATATCTGTTGACATAATTTGGTATATCTGTTGACATAATTTGGTATATCTGTTGACATAATCTGGTAAATCTGTTGACATAGTCTGTTTTTATATCTGTTGACATAATCTGGTATATCTGTTGACATAATTTGGTATATCTGTTGACATAATCTGGTATATCTGTTGACATAATTTGGTATATCTGTTGACATAATTTGGTATATCTGTTGACATAATCTGGTATATCTGTTGACATAGTCTGTTTTTATATCTGTTGACATAATTTGGTATATCTGTTGACATAATTTGGTATATCTGTTGACATAATTTGGTATATCTGTTGACATAATTTGGTATATCTGTTGACATAATCTGGTAAATCTGTTGACATAGTCTGTTTTTATATCTGTTGACATAATCTGGTATATCTGTTGACATAATTTGGTATATCTGTTGACATAATCTGGTATATCTGTTGACATAATTTGGTATATCTGTTGACATAATTTGGTATATCTGTTGACATAATCTGGTATATCTGTTGACATAGTCTGTTTTTATATCTGTTGACATAATCTGGTATATCTGTTGACATAATTTGGTATATCTGTTGACATAATTTGGTATATCTGTTGACATAATCTGGTATATCTGTTGACATAGTCTGTTTTTATATCTGTTTACATAATCTGGTATATCTGTTGACATAATTTGGTATATCTGTTGACATAATTTGGTATATCTGTTGACATAGTCTGTTTTTATATCTGTTGACATAATTTGGTATATCTGTTGACATAATCTGGTATATCTGTTGACAATCTGGTATATCTGTTGACATAATCTGGTATATCTGCTGACATAGTCTGGTATATCTGTTGACATAGTCTGGTATATCTGTTGACATAGTCTGGTATAACTGTTGACATAGTCTGGTATATCTGTTGACATAGTCTGGTGGTATATTTGTTGACTGTCTACTGACATAGATGCCTGCAGTAAAAATACTGTGGTTTTGTTTTTATTGTGTCTGATATTTAAGTTCATGTTTATGTTTATGGGAAATTCTAAAACAAGCATTTTTGTTATATCAATTCATCTGGTAATGTTAATTCTGATTCAGATTATAATGTTTTTATTTTGGATATGTTGTTCAATTGATTTTATCTGACTGCACCATGTATATGCATGTTCATTATTAGGTCCATAAGTGTTTGTTCAATGTCATAATTCTGTTGACAAGTATGGGTCAGTTTGACCTTTATGTCATGGCTTTTATGTTGTGCCTATGTTGATGCAGAAAAGAGTATGGTGGAAGATACATAATTATTTCTGTTGTATGTTGGATCAAAGTGTTTTCAGTCAAAATATGTCTTTTAATTGAAATTTTTAATATTAAAACAAATTTGCTCTAATTTTCTGCACTTGCAACTGCATATAAGAATTGGACAATCCATCAAGAACCATGAATGTATAAAAATAACTTAATCATTTATTTCAAAACTAATTTTGTAATTCTATTAAATTTTTTAATGAATGATCCATATTAGTTTTTCCTTTTCCATACGTTCATAGAAACCAATAGCCATTCAATACATTTTTTATGCTTTATGTTGATAGATTGGGTTATCTCCCCTCTAACATATTATTTGTAGTGTATTCTGTTGTTGAGTTTAGATTGTCTTTGAGAATAGCCTGCGAACAAATAATTTAGAATTATTTTGTACATTATATTATTTTAATTTAATTGAAATATTAAAAATAAAACACAAAAAATTATAAAAGTATGCACATGTTCTATCAATGTATGGACTTTTGTGACTGTTACCCATATCTTAAATTGTTCAAAGAATTTTTTATAACACTTTAACTAGAAATGTATTTGATAAGTCTTCTTATTACAATCGGTCAAGGATGTACTATGTTGATTATTAATCATGTTGTGATTATTTATGTTATATGTTTTTATGTGGCAGGAATAGCACCTAAAACATATTCTTAAAATAACACTATTAATTTCTACAATTCAAACAAAGACTTATTTATGAATAATATTTCCAGAATGCAGGTAACAATATAAATCTTTAAAGTATTATATAATATAAAAGTTATCTCCCCTAGTCATTGAGATCACTACTGCCATTGTTTATTCCCTGATATCTGAAATATGGATGATCAATATTTATTGTAGTAAACATTAATTCTTTCCCACCAGTAAGACATACACGTTCATTATTTTTTAATTCGTCCATTTTTTGTTGGAATATATTTTTCACATTGAATGGTAGAGTCCTAGAAACTTGCAGTGGCTTAATTTTTAGTTCTTTGTTCTCCTTTGAAGGAGATAAGAAAGTTATTACTTTGACCTGGCCAATCTCTTTGGTTTGTAAACGTCTTGATAAATATTTGTCTTTTCTCATTGTGGCCTTTTCATATGTCCAATCACATTTTTCCTTAGGCTGCGTGTCTGACAAGGCTTCATCAACACCTTGTACATCCTTTTCCCCCTTAATTTCATGTTCTCTAGCTTTTATTGATTTCAACAACTTCCAAATAAGAATATCATCTTCTTCAGTTAATTCAGGATCCACATTTTCCATATTGGTTTTTTTAACTAGATCATGAACAACTCCTTGATTTTTTGGTAGAGAACTGCATTTCACTAAGTTGTCATAAGCTCCCATTTCTTTTAGTTTTTGTACTTTTTTATTTGCTTCCTGAGAAATGCCAAATCCACCAATGATCCTCTGACCCAGAGAATTTTGTGGTAAGACTGTGTTTGAAGTCATTTCATTATCCACTGTTGGCATGTTATTCCTTCCAGGGGAAGTATTTGATGTGGTTTTAGGTCTTGCTCCTTGGTTTTCGTATGTTGTTTTTAAATCTGATTTGTACACTTCTGTTATATCATTACAAAATATTTTATTTAAATATTCTGTTTGTTCCAGCTGTTCTGTGGATAGTGTATCGAAGGTCAACCTACATGTGTTTTCTAGGTTTTGAACATGTTCATCATTGCAAGTGTAAGCAAGTTCATCTTTTGCAAATCCATTGGAATCATTTCTTGGTTCATCTAACTTTTTTAAGTCTTCAAATTGAAGAGAACCTGAAATCATGTTTGATAAGTTTTCTGTTTCAGACAAATTGAAATTGTTTCCATCCTGAACATTTTCATTCAAGTTTTCAGCTTTTGATGTATTTGTAGAATTATTATTTGTACTTATTATCGACTCTTCCTGCACTGGAGAACATGACCTTCTTCTTGGACGAATCAAAATAACAACATTGTCTGTCTCTTCATCTATCCTAGTTATTGTTTTTATCTGTGATTTTTCCTTTCTTTTTTCAAATTTGTTGTGAATTAGGTCAGTGGATTCTTGCATTGGTGTTATGGCAGTTTGTTTTTCCTTTAGATCATCTTCAATCTCACATTGATCTTTTGTCACCAGATATGAAGGAACAAAAAAGGTTTCATATTCTTCAACAACAACCTCTTCTTCACTTTCTGATTGATCCTCAACTGGAACATGCTCAGAATTATCCACCATTTCTAATGAATTTGAATATCTTTCCATAGAGTTATCTCCCATTCTATAACAGAAGTGTCTTTAATATGTGACAAAAATATTTTCAGGATTATCCCAGATATCATGTAACATTAACTGCCACTTAGAATTGAAAATAAAATCACAAGACTTGTGCATCACCAACACATACCAGAGTGTCCTTTTTAGTCAATCCAATATCTGTGTTATTATTTGTTTAAAACTTCTATACATTGTAAACTCCTTTGTACACAGTATTGTAAATATTGGTCTTGCAAGTATATCCACATATACTATTTTGTTATCTGGACAACACTCAAATATTTGTGGCCTTACAGTCAAATATATCTTGATACAATGTATGTCTTAAGGCATTGTTGTTTCACTGAACAGTGTCGTGACCTCTTTCCACATGTATTAAAATGCACATTAAATATTAAGGATTTTTAAATTGTCCATCATTTAATTCTTCAACATCCTCACATAATCCTTCTGTTGTTAATAATCTGTCTCCTGAACTCCAGAAAATAACAGGTTAAATTTTAAAACTACTACTTCTCACTGTTTATACTTTCCAACTTAGATAAATGTCAAAATTAAAGCATCATTTCACAGGGCCAATTGCTAAATTAACCCTGATTTGCTCTAAACATTTCACATCAAAAGAAAATGTTTTAATATTTGATCCCATAATAAAGCTGTTTCAAAAGTCATTCATTTGTGTATATACCACATAAAAATACAACTTTTTAAATTAGCGTATGTCAAGCCTGAGTTTGTACATGTAATAGTACCTTTTACATTTAGTCATTTGATTGCCTTGGCTCTATAATTCCTTGCTTTTTAATTTAAGAATTCAGAAACTTTCCTAAGACTTCATTTGTTTTTTTAATTCTCCATAATCTTTAATCCCAGATTTTATCCTAAACTCTCCAAAGTGTATACTAAGAATTTCTTTCACAATATTTTTAAAGGTTTTTGATAAACAAGTTAATCAACACAAAGTTATAGAATGAAAAGAAGCCTCCCCTGAATAACAGTATTACAGAAATCCTCACAGGTTGTTCTACACTGTTTTACGCGTATGTTAAGACTAGTGGCAGTCATCATTCTTTCACATATTATGTGTCCCCCACAGCAACCAATGATCAGCTGTTAAAAATCGTCACATGAGTTATGCCTAATTAGAGGATAATTGTATTGTAAACGAATATTCCGGGCAGTAAAATCCGTGATTTACTTTGGGAAGCCACAAATACAATTCGGCTAAATATTATATAAAAATGAAATCTTTCACTTTCTCCCCCCCCCCCTATTCTATTGACAAAAAGGCCAATCTAATTAAAATTAAATCTTTCACTTCTTTTTGCCGCTGTAAAGTGACAATAACAAAAAAGGGGGGGGGTGTGAAAGATTTAATTTTAATTAGATTGAAAAAGGGCTAGCAAGTGTAAGTTTTAATTTTACAGCTATCCACATTCTAAGGAAATACATTCAAGAAAAATCATTTAAACTTTTAAATGTCTACGACAGAAAAATCTACTAAATTACTTTGTCACAATGGCTCATAAAAATTCCTGACTTCTTTTGATTTTTTCAGTATATAACGTAAACTAGACGTTCTTTCGCTACTTTTGATTTTAAAAACTTTTTACACACGTATGACTTCTGTAACTGTTCAATCATATAAAGCTATAAAAGTGATAAAAAATACCGAAATTTAATGAATGAACAGAGAAAACATACGTTTTAACTATCCAGACAATAGACTATATCGTTGAATCTGAACATCTAACGGGATTAAACCATGATGGAAGCTCGGGCTTCTGTTTCTTTTCAAACCGCTAGAGAAAGACTGAATTGACCCCTAGTTGGAATTCACAAAGTGACGCTTGTTGTAATGTCCTCGAGTTCGAGCTCGATGAACTTTTAATAGTGAATATTAAAGCCCTGTGCATACGAAATCTTAGTGATTCATACACGGGTACTATATAACTATATAACCGCCAGGGGTGGGGTGAAATACACCTACACTGGATGGATTTAGATTACTCGTTTTAATCATGATATTAAACAAATTAATATTCTATTGATTTTTTAAGAACTTTAAAGCCAAAGTGAGCTGAGCATATCTGTTAGACCTAGATCTATACCGGGAATGTCAAGATAGGTCGGATATAACTTGTTCTAACGAACGATTCAATCTCGTACAGGACACAGATTTATATTATTTAATTAGATAAATTTATTTGCTACTGTCTTTTTGGATTCTAACTGAAGGTTCGCGGTTTACCATTACAACAATCATACATCTCTCATTATTGCATGCTGATGCTTTTGATTGCAATATAACACAATATTTGAATGCTGCTTGGTTATTCGGCTTAATATATTGTTAAAAGGAAATTATTTAATAAAAATGCTTAGTTAAAAACTATAAGAGAACAATAAATATTAAATACATCCAGAAGTTAATGAAGTTAGTAAGAAATCTAACAGATCTTTAAAATGTTTGAATATCCACATTTGAATTACACTAATTGTAGAGTAGCCTGTTTTACAGTACGTCTCTAAACGTTTATTTTAGAAAGTGGTTTTGTCGAACACTTTACTGATACTGCTATACAGCGTTACTTGTGTGACACGTTTGTAGTTTTGATTTCCAGTAGTGATGAGGAGAATCCACTTTACGTGCGTTAGCTGAATGCCAAAGGATTGTAAAATTGACTCGTGGTTGTCAAGGATCTCGTTCTTTGACATGGTGTAGGCGTGAACGTACGATTACATATCAGTCTCTAGTTCTCCCGTGAAACAGTCTATGTAGGGATATATTTGCGTACAACTACAAGAATGTTTTTTTACCTTTCCAGCTGGAACAACAACATAACTCTCATGTAGGTTATACACATGTGCTACATTAAAAGATGGATGTCTATTTAGTGATCATAGATCGGTTGCTTTCATTTATTCTAGCACCTAGTATCAACGACTCTATTGCATTTAACCATTTAGTATGAGTAGATGATCCCCGGTGTGCCCAATGTCTGACAAATCATTAGAAGCATCTGGAGATAATTGTTCGCTATGTTTGGCCCCTTAAGTAATAAGGTACACGGGGACTCGTTTTTGACAATTTTAAGGTATCCTATAAATTTCTAAACTGTAAGATTATACAGGAATGTTCATGTAGAGCAATTACAGTGGATTCGGGGTTTAGGGTGGTAGACTTTACTCATATATGAAAAGTAAACATAAAAAGAGACATATTGATCTTTAAAAAATTGTGGTATTTGAACCCATTAATGATTTGAAACATAAAATGATTCCTGGCTTGATTCGAAAGGGTTTTATTTTAAACAGTTGGTGTTTTGTCTTTGTAGATTCCAACAATGTTTTAAAAGTTTGATGAGAAACGTATAGAACAAAGCGTAAGTTTGTATAAAGTAGTTTAAGAGACAGTTTCTGGGTCATCTAAGCTTGATTTATAGAAAAAAAGTTTCGCACAGGAGAGCAGGAGAGAGAGTGTGTGTACTACTGACTGCTCGTATGACGAATTCCCATCTGATTCAGAATTAGGGGTACACTAGTATGTCACCTAATTTGATATTGCTACACTTAATCTGTATGGCTATTGTTGAAAATGTCCAACTCATGACTTGAAATGTATTTCATGTACCAGATATAGTATCTCTACATCCATAAGGAATTGCAGAACTAAGTTTTCAATCAAGTAAGTTTATCCTTGTATACGAAATGGCGTTGTTAAGTGTAGATTTTTGGTAAGTATTTTCGAGAATGCGCATCTTCGTATAAACCGTGAACTGGTCATTTTTGGTTGAACAGGTGGTAAACCGACTTAGTTGTATATACGTAACTCCGAATTGAGCATCTTGTTCAAACGACCTTTGGTCTATTAGATTCCAAACCACCGACAAGAAATGTCGATTTACAGATCATCGTATCTCCAATTATAAGAACTTATGTCAGATTGCTACTAAACAAACCAATATGTACAACAAATTCTCAATTATTTTACAAGCTGTTATGGTTGTTCGCTATAGTTAAAGAATGAACATAATGGAAGGTTTAAAGTTGTGTTTATCCAGATCCTAATTAAATTTCTAACAATGAATCAGGTGTTTGGTTTCTTTTTTTTTTTAATTTTTAGTTCAAATATTTTTTAAAGTTGAAATATACGGGGCGTATATAATATATATAAGCCTAATATAATGTGTTGTCCTCGTGAAATATTTTTTTTAATTTCTCCCATAAGAAGCAGGGCGCAGAAAATGTTGGCCCAAATATAGGTTCGAATTTCTTTGATGTGGTATAAAGTATTATTAGTTCAGACAAAATTATAAATAGAACTTGTTCAAATCTCGTCCTTCGTGTACCACATACATCAATTGTGCCACTGTCGGTTTGCTTTTTCTAAACCAAAATTCAAAATAAACACAATTATATAAATAAACCACGTGAAGTAAACCGATTGATAACGATTTCTTGGTTATGAATGGAGTTGGTCCCTGCAGGGACAGTCTATACTATTAGCATATAGCGTCCCTGTTCCCAGTCGCGAGAGCAAGCTTACTTACCTGATTCTGTAGCGACGTATTCCGTCTGTCTGTTTGAATCTATCCTCGACATCTTCTTTGTAAATGAAGATCAAACAAAATTACACGACATATTAAAATATAAGATTAGGTAATCCCACACCTTTATACACCTACATGTTAGAGATTTAAATTTAAATTTTCAAAAGTTTACATCCCTAGTCATGTGTTTTTGTTTTTACGGTCGATGAACATGCGAAATTTACATGTACAGGTAAAAAGTTTGGACGGTTCTTTCAGTTTAAATAACGAAATCTGGAAACATTTGCTTATACTTGAAACGGGTTTAATGACAAATCTGAGCAATATAATAAATATATTATAATAAATATGACTAGGATTGCCTCAGTTAATACGTCTCATACTGCTTTCTTTAAACATGTTTGGAATGTTGCTGCCCTTTTCAAAAAAACTGTTTTCCTTCATTTCTTTAAATGACAGTGAAGTTGTGTTATCAACTCCAATGTTCTATTAACACAAGACCAGCCTTTCACACCCTCTTGCTTTATTGTTTCAGAAGACTTCAATAGAAAGTTATGGCCATTAAAAGTCCTTTCTCATGACTTAAATAGTTACGTTATTTATTTCGTGTAGTCATTCATTTTATGACATTAAATTATTGTATTATGACTTTTCTGTTACGCATTACTTTCTTATAACGGTCAAGGAATAATTTACGATACAAAGTATAATTATATAGTATATGTATCGTGACAAGAACGATTTTTGTGGAATTCATAAAAGAACTTATATATTTTGCATGTTGAGAGGGGAAGGAACAATACCAATGATGTTGTTTTGGTTTGCCATTCCCAGCATCAGACTGCAACCAATTTGGCCGAGTTTGTTTAAATTTTCTCTAAAACTGAGAATAACTAATATGAATCAATCCAATGAAGTGGACAACAATTTGCGCCAAGCTATATACATTTTAATAGTAACAAATTGACAGTATGGTTTTGTTGGTCAAAACAGGTGTCTCCAATAACTTAATGCTGTATCCAGAGTTTGGGTGTTTTCTGATATTTTTACAATTAAAGACTAAAGAGTTAAAACAACACGGATAAAACCAGGGATCCGCCCTGAAACTTAAAATAAACCTTGAATGCAAAACTTATCATTTGTGGTTAAATTGTTTTGCATTATAAGAAATCTTTTTTTAAAATATATTATGTGTACTTTGGGGTAAAGAGTTCATTTGCTAAAGGCATGTTACCAATTCTCTATGCATCTCACTGATATGACATTTTAGCACCTTGCTCTTTGCACCTGACCGTTTATCTCTAGGCATCTCAATAGTATCCTGTAAGCATGTGGTCACTGTTGTAGGCACCCGACTATACTGCTCAAGGCACCCCTCCAAACGGCGGTAGGCATCTCGGAGGCACCTTATTACTTTGATCTGGGAGCATCACTACTATGCATCATACCTTTCTGTATATGTATCAAACCACCACTCGACTCCATTATCAAACGAGCCTGCTCTCTGCACCTCATATCTCTTACACATCACATAATTCCCTAAGCACAACACCTCTACACTAGGCATCTTATTACTTTATCTATGCACTAGACACCTCATTCTCTTGATTTAGGCACAACCTGCCCTATCCACCTTACTTATCAGCTTTATCATCTTACAACCTTTCTCTATGCATGTCATCCTCAGCTGTATGCTTCTTAACACTCAGAACTTGGCACCTTGCCACTTTATGCAAGTCACTACTCTGCTTTTGGCCCCTTACTAGCCTACTCTATGAACCTTACCACTCTGTTTCACCTTACTACTTGACCCTAGGCACTTCCCCACTCTGTGCTATGTATCTTTATACAGGCATCTCACCTCACCATTCTGCCCTAGGCCAAGATAGTATGATGCTAGATATCTTTTGATCAAGTTTCTGTTGCTATTGTTCTCTACTGTTGTTCATCTATTTTCAGTAATACTTATTTTAAGTTATTATTGTTTTTACAATGAGATTGCAAAGCTTGTGACAATATTGTTTATTTATGCTAAAGCCAACATTAAAACTGTGACAATGGACGGATCCAATATAATCTGATCATAACATTTAACAATCATATAAAAATAATTATTATGCTATAATTTAATTAAACAATAACAACAAGCATTAACACACGATTATCAATGCTAGATTAAATCATAAAAACAATGTTTTGCAAATCACTGATTAGATTCTAAATTTATTTTTCAGTTATTGCCCTAACATGGTACAATCTGGTTCCCTGCATAATTATGATCAAATTAAGTGTATTATTTTATCTATTTTTGGACCAAGAAATGTTTATATTTTGCATTTTTAAAACAGGTCACATAATACTTTACATCCATTGAAAGAAATTATTTTTTGCACTGTCTCTTTTTGTATGTTATTTGAAAGTATACAGCTTTCCCTTGCTCTTGCATACTAACATGTGGTATAAAACAAAGAGGCAGCTAGTACCATGTAAGGGAAATAACTCTTGAAAACCACAGACAAATTTAACAGTCAGATGAATACAAAAAAATGTAACTGGCACATGATCATGAGACAGTTGTTACATATCATTGGTGACTTTATTGTATTACAAATTACTGTAAAAAATGTTTACTTTGCTCTGAAGGATATTGTTAGTTTTTCTTCATAACAACAAAGTTGCAAATAAAAACCTAAAATTAACAACTCACTTACTGCTGGCCTATCAAGATCTATAAGTATTTTGTTGCCAGAAAAATTAAAAGATATAAAATAGATGAAAAAGGGGGGAGACAAATTTCTAAGAATATTTAATACACTATATATATATATATATATATATATATATATATATATATATATATATATATATATATATATATAGTGCTAATTTACCTAACTTTTATATATTCCCACTATATCAATGCTGGGACAACACAACTGACCATCAGAGAGAAAACAAAGAGAAACAATTTATTAGAAAATATAATCCAGTTTTAAACGCTTCGTATCATGACTAATTACTTCCCTTTACAAACATTGTCAACATGTATTATTACGTAACACTACGTTACGTTACCATTAACGACGTCTTCACAATATCAACTACCAAACGTTACAAACGTTAGCCATGAATATTCTCATAAGAGATGAAACCGGTTGGACAATGACTTTACTGTGTATTTAACAGATGTGATTTTCAAAAGAAGACATTTTGGTGTATTTTTGTATTTTTATTTTCATTATATATATATATATATATATATATATATATATATATATAAGTCACACGTAGGGTCACATTTATGTACTGACAGCACCCCTTCTCCTACCAAAAATTCACAGAAAATGCTTACAGGCACATACAGTTAACACGTAACAGTTTAATAATCAGACAGTAAGCATAATTACAATTAGACACAGCAATATAAAGGTAATTGGTACTTAAAAAGTACATAACATTAGAATTGACAATAGCCAGCTAAGAGTTGAGAAATTGATAACAATAGGCTAACAATAAAATATACATTATTTTGAATATACTGATTGTCACATAACAACAATAATTCAATAGTCAAAGTTTATAACTCAAAATATAAGTACCACAATTATGCATCTTGAATTACATTTGAACAAAACTGCACCTGGACATTGATAAGCAACCTAATTTTGTCACATTGACAATGATGGTAAAATTTGAAGAGAAACGATGATGAAAATGAAGAGCACAAAAACTTAATATATGAATAGCACAAATCACAGCAGACCTATACCATAATATGCTTGAAAAAAATTTAAAATTTGTATAAAAAGAAATTAACTATCACAAAAAAGTTAAAATAAATCGTATTTCCTTGACACATGTTCAAAACCTTGTTATAAGTGAAGGAACATGCTTTATTATATAGATAGAGATGAAAAATATCGAATTTTCCGAGTGACAGAAATCACGGTAAATCACATGTGAAAACTATCTTTTATTTTCACTCTCGGGTTTTTTCCCGCCATAAAAAAGCAGTTGGTTTTGTACTATACAGATATTCATCCGCCGTTCATAAAATTTAGGATTAAGCATTAAAATTTTCAAAAAACAATTTTGATCTATATAATAAATAGGATAATCAATTGGGCATTGTGAATATCCAAAATATGATCACTGGTGCAGCATAAAGCCTCAGATTAAACTCGTGCTCTGAACAAGTTCCACTCACTCGTTTATTCAGATGCATTATGAGGCACTCATGATATTTTGGATATTCACTCCGCCCAATTCATTATCCTATAAAGAAAATAATGTTTAGGGTATTGAATATTATTCCAAGAAGAAAAAAGTCTAAACAAATGTATTTACAATAGAAAATCACCAACTTTATTGACAGTATGTGTACTACACTTGTTTTCTATTTTAATGTCGACTTTACAATAATTAGTACATTGATTATCTGCCCTTGACTATAATACTGACCAAAAATGTTGATATACAAAATTACAATTATATAAAAATAAAACTTGATTTTAAAAATGCACAAACATATATATGTGCAATACTATGTACTCTGTTGGACGGAAAATTGTGGGTGGAGTTCTCAAATTCAAGAAAATATACAAAGTTTCTAAAAAATTGGGTGGAATTCTTGCAGTCAATATGTTTTGTAAAAAAAATTTATGTAAAATTATAAAAACATACTTAAAAATAAACTTACAAAACATATATAACACAAATAATAGAGACAAATAATCTGGAAAAGGGGATAACTGGTAATAATTTGTTCTTCAGTAAAATTACAAACAATGGCAAGTCCTCATAGGAGACAAATAATCTGGAAAGGGAGATAACTGGTAATAATTTGTTCTTCAGTAAAATTACAAACAATGGCAAGTCCTCATGGGAGACAAATAATCTGGAAAGGGGGATAACTGGTAATAATTTGTTCTTCAGTAAAATTACTAACAATGGCAAGTCCTCATGGGAGACAAATAATCTGGAAAGGGAGATAACTGGTAATAATTTGTTCTTCAGTAAAATTACACAAACAATGGGCAAGTCCTCATGGGAAACAAATAATCTGGAAAGGGAGATAACTGGTAATAACTTGTTCTTCAGTAAAATTACACAAACAATGGGCAATTCCTCATGGGAGACGAATAATCTGGAAAGGGGGATAACTGGTAATAACTTGTTCTTCAGTAAAATTACAAACAATAGCAAGTCCTCGTGGGAGACAAATAATCTGGAAAGGGGGATAACTGGTAATAATTTGTTCTTCAGTAAAATTACACAAACAATGGGCAAGTCCTCATGGGAGACAAATAATCTGGAAAGGGAGATAACTGGTAATAATTTGTTCTTCAGTAAAATTACAAACAATGGCAAGTCCTCATGGGAGACAAATAATCTGGAAAGGGAGATAACTTGTAATAACTTGTTCTTCAGTAAAATTACAAACAATGGGCAAGTCTTCATAGGAGACAAATAATCTGGAAAGGGAGATAACTGGTAATAATTTGTTCTTCAGTAAAATTACAAACAATGGGCAAGTCCTCATGGGAGACAAATAATCTGGAAAGGGAGATAACTTGTTCTTCAGTAAAATTACAAACAATGGGCAAGTCCTCATGGGAGACAAATAATCTGGAAAGGAAGATAACTGGTAATAATTTGTTCTTCAGTAAAATTACAAACAATGGGCAAGTCCTCGTGGGAGACAAATAATCTGGAAAGGGGGATAACTGGTAATAATTTGTTCTTCAGTAAAATTACAAACAATGGGCAAGTCCTCATGGGAGACAAATAATATAGAAAGGTGGATTATTCATTCTTTTTCTGTATGGAGTACAAAGTTTTGATATTTTGCTACATTTGTTTGTTTCCATTGGTATTTAACTAGAGCTTTGTCTAGCTAGTGTTCACATGCATATTTAACTAGAGCTACGTCTAGCCAGCACATTTCTCTTTCCTACAATTTTCATCAATTCTGTACTCATGTAGAATGGTTTCTCCGCACTCCCATCATTTCTCTCTAGGTCTTCCACTAAAAGATGAAGAAAAATTGAAAATCTTTAATTTACATACCTGTGTTGAAGATTTGGTATAGAATTCTGGTTCAAGTCATGCCAAAGACTTGAAAAATACATTTGTTTGGCACTATTGTGGCAATAAAAAAAGAGATTTGTCAGCTTTAAAGCAGTATAGCATGTGTAACAGGTTATTTAAATGTAACAATGTGCATGACATAGTTGACTCTTGCTAAAAATGGTATTAATTAGTCTATGTTGACTCACGTCATTGTAGCTACACACATTCAGAATAGTAATTACTACTTTATTACAGTCGCTGTTCAGGAGAAAAAACTGCAACTTAAAAAACTGACACAGAAACATGATTAGAATTAGTTTTGACCCCACTTTCCACAATTGTTCAGCTATATTGTGGTGCTGGAAAAAGAAGTATGAAAACTGACAAGTCTTGTCATCATTATTAAAATAACTACATGTATATAAATAATGTTTTTATTCATACATACATTTTTTAAAAGTATTTCTAAGTTAAAAAATATTTAAAAGTTTTATACTAATAATGTTTCAGTAAAGAAGAGAAACATTTATAACTTTTGACATATTTAGTCTTATTTAATTCTTAATCCTTACTTTATAAAAAACAAGACTACACCAACAATATATAATTCATATCTAGCACAATCATTTACATTTAGCACATACTCACAAAAGTACGGGTGACCTGATATCTAACAAAGTCATTCTTATAGAAACACAGGAAAACTCAAATCTAGCACAGTAGTACTTACAAAAGTACAGGTGACCTGATATCTAACAAAGTCATTCTTATAGAAACACAGGAAAACTCAAATCTAGCACAGTAGTACTTACAAAAGTACAGGTGACCTGATATCTAACAAAGTCATTCTTATAGAAACACAGGAAAACTCAAATCTAGCACAGTAGTACTTACAAAAGTACAGGTGACCTGATATCTAACAAAGTCATTCTTATAGAAACACAGGAAAACTCGAATCTAGCACAGTAGTACTTACAAAAGTACAGGTGACCTGATATCTAACAAAGTCATTCTTATAGAAACACAGGAAAACTCAAATCTAGCACAGTAGTACTTACAAAAGTACAGGTGACCTGATATCTAACAAAGTCATTCTTATAGAAACACAGGAAAAACTCAAATCTAGCACAGTAGTACTTACAAAAGCACAGGAAAAGTGTATCCACAGCCATTCCATATACATTGAAGAAACAGCTAGCTATGAAGTATGCTCCCAAAATGATCAGCTGAAACATGATAATTACAATACAGATATTATATATCATTCAAATAATTTAGTGTATTTGGACATATTTTAGACATACATGTACTTGCTGTTTATTTGGTGTTGTAATACACTGATTTTTATCCTTTTACTCCATTGTAAACCATACAGTTTACTGTCACTGGCTTATATGATACTCAATGATGTGTTATACTCCATTGTAAACCATACAGTTTACTGTCACTGGCTTATATGATACTCAATGATGTGTTATACTCCATTGTAAACCATACAGTTTACCTTCACTGTCTTATATGATACTCAATGATGTGTTATACACACTCAATTTGTACACCAAGTGATTTAATTATCTTGATTTCTTGTGTGTAATACCAACCCAGGCTGATCAGATGAACTTCTAAGCAAACAAGTGAGTGTTATGCACAACGAATTACAGCATTTGTTCTATATATTGTCAATTGTATGTTAGGCAAAGTAATTTCTGGAAAAAATCAATTTACGTTACAGCTAGATGGAAAATAACAAATGTTGATTGTATTCATCTAGCACACTGCATTTATTGAGGGGACTCGATGCCTACTGGTGCTACACCGTAACATACTTCCATAAAATTTACCACCACTAAAAGTACAGGGCTCCCAATACTCATTTGAGTTAGAGACAGATTAAGCTGGCAAGTAAATACAAACATGAAACAACTATCAAATACAGATAAATTAGTTAAAAAAAAATCAAAAGTAAAATGAGGAATGATACTTGATCAACATTGAGTTCATCTCTATTTAAACTCTACTCACCACAATTGGTACAACATAGAAGTTAAGGGACGGCTTGTAAGCATTCAGG
Source organism: Limnoperna fortunei (assembly GCA_944474755.1). Lineage (NCBI taxonomy): Eukaryota > Metazoa > Mollusca > Bivalvia > Mytilida > Modiolidae > Limnoperna > Limnoperna fortunei. The sequence continues at coordinate 30,426,336 of OX104116.1, read as the reverse complement.
AAAGTACTCACCACAATTGGTACAACATAGAAGTTAAGTGACGGCTTGTAAGCATTCAGGAAAGTACTCACCACAATTGGTACAACATAGAAGTTAAGGGACGGCTTGTAAGCATTCAGGAAAGTACTCACCACAATTGGTACAACATAGAAGTTAAGGGACGGCTTAGTAAGCATTCAGGAAAGTACTCACCACAATTGGTACAACATAGAAGTTAAGGGACGGCTTGTAAGCATTCAGGAAAGTACTCACCACAATTGGTACAACATAGAAGTTAAGGGACGGCTTGTAAGCATTCAGGAAAGTACTCACCATAATTGGTACAACATAGAAGTTAAGGGACGGCTTGTAAGCATTCAGGAAAGTACTCACCACAATTGGTACAACATAGAAGTTAAGGGACGGCTTGTAAGCATTCAGGAAAGTACTCACCACAATTGGTACAACATAGAAGTTAAGGGACGGCTTGTAAGCATTCAGGAAAGTACTCACGGCAATTGGTACAACATAGAAGTTAAGGGACGGCTTGTAAGCATTCAGGAAAGTACTCACCACAATTGGTACAACATAGAAGTTAAGGGATGGCTTGTAAGCATTCAGGAAAGTACTCACCACAATTGGTACAACATAGAAGTTAAGGGATGGCTTGTAAGCATTCAGAAAAGTACTCACCATAATTGGTACAACATAGAAGTTAAGGGACGGCTTGTAAGCATTCAGGAAAGTACTCACCACAATTGGTACAACATAGAAGTTAAGGGACGGCTTGTAAGAATTCATGAAAGTACTCACCACAATTGGTACAACATAGAAGTTAAGGGACGGCTTGTAAGCATTCAGGAAAGTACTCACCACAATTGATACAACATAGAAGTTAAGGGACGGCTTGTAAGCATTCAGGAAAGTACTCACCACAATTGGTACAACATAGAAGTTAAGGGACGGCTTGTAAGCATTCAGGAAAGTACTCACCACAATTGGTACAACATAGAAGTTAAGGGACGGCTTGTAAGCATTCAGGAAAGTACTCACCACAATTGGTACAACATAGAAGTTAAGGGACGGCTTGTAAGCATTCAGGAAAGTACTCACCACAATTGGTACAACATAGAAGTTAAGTGATGGCTTGTAAGCATTCAGGAAAGTACTCACCACAATTGGTACAACATAGAAGTTAAGGGACGGCTTGTAAGCATTCAGGAAAGTACTCACCACCATTGGTACAACATAGAAGTTAAGTGATGGCTTGTAAGCATTCAGGAAAGTACTCACCACAATTGGTACAACATAGAAGTTAAGGGATGGCTTGTAAGCATTCAGGAAAGTACTCACCACAATTGATACAACATAGAAGTTAAGGGACGGCTTGTAAGCATTCAGGAATGTACTCACCACAATTGGTACAACATAGAAGTTAAGGGATGGCTTGTAAGCATTCAGGAAAGTACTCACCATAATTGATACAACATAGAAGTTAAGGGACGGCTTGTAAGCATTCAGGAATGTACTCACCACCATTGGTACAACATAGAAGTTAAGTGATGGCTTGTAAGCATTCAGGAAAGTACTCACCACCATTGGTACAACATAGAAGTTAAGTGATGGCTTGTAAGCATTCAGGAAAGTACTCACCACAATTGGTACAACATAGAAGTTAAGGGATGGCTTGTAAGCATTCAGGAAAGTACTCACCATAATTGATACAACATAGAAGTTAAGGGACGGCTTGTAAGCATTCAGGAAAGTACTCACCACAATTGGTACAACATAGAAGTTAAGGGATGGCTTGTAAGCATTCAGGAATGTACTCACCACAATTGGTACAACATAGAAGTTAAGTGACGGCTTGTAAGCATTCAGGAAAGTACTCACCGCAATTGGTACAACATAGAAGTTCAGGGACGGCTTGTAAGCATTCAGGAAAGTACTCACCACAATTGATACAACATAGAAGTTAAGGGACGGCTTGTAAGCATTCAGGAAAGTACTCACCACAATTGATACAACATAGAAGTTAAGTGATGGCTTGTAAGCATTCAGGAAAGTACTCACCACAATTGGTACAACATAGAAGTTAAGGGACGGCTTGTAAGCATTCAGGAAAGTACTCACCACAATTGGTACAACATAGAAGTTAAGGGACGGCTTGTAAGCATTCAGGAAAGTACTCACCACCATTGGTACAACATAGAAGTTAAGGGACGGCTTGTAAGCATTCAGGAAAGTACTCACCATAATTGGTACAACATAGAAGTTAAGGGACGGCTTGTAAGAATTCATGAAAGTACTCACCACAATTGGTACAACATAGAAGTTAAGGGACGGCTTGTAAGCATTCAGGAAAGTACTCACCACAATTGGTACAACATAGAAGTTAAGGGATGGCTTGTAAGCATTCAGAAAAGTACTCACCACAATTGGTACAACATAGAAGTTAAGGGACGGCTTGTAAGCATTCAGGAAAGTACTCACCACAATTGGTACAACATAGAAGTTAAGGGACGGCTTGTAAGCATTCAGGAAAGTACTCACCTTAATTGGTACAACATAGAAGTTAAGTGACGGCTTGTAAGCATTCAGGAAAGTACTCACCACAATTGGTACAACATAGAAGTTAAGGGACGGCTTGTAAGCATTCAGGAAAGTACTCACCACAATTGGTACAACATAGAAGTTAAGGGACGGCTTGTAAGCATTCAGGAAAGTACTCACCACAATTGGTACAACATAGAAGTTAAGGGATGGCTTGTAAGCATTCAGGAATGTAATTCTCCCATCAAAGAAACAGAAGGCTAAGGCACCTGGAATATATGTAAAAATAAACACTTCTATTATAGAAGGACTTGTAATTGGTCTGTTCAGTTTGTGTAGAATAAACATAGTGTAGTAATTTGTAGACTACACTATTGAATTGTGTAGATGTCATGGGTAATTTGTAGACTACATCATTGAATGGTGTAGAGGTCATGGGTAATTTGTAGACTACATCATTGAATTGTGTACAGGTCATGGGTAATTTGTAGACTTCATCATTGAATTGTGTAGATGTCATGGGTAATTTGTAGACTACATCACTGAATTGTATAAAGGTCATGGGTAATTTGTAGACTACATCATTGAATTGTATAAAGGTCATGGGTAATTTGTAGACTACACCATTGAATTGTGTAAAGGTCATGGGTAATTTGTAGACTACATCACTGAATTGTATAAAGGTCATGGGTAATTTGTAGACTACATCATTGAATTGTGTAGAGGTCATTGGTAATTTGTAGACTACACCAATCATTTGTAGAATATACCATTGGATTGTCTAGAGATTGACTACATTGTTGGATTGTAATCTACATCATTGGATATTGTCGACATTACCATTGGATTGTAGACTACACTGTTGTATTGTCTAGAGGTTGTGGGTAATTTGTAGACTACACCATTGGATTGTGTAGAGGTCGTAGGTTAGATCCGCTTTTATGTGGTAATTTATAGACAACACTGTTGGATTGTGTAGAGGTCATGGGTTAGATCCGCTTTATGTGGTAATTTTTGTGACAACACCATTGAATTGTGCAGAGGTCGTGGGTTAGATCCACACTTTTAATCATATGAAAAAAACAATAACTGTAACTACTGGCTGAATCTGCTGTCAGCATTATGAATTCAGAAAAACAATACTGGTACTCAAAATATTACCAAAACATTTGTGTTGTAGCACTAAAACACAATGTTGCTCTATTTAAAAAATCAATGCAGGTAAACTGTAAGCGATGTACCTGAACATATATAGCTGCAGATTGCTGACAATGTAGGTTTCATAATCACTTGAAAAATTGTGTGTATACTCTAATAAACAAAATTTGAATTGTCATGGTGGCATGTGCAATGGGAGGGACACCAAACAAGATAATCATGACAACATAAAATATGTAGACATTTTTATCTTAAACATGAAATATTATTTCTATTTAAAATTTTAAAGTAATATTTATCACTGCTGATGTAAAGTAATAATGTACTGATCATATAATGTGGTATCAAAATCAAAATATTGGTATTATTCTATTGACCAATAAAAAGTACAAACCTGAACTCGCCACAACCACTAATATACCTATAAACAACAGGAAGTCTGTTACCTTGTCTAATACTACAACTCTGTAAACAAACAGAAGGTACAACTTGATTAGAAGTCTAGAACATTAAAGTTATTTTTCTGGGTGACTTATTAATGTTTATGCTCACCAAGCTTTTATCAGGATCAGTATAACCTAATTTAGGCCACTCTATTTTATTTTAAAAGATAAATTTTACCATATTTGATTTTGTTTGTTTGTTTTAAAAGAGTTTAAAAACACTTTCAGCAATTTATAGTGTCCTGTTTCTATTGTGGGAGGATGCTGGAGCACAGGTGAAAAAACCCACTACCTTCATTAGGAAAATTTGTCAATTAAAATTGGAGTTTAGTACACCCTGCATGCAGAGATATTAAAACCTGCAATCTCAACATTGATGGGAACATGATTAATTGTAGGCTACCTTAACAACTCAGCCACCTAGACCCCCTATAATACTTGAAATAAAGCATTAGTAAGATCTACATAAACTAAAATTCTTTAGCATTATTTGCCATACCTGTTGTAACAGTAAAAAGAAAATAGAAGCAAATACAATATGAAAAGTAAGCTTCATTGAGAATTTCACTTTATTATGTGAGTCTTATGAGTTACCCTTCTCTTAGCACTTCCTATTTCCTGCAACTAATGTTTAAATATTATTTTATCCTTTTTGCAGAGATTTACCCCCCCCCCCCCACCTTTACCTTAATATATATTATCTACAGCATGATTAATTTTCTACCATTTAAAACAGCAACATTTATTTTTTTTTTTATTTGTGATGTATATTTACCCCCATTTGTTTGTATAATTTCTTTCCCTTTGGCCATTTGCATATCACCAATAAGCTTTCTTTTTAATTATGCCCATAACCTGGGACAGAATGAACAAGCTTGTTGTTAGTTTGAAAGATATTATGTATACGATATTGAGCTTGACATGCATCTTTATACCAAAAAGTGTAAATAAGCCCCTTAGGCAAATAAATGTAGCAGATCAGTTACTATTAGCAAAAGGTTCATTGTAATACCTGAAATAAGACTGGCCATCTTAATACAATATCAAAAAATGTTGTTAAATTCCATTATATTTATCTCTTAAGAATTTGAGTCAAAACACCCCATTGTCAAAACGCCCCCTACCAAAACGCCCCCACCAAAACGCCCCCATTTTCCAAACGACCCAAATTAAAAAATGCAAATTAAAAAGAAAAAAACACTAAGTTAAACTGAATAATTTTATTGTGGATAAGAATATAAACTTACAAAGAATGTACAGTTTCAAATTATTATGTGCAAGCATTACTGAATGTGTTAATAGTCAGTAGGAGCATATATAGCAATAGCATATAATACGAAAATATATACCTTTATGACAGTAAGAGAATATTTCAGCGTGTGTTTGAGTCCGAACAGAGCGTTCACATATAGTACACGAAGAATCCATGATTTTAGATATAGAAGTGAAAACGGACTGTCTTATATAAGTTTTCTATCATAATTATTGATTTTAATTGGAATACTTTGATTTAACCTATCAAAAAATGTCTTGCAGATATTCCCAACCTCCGAAGTTTTAATAACATTTCTATTGTTTTAAGAATCTACTCTGTTACTGTCTTATTTGTATTCCAGTATGGCTGGAGTAAAACACAATCTGTTATGCATACATTATTTTATAGATGCATACCGTTGTGTTAATCATCATCAAAGCAATGACCTACCTGATTAAGTAACCTTTTGTTTTGTTGATGGGCAATCAGTGAAGATGTTTCATTCATCTCGGAATCAGATATTTACTATTATAATGTACATGTATAATATATTCACAAATATATATATATTTGAATTTGTTTTAGCAAAAAACGGGGGCGTTTTGGAAAATGGGGCGTTTTGGAAAATGGGGGCGTTTTGACAATGAAGCGTTTTGACCTGCACCCTCTCTTAATTATCCTCCTTACTTGCCTATGAATCTCGTGCATTATCAGCCTTATCGGACATTATGTTGGTGAATTATTGACCATTGAACCAACTATTTTATATTGGTGAATTATTGCAAACCTACCTGACTATATTTATTACCTGACTTTATATTGGTGAATTACTGCCCACTTACCTGACCATATTTATTACCTTGTTTATATTGATAAATAGCCAGAATAAACCCAATTTATCAATATAAGCAAGGAAAGAAATATAGGCAGGTAAGTGGGCATTAATTAATCAATTTAAAATGTTGGAATAGCCATAAGACACTGATAAATTATTGTCCACTTACCTGACTATATTTCGTAAGATCAACATGAAGGCATTCTTTGCTGAAGTGCAGAAATTTTTTCCATGAGCTGCTATCTGTAAAAGTTGATATCCTGTTAAACTTACAAAATGTAAAAAAGTATGTGAGTGTTTGTGTACTGCCATCATTGTATAATGTAAATATTTTAGATTATTGCTAAGAAAATTTGTATTGGTTAATCCAGATATTGTATGTTTGATAATTTCAATAAACGAACTCTCAATCAAAGCCAGTGATAAAGCATGCTTAGACAATTAGTAATAAAATACTAATGTACTATGTCTAGTATTCTCAATACAATCTAGTCTTGATTTCTTAAAAAAAAATGCTAAGTTGAAGTTAAAATCCCTGCTATTGTTGTCAGTAAACCTCAATATTTGTGTTTATAGCTACTTTTAAGAATTAGATATCTATAATGATCAGAAATAATATACGCAAACAATTTATAATATTCAATCTTTATTGTTTTAAAATGTTGCAATATATAGTAGTTGTACAAAATGGAGGAAACAGATAACTTCTCCTAATTAGACCAACACCTGTCAACCTTAGTACATATTGCATGTATAACCATGATGTAAGAAGTAATTATCATGATAATGCAACTAATTATCTCATGTCAAAGTGACAGTTAAATGGTGGAAATTTAAGGTATTAAAACAAACAGAATGATTGTTTTTATATAATTGACCATGTAAAAAATGACTTTTTTGGACGTTTGACCAAAAGTTAATCTGACATTTTAGTGTAAATTTCGTTCATGTATGGTAAATATAACATTTTCAGACCTTTGGTCTGATCTTATTAGTTCATTTCATAAACTTCTCAAATTAAAAAATTTTCAACAATCTGATTGGTCAATATTGGTGTTGAGGCTTTAAAAGAAAAAATGTTTTATGAAATTAGACCCAGAATAGGAAAATATAACTTTTCTTTCTGATATTGTTAGATGACCTTTATACTTATGTCAAGCAAAATCTGTATTTATTCAACAAGCTATCTCGTATACTTTAACTTACACTAAAAATTTTTCTGTATGAGATATCTCATTAAATATATAAAAAGCATCATATTGTGGTGAAACATTTAACTATAAGCGAAAATGAGACCGGTCTTATGGAATGATTGACATCATAAAGGCAATTAAAATACCATTATTACCGTCTCCCATGGGAGACAGTATACATAGTCAAATGATGAACAGTATACAATTTTGATATATTTTTGTGATTGTAATCAGTATTTTTGTGTAGTAATGTTAAGTTCCACATACTGACTTCTATTTCATTCAGTGCATTGTTCAGTTAACAATTAAACGATAAGCAATGCACTAAATTTCCCTTCTTTTAAAGCTGTTTGGGAAAAAACTGATATTTCCTGTATCTTTATTTTCGTTCTTATATTGATGTAAATAGAACATCATATATTTTTACCACTCATTTTGAACATTTTTTCAGGGAGTCCATTTTTGTTTAATTATTTTTCAAAAACCATGTGTGAAGTGACGACAGTTATTTAAATCTCTTACGCACCATTGGTTAATAGTTTAATGTTAACAATGTCCTTAAAAGGTACATTAAGCTTACCTATCCTACAAATAAATAACAAACAACAGATACTTTAATAATACACATAAAAATGATCAAATACAGAAATGGTCGGATTTCGTTAAACAGGAAGTAGGTGAGCGACAGACCTGAAATCAAATCATACGTTATGGTAGGCCATGCTGATGCTGCAAACCTAATTTCAAGAGAATGTGATTAGTAGTTGCTGAGAAAACTGTAACGAAAATTTTCTACCATTTTACATTAATGTTAAAAATTAACGAAGTCCGTTAACAGGAAATAGTTGAGAGACAGACCTGAAGTCGAATCCCACGTTATGGGAGGCCATGCTGCATACCAAATTTCAAGAGGCTGTGATTAGTAGTTGCTGAGAAAACTGTTACGAAAATATTTTCCCAGCCTGCATGCCACCAGCCAGCCTGCCCGATTAATACCCTGATTTTCACTCCGTGAAATCTGGCCAAAAATGGGAGTTGCAGCTAAGAGACAGTTAACTTTTTAGAAAAGCTAAACTTGATATGCATATCAAATATTTGGTCTACTTATTAAATGTGGTTTCAAACAGAGGTCTATAATACATCAACATTTTCACATTGTTTCTGCAAAAAGACCAAATGTAGAAAGATTTCTCTTATATTGCAGTGGTTTATTTGTCACTTACCATGATGTAAGCATTCTTGTTCAAAAACTTCATAAACTTTTCTAAACACCAAAAACAACATTTCAAACACCTGAAATAAAAAAGAACAGTAGAGTACAAACTCATATTTATTCATCCTTCATATGTTGCAAGTTAAAAACAATAAATTTCACTACCAACTAACGCTGAAATCATAGCAAAAAGATTTCTTTAAAAAATCATCTTAAAGTCCTTATATAGGTTTTGGTTTGAGATTATGTCTGTTAGATGACTGAAATCTTTATATTGAGTCATTGTAACATTTTAACATGGAGGACAGGGGTAAATTAAGATTACGGTAACACTAAATTTAACTTGATATGGCACAAACTGTTGAAGTATTCATTTTTCAGGCTAATAAAATTTCAGGTCAATTTTCAAATTGAAAAACTTTCTATTTTTTGGTAGTCATCTTGGATCGATAATAGGCCTTCAAAGTAATGATTCTCCATATCAAATTTGGTACATATTGACCCAGTGTTTCAAAAGAGAAGATCACAATGTAAGACATGAACAAACTTTCGATATTGATGACTATAGCTCACACAACCTTTTCATATTTGATATTTAATCTCATGATAAGCATAAGCTAGGTCTGTCTAATTTGTCATAATATATACTATATATTTACAAAAGTTGTTAAAAGTACTAACTTCAGAAAGAATTTTGCTACAGGATTTTCTGATCCTTTGAGTTTGTGGTCAAAATATTCCAGTATGACTCTGATTATCTGTATAATGGCAATGATCAAGGAGCCAAATGCCAGGGATCCAATATGGTATCTGTAATTAAATATACGTACAGAATAAAACATAACTCTATTTCACACAAAATAAAAAAGAAAAACATTAAGTAAATATTTATCAATGTCTTAAATAGTCATTGTGCTGTAGTTCTTTCATCACCAAATTGACTAATAAGAAATTTTCCATGGAGTTCCCTCCCCTGTCGCACTGTTTATAACTCCTCTTTAATATTACTATATGAGGTTTTGAACTATGACAATATTCTTTATCCATTAATCTTGTTGTAAGGGCTAGGTGACATCCATGATTTATTTAAACACCTATTAAAATAGAACCATTTTCTTGTTATGGTAGATACCAAACTCTTTGGGACATCTTGAAGGTCCAACATCTTTAAAAGAAAAAAATATTTTAAAATGTAATTTATTTCTTTATTATTTTAAATGATGTAATTCAAATGATAAAAGTATGTCATTTTTTGTTTCATTGTTGTTTTATGATTTCTTGGGGAGAGGAAGACAGAGTACCAGGTGACCACATAGTTCTTGGGGAGAGGAAGACAGAGTACCAGGTGACCACATAGTTCTTGGGGAGAGGAAGACAGAGTACCAGGTGACCACATAGTTCTTGGGGAGAGGAAGACAGAGTACCAGGTGACCACATAGTAACTAGGGGAGAGGAAGACAGAGTACCAGGTGACCACATAGTTCTTGGGGAGAGGAAGACAGAGTACCAGGTGACCACATAGTAACTAGGGGAGAGGAAGACAGAGTACCAGGTGACCACATAGTTCTTGGGGAGAGGAAGACAGAGTACCAGGTGACCACATAGTTCTTGGGGAGAGGAAGACAGAGTACCAGGTGACCACATAGTTCTTGGGGAGAGGAAGACAGAGTACCAGGTGACCACATAGTTCTTGGGGAGAGGAAGACAGAGTACCAGGTGACCACATAGTTCTTGGGGAGAGGAAGACAGAGTACCAGGTGACCACATAGTTCTTGGGGAGAGGAAGACAGAGTACCAGGTGACCACATAGTTCTTGGGGAGAGGAAGACAGAGTACCAGGTGACCACATAGTTCTTGGGGAGAGGAAGACAGAGTACCAGGTGACCACATAGTTCTTGGGGAGAGGAAGACAGAGTACCAGGTGACCACATAGTTCTTGGGGAGAGGAAGACAGAGTACCAGGTGACCACATAGTTCTTGGGGAGAGGAAGACAGAGTACCAGGTGACCACATAGTTCTTGGGGAGAGGAAGACAAGTAGTACCAGGTGACCACATAGTTCTAGGGGAGAGGAAGACAGAGTACCAGGTGACCACATAGTAACTAGGGGAGAGGAAGACAGAGTACCAGGTGACCACATAGTAACTAGGGGAGAGGAAGACAGAGTACCAGGTGACCACATAGTAACTAGGGGAGAGGAAGACAGAGTACCAGATGACCACATAGTAACTAGGGGAGAGGAAGACAGAGTACCAGGTGACAACATAGTAACTAGGGGAGAGGAAGACAGAGTACCAGGTGACCACATAGTAACTAGGGGAGAGGAAGACAGAGTACCAGGTGACCACATAGTAATTAGGGGAGAGGAAGACAGAGTACCAGGTGACCACATAGTAACTAGGGGAGAGGAAGACAGAGTACCAGGTGACCACATAGTAACTAGGGGAGAGGAAGACAGAGTACCAGGTGACCACATAGTAACTAGGGGAGAGGAAGACAGAGTACCAGGTGACCACATAGTAACTAGGGGAGAGGAAGACAGAGTACCAGGTGACCACATAGTAACTAGACACATAACTACTGCCTGTAGCGGAGGCTGTTAAACCAGAATACCACACAAAAGTAAATATTCACCGAAGACATCAGGTTCAGTACAGAATAGATTGAAATAACTTATATATATTATCCAATAAAAACTTCCGATTTTTGTATGAAGTATATATAATTATTGCAATAGTACAAATACCTTAAAGACCTCCATAGTGAGCCTGCCAATGGAAACATTGGTAAATCAGCTGGTTTAAAGAATGTCCAATAATAAGAAGCAAATGCTCCAGCTAGTATCATCTGTCCCAGAGCTATACAGAAGTTGATCATCCAGAACAACATGAACAGATTGTAGATCTGTGTGTACAATACAAAACTGAAAATAAACAGCTAAGGATAAAATATTTGTATAACCAGGGGGTTTGAGGATGGCAGAAGATTAAAATATATTTTACTTACTATGAGAAATTAACCATGTATTAAAAAAAAGCAAAAAAAGTTGTAGGCACTTGCTGACAGAGCTTTAATGTAGCTACGACACTGACAGTGCTATAATGTAGCTAAGACACTGACAGTGCTATAATGTAGCTATGACACTGACAGTGCTATAATGTAGCTGAGACACTGACAGTGTTATAATGTAGCTACGACACTGACAGTGTTATAATGTAGCTATGACACTGACAGTGTTATAATGTAGCTACGACACTGACAGTGCTATAATGTAGCTAGGACACTGACAGTGCTATAATGTAGCTACAACACTGACAGTGCTATAATGTAGCTAGGACACTGACAGTGCTATAATGTAGCTAGGACACTGACAGTGCTATAATGTAGCTGAGACACTGACAGTGCTATAATGTAGCTACAACACTGACAGTGCTATAATGTAGCTAGGACACTGACAGTGCTATAATGTAGCTAGGACACTGACAGTGCTATAATGTAGCTGAGACACTGACAGTGCTATAATGTAGCTAGGACACTGACAGTGCTATAATGTAGCTACGACACTGACAGTGCTATAATGTAGCTACGACACTGACAGTGCTATAATGTAGCTACAACACTGACAGTGCTATAATGTAGCTACGACACTGACAGTGCTATAATGTAGCTACGACACTGACAGTGCTATAATGTAGCTACGACACTGACAGTGCTATAATGTAGCTAGGACACTGACAGTGCTATAATGTAGCTAGGACACTGACAGTGCTATAATGTAGCTACGACACTGACAGTGCTATAATGTAGCTACAACAATGACAGTGCTATAATGTAGCTAAGACACTGACAGTGCTATAATGTAGCTAGGACACTGACAGTGCTATAATGTAGCTAGGACACTGACAGTGCTATAATGTAGCTAGGACACTGACAGTGCTATAATGTAGCTAAGACACTGACAGTGCTATAATGTAGCTACGACACTGACAGTGCTATAATGTAGCTATGACACTGACAGTGCTATAATGTAGCTACGACACTGACAGTGTTATAATGTAGCTACGACACTGACAGTGCTATAAGGTAGCTAGGACACTGACAGTGCTATAATGTAGCTACGACACTGACAGTGCTATAATGTAGCTAGGACACTGACAGTGCTATAATGTAGCTAGGACACTTGACAGTGCTATAATGTAGCTGAGACACTGACAGTGCTATAATGTAGCTATGACACTGACAGTGCTATAATGTAGCTTAGACACTGACAGTGTTATAATGTAGCTATGACACTGACAGCGCTGTAATGTAGCTAGGACACTGACAGTGCTATCATGTAGCCACGACACTGACAGTGCTATAATGTAGCTAGGACACTGACAGTGCTATAATGTAGCTAGGACACTGACAGTGCTATAATGTAGCTAAGACACTGACAGTGCTATAATGTAGCTACGACACTGACAGTGCTATAATGTAGCTAGGACACTGACAGTGCTATAATGTAGCTACGACACTGACAGTGCTATAATGTAGCTACAACACTGACAGTGCTATAATGTATCTCTGACACTGACAGTGCTATAATGTAGCTACGACACTGACAGTGCTATACTGTAGCTACGACACTGATGGTGCTCTAATGTAGCTAGGACATTGACAGTGCTATAATGTAGCTAGGACACTGACAGTGCTATAATGTAGCTGAGACACTGACAGTGCTATAATGTAGCTACGACACTGACAGTGCTATAATGTAGCAAAGACACTGACAGTGCTATAATGTAGCTATGACACTGACAGTGCTGCAATGTAGCTAGGACACTGACAGTGCTATAATGTAGCTACGACACTGACAGTGCTATAATGTAGCTACGACACTGACAGTGCTATAATATAGCTAGGACACTGACAGTGCTATAATGTAGCTAAGACACTGACAGTGCTATAATGTAGCTATGACACTGACAGTGCTGTAATGTAGCTAGGACACTGACAGTGCTATAATGTAGCTACGACACTGACAGTGCTATAATGTAACTACAACACTGACAGTGCTATAATGTAGCTGAAACACTGACAGTGCTATAATGTTGCTATGACACTGACAGTGCTGTAATGTAGCTAGGACACTGACAGTGCTGTAATGTAGCTAGGACACTGACAGTGCTATAATGTAGCTACGACACTGACAGTGCTATAATGTAGCTACGACACTGACAGTGCTATAATGTAGCTACGACACTGACAGTGCTATAATGTAGCTACGACACTGACAGTGCTATAATGTAGCTACGACACTGACAGTGCTATAATGTAGCTACGACACTGACAGTGCTATAATGTAGCTATGACACTGACAGTGCTATAATGTAGCTGAGACACTGACAGTGCTATAATGTAGCTACGACACTGACAATGCTATAATGTAGCTATGATACTGACAGTGCTATAATGTAGCTACGACACTGACAGTGCTATAATGTAGCTATGACACTGACAGTGCTATAATGTAGCTACGACACTGACAGTGCTATAATGTAGCTATGACACTGACAGTGCTATAATGTAGCTACGACACTGACAGTGCTATAATGTATCTCTGACACTGACAGTGCTATAATGTAGCTACGACACTGACAGTGCTATAATGTAGCTACGACACTGACAGTGCTATAATGTAGCTACGACACTGACAGTGCTATAATGTATCTCTGACACTGACAGTGCTATAATGTAGCTACGACACTGACAGTGCTATAATGTAGCTACGACACCGACAGTGCTATAATGTAGCTACGACACTAACAGTGCTAAAATGTAACTAAGACATTTACAGTGCTATAATGTAGCTACGGCACTGACAGTGCTATAATGTAGCTAGGACACTGACAGTGCTATAAAGTAGCTACGACACTGACAGTGCTATAATGTAGCTAAAATGCAGACAGTGCTATAATGTAGCTATGACACTGACAGTGCAATAATGTAGCTATGACACTGACAGTGCTATAATGTAGCTAGGACACTGACAGTGTTATAATGTAGCTAGGACACTGACAGTGCTATAATGTAGCTACGACACTGACAGTGCTATAACATAGCTACGACACTGACAGTGCTATAATGTAGCTACGACACTGACAGTGCTATAATGGAGCTACGACACTGACAGTGCTATAATGTAGCTACGACACTGACAGTGCTATAATGTAGCTACGACACTGACAGTGCTGTAATGTAGCTACAACACTGACAGTGCTGTAATGTAGCTACGACACTGACAGTGCTATAACATAGCTACGACACTGACAGTGCTGTAATGTAGCTACAACACTGACAGTGCTGTAATGTAGCTACGACACTGACAGTGCTATAATGGAGCTACGACACTGACAGTGCTATAATGTAGCTACGACACTGACAGTGCTATAATGTAGCTACGACACTGACAGTGCTGTAATGTAGCTACAACACTGACAGTGCTGTAATGTAGCTACGACACTGACAGTGCTATAACATAGCTACGACACTGACAGTGCTATAATGTAGCTATGACACTGACAGTGCTATAATGTAGCTAGGACACTGACAGTGTTATAATGTAGCTAGGACACTGACAGTGCTATAATGTAGCTACGACACTGACAGTGCTATAACATAGCTACGACACTGACAGTGCTATAACATAGCTACGACACTGACAGTGCTATAATGTAGCTACGACACTGACAGTGCTGTAATGTAGCTACAACACTGACAGTGCTATAAAGTAGCTACGACACTGACAGTGCTATAATGTAGCTAAAATGCAGACAGTGCTATAATGTAGCTATGACACTGACAGTGCAATAATGTAGCTATGACACTGACAGTGCTATAATGTAGCTAGGACACTGACAGTGTTATAATGTAGCTAGGACACTGACAGTGCTATAATGTAGCTACGACACTGACAGTGCTATAACATAGCTACGACACTGACAGTGCTATAATGTAGCTACGACACTGACAGTGCTATAATGTAGCTACGACACTGACAGTGCTATAATGGAGCTACGACACTGACAGTGCTATAATGTAGCTAAAATGCAGACAGTGCTATAATGTAGCTATGACACTGACAGTGCAATAATGTAGCTATGACACTGACAGTGCTATAATGTAGCTAGGACACTGACAGTGTTATAATGTAGCTAGGACACTGACAGTGCTATAACGTAGCTACGACACTGACAGTGCTATAACATAGCTACGACACTGACAGTGCTATAATGTAGCTACGACACTGACAGTGCTATAATGTAGCTACGACACTGACAGTGCTATAATGGAGCTACGACACTGACAGTGCTATAATGTAGCTACGACACTGACAGTGCTATAATGTAGCTACGACACTGACAGTGCTATAATATAGCTAGGACACTGACAGTGCTAAATGTAGCTACGACACTGACAGTGCTATAATGTAGCTACGACATTGACAGTGCTATAATGTAGCTACGACACTGACAGTGCTATAATGTATCTCTGACACTGACAGTGCTATAATGTAGCTACGACACTGACAGTGCTATAATGTAGCTACGACACTGACAGTGCTATAATGTAGCTACGACACTGACAGTGCTATAATGTAGCTACGACACTGACAATGCTATAATGTAACTACAACAATGACAGTGCTATAATGTAGCTACGACACTGACAGTGCTATAATGTAGCTACGACACTGACAGTGCTATAATATAGCTAGAACACTGACAGTGCTAAATGTAGCTACGACACTGACAGTGCTATAATGTAGCTACGACATTGACAGTGCTATAATGTAGCTACGACACTGACAGTGCTATAATGTATCTCTGACACTGACAGTGCTATAATGTAGCTACGACACTGACAGTGCTATAATGTAGCTACGACACTGACAGTGCTATAATGTAGCTACGACACTGACAGTGCTATAATGTAGCTACGACACTGACAGTGCTATAATGTAGCTACGACACTGACATTGCTATAATGTAGCTACGACACTGACAATGCTATAATGTAACTACAACAATGACAGTGCTATAATGTAGCTACGACACTGACAGTGCTATAATGTAGCTACGACACTGACAGTGCTAAAATGTAACTAAGACATTTACAGTGCTATAATGTAGCTATGGCACTGACAGTGCTGTAATGTAGCTACAACACTGACAGTGCTATAAAGTAGCTACGACACTGACAGTGCTATAATGTAGCTATGACACTGACAGTGCTATAATGTAGCTAAAATGCAGACAGTGCTATAATGTAGTTAACAGTGCTATGTAGCAACAACACTGACACTGACAGTGCTATAACGTAGCTACGACACTGACAGTGCTATAATTTAGCTACAACACTGACAGTGCTATAATGTAGCTACGACACTGACAGTGCTATAATTTAGCTACAACACTGACAGTGCTATAATGTAGCTACGACACTGACAGTGCTATAATGTAGCTAAAATGCAGACAGTGCTATAATGTAGTTAACAGTGCTATGTAGCAACAACACTGACACTGACAGTGCTATAACGTAGCTACGACACTGACAGTGCTATAATTTAGCTACAACACTGACAGTGCTATAATGTAGCTACGACACTGACAGTGCTATAATTTAGCTACAACACTGACAGTGCTATAATGTAGCTACAACACTGACAGTGCTATAATGTAGCTAGGACATTGACAGTGCTATAATGTAGCTACGACACTGACAGTGCTATAATGTAGCTAAGACACTGACAGTGCTATAATGTAGCTACGACACTGACAGTGCTGTAATGTAGCTACAACACTGACAATGCTATAATGTAGCTAGGACACTGACAGTGCTATAATGTAGCTACAACACTGACAGTGCTATAATGTAGCTAGGACATTGACAGTGCTATAATGTAGCTACGACACTGACAGTGCTATAATGTAGCTACGACACTGACAGTGCTATAATGTAGCTACGACACTGACAATGCTATAATGTAGCTACGACACTTACAGTGCTATAATGTAGCTAAGACACTGACAGTGCTATAATGTAGCTACGACACTGACAGTGCTGTAATGTAGCTACAACACTGACAGTGCTATAATGTAGCTGAGACACTGACAGTGCTATAATGTAGCTAAGACACTGACAGTGCTATAAAGTAGCTACGACACTGACAGTGCTATAATGTAGCTATGACACTGACAGTGCTATAATGTAGCTACGACACTGACAGTGCTATAATGTAGCTATGACACTGACAGTGCTATAAAGTAGCTACGACACTGACAGTGCTATAATGTAGCTATGACACTGACAGTGCTATAAAGTAGCTACGACACTGACAGTGCTATAATGTAGCTACGACACTGACAATGCTATAATGTAGCTACGACACTTACAGTGCTATAATGTAGCTAAGACACTGACAGTGCTATAATGTAGCTACGACACTGACAGTGCTATAATGTAGCTACGACACTGACAGTGCTATAATGTAGCTACGACACTGACAATGCTATAATGTAGCTACAACACTGACAGTGCTATAAAGTAGCTACAACACTGACAGTGTTATAATGTAGCTACGACACTGACAGTGCTATAATGTAGCTATGACACTGACAGTGCTATAATGTAGCTAAAATGCAGACAGTGCTATAATGTAGTTAACAGTGCTATGTAGCAACAACACTGACACTGACAGTGTTATAATGTAGCTACGACACTGACAGTGCTATAATGTAGCTGAGACACTGACAGTACTATAATGTAGCTGAGACACTGACAGTGCTATAAAGTAGCTACGACACTGACAGTGCTATAATGTAGCTACGACACTGACAGTGCTATAATGTAGCTACGACACTGACAGTACTATAATGTAGCTACGACACTGACAGTGCTATAATGTAGCTACGACACTGACAGTACTATAATGTAGCTGAGACACTGACAGTGCTATAAAGTAGCTACGACACTGACAGTGCTATAATGTAGCTATGACACTGACAGTGCTATAAAGTAGCTATGACACTGACAGTGCTATAATGTAGCTACGACACTGACAGTGCTATAAAGTAGCTATGACACTGACAGTGCTATAAAGTAGCTACGACACTGACAGTGCTATAATGTAGCTATGACACTGACAGTGCTATAAAGTAGCTACGACACTGACAGTACTATAATGTAGCTAAGACACTGACAGTGTTATAAAGTAGCTACGACACTGACAGTACTATAATGTAGCTATGACACTGACAGTGCTATAAAGTAGCTACGACACTGACAGTACTATAATGTAGCTGAGACACTGACAGTACTATAATGTAGCTATGACACTGACAGTGCTATAATGTAGCTGAGACACTGACAGTGCTATAATGTAGCTAGGACACTGACAGTGCTATAATGTAGCTACGACACTGACAGTACTATAATGTAGCTACGACACTGACAGTACTATAATGTAGCTATGACACTGACAGTGCTATAAAGTAGCTACGACACTGACAGTACTATAATGTAGCTGAGACACTGACAGTACTATAATGTAGCTAAGACACTGACAGTACTATAATGTAGCTACGACACTGACAATGCTATAATGTAACTACAACACTGACAGTGCTATAATGTAGCTACGACACTGACAGTGCTATAGTGTAGCTAAGACATTTACAGTGCTATAATGTAGCTACGACACTGACAGTGCTATAATGTAGCTGAGACACTGACAGTGCTATAATGTAGCTACGACACTGACAGTGCTATAAGGTAGCTACGACACTGACAGTGCTATAAAGTAGCTACGACACTGACAGTGCTATAGTGTAGCTAAGACATTTACAGTGCTATAATGTAGCTACGACACTAGATCCCTAATCTACATAAATAAGAAATGACTATACAGTATACACAATATATCCTTATGTTTTGTCTCTGACACACAATCAAAATAGGTTTGTTATGATGGAATTACCATTATAACATGATATTTGTATGTATAATAAAGACATAACATAAAATATATCTATCCAAGCATTTAAGAAATGGCAGTACTTAGAAATTATTTTAACAATGAAAAGTGTTTGCTGGTTCAATATAAGACATTAAAATTTTATTTTATACATTAATAGCTCCATTCAAAATTTTGAACAGAAATGTGGAAAGAAAAGTAAAAAGATAGATATCTCCTGCTTAACTTTATAATATTTTCTTGATGGAAAAAATCTAATATTAAAATAATAATTTTAATCCTCAACTAGCTTTTAATCTTTTTTAAACTGAATATTTCTTACTTCTCTTCTTGATTCTTTAAGAAAGTACAAAATTCACTGTCTGTCTGGTTGGCCTGTAAATAAATTTATAAATAACTTGATAGTAAATGGATAATGATGGTGTTCCTAAGTTTCAATTATAGGGTTTTTATTCATTTTGCTGATAAAATAGCATTTCAACTTTATCATAGTAGGCCATCATGATAGATGTCATCTTGTTGGTAAGTAATGTTCATTTTTAAATATATTTTATCAGTTTTTACAATTTGTCATCGGCCTAACCCTTTATTATCTATGAGTTTGTGCCTAGAAAATTATTATTTTTTATTTATTTATTTATTTATTAATTAATACATTATTTATTATCATTATTAATTGGAAATTCAAATTTTTTATGGATTGTATGGGGAAGTCGAAAAAAGAACAAATTTTTACATATATAAATTATGTTCAACAAAATTTTCTTAAAAATATTGACAGGAATAATACTTATGTTTTATTCATGCATTCATATATGTCCGCTTTTTACTAACAGAACAGGATACATGAGATATTTATAGAGTTGGGAAGCAACATATGCCAAAGATAGATATGTTAAAGCCCTTGACAAGCACATTATTACAAATACCATATAATGGATATCTTAAAATGTAAGAACATGTATGATTTACCAATATTAATTAATTTTTTTTTAAAATACAAAAATTTGAGATCATTTTAATACTTTATTATTGAAATATCTCTCCCCCAAGGTTATAAGAATCACATTACAGCTTAGTATCTACCCACACCAACTACATACAAGTGAAAATTTTCTTTAGCTCAGTTGTTATAGCCATGGTTTACTGGCTTACAGTGTGAGATATTCCAGATTCAGATGGGGACATGGCATTTTTTATGAACAAATTTGATCTACTTTTAATATGCCCCGGTACTTATATTCATCACCTAGGGTTAATTTTAAATAATTCATCATTTATTTCTATTTTTAGGCATCAATTGGTTTTAATCTTCAAACACACCAACAATCTCTTAAATTTGATTGAAGGCCTTATTATAGTACTAAAAGGTCCCTGTAATCAATGAGAATAAACATAAAAAATTTATGATATTTTCTATATATGATTTCAGTTTTGTATATATCTCTTACTGTTGTATCTTTACAAACTTCTCCAAAGAATGCTGCAGTAGCACTAGTTATGACATCATATTTCCATGTGCCGTTAGGATAGGCATATACTGATTTATTGCTAAAATTAAATGTCTTGGCTCGTCCTGTGGAGGCTAGAAATCTGAAGAATAAGTTAAGGACAGTTGTTATTCATACATTACTTACCATATGTAGGATTTATCTCCCCTGATTGCAGGGTAGTTTTTATATTATTATTCTTTGTGGTTTAGTGTGTCTATTGTTAGTATGGCTTCTGTGATGAGTGGCAGTAGCTGGGGAGCATTAAATTTGGTAATAAAAAGTTAAAAACAAAATTATAGTTCTATTGTAATTAATTGACCATACCAAGCTATGCCATTTGTATTAATTCAGGTACTATACTAATAAGTGGGGGACAGATTATCTATGAACAAGAGAGGAGGCAGATGCCACTGATTTGATTGTAATAGGAAGATTGTAATACTCCTACGTTGGAATTTTATAAACACAAACATAACATATGTACAGTCTGCAGTTAGATATGTCACCATAGTAACTGCCTGCTGTTAGACATGTCACCATAGTAACAGTCTGCTGTTAGATATGTCACCATAGTAATTGTCTGCAGTAAGATATGTCACCATAGTAACTGTCTGCTGTTAGATATGTCACCATAGTAACTGTCTGTAGTTAGGCATGTCACCATAGTAACTGTCTGTAATTGGACATGTCACTATAGTAACAGTCTGTAGTTAGACATGTCACCATAGTAAGTGTCTGCAGTTAGACATTACACCATAGTAACAGTCTGTAGTTAGACATTTCACCATAGTAACAGTCTGCAATTATACACTTCACTATAGTAACTGTCTGCAGTTAGACATTTCACCTAAGTAACAGTCTTTAGTTAGACATTTCACCATAGTAGCAGTCTGTTATTAGGCATTTCACATAAGTATCTGTCTGCAGTTAGACCTTTCACCATAGAAGCAGTCTGGTCTGCAGTTAGACATGTCACCATATTCTCAGTGTAGTTAGACATGTCACTATAGTAACAGTCTGCAGTTAGACATTTCACCATAGAAACAATCTGCACTAAGACATGTCACCATAGTAACAGTCTGCAGTTAGACATTTCACCATAGTAACAGACTGCACTAAGACATGTCACCATAGTAACAGTCTGCAGTTAGACATTTCACCATAGTAACAGACTGCACTAAGACATGTCACCATAGTAACAGTCTGCAGTTAGACATTTCACCATAGTAGCAGTCTGGTCTGCAGTAAGACATGTCACAATATTCTCAGTGTAGTTAGACATGTCACTATAGTAACAGTCTGCATTTAGACATTTCACCTTAGAAACAGTCTGCACTAAGACATGTCACCATAGTAACAGTCTGCAGTTAGACATTTCACCATAGTAACAGACTGCACTAAGACATTTCACCATAGTAACAGACTGCACTAAGACATGTCACCATAGTAACAGTCTGCAGTTAGACATGACACCATAGTAACAGACTGCACTAAGACATGTCACCATAGTAACAGTCTGCAGTTAGACATTTCACCATAGTAACAGACTGCACTAAGACATGTCACCATAGTAACAGTCTGCAGTTAGACATGACACCATATTCTTAGACCACCAATCTAAGTGATATCTACTAAAATGAAATGCATGTTGGGGGAGCTGGAAAAGGTTATGTCATTTGTCTGAGCGGACTGTGTATTGAATTTACAATATCCTGCACTACGAACATTAAACTAATACATGTTAAGCCATAGAGGTGCTCCAAGGGGGCAGGAACGGGACTTCCTCTATGAGGGAATAAGTTGTCTGTGACATAAATATTATCACCCTTTGCAATGCATTTACTATAAATTAAATCAGTATTAATACGTAATACTTTTTCTGAATTCTAGTTTCTCATATCAATGGTTAACTATATAATGTTTAAGCTTTCCATTAAAAAAGATAATTACACAATTTTTATATCAGTAACATTAATTAAATACTGTAGAAACTTTAGTAAAGAACATCATATAAAGTTGCCAACAAGAACAATCGCGAAGCAGATTCATGTTGTATGTAGCCATAAGTATACTGTTTCCAACCAGAACAATCGACAAGCAGATTGATGTTGTATGTAGCCATAAGTATACCTCCACTGGTAAAACAAAAAGGATACACTGCTACTGTCAGCCAAAACCCAAAAACAACAATCTGTAGAATAAACGGGATGATCGGGAATACCAGAGTAGACATCATGGTCCCTACTGCCCTGTAAATTCATCAGAAGTTACATGATGGACTTTCTTCTTCATTTTCAATCTTATTAAAATTAAGTTTTGCACTTGTTATGATATAATAGAAGCTAACATTGCAAAATGGGCATAGAATCTGTGAATAACCAAGTAACATTCTTAACAAGAGACATTTATTTAGAATAGTTGTACTTTACTGCCATAATATCACCACCATATGAGGGAAAAATATTTCCTATGAGTATAATATAATAGCAAGCAGTGAATCTGCCTACGAAGAGCGGTGAGCTCTACATCCATAACGTGTCATGTGATCAAAATGAAATCACGTGATCAAAATCTGCTTAATGCTGATATTTTTTTTCCTTCGTCCGGAAGTTGATATTGTTAAAAAACTGGAACAAAGTGAATGCAGTTCATTAAAATTAATTTTAAAGAAAGATAAAGTTGATATCTATAAAATAAATGTTATATTTGAAAATAACAACAAAAAATGCATACTATATTTTTGCAATCTCTAAATCGATCTTAATATTCATGTGACGTCACCATTACAAAGAAAGACGTCACGTGACCACTGGAATTTAGAGGAACTTTTAGGGTGTTCGGAAGTAACGTCAATTATGTAATGCACATTATATATTAATAATAAAGGATAATATTGTTTGTGATCGCATTTTGGCAATGCCTATTCCATATTATAATTCTATCACATTAAATTATTTTGGCTTTTTTTTTTATTCTCAAGAAAAGTAAATGCAATAATTTTGCCAATTTTTTGTGTATTTACTTAAGAACAAGGTATAGAAAAGGGTCATTATAAATTTTAAAGGATTTTGTATTTCCTTTTTTCTCATATCATTGTCTACATTGTATGCAAAATCATCAGTGTTTTTCACAAAAAGTCATAAGTGTAAAACATATCACAAGTGCAAATGTCAAAATACATTTCCTTTTGATCTTCCGATACTTAAAATAGATTGTACACTTACGACTTTTTGTGAAATGCACTGCTAATCTGTGTGCATAAATTAAATAAGTGCCCTTATCCATGCACAATAATTTGTAAAAAATTTCAAGGATTTCACACTTAAATTATGATGATTTTTTTTTGCTGTACTTGACCACATGATATTGTTGAAATGAAGATTCAGAAATATGAAGCACAAGACATCATGCAACTCATTCAGAATGTTCCCATTTTCTTTGGAACATAGTTAAATCAAGTTAATAAATGATTCCATGACATGGCTTGTATGGTATTGCTGCCATCATCTGAATTTTCACCATTCACCCCATCTAATTTTAGCCAATCACATCTTTTCCTGCTTCCCATCCTACACCTGTCTAGCTTCTTCACCCAATAAAAACGGATTGTTATGATAAAGATGGAAAATTGGTTAAAATGGACGACTCAAACAAAAAAACAAACAAAAATCAATCATATCATTGAAGATAATAATATAAACAAAAGAAGACTATGGTGTCCTGTTAACTTGTTGTCTCCCTTGAACAGATTTTTTTTTTAAGACTAACACATACCTGCTACCTTCTTTAATTAAGGCAATAGCTATCCTGATCCTCTGACAGAGAAATAATAAAATCAACAGAATAATCAATAATATGACAGCAGCAACAATACCTAAAAAAAAATAAGAAAACAGAGTTATCTCCCTTGAAGAGATTATGACAGCAGCAACAATACCTAAAAAAAAAAAATAAGAAAATAGAGTTATTTCCCTTGAAGAGAATCAATAATATGACAGCAGCAACAATACCTAAAAAAAAATAAGAAAATATAGTTATCTCCCTTGAAGAGAATCTATAATATGATAGCAAAAACATTGCCTAAAAATAGACAAGTGTTAAATTTACACAGACAAAAACAATTTATTTTGAGAGATGCCTTTTATGAAAGTATCATCACTTGAAAATTTTACTTATCTACATTATCCATATAAAATGTACATCTATTGAGATAAAACATGTCATTATTTTTCATATAAAACCATGTAGATCAATTGTATACAATTTTTAGCAGAAATGAAAAAACTGCATTTCATTGCTCTAGAAACTAGAAGACTGTCTCGAAAGCTGTAGTTATTCTGTACATGCTGTATTAGACCTCTATTGCCAAGCTGTTACACTATATCTTTGCCTATGAGACACCCCCTTTTTCATAAAAAATTTAGTATGAATGTCTTGATCATCTTAAAGTTGGCTTATAGGCAGATATACTATACATTTGCAGATTTCGGAAGCATAAACTAAATGGAATCTGGGGTAACTAAAGACTGTAATAATGGAATCTGGGGTAACTAGACTGTAATATTTGTGTAAATGGAATCTGGAGTAACTAAAGACTGTAATATTTGTATATTAATATCTGGAGTAACTAAAGACTGTAATATTTGTGTATTAATATATGGAGTAACTAAAGACTGTAATATTTGTGTAATAATATCTGGAGTAACTAAAGACTGTAATATTTGTGTATTAATATCTGGAGTAACTAAAGACTGTAATATTTGTGTATTAATATATGTGGTCTATACTGAAGTTTTTTGTCAGAATGTGTTTGATCCAAAATTAAGAATTTTTGTCATCATATGCAACTGTTTGTACCAATTAATGTATAAGTAATATGCAAACAAATTCTTTTTAAATCATTTAATTTACATCATTATTTTCTGCAAATAGAATCAATTATGACTACATAATCATATAAAAGTCTATTCTGTTGAAAACTTTTCACATCAGAGTAAGTATATCAATACAATGATGTTTGTGAATTGTGTCTTAAACAGTGTGTCAATAAAAAAGCAGTATTATCCATGAGTATGCTTTGTAATTAAAAGTCTGTTATACAGTTCATACATTGTTACAATACTTTGGCAGCAGTAAAAAAAAATAAAATTTATACATTTACCCTAGAGGGAAACACTACCAGAATCTGACAAACACTGATCCTTGATGCCATTGTTTGTTTGTTTGTTAAAATGAGGTTACATTTTTCAGCTATATCATGGTGTCTAGTTTATTTGAGGGAATAAATCCAAGTACTTGCTGCAAATGCCTTTAGATTCAGATGTAATTTTCTTTTACTCTTTTTTATTTGAACTGAAATAAACATACCAAGAGCCAGGAACATCTTGGGTTTGGACCAGCTGAGATTTATGACAGAAAAGTTGATTGTAAATTGTTCATTAGTGTCTTTCAGCTGAATGTAGTTCCAAAAACAATAATATGTGGCTAAAAAAGAAATTCAAATCTTTGTGCATAAATCTCATATACTTCTAACAACAGAAGACATGATTTTGTGGCTGTAATAATAAGGACAAAGCTTGTATTTCTCTGTACACATACAGGCAAAGCTTATATTTCTCTGTACACATACAGGCAAAGCTTATATTTCTCTGTACACATACAGACAAAGCTTATATTTCTCTGTACACATACAGGCAAAGCTTATATTTCTCTGTACACATACAGACAAGCTTATATTTTCCTGTACACATACAGGCAAAGCTTATACTTCTCTGTACACATACAGGCAAAGCTTATATTTATCTGTACACATACAGGCAAAGCTTATATTTCTCTGTACACATACAGACAAGCTTATATTTTCCTGTACACATACAGGCAAAGCTTATATTTCTCTGTACACATACAGGCAAAGCTTATATTTCTCTGTACACATACAGGCAAAGCTTATATTTCTCTGTACACATACAGACAAGCTTATATTTTCTCTGTACACATACAGGCAAAGCTTATACTTCTCTGTACACATACAGGCAAAGCTTATATTTCTCTGTACACATACAGGCAAAGCTTATATTTTCCTGTACACATACAGGCAAAGCTTATATTTCTCTGTACACATGCAGGCAAAGCTTATATTTCTATGTACACATACAGGCAAAGCTTATATTTCTCTGTACTCATACAGGCGAAGCATATATTTCTCTGTACACATACAGACAAAGCTTATATTTCTCTGTACACATACAGGCAAGCTTATATTTCTCTGTACACATACAGACAAAGCTTATATTTATCTGTACATATACAGGCAAAGCTTATATTTCTTTGTACACATACAGGCAAAGCATATACTTCTCTGTACACATACAGACAAAGCTTATATTTCCCTGTACACATACAGGCAAAGCTTATATTTCTCTGTACACATACAGGCAAAGCTTATATTTCTCTGTTCACATACAGGCAAAGCTTATATTTCTCTGTACACATACAGACAAAGCTTATATTTATCTGTACACATACCAGCAAAGCATATATTTCTCTGTACACGTACAGGCAAGCTTATATTTCTCTGTACACATACAGACAGGCTTATATTTCTCTGTACACATACAGACAAAGCTTATATTTCTCTGTACCCATACAGGCGAAGCTTACATTTCTCTGTACAAATACAGACAAGGCTTATATTTCTCTGCACACATACAGACAAGGCTTATATTTATCTGTACACATACAGACAAAGCTAATATTTCTCTGTACACATACAGACAAAACATATATTTCTCTGTACACATACAGACAAAGCTTGTATTTCTCTGTACACATACAGACAAAGCTTGTATTTCTATGTACACATACAGACAAGGCTTATATTTCTCTGTACACATACAGGCAAAGTTTATATTTCTCTGTACACATACAGACAAGGCTTATATTTATCTGTACACATACAGACAAAGCTTATTTTTCTCTGTACACATACAGACAAAGCTTGTATTTCTCTGTACACATACAGACAAGGCTTATTTTTCTATGTACACATACAGGCAAAGCTTATACTTCTCTGTACACATACAGACAAAGCTTATATTTCTCTGTACACATACAGACAAAGCTTGTATTTCTCTGTACACATACAGACAAGGCTTATATTTCTCTGTACACATACAGACAAAGCTTATATTTCTCTGTACACATACAGACAAAGCTGGTATTTCTCTGTACACATACAGGCAAAGCTTATATTTCTCTGTACACATACAGACAAGGCTTATATTTATCTGTACACATACAGGCAAAGCTTATATTTCCCTGTACACATACAGACAAAGCTTGTATTTCTCTGTACACATACAGGCAAAGCTTATATTTCTCTGTACACATACAGACAAAGCTTGTATTTCTCTGTACACATACAGACAAAGCTTATATTTCTCTGTACACATACAGGCAAAGCTTATATTTCTCTGTACACATACAGGCAAAGCATATATTTCCCTGTACACATACAGGCAAAGCATATATTTCTCTGTACACATACAGGCAAAGCTTTTATTTCTCTCTACATATACAGACAAAGCTTATATTTATCTGTGCACATACAGGCAAAGCATATATTTCTCTGTACACATACAGGCAAGCTTATATTCTCTGTACACATACAGACAAGGCTCATATTTCTCTGTACACATACAGGCAAAGCTTATATTTCTCTGTACACATACAGACAAGGCTTATATTTCTCTGTACACATACAGACAAGGCTTATATTTATCTGTACACATACAGACAATTATTTCTCCGTACACATACAGACAAAGCATATATTTCTCTGTACACATACAGACAAAGCTTGTATTTCTCTGTACACATACAGACAAGGCTTATATTTCTCTGTACACATACAGACAAAGCATTTATTTCTCTGTACACATACAGGCAAGCTTATATTTCTATGTACACATACAGACAAGGCTTATATTTCTCTGTACACATACAGAAAAAGCTTGTATTTCTCTGTACACATACAGACAAAGCTTACATTTCTCTGTACACATACAGAAAAAGCTTGTATTTCTCTGTACACATACAGACAAAGCTGATATTTCTCTGTACACATACTGACAAGGCTTGTTTTTTTCTGTACACATACAGACAAGGCTTATATTTCTCTGTTCTATAATGATAAGCTTGTTCAGTTACATTGTTTGTTTCCATGGCATTCTGACATGCAAAGAGGGATGTTTCAAACAGATATACTTTACTAAATAAAACTGTTACTTAAAAGTAAATTGCATTTTTATTTGTATTTTGTTTTCTGTTTTCTTAATACATGCTTGCCAAAAATAGACCAAGGTGTCTGAGAAAAATATCATCAAAATCAAATCTTTGATCAATTAAAGATTCCAAACATGACTGGTATCCTGTATGATTTCATGCTGTTTCTACTTAAAATGTCTATTCTTACCAAATCCAAATAATCCAAGAAAAGCAAAAATAGTAAACCAGACTATGATTCCAGCTATCCATCTCATTATGATGATCCACAAAAAGGACAGTATCATGGCTACCAGTATTCCACTGAAATTTGAAAAAAATATTTTAGACATGTGCTTAATACAATTATGATGAATGTTTTTTAGGGTTGAGGTATATTTATGTACATGGGTAATTTGAGATTCACTCTAAGAAACTACAAAAACATTGACCATTAATTTTCTGAGATGAAAATATGATTCCAAACAAAATTCAAACTGTTTAAAGTTTGCTAAATTTTACCAAACATTTACCAATATGTTTTTAGTTTACTGAGTTTTTTGACACATTTACATGTTTATGATATTCATTTTGTCAAAATTCATGTCATGACAGATTCATATTTCTTTGCCCATGTAACCTTGTTTTACATAAAGCATCAATGCAATATAAAACATGTTCTTTAACCAGACGATATTTAATAATTGACAGTTCGTGTTTCTTGTAGAAGAAGTAGCTTCCAGCTTATTGGAGACTGATATTTAAAAAGGACATTTTCAAATATCTTCAAGATAACATTATCAAAGTTCTCTTTATTCAGATGATGGACTCTTAAATTTAACAGACTAGGGAATTTAATTGTGATAACTTTACACCAAAATCATCCACCATGCTGTAACCACATCTTCAATAATCTTCTCTGCGTACTCTTTAGCCTTTATATAGGTTCCAAATACTCTAAAAATAGAATGCAAAAAATGTTTCCTTGGAACTGAATACATTTGGAAGAAATTAATATTAAACAAGCTAAAAATGGTCTAAGATAGCTGTCAATAAATTTTACATACCAGCATTACTTTACACTTAGCATTTTATAGTGTAAGGACTGCATGCATATCAGCTTAAAAAATTTTTTAAGCTTTTTATTTTAAACTCAACCTTTATTCCTAATAGATTTTGTATTACTAAGTTAAGATGCAAAAAGTTTTATTTAGTAATCACTTACTCTAGACCAGCACTAATGACTTCACTTGTTAAACCATTGCCAGAGCTGTCTGTGACATTGGTCAAGTTTTGTCCTTGAACTTTTGTAAGTAAGTTACCAGCATTGTTGATGAAGTCTACCAAGAATGATGGTGTACAGCGTTTTATTACTGAAATAAAAACCATACAGTTGAAATATATTCATTGTCTGATGGTAGTGAATCTTTCTGACTTGAGTTGTAGATCAACATATTTCATCACAAAGTTTATTGATAACACAATATAGGACATGCATAATTTGGTTTAGGAAAATAACAGAACATTTATTTATGTGGTAAAATTTGTAAATGAGTTATATACAGTACATGTAACTAAAAATTAAATGTTCTTAAAAATTGATTTTACTTTTGGTTTCATTTACCAAGTTTCATCCAAGTCTTGCTTTGAAAGTTTAAAGGTGTCTCATTGTTTATTTAATCATGCAAATATTTTATTTACAAATGCAAGCAAAATATACAATGTACACCTGTCTATGCAGAAATGTTTCAGTATTCAGAAACAAACTGAAAATAATAATTCAACAACATACTTTGTTAAAATGTACAAGGTATATAAACATAGTCATTTAAAACATTTGACAAATGAATGGCTTAAATAATGTCCCTCACCTGGCTCACTTTTAAGGTAGTAAGTTGGACATATATCGTTCTTTACTATTTGACTTGTTAACTGGAAAAAACAGAGGTAACTGTCATTGTTTATAGCTTTTAAATTATCACCAGTTCCCTCCAGCCTAACCCCATACCAGATGTCATTATGATGAAAACTACAAAAGTTTTGTGAAACTTAAAAAACACTAGACAAAGTTGATCTAGCGATCACTGATACCCCCGCTTTTGTAAAAATTGCTAACGTTTTTCGTGGACTGTGACCTTGAAATTTGACAGATTTCCCCCAAAAGCGATAGGCTTCTAACCAACATAATATGTAATAATATCCAAAAGTTTCATTCAAATCAGATGCAAACTTTTTGAGTTATTGTCTGGAAACACTTTTTGTAAAAATTTCTAACGTTTTTCGTGGACTGCTACCTTGAAATTTGACCGATTTCTCACCAAATAAAAGGGCTTTTTACCAACATGATATATAACATAATCCCAAAGTTTCATTAAAATCGGATGCAAACTTTTTGAGTTTTTGTCCGAAAACAACGTTTGTGTTAAAATTCCTAACGTTTTTCATGGACTGCGACCTTGAAATTTGACGGATTTCACCCAAAATCGATAAGCTTCTTACCAAACTGATATATAACAATATCCCAAAGTATCATTCAAATCTGATGTAAAGTTTTTAAATTATCATCCGGAAACCAAGTTTTTGTTAAAATTCTTAACGTTTTTCGTGGACTGGGACCTTGAAATTTGACGGATTTCCTCCAAAATCGATAGGCTTCTTACCAACCTGATACAAAACAATATCCCAAAGATTCATTCAAATCGGATGTAAACTTTTTGAATTATCATCCGGAAACAAAATGTGGACGGACGAACGCACGGACGGAAGGACGGACATGAGGACCACTATATACCCCCGACTGTTGAGCGGGGGTATAAAAAAATAAATAAACATACAAGGGAGATAATAAAAAATGTGCAGTGACACAAGTTATCTCTCTCTGTAAATAAAAGTGATAAAAGGAAATAGATAATCATTAACTGCTTTCTGATTTCACAAGCAATTCTTATTGTATTGTTTGTAGTTTAATGCCACTTTCAGCAATTTACAGCAATACATGACATCCTGAGTTTTAATTAGAGGAGGAGGCTAGATTACCAAGTGCACTCCCCTAATATTTAGCAGAAAAACAGGCAATTCTGTGGCACTTCCAGCCACAGTAAGGCTCACACTGATAACCTCAGGACATGTTATCAGTTAGTAGATGATTTACTACCACTTCAGTGGTTGAAGCCTTCACTTTTTATTTGAAAGTAATATATACATCATTTAATTAAAGATAATATGATGTGATTTTAAAAAAAAATCTATGCTTATATTTAAAACACTTTATCAATGAAAATATCTACCAAAGGATAGGGGTTTCCTTCAGGTACTCTGGCTTCCTCCTATAATCAATATGGGATGATATGTTATCGCTATTTTGCAGTATTTTCCTTTGATCGTTGTGTGCGATATTATTCCATCTCAGTCTACTAGCGTGGGATGGGCCCATCTCAGCTCGCTGTCAAGACGTCGTTATGTAAACACTGTGACGTCACAATGTTACAAAACAGCGATAAACAGATTATTTACGTTTTTTGAAACTCGATGCACTTTCTCGTCATCTCATCTCAGGGCTGTCGCCCTTCGATGAGATACGACGAGAAAATGCATCTCGAAAAACGTAAATAATCTATAAATATAGCTACAAAATTGTTGATAGGGGCGTCAATCAACATTTAAATATTTATTTCTAATCAAAAGGTAAATCAATTATGTTGAACCAATGTGAACATTAACATGTATATTGTTACACAGGGACACACATTGTCGATGTAAAGATCGTTTCTTACTGATTATTTTTGCAGTTTAGTTTTATTTGTCTACGATAGTTTTCAAGCTCCAAAAAATGTCAACAATCCCCATTGAGCTATATATATTGATATACATGCATACACAAAAATGCAGCAAATAATTTGTTAGAAAAGAATTTGTTTTGTACATGATTCTTTTGACTAAATTACCAAATACCCTGTCAAATATGATAATTGTAAGTCATGGTGGGGGAGTTTTTAGTCCTATACTTAATGCCCTTGGTCGGACGGTAATAGTTAAGTCTCTGTGTGCTATTTATATACCAGTTTATATATACCTGTGCTGAATCATATGAGTCTTTACAGTAGACAGAACTAAACTGGCTAGCAGGACCTGATGGACTGTAGATAAAATTAGATCCTGGACATTCTGACACACATATCTGGAAAACAATATTATGAACATTTCTAGTGCATTCATTGTAAAAAATATAGCCCGGCAAAAATAACAAAAGGAAAGAAGACAAAGAAACACCAAAGCATAAATTATCTTACCTATGGTCACACTTACCTGCGATGTTGGAAATCCTATGATACTCACCTGTGGTGGAAGACTTCCTTTTACACATACCTGTGTTATTGGACATCAGGTCACACTTACCTGTGGTACTAGACATTTCATACTTACTTGTAATGTCAGACATACTGTTGCATTTACTTGAGGAGTTTGATGCACTGTCACACATACTTTTAGTGTTGACCATCATGTCACACTTACCTTTGGTGTTGGATATCATGTCACACTTACTTCTGGAGTTTGATGCACTGTCACACATACTTTTAGTGTTGACCATCATGTCACACTTACCTTTGGTGTTGGACATCATGTCACACTTCTGGAGTTGGATGCACTGTCACACATACTTGAAATTCTGTCCCCTGTGGTGTTTGACATCATGTCACACATCAATTTGGTGTTGGAGATGCTGTTGCACATTTCTGTGGTTTTTGACATTCTGTCACACTTACCTGTAATGTTTGACATCCTGTCACCTGTTGTGTTTGACATTCTGTCACTTGTGGGTTTGAAATCCTGCCACCTGTAGTGCTTCACATATTGTCAAACTTACATTCTGTGTTGGAGATGCTGTTGAACATTTATTGGGTTTTTGACATCCTGTCACACTTATCTGTAGTGTTTGACATCATACCACACTTACCTGTAGTGTTTGATACCATGCCACACTTACCTGTAGTGTTTGACATCATGTCACTCTCACCTGAGGTGGTGTTTGATGTCCTATCATATGTGGTGTATGACACCCTGTCACCTGTTGCATTTGACATCTTGTCACACTTACATATGGTGTTGGAGATACTATCACACTTACCTGTGGTGTTGGACATCCTGTAACAAACACTCCTACACCCATTTTTCCACAAGTCACCAAGTCAAAGAAGAACAGGTAGTTTTTCCCTCTGCAAAAATCAATTTCTTCATAAGTGTTGTGTTAATAATAGTACTATTTTATTATTTCAAACGTTTTGACTATTCACTAAGTAAGTTAAGATTATTTGTAATTTTCATCACATAATTTTTCAGGTTTTTCAAAGTTTAAAATAGCAAACACGACAAGACTTAATAGACACCAGCATAATACTAATACAGTTCAGCCAGGGATTGGGGCTGGTCTTTGTCCAGTCATCCTGATATGGAAATCATTTTTTTCATTTTATCAGGATTCTTTTTTTTGCTGCCCCTCTTCAAACACTCTTTTATGGGAAGGTCTAGAGCCACCTGTGTTATGAGTAAATAAAACCAAGACTTACGTGATTAATTAAGACCTTAAGGAATTCTGATATTACCCTATAAACAAGGTAATTCCTACTTAATAGGCTAAAAGACATCTTTAACTAAAAAACCATCTTCAATATATGATCATTTTGCTTAACTGCTATATAGTCCAGCTATAACTGTAACATGAAAATGTTAACAAACAATACAGCAGGTTAGGGAAATTAGGTGGATCAAAGAAAAGAAAGTGTTGCTATAGTAAAAGTATGGATTTGTGAAAGGATGGACAATTTTGCCATTTGTTGTGGCTACAATGTGGCTTGTCTTTCTAAAATATCTATAAATGTGTTCTTTAACATGCCAGTCTTCAACCTGTTACCCACTTTGATCTGCAGACAGTCTTTCAATATTATAACCTAAAATCACCGCAATTATAGTTCATCCCCTGTATGTCAACTGGTGAAACCATTGAACAGATTTGTGGGTTATTTCTAAGGGAGTAACCCTTTACAATACTCAGATAATTTGGACAATGTGATATACATACAATATTTTTAAGTATAGCTTACTTTTGGTTTCCACTGCCACACATTTCCCCATCTGAATTCACAGGATTCAACAACAATGAAGGATCCCCATATTTAAAGGCTGAAATGATAATAGATGTACCAAAGAAAAGAGTTTAAATACAGAATTCTTGTGAATTGACAGTCTGAAAGAATATTATGGTGTATATTTGGTATGGTTTGGTATGTACAGAATTTAAATTGTATTACTAAAGACATGTACATGTAGTACACATAATTTACACTTTATTAACTTTGTGGATTAAATTTTGTGTTTTGTTCTGTTTATAATAAAACATAACTACCAGTACATTGATAATAAATTAACAATTATTTTGACTTTGTGCCAGCTTAATTAAAGTGCCACTAGCACATTACATCAATGTGTATATAGGTACATATCAATTTATCACTGAACTAAAATCATAAGACTATCTATAACTACATAGTTTGGGAGACCTTGTTTTATGACATCACTATATTGAAGCATGATATTCCACATAACAACCAGTGTCCTCAAATTATATATTTTAGTTCTGGTAGTAACAACCAACAACAGGTATTTAAAAAAAATTCTAATTAGAAATGGGTTTTTCTAGTTCACCGACAGTTTACATGTACAAGTCATAAAATCCATTTTTTTCCAGATACAAAACTGTGTGTTTCCATAGTTATTACAACTTCATCTGAGTATAGATAATAGAAAAGACAATGTGTTTATAATGATAACAATAGTGAGGTTACAGGATGTATAAAACTAATTAATGCACAAATTTAATACAACCATTGAAAAGTGCCATTGTTTGACATGGTTTAATTTTGTCATGATTTTGGTTGGTGCTATTAGTTACAGAAGTACTGTTTATATTTTGCGACATTTACCAAGCAGTGATATCTAAAAAATTTTAAAGTCTCTTGGTTATGTTATACTTGAAGATCTGGAGATTGTGTTGGTGTAGTTTTCTATTTTAGGTGTAAATTAAGTTTTCTTCAGGCTACATGATGGATAGTCACCCATTGCTAACATAAAGCCAGTACTGATAAAAAATAATCAAGGTTAATTATTCACTGAAATACTACGATTTGGATTTGCTTACTAATAAATGTTCAAGATGTTGC
This sequence comes from Limnoperna fortunei, assembly GCA_944474755.1. Taxonomy (NCBI): domain Eukaryota; kingdom Metazoa; phylum Mollusca; class Bivalvia; order Mytilida; family Modiolidae; genus Limnoperna; species Limnoperna fortunei. The sequence continues at coordinate 30,389,722 of OX104116.1, read as the reverse complement.
CAATTATTTCACATTTTGTAAATATGCTTCCATGTTTTCTTACCAAAGTATGCCACTATTGCAAGTCCTGCTAAAAATATAGCAAACAGCAAGCAGCATGCAATGTCTGTACATGACCTGCAAAAACATATCAGAATGTATAAAGCTGAAAAAGTCAACTAATTAGGCAGGAAGAAAGCCTCAAAAATAACATTTCAAGATAAGGAACTTTAGTGTGTATTAACTTACAAATATTTTGGTAATTTGTTTTTCTGCATCTGGAAGTTTTAATGTTTAAAAAAATGGATTATATAACAAAGTATAAATTGAAGAATGAATACCTACAGTCAGAACAAGAATACACCTTTCTGATCATACTATAAAACTAATTATTTTATATACAGTATAAGTTTGGGATAGTTATAATGCTTCACTCAAAAAATTATGTAACAATAATATGTATTCAGAAATATTTTTTAAATCCCTAAAATTGTAAGAAACTCCATCTAAAATTTTCAAGATGTCGTTCTGAAGTGTAAATTATACTGTTTTATCAGAGCTTGGTGGATATTCACTGCATTTTGATGTTTTAAAATCTTGAACAAATTATTGATTTTAAAAAAACCTTAATTCTTTTTTTTACTAAGTGATGATATGCCCCTTGTATATCTTTTCACTAACAAATAATTATGGTATTCAGTGATTATAAAAATTTTATTAGTAGAATATTTACACAGAAAATAAATGTTTTGGAAACAATGGAAACTATAATTAAACGGAAAATAGTATTATACTGGAATAGTATAATTTTAGATAATAATAATAAGTTATCTTCAATTATGTACAAAGTAATGCTAAATTTACATTCACTAAATCCTACCAAATTTAAATGGATCTCAAAAGTTAAATCAATACTCGACAGCTGTGGTTTGAGTTTTATTTGGGAGAACCAAATTTCAATGGATAGAAAAGTACTGAAAAACATGATTTTACGGCAGCTGAACGATCAGTTTATTCAAACTTGGTTCTCACAAATGAATAACTCATCACGAGGTAAATTCTATGCAGAATATAAAAATCAATTTTGCTTGGAAACCTATTTATTAAAATTAAATTTATGCGACAGAGTTTATATATCAAAATTTAGGTGTTCTAATATAAAATTTCCTGTAGAAACGGGTAGATGGAACGGGACACTAAAATCGCAAAGATTATGTCATCTTTGTGGGAATGGAGTTGGTGATGAATTTCATTATCTTTTCGTTTGTCAAAAGGAAGAGATAATGAATATCAGAGGCAAGTACATTCCCAGATATTATACTGTTAATCCAACAGAATATAAACTACAAGGGCTTCTATTGTTCTGTCACGTTGAACTCTACAAAAACTTGGCAAAGTTTTTAAAAATTTTATGTCATTACCTATAAAATGATTCAGTCTTTACTTAACATATTATGTATTATTTGCATTGTGTATTGGCCGTAAGATGTACTTTAATATTGAATTTACTATGTATGTTTTAAATAACGTAGCTGTGTGTTTTAATTAACGTATCTGTATTTAGTGTCTGTATGTATTATTGCCTAAACCTTCTACTGTATGTATTTGTTATATATTCTTTGTGTCCTCTTGTACACCTTTGCGTCTGAGGCTTAATAAACTGTTGTCTTGTCTTGTCTTGTCTTGGACCATATAAATTAAAACAAATTATGAAAACAAAAATTAAAGATGTAACTAAAACATGGTACACATTGAAAACTAATGTATAAGAAAGAAAATCATGTACATTTTTTAAACTGAAACAAAATTTTGGTTATGAAAATTATTTAGATGAAGTTGAGAATTTTGAAATTATAGAAAATCAATTTGTCAATCATAATTTTTGTAATTTACCTCCTCAAATAAATTAATGATTAAAATTGGAAGATACTTAGAACTGAGCATATGTTAGAACATTTATTTTTTAACTGTTTGTCATAAATTATCTCCAGGAAATAGAAAATTTATTTAAGTCAATTGGAAAACATTATAACTTTTAAAATCTTAAAAGTTAAAAACAAATATTTTTTATTAATGTGTCAAATTTTTTAAATTCTACATGCAGTCTGCAAAATAATTTTTAAAGTTATCAAAACTTTGTGGGCCCTTCATTTGAAAAAGTATGTTCTATGTAATATGAATTAAACAAGGACTCCCAATACAAAAATTCTACAGAAAAAGTATTAATTTATACATGACATATTATAATTTAAAAATAATTAATATAATATCAAGTCACCTGAAGGAAATTTCAAAATACATAATTTTGTAAAAAAAATGGTGTCAATGACCTGACCTTCCTCTATCTGTCACATTCTAGCTGTTTCCAAGACAAAGTGTGAATCTTTTCAATTATCAGCTTTTTTGGATAAGGAAGTCCAGAAATATTGGATTTTCTAATATTACATAGGTTTTCCGATTATTGCCATCAATAGTAAGTATCATGTAACAACAATATAATTTACACGTGGACACTTTACAAACCAGTTGGTTTTTTATCTAAACAAATTTTTTTACAGAATTTACGTGTATATGAAATCGGACCACTCACTCACCAACACATGGATACATTCTGGAAAATAGTACTTATTTCTTATCATTCCATTTAGATTGAACTTGAAGGATGATTCAACCATGAGTTTGATTGTAAATGGTCCGACTTTACGCATGTTCTGGATGGGGATTTTACAACATTGTTAAAAGTTTACTGCAAGAGGCTGTAGATGGTAAACAACCAATTAATAACAGGAAAAAACCAATATGCTAATTAGATTGGAATATATGTAATCGGACGAAGGGGAGAGTTGGATCCAGACATTTCTCACAAAATAAGAGCGGGCGTATAATGGACAGTTTGAGGACTTAACATATTTTTTACAAACAATTTATAAAATTGACCCCCAACAAAAAACCAAGAAAATTACGTTTTGTCCTGACCATGATACACCAGATCTCTGTGGCATAAAAGGGTTAAATAACTATCAATCCTACACAGTAATTAAGAAAAAACGTACCTGTTCTTGATTGGTCCTTTAAAATCAGGGTCATATTGAAATGCTTCACCTATAAATAAAATAAAAAAACACATCCTTTAGAGACGAAGAGGAACCTCAATCTAATTAAAATTGGTCTTCCTCTCCTCACAATAACAAGAAGGGGAGAGCAGGTAACAGATTTAATTTTAATTAGATTACCACGTCTCAGCTTATATCAGGAACCTAAATTTCTAGTCCAGCTTAAAAATATTGTGAGCACGACTTAACATTCCCGTATATACAGCATGTAATATTCTACCAGTTATAAGCCAGTTAAACTGGCGCCGCACAACCTGAGGCTCACGGTGTGTATTCGATCCAGAAAACTGATGACTGCATGTTTAACAGGACAACCCAATATCAAAGCCCATATAGCACACCCATATGTAGACTTGCAAATGTTCTCAGTGTTATGATCGTCTGTAAACCCATTTGAAATTTTATGGTATAATATAGACCAACTAGTTAATAACGTTTTTACGCTCGACCAACGAAGGAACAAAACTGGTCAAAAGTATCATCGATATAGCATGAACCCAAGAGGTAGACGACTCCGCAATGTCTAGGCCACCAACAGATAGCGCCTGTAACGTATCGAAACCTACAGATAGCTACTTTGACGTCACTACACCTTAACGTCATGGCAGTCACATTCACTGTCCGTATTTATCAAAATTGGCAGCACATAGCACCAATATAAATAGAAATATTGATATTTAAGAATTTTAGGTTTCATGTGACAATTTCCCGGAATAAGTTTTTTATTTGACAACACAAACCGGTTTAAATTCGAGTAATACCGAAGACTTAAACAACAAAGAGCTATTAGCTAAAATAATATGAACCGGGACAGGAAACTTTTACACCATTAGAAAGATATAAAATGTTTATTTACGGACAGTCAATATACCGTTTGTAACGACCCCAATACCGTTATTCTTTTTAAAAAATACCAAAACATGGTGCACTCTCTAATCGTTTTACCCACAACGATCCGCAACTGTAGACTTGCCTTAATATAACCCACCAATCCGAACAAAAAAAGACATCCCTTTATCCACCTCAAGTAGACGGGCCATGTCCGATTATCTAAGGATTGTAAAGGAAAGCATGAATGTGTTTCACCTATCAATTCATAATCAATAAAACTTATTTTTAACAAATGCTAGAACATCTTTCCACATCATGATGGAGCAAACGCGGGCTCAGAACCCCTGACTTGGGAGGATGATCTTTCCATAGAGTTACCAAATCGTCATCATGACTTACAACATCGTTATCATACTGAACTATAAAATTTCACGTGGTTTACTCGATATCACGTTTGAAAAAAATCGTTTCCTAGTACGTTTTTATCACACTCCGCATGGTTTACAAATATATTAGTGTATTGACTCAACATAAAAATAAGCATAGGGCTTAGAAACGGGGAAAAGGAGAAACTGCCTTGCAACTTTTTCCGAAGAAGCTTAAATGCGTTGAGCGTATATTTATATGTAATATACAGTCAGTGACCGTTTATCCCAAAAGATCTGACGTCACAGTTGATTTCAACGCGCTCAGATGTAAGAAATTCACAAAAACAATGCGTAATGTGTAGAGACCCGATATATGGCTTCAGATTTTTAAAATCGTTTATAAATGCATTTTAATTACAAAATTATATGGAGAACGCAAGGATAACAATTTTTAACAATATAATCGAACAATTTTTATCAATATAATCGTCCAGTGGTTTACTACGGAAGCCCGTTACTGCCATGTTGCGACTTTTGTGAAATCGACTCATGACTCCTCCCTACAAAGCTGCCCAGCGCGCCTTTTGGGGCGGAAACGCGATGCCTTTCGTTTGAGCTTGTCAGGATATATGACAAAAACTATACAACGGACCATAGTTGGTATACTTGCTTTAAGAGTTTCATGGTTGTTAAACGATAAAGAACCTTTTGTAGATTTCTATAATAGTATGCTCATTGTTAAATGTTAATTCTCCGTCCCTACACAATATCCCGTACTTTGTTTCAATAAGTGACAGAATTATGTCAATGTGGGTTTATCCCCTTTCCTTGTTGATTTGTTGTTATTGTCTTGAATAGAGCGGAAACATTACTTGCTAGACGTAATCACTCTCACTCACTCACCCACTCACTCAATCAATCAATCAATCAATCGTGTCGCAACTATGTTAATAGTTCTTTATTGATCAATTGCTTTTCTTGCAAGCAATTCTGGAACATATATGTGTTTTTCGGCAAATTTTGTCGAATCCAAATTAGAACTGACGATTTGTATTGTAGATAACTTGTTCAGTTGAAACAATCCCATATATTTATTATTTATTATTTATTTCAGTTCCGCTGTGATTTTCAATTAGGGTTGGAATAACATAGATTAAAAATAATCCAGTTCCAGCGAGAACAAATTTAAGGGAATGTGAGTTTGACTTTTTAAGAATCCACGAATGCTTCACGTCATGACCTTGTAAGACTATTTTTTTAAGGACATCGTTTACTGCTGTGGGTATTGAGGTATGATGTTTAGACAACGGTTTTGTAAAACACACTTATGGTTTCTCCGGAATTTATCTTTCCCATAAGGACACTCGTGTTATTTTATTATCCGGTACAGCGAAGGGAGATTCTTTTCTTATCTAGATTACTATTGACTTTGTATATCATGCATTTTTCTTTGTCTAGTCTTGGTATATTTAGAATTTACATATCATATTGAACAATAAAACAATAGACTGCCCAACTCATACTTTCTGTTCTAGTTTTATAGCTTTATTTTCTTTTAGGTCCTGTGTCTGAATCCTGATTGACTTTCGGTTCTTTGCTGGTCGGTCGTTGTCCTTGTTGCATTTTCTCTCTCGGTAGTTAACATTTCGAACAATAAAACTTAGAACAATTCACGAACTGGTTGCAACCTAAGCATAATGGATGCCGCGTAGCTGTATTTATTTTATTATAATAATAATAAAATAGTCTTTGATAGAATACTATAGAAGTAATAATAATTCCTCAATACGTTATGCAGTGTACAATAGCTAATATTATATATCTTTCTAGCGTTAATTAATAATTGATTTTTTATATATTACGTAACTGGAATAAAAGTAAACGCAGGATAATCACAGGAGATCCCTGAAAAGTAACTATAGTCACTTAATTAACTGCGCAATTATTCAGCTGAGGATATCGATCTCGAGCTGGGTTTTGGAGTTTTAGACCTCCTCATCGCTTAAACTACACAATTTATTTTGAAGTAGTTTACCACGAATTCCCCTAAGGCTTTTTGGACTTTTGTCTCTGAGACTGACGAAATGCTGATGTCGCCCTGATTCATTTGAATTTTTACAGAGTAGGGCATAAGGTAAACAGGGCTAGTTTGTAATCTTTTCATGTCAAGGGTTTCAGTTTTTGGATTACTTCACGCAAACATTTAACAGATAACATTTAACCATTTGTCTGTTGTCATTTTGGGTTTGCCACGACTCACTGTAAAATCCAAATACCAAGGACATATAGATAATGGCGGTACTGTTTTTTTTAAAGGTTCTATTTTTTATTGACTTCGAAGAGAGATTAAACGAATTGACATTGGAATCGCCTTCTAATCTTTTCTTGAATAATTGTACAAATTTTATTGATTTCTCATTATGTTATCAGACAACCCAGATCTAATAATTAAGATAATCGGATATTTGTATAAAATCCCGGGATCATTGTATAAAATCCCGGGATCATTGTATAAAATCTCGGGATCATTGTATAAAATACCGGGATCATGGTATAAAATCTCGGGATCATGGTATAAAATCTCGGGATCATTGTATAAAATCTCGGGGTCATGGTATAAAATCTCGGGATCATTGTATAAAATCTCGGGATCATGGTATAAAATCTCCACTCTCCGGCACAGAGAACATAACTGGTTCACAGATATAACCTCTGCCACACGTCATCCTCCATTTACTGCGGGACTACATTTGTCGTCTGCCCGTGACGTTGGTAAACAAAGAACGATGTTTGTAAAATAATACACGAGATATTATTTATTTTTATATAATCTTTTTAAACACTTTTGATACATTTTTATATTGAAATTACTATGTTTGTACGAGAAGCTTATCCGTCATGAGAGATATCTCTCACAATGTCAACCAATGGTATGGCAGAGGTGATTGTGGTTGACGTAGGATACCCAGAATCCTTTGGAGATTGTAAAATCTCGGGATCATTGTATAAAATCTCGGGATCATGGTATAAAATCCCGGGATCATGGTATAAAATCCCGGGATCACGGTATAAAATCTCGGGATCATTGTATAAAATCTAGGGATCATTGTATAAAATCCCGGGATCATGGTATAAAATCTCGGGATCATTGTATAAAATCCCGGGATCATGGTATAAAATCTCGGGATCATGGTATAAAATCTCGGGATCATTGTATAAAATCCCGGGATCATGGTATAAAATCCCGGGATCATTGTATAAAATCTCGGGATCATTGTATAAAATCCCGGGATCATGGTATAAAATCTCGGGATTATGGTATAAAATCTCGGGATCATTGTATAAATCTCGGGATCATGGTATAAAATCTCGGGATCATTGTATAAAATCTCGGGATCATGGTATAAAATCTCGGGATCATTGTATAAAATCTCGGGATCATGGCATAAAATCTCGGGATCATTGTATAAAATCTCGGGATCATGGTATAAAATCTCGGGATCATTGTATAAAATTTCGGGATCATGGTATAAAATCCAGGGATCATGGTATAAAATCTCGGGCTCATGGTATAAAATCCCGGGATCATGGTATAAAATCCCGGGATCATTGTATAAAATCTCGGGATCATTGTATAAAATCCCGGGATCATGGTATAAAATCTCGGGATTATGGTATAAAATCTCGGGATCATTGTATAAATCTCGGGATCATGGTATAAAATCTCGGGATCATTGTATAAAATCTCGGGATCATGGTATAAAATCTCGGGATCATTGTATAAAATCTCGGGATCATGGTATAAAATCTCGGGATCATTGTATAAAATCTCGGGATCATGGTATAAAATCTCGGGATCATTGTATAAAATTTCGGGATCATGGTATAAAATCCAGGGATCATGGTATAAAATCTCGGGCTCATGGTATAAAATCCCGGGATCATGGTATAAAATCTCGGGATCATTGTATAAAATCTCGGGATCATTGTATAAAATCCCGGGATCATGGTATAAAATCTCGGGATCATTGTATAAAATCTCGGGATCATGGTATAAAATCCCGGGATCATGGTATAAAATCTCGGGATCATGGTATAAAATCTCGGGATAATTGTATAAAATCTCGGGATCATGGTATAAAATCCCGGGATCATGGTATAAAATCTCGGGATCATTGTATAAAATCTCGGGATCATGGTATAAAATCGCGGGATCATGGTATAAAATCTCGGGATCATTGTATAAAATCCCGGGATCATGGTATAAAATCCCGGGATCATGGTATAAAATCTCGGGATCATTGTATAACATCTCGGGATCATTGTATAAAATCTCGGGATCATGGTATAAAATCTCGGGATCATTGTATAAAATCTCGGGATCATGGAATAAAATCTCGGGAGCATTGTATAAAATCTCGGGATCATGGTATAAAATCCCGGGATCATGGTATAAAATCTCGGGATCATTGTATAAAATCTCGGGATCATTGTATAAAATCTCGTATATCTGATGCGGACAAAAATAAAGCTTTAAAGTTAATTGGTTAAAGGTATATTTAGCAAACTACTCATGAAACAAATAAAAACTGAAATTTATAGAATCACACAGTATTTTTAGAGTCCACCTCTCCTCGGTTACAAACCTCATTTTTTAAAAATGTTAATATAACTCATTAACTTTTTTTCAGCATTTTCGGGTGGAGTTAGACTGCCTATAAAATCAATGATTCTCCTGCATGTGAAGTCTCGAGTGCTGTAGTAACTTAAAACCCTAAAACCTTAAAATGCTGCCCATTTAATGGTTATTGTTTACAGTTTGTGTGGAATTTTGCATTAAACACGAATCATTTAATTAATTCGTAAAAAGGACTACCCGTCTACTTAATCCTTTCTGACTTTTAACTTCTAAATATGGAGAGGGAAAACACACATATTTATAAAAGTATACGGTTAAAAGCTGTATTAGGTCCTAAGGTGTTGTGGGGGCCACCTTTATTTATAGTAAAATACTTATTTGCCCAATATTATCGAAATAATACGAAAAACTAAAGCTCACTCTGATTATAAAGATACTAAAATACTCACTCTTCTCCGCTGGTGCAACTTTATTTGTATCCATTATTCCATATTGTTTATCGTAATAATTCCAGACACTAATTTATTCGATGTTGTTTATTTATTTACGTATGTAGTATCTTCTAAAATTCAATACTATTAGTTATCTTATTGTTGTGAATGATATCGATTGGTTCTACATTTAAGAACAATAACGAGTATTATCAACGAAATCGGAGTCACGCAAATACATCACCGGAAAAGAAGTAGGACTCCACGGTTATTTGAAATTCGTGGAGGATACAATTATAGTTTTTATAGCAAAATACCGTTCTGAATGGCTATCCAACTTAAGAGATCAATTTTAACACAACCGCAACAATTAACGACATCTCATCTGAGATGTGTTTCCAACAAAATCTACGCTGATTGTACAGGTAAACAGGTAATCAGGATGTAAACGATGAACAACGGGTGGATGAATATATAGGTACATTATGGGAAAAATAACTACGGATTTTAATATGCATCATAAATTCGCAAACTATGCCGTTGCATAGTTTATTTATAGAATTTAATGATTATTGTTAAAATATTTATATTTGTCTGAAACTTAATGGACAAAATTGTGTCTGTTTTTACGCAAATAGTGGACCGAAACCTGACACAGCTGTTGTCTTGTGTTCAAGTACGGAAGCCATTTCTTGCGAATATTTATAAAGATGTCAATTATATTTCTTTTGAAAAAATAAACTGTAAATGGTTCAAGATAATTATACGATTTAATCACATACTATTGGAAAACTAACTGAATGTTCCGCCTTTCTGGGCCCCATTTTACGCTTCATCGATCTGAAATTAAAGATGTATTGATAAATTATTGCAATAAATAAGGGTTAAAACAAAGAATATACCTTTGTGTTGTTTCGATATGATTATTAGCAATAACTTGCATGTGTATGGTGTATGGTTAAATACATATGAGTTTTACGGTCGCTTATTTTGTATTTTAATAGTAAATATTTAAATGATCTGCCTATAAACATGTCTGTATCCTTCACAGAAATAAAATTACCAAGAATTAACTAACAATTTTCTCCTAAATAGTAAATATTTAAATGATCTGCCTATAAACATGTCTGTATCCTTCACAGAAATAAAATTACCAAGAATTAACTAACAATTTTCTCCTAAATTATAAGGGTAACCAAAGGTTCACATCAGTAACTTTGTTTGAGATTGCATACCAAGCCCTCGTTTTAAAACAAGTCACAACGCCGTATGTACGTAAAGACTGTGTTTTCTAACTGCGCCAATGAATCACGAGATAATTATTGCCGATAAAATGAAACAAATACGCGACATGAAGACCCAGAGGCAATGTCCAGTACAGACTTGCTACCTTGAGGAAGGTTTGCCGATAGAATCTTGCTAATTTTGGGACACTAATGGGCTCATTTATCAATGAAATGAACGGCATTGTAGGGCATGTGTTCACGAATAGGCATGCAGATACACGCAAACAATATCGGAAGTAGCCGAATTCGAAGTGGATGAATGTTGACAGTTCGCGTATTGGCTCTCGATTGTTTGTCGATTGTGCTGATAGATTGAGGTAACATTGTTGCTGATTTAAGTGATTAGATATATAAACAACCATTTTGGTATCAGTTGCCATTGGATACCTGTAATGTTATAAAACTTCACCTTGTATTCCAGTTTAAAATCCAGTTTGAAATGGATGTCATGGGTGCATTTTGCATTGTATTTTTGAACATAAAATGAAAACGTCAAAGATGGTGTGTCTGACTATAGCTTACTAACGACATCAGGTTTCGGAATAGATATTTTAATACATTTATATATCGATGCAGAAACTCAGAGATGAAGATGTCACCTCCTTCAAAAAGAACGCGAGGATCACGCCAACAATGTCTGATGACGTACTTAATGGTGTCTAACGCCTTGCATTAAGAAAAGGACACCAAGCTCCCCAAAGTCCTTCCTCCTGGTCTAAAGCGACAACCACGGAGTGCTTAGCATCTTGGGACACGTAGGCTTCCTCTGCGTATGACATCTATGTTACTGCGTAAAGTGTATGCCCTTTTGTTCCACAAATGCTATAGAAGTATTAGGATAATGTTCTGGTCATTCTATGATTTCCAGATGCATGGGGAGAAGTTCAGCCCTATCTTGGGAGAAGATGCTGTGTTTACCATACTCTTCGATAGTAAGAAACGTGGCACTTTATAAGTCATTCGGTTTGTAAAGTTGTTTCCTTATCATAGTCCTTGTAGCTTCAGTCGATCGAATATTTGATTTGACTGGGGTGGGACCATCGTCTTCATGTTAGACTGCCTGATCATACATGATTCTGAACTTCAGAATTGTACAGATGATCATTGGTTTCCTGTCGCTTTCTTCAATCAACAATGATGATTGTGACATATCATGTTTTATAGTAGAGGATGACGCTTTTCCTGTAAAGAACAGTCTCATTAAGCAACACAACGTAAACCATTCATGTCTTTTTCATAGTTTTGTCTTCTCAGCCTGAGCTTGCACTTCGTAGAACTTGAGCAATAGGATGATTGATGGTATATTTTATACTCAAGCTTTTTGTTCTATTTACAACAAATACTTACGACATCGTTTTTGCTGTTGCTCGTTTAAAGTTCCGGAAATACGACTGAAGACTGAAGATTAAGCATCCGTCTCATACTCTATTTCAAATAAGATTGATAAAAAGAAGGCACAGTATTGACGTGAATATAGTGAGCTGTTCATGCTCCTGTGGCAACTATATACCCATCGCAATCGATGAAAAGGCGAGTTTAAAAATCGAAAACACCATTGCACTTTCTCGACCAAATTATTCACTAATGCATGGAACAGGAGGGACATAAGTCTGCAGACATTTTTGACCGCTGCTATGTGCCTACACAACGTATTCAACAACGATTAACATTACTTCCATTCTGATTTCTTTACAAGTAAAGCCAAACACACTTTTCTATAAATATCAGCAAGAAAACACCATTAGAAACGCTCGGACGTAGTCCAAAGGATTTAGCAGCATTAATTAAAACTTGGCGAAAATGGCTCGTGAACTTGACAATCTGCCTTCCAAACAGGCTTCACCAAAATGCTAGGCAAACTGAAGGGCCGTTCCCGAGTCTTACAAACATTCCAGGGCAAATATTTCTGCACATATACTAAGTGCATCATTGTTCATTCTGTCAACGATAATCCGAATGTTTTAGACATATAACTATGGATTAAGCCAACTTTACAACAAACATTCTTTTTCCAAGGTGGGGATAATAAATAATGTATTAATATAATGTCTAAAACCTTGATGAATAATTTACTGTAAATTTTAACAAAACAAGATGTGATGATAAATACCTATGCATAATATATACATAGTAACATAACATTGTAGTAATTTATACAAAACCACAATAAAAGGAATAGAAAACACCCTTGAAGTATGGCAAGTCGATACTGTCTTCTACTTTGTGCAACATTATGACGCTATTTCTACTGTATACCACTACGTTGGAACAAAAAACAACAAGATGCCATGTTATATTATATGTCCTGAAAGATTTATATCAAAATTTACCAAACGCCTGACAAACAAGCGTTGACGTCCTAAAATATTCTTTGCAAGACATTAAGAAACAATCAGTCAATCAACAACAAATCAGAGTTGTCTTTAAAGGTATAATTTTATTATGATAGCTTTTAATGTTGTATTTGTCTTGTCGTACACATAACATGAGTTGGATTATATTTTAACCAAATTTAAACGTTAACAGATATGTGGAAATGTCTACACTAATTTTACAACAGATTTCATTAACAGTTCAAAATGTAAAAGTTTTGTAATACCGGTATAACTGCAACAATATCGAGATTTATTAAACTGTATCATGCAATCTTGTTTGTATGAAAGTATTGTTAAAAACCTGTGGTAACTGGTTGATATCTGAAGTAACTGAGTAACTGTTGAAGTTCTTTTAAATGAGTTACATACAAGTATTTCTTCTGGGTATTATTGTGTATGGCAGTACGAATATGGTTTACGGAACCTAATATCAACAGCTAGGTTTGTAGTTCAGGATCTTATCTTAATGTTTTTACGTGACATATTTGCTTCAATTGAAACAAAAACTGGTACAAATATAAAAGGAAGGCATACAATCTGTTTATTTTTAACACATATATTGCTATTGTTTTATTATTACTAACAACTTAGGCATTAAAACATATCACTAGTCCATTAACATAATCAGAATATATTGCAACCGTTTTCTCAGATTGCAAACTTTTGTCTAATCTCCTGGTGCTCTTTTGCTTTTACAATTATTAACAAAAAATCTACAATTTTCGTGTTACAAATAAAAGCGTAAATAATATTTGAGAGATAGAATCACCCAAGACAGTTTAAAAACATACTTGAATTTTTAATAACTGTTATAATATATTTTCTGTTATTATAATTGTTGCAAAATGTGTAAACTTATCGAGTTTAGAAAGTAAACTGTTTGATGACCTTTTAAATCTGATGTCAAAATTAATATTTACAGGTGAGTTATAATCTAGTTATAATAGAGTTATAATCCGTTCTCTCATCTTCACGTGTACATAATCTTAGGCTATATAAATATTAGAAAAATCTTCCAAATATGAACCATCAAAAATAAAACAACTGATATATACATATTATAAAGGAGAAGATGTACCAACACACAAACCTCACAGATTAATTAATCTCTGACAGGAAGAACAACACATTGCAAAAAAATGAAAAAATAATAATAGTTAAGACAAATACAATGGCCTACACGATAAGTTGGACAGCCAAATATAAAATTATGAGGTAGTGTTGAACTTAGCGACGACTTTTAGACATGTTGGTTGACAAAAGAAACACACCATGACACGATAGAATCAAAGTCGACTCTAGTTATTTGGATTGATTTAAGGATACCTTAAGAAGATTATGAACTGGTGGGTATTGTCCGTTGTATACATTGTTAAGTATCAAAAGACACGTTTAATAACAGAAAAGTATAATTTTTTTTCAGCACCAGATGGAGATAAAACAAAAAGTCATAATACACCAACATTTTGAGCGTCGACTGGAATACATAAGAATTAGGCAGAATATGAGATATTATTCTATAACTTATAAGTTATTCTAGATCTTGCGATCGTTATTCCGATTTTCAAGACCGATCACTGCTGTTTACTGCTAAACGACTCAAACAAGGGTTTGTTGTACCAAGGTTGATGTTATCTCTCCAATCTCTCCAGAAGTTCTATGGTCGGCACAACGACTTAATTGATCGTTATGGGAAATCAGTGTCTCAAATATGATCTGACATTTTCGCTGAGTCATAGGTAGTGTTTCCTATGCCTGGATTTGACTTTTCCCTAAACAAGACAATGAATAACTCGACGGGTGTCTGATTAGAGGCAGGCACTGCTTACTCGTCCGGAGCACCTGAGTGCACCCATGGTTTTTATTGGGTTCGGGTTACTCTCTTTCTGTGTTTTATGTTGTGTTTGTCTTATCCGGATTTGTAAATGTTCCTTGGCTTATGGCTCTTGTTGTTCGGTCGGTTTTCTTTGCTTCTTTCATAGTAAAGTTTGCAAAGTTTAGACTTTTATGAGATATTTTCGTGTAATGCTATAACATACAATAACCAACCAACATGGTGTTGGCCTTGACAAAACTATGCAAAGTTTTCATAAACAAGCGAACGGTCCGAAAGTAAGTTTATACAGTGAATCGGGAAATCATTTTACTATGTTAACTGATTAATTTGTGTTTTATACAAAATATATAAATTTATACACATTTTAGTCAACATAATTTGGTTTGTTAATTTCTATTTTCTGTTTTGCATAACTTATGAGTAAATGCTGTCTTGAAAATAGGACTTGTCATGTAAATAATGTGTTTGTTATGACACATGGAATGTCACCGCTTTATAATTTATATCATGGCATCCAGTTTTTGTTGGCCGGAAAATCTCGTCTTCGGCATACTACCTCAATAATTATTAAGTGGTGCTCTTAAAATATCCAGTATGGTATGACCTGCTTCATTTTGTAGATACTTTAACAATTCTGATTTTGTTGCAAGAAAGATGATACAGTTCACTCGATTCTCCCAATCAGTTCTGCTGGAAACAGCTGATTTAGAGGTGTCGTAATCACCAGATGTGAACCAATAAGGTGGCGAACAGGAAATTGGGTCTCTTCATTATCTTCAACATCACTCGGAGATGAATCGCTGTCAGGTGTGTCTTCCTGTGTAATCTCAGGTGTAGTTGAGTATTTGTTGGCGAAAAGTTTCTGTCAGCAGAGTGATATTCACGACACTGTCATCAGTGTCAGTTGAAGAATAGGCGTTCCCATTAAATGTATTCTCAGTCGGCTAAATAAGTGAGTCTTCAGTGATGGATAAATCACTGTACACTGATTCCTGACTAATTATCAAATAATCATCATCTGATCCATATGATGAACTGTCGTCTAAGTTTTCAGTCTGTGGTTGTTCCTGTTCCTTCTGTTTCTGCAACGATCTTCATTTCGCAGGTGTTGGAGTGTCAACAACATGCTGCTTTTTCCTGAAATAGGAGTATCAACGACATAGCCAATCGGTAACAGTGGATTACGATGAAGAATTTTGTTCTGTTCTGCTTACTTTGTATACTGTTATATCATCGTTAGGTTGACTTACGACAAGGTAGGTTTCTGGTTCGCATTTTTTTTGCCAATTTATGTTTTCCGTCAAACTCTACTGTTTTCACTAGTACACGGTGTCCTGGTTTGATGGCAGCTCGTCTTATCTTTAGATCATAACCGTCTTTTTGTTTTAGTCTGGCTTTTTCTGCTGCTTCCGTGGCTAATTGGTAATTTTGTGAGAGGTGGTCTCTCAACTCGGCAATACACTTGGAACTTGGCTGTTGTTCATCGATACGTAGTCATAATGTTATATCTATTGGCAGTCTTGGATTGCGTCGAAACATTAAAAGATTAATATACAAAAAATTAATGGCATTTGTCCAGTTGACTCGTGTCGAGTGTAGTTATAAGCATGTACCATTGGTCGAAGGTATGATTTCCAGTTCTGTTTCTGGAGTGGTTTTATTGATCCCAACAAGTTTAGCAGTGTTCCTTGAACCTTTCACACATCCCGTTACCCATTAGGTGGTAGCTAGTTGTTCTTGACTTTTTCATTCCAGTCAATAGGCAGAGTTCTTTTATGACTTTACTTTCAAATTGGTGCCTTGATCAGAATAAATCCGTTTCGTTATCCCATAATGAACAATAAAGTTATTAAAAAATGCTTCTGCTGTTGTCTTTGCTAACTGGAATAGCCTGAGGATATCTTGTGTAATGGTCAGTGATAACTAAAATATGCTGCTATCCACCTTTAGATTTCTCTCAAGTTAAATAATCCATGCAGACTAATTCTAATGGTGAAGAAGTTGCAATGGTCACCGCAGAAGCTCTCTGATTAGATGGTGTTTTTCTTCTGAATCATCGTCCACAATGTTCAATCCAGGCCTCGGTATCAAGATACATTCCAGGCCAATTTAAACGGTCTCTAAGTAGAGAAAGAGTTCTACTTTTCCCGGATGTCATATGTCGTTGTGGAGGGCATGTAAAACTGTTGTTATATGTTCAGCGGGTAACACCAATTGCTTACGTTCCTCATTCTCTATAGTTGTTATTCTATATAATACTCCATTAATGATCTTCTAGCGGTTATATGATTGAAAATAGAGTTTTGACTAGAGTCTTTCTTTGGTGGTTTCGTGTTTGACTTGATGAACTCTGTACATTGTCTGATGTTTGCGTCCTGAGCTTGAACTTAAGCCTAATCAACCATAAACGTAAGAAGTTTGTTGTTAAAATGTTCAAACATAAACTATTTTAGGTAAATAGTAAATTAATAACAAAGTGAATTACAATTTATATGCTTTGTTTCAATATCTTTATGAACACTGGTTTTATCTAAATAGATGTAAATAAATTATATATGTAATACCTTATTCACAACGTATCGTTGACATTTTATTCACATCAGTTTTAACTGGTACACGCAGTGCTCTTAGGAGACAATCAACATAGCGTATAAAAAAGTTCAAATTTTTTTGAAGTTTGTATCATCATATCACACACCTCAATCTTCATGAACAATTTGGACGTGGTAGATACAAGTCAACAAATAGCTTAACCACAAAAATACTGCGACATTCAAAATGTCATTGAAAGTACTTAGAACAACTTAAAGAGACAAATTGTTTTGTTAAGTTAGAGACTAGGTTTTCAAAGTATATTCCACTAAAGAATGGTTGATATCTTGAAACGATCATTATAATATTAAATTTCAAGTAAATTGCGCATTCTACATTTATGAGTGTCGTATAAAAAGCTAGTGGGTGGTGTTGGTATGATCTCAGTGGTTGTTAAGTCGTATAAACATACAAATAGTATACAAGTTACAGCACATGAATATGAATTACATTTATATATTTGTGCTTTTTATGATTATTAGTGGCCCTGCCAACATGGTGCATGGATCTTGCAATCAAAAATCAGGTTAGTGATTCAGAATTCTTTATGTTAACTTACTTGTACAGTGAACTTTTCTTAAACATCGCTTACATTTTGGAATAAAAGTTCAATTTTTGAAATGGATTGTTTGGTATTTATTTGTAGAATTAATTGCAAATACAGTTGAAGTAATGTCTTGGCTATCTATTATGATATGTTCTTATAATAGTAGAAAACTGTTGACCACTTAAGTTCAGATCGCAAGAACAATCGCTGGAGTGTTTATTTATATAGAAATAAGCCCGATTACCACAAGCTTCGTTCAACACAAATGAAATTATAATGCCTAAATATATTTGTTCTCTGTGGTTGTTTTTCTTACTCTGAGTGAAGTTTCATCTTCAGGCAAGTACTAAAGCGACTTTTAAAAGCAAGGCCAATACGGAGCTGCAACTTGATTGGTTTTCACAGGGCTTAGATCTCATGGGCATATCATTACTTATGTGTAGAAATATGACCTCAGAGGGATTTCCGTAGACATTGCCAAAGGCGACAATAGAACAAAAAATTATTCAAGTAAAAGAGTAAATTGTAATTGGATTGAAAAGATTACTAAAAAATTACTATCAAACGGGGTTTTGTTGCCAAAGCTGCGAGTGAAAACATTTCATATTAATCTTAAACAAACCCATTACAAGTCTAAAAACATGTCTTATTTTCTTCAAAACCTTTAACCTAATACTGGACAACATAGAACAAATCTAAACTATACCCTTAAATTACCTACCTAACGATGGACACAAACCTATTTGTTGTCCTAACCTTTTCTTAAAAAATGACTTACAATATTACTACTAGGCATAACATTATAGAATTGTGGTGATAAAAGATCTAAAAAATAATCACAATGTTTTAGCGCTAATAATGCGTCTTGTTTAGAAGAAACGCCTATCATCCGGCATAGTGAATTTTATAAATTTGTTGTCTTTATTCCTTCATTTTAGATAGTATGTTGTTTGATGAACTTTTGACTGCCATGTCTAAGATAAAATGTTCAGGTATGTTTACATATTTCCTATTTCAAACTTAAATAGTTTCCTGTTGTCGAATTTGTCCTTATGTTATTCCTAATTACATTCTTATGATTTTTCCTAACCAGCTTATTGTTGAGACTGGAATATTGTTTGTAAGGTTTTATTTCTTTAATTGCAATGATTAGAATTAGGCCGCCTAGTACAACTTAATGTTTCTTATATTGTTTCATAGTCTTATTCCATGCCTATTTGTATTTGAATTTGATGTTGTATTTACTTGTGACAAACATCTGCTAACTTGATCATCTTTCGCTCCCGACGACAAAGTCTTTCACTTACATCTAGAATCAACACAACGATCAAAGATTGGTGATGTATGAATCTATATTTGTGTATTTTCGTCTTGTTATTATATACTTCATTTGGATAGTCCCTCAATGGTATGTTTTCTTCTTTTTTGAGGTAGTATTGATACTTGCTTTGAAGTCTTTTGATATGGTTCTTATTGTTTTTATATCTAAACTGGAGACTTTAACAGTTATCAAACTGTTGAAGTATGCAGTTTAAAAATTAAAACAAAAGAATCAAGTTCAAAACTTGAACTGGGCTTATTTAAATGATTCTCCTTAAAACTAAGGTTTCTATGTTATATAAAAGTAAATTTTTTGTACGCCCGCCATCTTGTATAAATTAGAAAAAGATATAAGAAAGAGAATAAAAGATACCAAGAAGTATTTAGGAAACAATAAGTCGAGGACAGACCAAACCATGGTCAAACGTAGTTTAACTACAATTATATACCTTGTTTCCGTTGCCACTGTACATTAAAAAAAAAACTGCCACAGCAATCACAACCGTATGTACGTTTACAAGTTTACCGTATTTGGGCACCTTTTCAAATACAAGAGAAAAAAAAATATATTTTGTTATTAAGCTTACATTAATTGATTCCCATGTTTTATGCAACTCAAGCAACAACCTTTAATTTTATTTTAACATTCAGGTGAACAAACACAAAGAGATGTAATCCCTGCATTTGGTGCATCAACTGCCACTATCAAGAGTTTGGCACCTGATGAGATAGTAAAGTTTGAAAAGGTCTGGACAAATATAGGAAATAGCTATGACTCAAACACTGGGGTATTTATAGCTCCAAGACATGGGATATATCAATTTTCATGTTCTGCTATGACAGGCAATGGACACACTCTTCGTCTTCACTTGTACAAGAATGAACTGCCAATTGTGAGCCTATATCCAGGAAGTGCTGGTCACAACATGGGAACTCTCAACATGGTATTAGAATTGAATCAATGTGACAGAGTTTATATAAAACATCCAAATACATCTGTTGAAAACAGTTTGTACAGCGAGTCTGGAAGTCATTTCAGTATGTTTTCTGGCTACATGATTTCGAAATAATGTATATTAAAACTGTAATGTTTATTTAAATTTGTACTCTGAAAGGCCGATGTTTGGTGGCAAACACATATACATCATTCATTGGGGTCCATTTTCTGAGTGTTTTGTTCAAGGCATCACCCACTCTTTTCACCAAAGTATTAAAAGTACTTATGACCGGAAGTGGTGATCTATTCTATGTTGTATATGTATTACTTAAACTTCTGATTATTTCTTAAACTATGAATACGTAACAAATAAAGTTAAACCATGAGTAAAAATGTAATGTTATATACATATAGATACTGAATCGCTATTATACAATTAATGACTTTGATATAGGTCGCTATCAGGATTTATCAGCCAGAGAAATGTAATATTCACCAAGCCGCTAGGCGAGGTGAATATACATTTTGAGGGCTGATAAATCCTGATAGGGACCGTATATCAAAGTCATTAATTGTTTTATTACATGAATAAAACCACCATCTCCCTTGATAAGAAAAACTGTATATTCTATTGGAGCGCCTGCTTACATTTTGTAATTGTTGTAATGCTAGTTACCCTTAATATGTTTTATTTAATACTGCATTTTGATATCAATTTGCTGATAATCCTGAAATTCCAGTTTCAAATATTGAGAAGAGTATAATTGAATGAATATATCGCAGAACCGACGTTTCTCCCATTTGTTGTTGACACGCACGATGTATGTATAGCTGACGTCATTGAATTGTGTACAATTAATACAATCGATTTGATTGGACGACTGAATTTATTAAGACGGCTATTCTGATTGGCTAAGACATAAAAAACCAGGTCGATATCGGATTCCGCTTGACTACTATGCAGCGGAATCGTGCAGCGTACAAACATTTTATGTAATTTTAGTACTGTTGCGATTTATCGTGACCCGAAAGTAGTTTTTTGACCAATCAAAACCACGCAAAATTCTATTCATGTAATAAAGGAGTTTATTTAAATCTGCAATAATTCCGGTTATAGCGTCGGAAGTTGTGTTGTATTGTCACAAGTTAACTGGTAGCAGCTATATGATATAAAATGATAAGAACAACAATCCATTATTACGAACACGAAGAAACTGTTTTATTTCAACTTTATTCTGGACATCTTATTGCTGTTTAAAAACAAACACGCTTAGATTCCGTTTACCTATTAAAGAATCAGACATATTGTTTTACGAGCTTAATATCAAATGTTCTGCCAGCAAATTTTTAAAACGATGTTTGGACAAAACAACAAAGGAACATTGTTTGTTGTAAACTTTTAAAAGAGTACCATTTGTGGTCTCTGTTCTGTATGGGTGTATTGCTTTCAATATAATTCGAAATACTTAAGTTGGGTTCTACGTGAGTAAATATATAATTAACCTCTTTGTGTGAAATATACAATTAAAAATGATGCATCAAATTACAAATGTTTTTCGTCCACGCTATATAATTGTAAATAACATGTTGTAGGTTTAATGAAAGTTAACGTAGGTTCAATGCCAGATTTTTCATATATGTGATATTATATTTAGTTTTTGCTACTTCTGATCCAAGTATACATAAATAGTGTATCACAACTGCATTGTGTCTTTATCAATAGAATTACAATGTTTTTTCTCTTATGTCAATATATGGTTTTATGTATCTTACAAATATATGTTTCATTCCATATTACATTAAAGTAAATCAGAAAATAGCGAGATATTAATGAGAGAAAAATACTGCAAGTAAAACAAAGCCATACCTTACTCTGTTTGGAAGAAGAGGGGTATACTGCTTTACCGGTGTTCGTCCGTCCTAACAGAAAACTTTACAGACTTAACAAGCAACAAACACTCAAATCACAAAAACATAACAATAAGCAACAAAGAAGCCATATCAAGTGTTCTGGAAGGGTGAGCATGTTCTGCTTTGTACATGACATCCGTCGTGTTACTTTTGGTTAAAATTGACCACATCGGACTATAAAGTACATAATACATTTCAACTATATTCGTTAAAAAGCCAGTTCTAATTGACATTGATTGCGCTTAAAAGTAAAAAAGCTATGAAAAAAAATATAACGGTCAAAAGTCAAAACTACCAGTATCCTTTTTATCTGGAAGTCCATTAAAATGTTTATTCAGAGCTCCAGACGTTTGCTTATGGATACAACGATATACTAATTTACTTTATAATTTATTAAAACTGCACATTTGACTAATGTTGAAACAAGAAACCACGTATTGTATATGTTTGATAGTACCTTAAACATCGACGTGTCTGTGTGTGCAATAAATCAGTCTTCATGTGACATGATTACCAGTTTTCCAACTGAATGTTCGAGGTTCTCATCGCGTAATTTGCTCCATGATGTAATGAACCACTAAAGCCATTTGAAAATTTAAGATTCATATTAAACAATCAACTGTCAAAGGAAGAAAATTATAATGAACATTTGAACATTTATCCCTTTTTGTCACCATTAAAACTCTTTGATAATAGAGAAAATTGGATATTTACTACCAAAACATAAATCTAATGAATATTGCCAAAAAACTACAATTTAATTGGTCAAACAAAAATCTTCTATTTCCGTTTTAAAAAATCTTGTTTTGCAATTTTTTATAGATAGTTACTAGTGTAACTAATATCTATTCAGCGTCGAACTTTATGGGCAATATTTGAATGGAAAATACTACATAGATAATTTAGATATATTTAAGAATGGAAACACCAACGAGGATACAACGTAATTATCTTTACAAAATGATACAGTATAAAGTATAAAACGTTCATGATTTGTAACATGATGGAAAGATTATTATAATATCAAATTTCAATACTTGTACTTTTTCATGCAATGTAGTACGTATTTAAGCCACAAAAATTGAATTAACTGATCTGATATCCCCAAGCCTATTTCTGGCGTCATGAATTGCATACATTTATTTCTAGTGGTTATAATTATGAATGGATATACCAATAAGGCTCAAGGATCCTGCAATACAAAACGAGGTATATATTTAACGTAGTATGGAAAGCATAATGCAGGAAACATTTTCTCAACATGTGAAAATAGATTTTTACAAACCATCATAATGACAAGAAAATTTCTGCATGATATTGCAATTTCATTTTCAAATGATGTTCTATTGAAATGTTAAATGGGAATACCATAATGATTGATTATTGATTAAATTGACTAACAGTATAGGTATTGCTGTCTTTATGTGCATGCAAATGTTATAGTTAAAAGATTTAATTTTAAAATACAAAATCGTATTTGGACATTTTGTAAGCTTGGTGAAAAGTTTTCTAATATAGTTATTAAAGACAAATATTTAAAATGAAACCCGCTTTATGCTCTTTGTACTCAGCACAGCTGGTCGAAAGATTACGTTCAACTTATAAACATATGGGTAAAACTGTTTGCAACTATTATCGTAAAAGTAAAATATCTATTAACATTTGTGACATACCGCTTATTCTTCTATAAAATATTTTCCAGAACGTGTATTTCAATCGTAATCAATATACATTTCAATTTCAGAAAGTGTTATATTTAACGACCTTTTAATTATGATGTAAAAGATCAAGGGCACTGGTAAGAAAGTTCTTCATTTTCACTATAAATCTTAAAATAAATTAAGAATGCAAGAGAATAACAGTGACTAACATTACCGTAATTAGAGCATTAGAGAATAAAAAATACAAGGATATCTTTAAACTTAAATCAGAGAAAGTTAGTTTTAGCGTAGTTTTAATAAATACTCTTCTAATGCCTTGTCGCTATAGTTGACTGATATTCTGTGTTTAACACCACTCCATTTTTATACAAGTATTCTACCAGAATAACTTAACAAGAATGATGAATGAGACGATGCATTAGCACTATTAAGAATACGAAAAGAGTGCACATAGGTCTTGATTACTTCAGAAATATAGCAATCAATCGTGTTTGTATAACATTAACTGATAACCCGTGCGTTGAATGCAATTCCACGTAATTTTAAATACAGGCATACAATATGAATCAAAGTATTTAGTTATGTCTATTTTCAGATCGTGGAGTAGATCAAATAAAAAAAACGAAATCCCTTCATTTGGAGCATCCACTGGAACAAGCAAAACCTTGGCAGCTAATGAAATAGTAAAGTTTGAAAAGGTCTGGACAAATATTGCAAATGGTTATGACTCGAACACTGGCGTATTCACAGCGCCAACATCAGGCGTATATCACTTTTCATGTTCTGCTATGGCACATACTGGGAAATATCTTCGATTACATCTATACAAGAATGAGCTACCAACTGTTAGCATTTTTCCAGGAGACAATGGAATCAACATGGGAATTCTCAGCATGGTGTTAGATTTGACAAAAGGAGATAGAGTTTACATCTAATTCCAAAGTTTAAATGCAGGTGAAAACAGTTTATATAGCGAGAGCCAAAGTCACTTCAGTATGTTTTCAGGTTTTATGATTTCGGAATAAACCTCTACCTGTATAATTGTGTTATGCTTGATTCCTTTAGAAATAAGTATCGACTGTTCTACATATCAACATTTTAATCTTCGTTTTAACACAGACGAAGAGGTATTTTTCTGAAGTTAAAGTTTAGCGTACTTGTTTCAGCTAGCTTCTGTTTGCCTTTATTTTCTTGATCTTTTAGCAGTACAAAATGAATCATTTCGTTTTAACAACTTGTGAAATCAAAACTTCTTGTTGATGTGATTTTTTTAAAGTTGTGACGCAAAAACATACATTGATAATAAAACCAAACAGAACAAAGGGTAAAATATGAAATAAATCGGGATAGAAAAGAAAAAAAAGAAAATCGTAAATCATTATGAAAAGACAAACAAGTCTCCCAAAAACACAATAACTAGACAGAGAGAATAAAGATGAAAAACACGAATCCCTTCTATAAACTGAGGCAGGCCACGTGTTCTCCTAAAGGGTCCGTTCCTGCTCCACTTACGATATCCGTCGTTTTACGTAATAATGGAATTATCAGTCCTGTAACAAAGTCGCTAACGGGGTAAAAAGGGGGAAATTGATAAAGACAATTCAATCAAATACCGCGTCATCTATGAGACGAACACACTGAGATCAACAAATAAATTATGATGGCAGTAGAACTTTCCAATTTATTATATCTAACTGTCGCGAATCTCTGTTTGTGCTGTTTCAATATCAGCAGCAATCCTATATCTAGAGAATGCATAATCTCTGTCTCTTGATTTATTTATTTTGTCCTTACCTAACGAGGAATACAAATGTTTTATACTTTATACAAATATTCCTGCTTTAATGCATTATGATTGGTTTACAAGATTTTATAAAAGACAGGAATTAAAGCAAGGGTGACAATTTTTTACTGTCAACCCCTTGATCTTTGACGTAGTTAAAACATGGTGCTTAATGTCACTATACAGCTTTTTAATCTTTTGTCATCGATCTAATATGTACAAAAAATTATAAATAAGTCTATGCTTATTTTACTTTTTGCAAAACTATAGTTTGCTGTCTGTCGTTCGTTCTTATCTCATGGTTTTGCTTAACATTCAATATACCAATATGCTATTTACTGCATGGTTTAAGAGGAAAAAATATAATGATAACGTACCGATTAGATGTGCTTAATCTTACTGATGGAACACGTGCGAGATAGCATAATACACAATTCATTAATTACCCACTGAATAATCATTTGGTTTATGCGAGCGTTTTCTCTTTTATGAGAAAGCTAAGACGGCGGAAGGTTTAGAGATTTAAAATAAATGCTTTATAATTTAAAACCAGAGTCTGCAATGAACTTGCCATAGCACATATAGTTACCAGGATCCAAGCAACACTAGTTAGTGTCGAGATAACAAATAGGTGTCGGACCATCTGATGACGATTTAAAGGTATAATATATAAATATAAATATATCATTTGTCCTCCATTTACCGATGTTATTTTTAGTTTTGAGAGTTGACCACAAAAGAAAAATGTATATAACTTTGGTTCAAATAGTCCTAGTAGTTAGAGAAAAGTTAGAGTCAATAGTTTAAGAAATTGAAGCGCAATGTCATTCAACCATATAACAATGACGTTGACCAACAATATGTTACGATTGCTTAAAGATGTGGAACTTTTTCAGTTTCCTACGTAATTTTTTGAAACAAAAATACGTATTTGAAGTATAAAATTGAGCTTTTGTTTCCTACTTTTTGACAAGATCAATATTATCCTTTTTCAATAATAATACTCTATCACACAATCTGTTACTAATAAATACATGAGGTTGCATGTATAATTTCCTGCAATAAATATCCACATGTAAAATAAAATATGTACTAATACTTTATTCTCCTTTTGCATGCCTTGCAATACCTCGTACCTATCAAAAAAGGGAAATGGTCAAACTACAGTTGATATTCCGAATGTTTATTTTTTAGCAAAAGGAAAACCAGTTGTTAGACAACATTGCAGTCAATATTGCCCTTTTTTAAAAATATCAATAAATCAATTAATCTTTAGGCATTAATTGTTTTTAATAAAAGAAACATACCATTTCAATAAAGTCTGAAATATGATCTTACAGATAAAAGTTACAAATGAGAAAACTTTTTAATATGAAATAAATATTATTGCACGGAAACTTATATAAATTCCACCTAAAATGTCTTTATAAACATGAGCAATATTAGGGTTAAGAATGTAAGAAAAAATTATTAAGAGACTTTCAGAAACGACTTACAGTTTATACAGTTAAAATAGCGTAAAGCGGGTATAATTCACTGGTATAAAAGTCACTAATTAAAAATTGTGTAAATACATAACACGTTGGACTACAATTTTGACAAATTTTATTTTCGCTCTTCCGTGTACCTCGCTTATTTAATGAAAATTAGAACCTCGCTAAAATTACCTGTTATACGGTGTTATACCTCTCTACGATATGTCGGTTTCATTATGATGTCCGCAAAACACAATTTTACAAGATCTGGGTCGCAATGGATTTACCAGTGATATAGTTATTTCTCTGATTTTACGTAAGTATCTAGTATTGAATCCTTCAAAACAAATGCTCAAAATATGCAATGACTTAAATTCATGTTTAAATATTATTGCAAGGCAAACTTATGCAAATTTCTCCTGAAAGGTCTATATAATCGTAAGCAATATTCTATAAAACACATTTGAAGTTGGGTAGGGGGTGTGATTTAAAAATAGCCACAGCAATTCTTTAGTACTTTTTAGTACCGTTAAATTTTAAAGCAGCAAAAGAAATTTTCTGGGTTTGTTAGAATATTAGTATGTTAGTTCGCACAGTTTTGTTTATTAGTCGCGGGTTACTCATTTTTTCTGGTTTTTGTTGTTCTTTTTGGATTATTCTTTATGTCGTGTGTCTTTGTCGCATTCTAGACTTTATTACTGTCCTTTGGTATTCTTGACCTTTTGGTTGTCTGACATTTTACCTTGTTTTTACAACACAGTGAAAATACTGTAAGGAATGCTTATGATTTAAACAACGGGTTATTTCTGCACCGAAACAAACAAATATCACTTTTAATATTCTGCTGAAACAAATGTTTGTATTGAACTGAACGAAAATTTACTGCACGATATATCCACCAAAGCGCGAACATGTGAATGTGCTGACATTGTATTGAATTAATAAGAGAGGTCAGGGCCAACGATAAGTTAAGCAGTCCTCAGATAATAAGAAAATTTGATGGAATATTAGTAAAAACAAGATGTCCCTTGTCAAAGTGCATGATAATAAATATACAAACATGTAAGCCGAATAAAAGAAAATCGCACGATCTCCAGTAGATATCAGATGCGTTGCGATGGTTAGCTTTATCCTACAAAATCTCTGCAACAAAAGGAAGCCCGGTGCAGATAAAAATAGAACATTCATTACTGGAACATTAATGTAGCGTTACTTTAATATGTTTTCATGCTTCATTATTTTGAAATTCACTACGGTACAAAGTTATAAGTTTTTTTTATCTCGCATGAAAACACTACAATTTTGCGTTGTACATGGCCTCTAACGATTTATTCGTGTACATGTAAAATAAATTCATCAAATAAGTGAATGCCCACATAACTTCTTTTTATAATAGATTGATTGAATGGTTGCTTAGCGTTCAGTAAGCGCTATTATTTATCTATATTCATGACAAGAACATATAAACAAACAATAAATCATTTTTTAAAGGGATACCTAGTAGTCTGAGGCAGGGGAATCAATAAACTAACAGCCCTCCTATCAGATACCTGGAACGTGTTGGCGATCTCTGTGGATTAGCTCTTCGAATCGATTCTCGGGCATTGGTGCAAAGGGTTATTAGTCCGAAGCTGCATTGGTTCGATGGGTAATTGGTCCGAAGGGGCATTGGTCCTTATTGGGGCATTAGTCCAAAGAGTCATTAGTCCGAGCGACTTTTTTTATCTCAAAAGATCGCCAGGATTTATGGCGGAGTAAAGTAATAGAATATCTTGTAAACGTGACTCATCTGAAACCTCTTACCCGATATTTATGAAATGTTGCATTTCCAGAAGAAAGATCTTGTGCATTTCACTTGCTTGTATGGCCAATTTCTCTTCAGTAATGCAGCTCTAACTTTGTGTAAGTGTTTGTTCAAGAAAATGCTACAAAAATTCTTTTACAACCAAATAAGTGCTGTTGACCTGACAAATTATTTGTGTAAATTTACTGAGAAAAAAAAACAAATGTTTTGATTCCTTTTGAAATATGTTTGAAAACTGGAGACACATAACCGAAGAATAGAGGCAAAAAAAATATTGCTTCTTTTTTTAACGGAGACTGCAAAACACCAGCTAGGTAAATTATTTCTTCATGAGTGTTTATGAAGTCCAATCATTTAGACATTCCTTGTAAATGATGTACGCATAAACACTTTTAAATAAGACGCTAAATACGCTTTGCAATTTGGCTCGCCAAAGTAACTGGTCTGGTGTTTTGCAGTCTTCGTAATACGGAAGTAGAGATCCATAATTCGAAGTAAAAACAGAATGAAAACTAGTATCAAGTGAAATGTCCCAATGTTCTATTTTTGGTCGCTTCCTTTCTTTACTGTCTGTAAATAATAATATCTTCCATCATTTAAAAAGTAACTCAAGGCTTTTTGCACAGGAAAGAAACATTTACGAGCCAGGTAGTTTTGTCAAACGAATGTAATAATGTTCAAAGGGATTTGAATAACTTTTCTATAGTTTCTCAACTTTAATTATCAGAAATGTGTTGGTTTCTGACTTAGAGAATCGTTATTTTTGTTTCTTAAATTGGTGTTCATATAAATACAATTCCTGTACAAAACGTGTTTACTTTGGTAAAACCATAACCCTTCTGAATATAATCGTAATGTTACTTGGAAAGCTTACTAAGAGATTGGACTCGTTAAGCGTTGCTTTACATAACTAACAAGAAAGAAAATTACAACTTTATATACTGCAAAAATTATGTTCCGCCTTGAATATGCACCCCCGGTGTTTATTGCTGACATTACATTAAATCAAATTATAATGATACGAATTTTATTGTTATAATAGAAACATTCATGTATTTGAACGGCATGTTAAATTGTTAAAAACTAATATGATTTTAATTCACTTGCACGTTAACTCCGTTGTCACCCAATAAATTAGCGAAAGATTACAGTCGAACAAACATTCGAAAATACTTCTTTAGTTACCGCGTGGTTAACCCATGAAAACCACCCTCTACCATGGATACTCTAGGGAGCATCATTATCCTCCCTTAAGACTGTATTAAATAGGGATTGTCATTAGATCATTAAAAGTATACCATTTTTAAATATCTAAATTCCTTGTATCGACTTGATCAAAATTTACCTCAAAGTTGAATCTTCTGATCCCTTTTTAATGGCAAACATGATTATCTTTATTGCCTATTTAGTTAAAAAAGACTATGATGGAGTTAAGTGATTGATTTATTGATTTAATTTGATTAACGTGCAGCGAGCCTTTCTTTTAGCTTATTCAGGACGGGAACAAGTTAACAAACAATAAATCAACGGGGAAAAGGGGAAATAAAATGTTTAGTAGCAGTTACAATGAGCCTCCTCTGTTTGAAAATCTACAAAAGAGGTCTTTAGAAAGAAAGTTGCAGGGCACTTTCCAGACACGGTACCCACGTTCCCACTATGGTCCACAGTTATTGTGCTTTGAGCATGAAAATCAAGTTTAATAACAAACAATTTCAGATTATCTCTAAACTCGGAGACAGGTGTGTAATTACCAATGATAAACTTATAAATATTAAACTCAAGTTAGAAAGATAACAAAAATGATTTATTGCTTGTGAACAATTTTCTGTCTTGAATATTGCTGAAATACTTCTCGCTGGATGTTAAGAAAACATTAAAAAATCTTTTAGTAGTATTACTTTGTGTGTTCAGGTACACTATTCTGAAAACCATAATACATTTCAAGGCATCCAGTTTATATTGGGGAAGGAAGCCGGAGTACCCGGAGAAAACCCCTGACCTGCGGTAGGAAAACTGACAATCCTTGTCAATTAAGATTCAAGTCGAGTGCACCCTGCTCTTAGTTAGACTCGAACCCGCAACCCTCGGTATTGACAGGTCACGTGATCAATAGTAGACGAACCACCTTCACCACTCGGCCATCGAGGCCCGCGGCCTAGCTTTTCGTATTATGACATCCTCAGTTGCTCATCGAGAAGACCACTCGTATCCATCATCGATCAGGGGACGCGCTGGGCAGCTTCGTTGATCGAGCACTGTGAACGCTTTCAGTATGATCCCAATTAATCTATTTGAAGAGTTTTATACCAAAGATGGCAAAAAAGACAAAAAAGAAAAAAAAAATTTAATAGTCTCCATTAACAAATAAAAGAAATCAGTCAACTCTAATAATGAAATTTAAATATGTTATATTCATTTGGAATTCCAATATTGTATAGTTTGAGCCCCACTGATCAGTCTTGTTTATACAAAACGCGTGTTTTCGTAGTAGATTTTTTCATTTCATTTAGATATCGTGCGATGAAATTTTCATTTTACTTTTTCAATTTTCTGCTTCTATTTTGTCCATAAGTAATTTTAAATTGAAGCCAAAATACCCTGTTTTGATGATTTTTATAATAAATGAAAGAGTTGTTCAATGCTTTAGCAACTCATTTAAGATGTATTACACTCTTGTTAATTTTTGTTGTTACAAAATTTAAAGACATAAATGGCATAATACTGGGTCCCATATGTAGTCAAAATGAAGACGGAACTAATTACCTCTTGCCTTTAACTTTAGTGAAGAATGTCGATGTAATCTTAAACCTATAATACCACACGGTTCATTTCAGATTTAAATATGTAATAAGGAAGGATGTAAGACGCAATCTATAGTTTAGCATCTTAAGAAATGAATATAGTATAGAAACATAACATTTAATTCACTCAGACCTCCCTGGGTAATGATTAACAGCAAAATTTTTTTTGTTCGTGTATTTGACTGTCAACAATTACAATATGAGAAGAATTTAGTCTTCCAAAATTTTGTGTAAAACAACTGCTTAATATAGGGGTATAAAACTTGCAAGCTTTATAACATGATAGAAAGGTAATTATAATTTCAAATTTCAATAAGTTTACTTCATCATGCAATCTAGTAGGTTAAAAGCAATCAAGATTAAATGAACTAATATGTCCAAGCTTTGTTTGTTCGTTATGACTAACATATAAATAATTTTTCTTGTAGTTATGTTTATAAATTGTTATATTAATATATCCCAAGAAATCGTGCAGTCAAAAACTAGGTATATGTTTAACGTAGTTCTTATCAGGAAGATGTAATGCATGTCAAATGTGAAAACTCATATTTTATCTACCATCATATTGTCAACAAAACTTCTTGCTGGAATGGCTGCTGGTTGTAAGATCACGTTAAAAAACTTATTAAACACTGGGTATCAACCAATAATGATGGCAAAAGCAAAAAATAAATATCAACATAGCAATAAATTATTATAAAATATTTTTCCGTAGCACGAATTTCAATCATTATATAATGCACATTTCAATTTTAAAAAGTGTCCTATTTGATGATTTATTAAATGTGATGTTGAAGATAAAGGAAAAAGGTAAGAAATATCAACTTTAAAGTGGCACTCCATTCAAACGGGTTTTAGCAGTTCTCCATTTTCAAAAAAAGTTAAAGTTGTGTTACTGTGAAACATAAATCAATACAAATAAGTTAGATTGGTTTGCTTGCGTTTTTTTCAATTTTGAGGTTTGCTTGTAGAATTGTAAGACTGGTTTTACCATATAGGGGTTAACGTTTTGTTTGCCTTTGTAAAATGTCAGTTTATTTGGTAAAATAAACTGTTTTATGTTTGAGCGATCAATAGTTTTCCCTTATGGGTACATCATGTGAGTAATGTCCTTGAATGCATGTAGGTAAGACCCAATTAGAATTTAAGTCCTTGAACGCATTGTTGTAAACCCCATTATAACAGGACAATTATCGAATAACACGTTGTGTTTTTCTAAGGAAATTGATGCTTCTTAATTTCGTTTTGCTTTGTGATTTTTATACGTGAAAGTTTTTTTCTTGGATATATTTCCCTTACAGTTTTTTTGTGGGATATATTTCGCTACAGTATTTCTTCTGGTTTATTTTGCTGACGGAACCATGCAATTATATCGTTATGTTTCATGCTATATTTCAAAGAGTTTTTTTTTGGTTATTATTCACAGTCTATGATTTTTGTGACATTGGGAACATATTTTCGATATATTTAAATTCCATGTTGGTTTAACTGCAGTGTTTCGTGCGAGTTATTATTTAGCGGAGACAGACAATTATATAATAAAGTAATCTCGAGTTTTAAGACGAGCTAATTATTTATAATCTTCAACTGTGTACGAAAGGTTATATCGCTATAACTGATTATATTTTTATATAGGAATACTATGGATATTTTGAACGATTTCTGCTCTGTGATTTAATGCAAATTTAACTATCTGTAAGTGCCCCCGAGTGTTATTATATAACTGTAGGCGCATGCAGAAGGTCTTCACCGCCAGATGATCAAGTACGTGACCTTTGATCTGACCTGTGCTAGCTAAATAGCGTTATAAGGTAAATCGCTTAAATATAATTTTGCACGACTTTTCTATTATGCGAATATATATTATTGGCAGTTCACATGTTGAAAGGCTGAACCGATATGTAGAGGCACAATATGATATGCAATTAGCACAGCATGAAGTTATGTTTAGAGGAATTAGTGGCGGTCAGGTGTCGTCCCTTTATCAACATTTGTTAGAGCTTTACGAGTATCAGCCTCACTTGACAATTGTTCAGATTGGATCAAACGATATTAATGATCCTCACAAATCAGTGCCGAATGTAGCCATATCAATTAAACGTTTCTGTGAGCTTGTTATTAAACTAGGTTGCAAAAAAGTAGCGGTATATATATATATATATATATATATATATATATATATATATATATAGTAATTATTTAAATTTTTTTTATATAATATGATTGATATATACGTTTAATTTATGGGATATATATACATATAAAAAAAATAATAAAAATAAAAAAAATAATTTTTTTTATATAATATTATTAATATGTATGTTTAATTTATGTAAAAAAAAGATTTATCTATACGGTTAATTTATGTAATGTATTAAAAAAACAAAATTTTTTTTACAAGAATATATATATTATCAATGTTTATGCTATATATACAAGTACAGTTTAATGTGTGCATATACTTTAATTTAATATAATATTCCTTTATTATTATAATGAGTGCAGTGTTCATATTATTCAATATGTTATCTACTTGAATTTTTTATCTGGTTCCATTCTGGGGACAGTAGGTGCATTAAAATGTAAGTTTGGTAGGTTTCAAATTCATGTTGCTGGTCAATAGAAGTCAGTTTGTGGTCTCTGTCATCACTTTGTTTCAGAATGCCACCAGTGCGTAACGACAGAAGGTCGACCATACTGGCAACTAAATGAAAGAGAAGCAGTACCAACAAAGGGGGAAATGACATTGGTGCTGAAGTTTTCGCACAAACACCCAGCTTGCTGAATATTGACACTAGTACTACAGAATCAGGAAATAGTGCAAGGACATGTACATCTAGTGGTAGTTCCTCGGATGTTTGCAGAAATTGGCACAGTCGGTTAATGAACCTAAATAACAATTAACTATTTTAAATAATAAAGTCTCTACATGTAATACGTCACAAAGACAATCGAACGTCTCAAGCCCAGTCATAAACGTTACAGGTGAAACAGGCCAAGGAATGGATACACGTAATAGTACTTTGTCAGACATAGGGGACCATCGACTGTATCAACATCATTCTGTACCTTTAAGTGCAACTGTGCCAGAGAGTCTTAAAACAAATCTGGGCCAATGACTTTGTAGAATTAGGTTTGTTATTACCCTAATCGTTGGAAAAGGCGTTGAAACCAAAACATATTGTACTTGAAAAATTTTTCGACAAAAATGTGTTGTCAGTTAAGGAACATAATACCACCATCTCATCTCTGGACCTTTGGCAGACTGCTTTTTCGGTATAAGGGTCATTATCAAAAATTGTAGATATTTGTGTGATAGTACACAACTTTTTCTAATTAGACTTGTCAATAAATTAAAGGTTTTCGTTTTGGTATTGTAGAAAATAGATTTCTAACAAAAAATGATGCTCTTTTCGATTATACGTTGAGTTCATTTGCCACTGAAAAGGTCACATTCAGTAAAAACTACATGTGACTTGGCCGTTGTATTAAAGATTTATCTTTTCAGAAAACATATATTTTAATTCTTTTTGTTGCATATTTTTTTTCTATCACAAGTGTTCTGTTGAAATAAAAACACATTTTGATCGAAAATTTACATATTCTGGGAAAATATTTGGTGAAAACCAATGTGCTTTTCGCCGCGTCCCTTTTGTTACTGAGTTTATCAAGAAGTAAGTAATTGTTGTCTCCCCCATTGCTTATCCTAACTAATAGTTTCCCCCTGAAGTACTCATTCCTCTCAGGAATTATGGATATTTAAGCAGACAACATGCTGATATCTTGTCATCAAATTTGTCATCAAAGGTATCTAACGCGATAGCGTAATTTTTATTTCTGTCCTTAAAGTTACTGTATTTTTAAGCTCTAATCATAAAATGTAGAATCAAGCTTGTGACCAGTATTTCATCTAGTAATATAGTTGGTATACCAGACTGATCCATTGGGCCAGGGAGAATCCATTAAAAAAAAATTAGAAAGGGTCTATATAAACACATTTCATTGGCCTTTTGCAGTTAGAGATTAGTGTTGGTATGACAAGGAGAAAGTCATAGAAACTATTTTGTAAACCTAAACTTGTCGGACAAAAGTATCAGGTTGATAGCGAAAGTTGGCAACTAGCTATGGACAAACTAAACTGACAGAAATAAGACATTTTGTCACTTGTGTTACAAGAAGTCATTGTTGTTACACTTTATATTTGATGACTTAAAATAATTTAGAATATATTGAACCCAAACATGGGAATATCAAAAGGAATTAAAATTAAGTTTAGTTTAAACATAAAAAAAATCAAATTATGACTATTGTAAGAACGACAGCGTAAAACTTGTCCTTTTTGTAACTTCGTTTTGTCATTTGTGTTACTAACTCTTAATTTGTCATTTTGTAATGTTTAGATAAACTAAAATTTATCATGAAGATTGAAATTAAGATAAATTTGTGTGGAATATATATATGTACAAAGTGTTGAATTTTGATGAAAGCAGAATTTTCCTATTTTTAACTGTTAATGTCATTAATGTTACTTTATGCGTTTTTGTGTTACAATATTGTCCTTTGTGTACCTGATCTGAAATTGCAAACAAAAATTATTTCCTAAACTATATATTTAACCATTTGTTTCACAATATTTTATTTGTTAATACGTTTCAATTACGTTATAAAATCTTGAAAGTAGGTAAATTGTCCTGTTTTAATTCTAAATTAAAGAAAGTTAGAAATGACCTTTTTGTATGGTTACATTCATATTGGGATACAAAATTTATAAAATCGACTGGATGAGACACATAACTTTGTTTATCAGAGTAACATTTTGCTATTCTTTGAAAAAAAGTTTTTACAAAGGTTTTCTATAACAACGGTGGATAGTAAATTACTAAAAATGTTTTAGTAACACAAAGGACACTGCAAGCTAACAAGGGGTATATTTTCTTATTTTTTGAAAATTTCAGAGTTCAAAGTTAATGTTTAGTATTTGTTTCAAACATTTGACTATCAGAATGTTTCATTAAAATAACATTTGAACACAAATGAGTTACTTAATTTTCCAAGAAAATAGAAATTAAATATTGACGTATTTTGATAATGACCCATATATGTTAATATATATTGAAAAACATCCAACCAATGCTTCAGGGATGTTAAAATATATGGAAGTTGTGAGGGAGATAGCCAATAAAAAGGGGGACTGGTGGTTTTATGATAATAAATTTTGCTCCTCTAAGTCCCAGTTAAGTATAAGTTGGGGAGTTACTCACCAAGAGTTGTATGTTGAGGCCCTTTTAGACCGATCGGTATATGATTTACAAAATAGTCATGTTACTACTGGTGTATCAGGCATAAGCAACAAATCTTTTGGAAAACAGCCACTTGTTCCTTTGGATTATTGTGTCAAATTTCACGCGGTGACCTATTGTCCCCTCCCTTGTAGATATAGCCATCATTGTTATAAATGTGGCAAGTTTCATGCCAGCATACGCTTTTTGTATCGTCAACACAAGTGGCCTCTGTGTCAAGGCTCGACATTTGGAGGCAGATCTGAACATTCTTTTCGCCAACCACGAGAATTTATGCAGGTCAACGCCCCCAATACCGTGGGTTTCGTCCGCGAACTTCCAACCCCAATTAAAGTGGAAGTTTTAGCTAAATATCTTGAGAGCTATAATGTTCAGGAAAGGGAATATATATTAAATGGGTTCTCTACAGGTTTTTCAATTTTTAGTTATATCATGGATACAACAGGTACTTGTAAAAATTTAAGGTCTGCGTTAGAGAGGCCTCATATTGTGACAACAAAGATTGAGACTGAAGTAACTGCAGGTCGGGTTGCAGGGCCATTTGCTGTTTCCCCTTTTATTGAATTTCATGTGTCACCAATAGGGCTGTGCCCCAAAAAAGAGCCTGGAAAATTTCGTATGATATAGCATTTGTCCCACCCAAAAGGTCATTCTGTAAATGATTTCATTCCACCCGAT
The DNA here is from genome assembly GCA_944474755.1 of Limnoperna fortunei. Classification (NCBI taxonomy): domain Eukaryota; kingdom Metazoa; phylum Mollusca; class Bivalvia; order Mytilida; family Modiolidae; genus Limnoperna; species Limnoperna fortunei. The sequence continues at coordinate 30,352,054 of OX104116.1, read as the reverse complement.
TATTTTTGAGTTCAGAATACCAATATTCAGGATGCAATTGCTGCTATAAAAAGTTTAAATTCTACAGTTTATGTGGCAAAATGCGATATAGAGATGGCCTACCTGAATTTGCCCTTAGATCCTTCAGAGTATCATAAAGTTGGTTTTATTTGGAATGACCAATTATATTATGACAAATATTTGGCAATGTGTTGTGCATCATCTTGTCAAATTTTTGAACGGTTTAGCTCTGGTCTCGAATGGATAGGACAAAATATCATGCCTGAGGGGAAATTATTACATATTTTAGATGATTTTTTTATTATAGCTCCGGGTGGTTTGTATTTAAACAGTTTTTATAGAGATTTGTGCTAATATTGGTATACCAATGGCCCTAATAAAACAGTTGGTCAGCTCAGGTGTTAATATTTTTGAGTATAGAATTAGACACTGTAAATAAAAATAGCAAGGTTACCTGCAGGTAAAATTCAAAAATGCCTGGAACAAATTTAAACATTTTTAAAACGTAAGAAAGTAACATTACATGAAACCCAGGGCGTCCATTCCTTAGACGTCTTTACGAGTTAACCTATGGGCTGCAGCAAATGCACCATAGAAAAAAATTAACATGAGCCTGTAAAGACGATTTATTGGTATGGAAACAATTTTTGTACCAATTTAATGGAAAATGTTTTTTCTTGGATGACAAATGGATATCGTCCGATAAACTATCATTGTTTACGACGCATCAGGGCTTTATGGTTATGGGGCTGTATTTGAGAATTCTTATTTTTATGGTTCTTGGATGACCTACAATATTACTCTGAAAGAATTGTATCCAATTGTTTTAGCTGTTGAGATTTGGGGTCATAGAATGGCTAACCGGGCAGTGTGTTTTAATTGCGACAATGAATCCGTAGTTTTTGTTTAAACAAACAGACAAGCAAGGAAAAAGTTGTCATGTTTTTGATAAGAAAACTGGTTTTCATGTCTCTGAAATTTTATATTTTGTTTAGAGCAGTTCATATTCCTGGTAAAAAGAATATACTTAGTGATGCTCATTCACGATTTCAGATAGACAAGTTTCACTATTTGAAGCCAGAGGCAGATTCAGAACCAGTAATAATACCCCCACTACCATTACTGCCCTCTTGATGGATTCTGTCCAGGAACTTGTAAATTCTTCTTTAGCTACTAGAACACAACAGTTATATATGAGAGTATGGAAACACTTTGTTGCATTTTGTGGACAGATTTTAACAGCTAAAGATGCAAATATCCCAGTTTCTATACTCGTTTTGTCTGTATTTAGCTTAATTACATCAAATAGGTTTTGCTAGTTCTACAATCGGTACATCTAATTCATCTATAGGTTTTTTTTCACAAATTGCATATCGTACCAGACCCCTCCACTTCTTTCTTTATTCTATCGTTGTTAAAAGGTTTTAAAAGGAAATATCTATCACAGGATAACAGGTTGCCTATTACTTTCCCTATTCTAGTGAAATTAATTGGTGCTCTTGATTTGATGTGCACAGAATGGTATTTCATATGCATGTACAAGGCCATGTTTTTGCTAGCATTTTATGCGTTTCTGAGAGTAAGTGAGATGACCTATAACCCCTCGAATGTCGGTCAAAACCATTGTGTACAGCTGTCAAACATTCATATTACTCCGGAGAGGTTAACAGTACGTTTTAATTCATTTAAACATTCCATACCAGGTCAGATTTCTAATATTGCTGTTCGAAAATTGGAAACATCACAATATCCTGTTAATCATTCGAGTACATATTTTCAGGTTAGAGGTATAATACCGGGTAGTCTGTTTGTAAACACTAATGGATAGGCAGTGACTCGTGATCAGTTTGTATCTGTTTTAAATGCCTCACTTTCTCAATTAGGATTATGTTCAGCATTGTACAAATCTCATTGCTTTCGTATTGGTGCCTGTTCTTATGCTATGGAGTTGGGTAAATCTGATTTGCAAATTAGAACACTTGGTCGTTGGAATTCTAATGCTTTTTAAAAGTACATTCGCCCTTCATCCGCTTCTCTGTAAGTTTGTTTTTAAGCAATAGGATATTTGGGGTTAAAAAAGGCAGGTTTCTCATTAGGATTTAGAAGAGCGAGTTTTATCGGAATATTTTTGTCAAGCAGTTATATGATAAATGTTATAGTTTTCTTTTATTTGTGTTCAGTTACAATTTGTGAGACATTTTAATTGTTTAAGTGTATGTTTCATGGCGATGATGAGCAGCCATCAGTAAAAATCTGTTTTTATAGTATTTGTATTGCATTTTAATTGTTTCCGTGTGGAATTGTAAAATTTAGCATGTACAATTTTGTTTCCAGGCGAGCATGAGCAGCCAGTAGTATAATTTTGTCTTTATTTATTGACGGCTAGGTGGTTCTGGTGTCAACATAACAAATCCGTGCAGCTTCGGGTGGGGAATCTGTCGATCTTGTGGTTATTGTTGGAGCCCCCACCTTGGCATTGCTTGTAAATATTACATGAAGATAGAGTACATGTAGCTAATAAACGTCGGCCACAATTGGTGGCCCATTTTCTTCCAAATATATGGTTTTATTATTTATTTGCAAACAAACTTGCTGCACGGAGCAAATATAAATGAATGGGTTGAAAATAAAGTCAAATATTTTTTATTTCTTGGAATGAGCTCAAATTGCATAAAGATTTTTTAAGGGAAAGAGCTATTAGATTCTTTCATTGTAAATAAAATTCAAACATCACACAAGTTTGTATAAATGCAGTGTGATTAGAATTCTTAAGAAGTATATTGAAGCATGAAGGAGTCATTATGTAGTTTCTCACAGAACCTTAGAGTCGCCTCACTTTTCACAGCCCAGTGAATTTCAATAACAGTATGGCACCTGACAATCACGTGGTCTCTCTATATAAAAGACTTAGCTCGTGCAACTTGCCTCAATTTGAGCAGTGGAACATACAGACTGTCTGAGATAAAACGAGGGAAGGGAGACAATCAGAAAGGGTGGGCAATGACTCCTTCATGCTTCAATATATACTTCTTAAGAATTCTAATCACACTGCATTTATACAAACTTGTGTGATTTTTGAATTCTTAATCAGTATATCTCCGTATTTCGGAGTCATTATGTAGCCTTCAAAGATGTACTAATATATCGAAGACAGTCTGAATATAAAAAATAAGTACACTTATAACTTATACTTTATATTTATTGTCTGAAAAGAACATTAATATTGTAAATAAATGTATCATCACACAAATTTCTCACAAAATGTTTAATGTCACTTTTCCATAACTGGCTTTAAATAAAACCGTTTAAATGTTGATGCATTTTTTCCAAAAGGCTAGTTTCATAATATCCTTGACAGAACTACCCTTATTGAAACTGTGTGTAGTTGTAGCAGACCTAAAACTGTGTCTATGCCTGCAAAATACAAAACTGATATAAGCCATCTGGCAAATGTTTGCGAAGAAACAGCCAAATGTGGCTTTTTATAAGTCTATACACCACACACAGACAAATCATTACTCACAGCCGGTAATACGGATCTAAATTTACATGGCTTATCTGTTTTAGTCAACTTATCAAGCCAGAAAGTAATGGCATCCTTACCATGAATCATTTTTGAAATATCTAGGAATTTTAACGTTTGCGAACGTTCCGCAGTTGATAAAGCTAATAAGGCTACCAACTTAAAAGACAACATTTTAATACTTAATTCTTCCAATGGCCATACCGATTTTAAATACATCAAAACCTTTTGAACATCCCAGGTAATAGAATATCTTGGTTTAGATGGCGTTAAAAAAGCTAGACCTTTAAAAAATCTAACTACAAGATGATGTTTACCCACTGGTACATTGTCAATAGGTCTATGCACACTTGAGATAGATGATCTATAAGTGTTCAATATACTGTATGATTTTCCCTCTTAATATTGAGAAGCTAAAAAATTTACTATACCATGAACAGATGCTGATATTGGTGAAATTGATTTACATTGACACCAAGAAACCCATAATTTCCATGCACATTGATACTGTTTACAAGTACTTTCCCTCCAAGAAACACATATGATATCTTAGGAATCGAAGGAAAAACCTTCACTTAATAAATTATTCCTCAAATATGTCATGCGGTCAGATGTAAACGTTCCCATAGAGTGTGTACTGTGTAATCCAGAGATGACCGAACCAGATCTTGGGACACTGGCAGTCGTATAGGTTTGCTTTTTGTCAAATTCAACAAAGTGGGAAACCATGCTTGTGTTGGCCAATATGGTGCTATCAATAACATGTTTGGTCGTTCTCTGCTGACTTTGTCCAGAAGTCTGCCAATAATAGAAAAAGGAGGAAATGCATACAAATTACAATTTAATGTACTCCAATCTAATGAGAAAGTGTTGACTGCAAAAGCTTCAACATCTGGGCCCCATGAAACAAACTTTTGCAACTTTTTATTGAACCTAGAGGCAAACAAATCTAATTCTAAATTAAATTCATCTTTTAAACAAGAAAAACCTGTGTCATTAAGAGACCATTCTGTTCTATTGTTACAGATTCTAGAAAACAAATCAGCTTGAACATTATCCCTCCCAGGAATATGAAATGCTGTAATATACATATTCTTATCCACACACAAAGACCATATCTGTTTACTCAGCTCATTTAAAGTTTCTGATCTAATTCCACCTAAATTGTTTATATAAGCTACCACACAGTATAATTGTCTGTTTTAATTGCTATATGAACGCTGGATAGCGAATGAATGAAATATCGAAGTGCTAACCAAACAGCTTTCAAAGGAATGAAATATTGAAGTGCTAACCAAACAGCTTTCAACTCCAAATAATTTATATGAAACTTACGATCCATTTCATTCCATTCTCCATGAACGAAATGAAAATCGCATAAAGATCCCCAACCTGAGAGACTCGCATCACAAAACAAAGTCTAAAAAATTTGAGGTTCTTTAATATGTCTTCCATTATACTTTTCTAAATTCTGAACCCACCAAGAAATTTCCTTTTTTGCCTCATCACATAAATAAATATAATGATCATATGAGTTGTACTCTTTCAAACCAGCTGTTTTAATTTTTTCCAATTTTCGATATTAAAAAGGTCCCAACAGAACAGCTGGGAAAGATGAAACATACAAGCCTACAAGACTTGCCAACTTACGAATAGTTATTTTATTCTTATTAATAATATAAATACTGAAATTCAAAATTTTTTAAATCTTTTCCCTTGGAAGGGATATTCTTATGAGTTTAGTATCCCATAAACAACCTAAATATACAATAACCTGAGATGGAATGAATTGTGACTTTTCATTATTGATAGTGAAACCTAAATTTTCCAAAATTTGTCTAGTAACGACAGTATTTTTAAGACAGGAATTTACATCTTCTCCTGCAATAATTGAATCATCTATGTAAGCAGATATTCTCACGCCCAAAGAACGTAAATAGGAAAGAGGAACTTTTACCATTTTTGTAAAAATTCTAGGAGCTGATTTCAAACCAAAACAAAGACACACAAATTCATACAACACATTATCCCATTCAAAACGCAAGTGCTTGCGATGATCAGAATTGATCAAAAAAGAAAAATAGGCATCTGTCATATCGAGAGAACAAAGAAAATCTCCTGGTTTAATCAAACTTTTACAGTTTCAATAGTCTCCATTTTAAAATGGAAATACTGTACAAACTTGTTTAAATTTCGTAAATTAATAACAGGTATAAAACCACCTGTTCTTTTTTCTACCAAGAATAAATTTGAAATAAATTGACCAGGTTCTGGTTCTACTTTTTCAATCGCCTCTTTTTCCAATAATTTATTTATTTCTGTAGAAATCAGCTCCTTTTGAAAAACAGACCAAACAGGTAACTTAGGCAAAATTTTTTGAACAGGAGTAAATGTAAATTCAATCTTGTATCCCAAAACAGTTTATGAAATCCAAGGGTCTGATGATAAACCAGCCCATGTCTCATAAAACTTTGCAACCTTACCCACACTACTAACCTGTGGAATTACTTGTTTTGGGTTTTTTATACCGAGGTTGAATTCATCCTATGCATAGGTTGGCCACCAGTTGATCCTTTTCTCCTGGACTGATAATTTGAAAATCTATTATTAAAAGTACCTCTACCTCTCTAATTATGCATGCCAAACCTTCTATTAGTCGTTGCATGAGTTCCTCTGTTACTACTTATAGTAAACAACTTTTCAGATCCCCTACTCAATACTTTATTTACTAATTTGTTACCTTTTGTAATGGTTTCCACAGTTTGCGGCAAATTATCACCAAACAGTAAATCGGTAAAAGGCAGAGATGGTTTACAAATATTTTTGTACGATGGAGACATGTAGGGTTTCAATAATACCAAACGTTTCATACTTAGCTCATAAGAGCTATATCCAAACAAACTAGATGTGTTAACTAATTTTTCAGGAATACCCTTCAAATCAAGTGTCATATTATCACCATTCTGCCCGACTGTTACTAACTCGTTTAAAACTGAGGAAATTGCATACATACCCCCAATAAGGTATTTTTGAATAAGTTGCAAAGAAAGATCATTAGATCTTCGGAAGCGTCCCAGATCTAACCAAATCTCTTCATTTACCTTTGGTACAGCCAGGTATTTAACATTCTCTGGCCTTGGATATGTTTCAAAAATCTTATCCAATTTCTCCACTAGTGGTTTTTAATAGAAACCTAATTAAACTGAGAGAAGCAATGCAATCCTAAATGGGAAGAGATATTTTTTCACTTCCCCCATACTGCAGGTCATCAAAATCTGTTGTAAACTGCATAGTTTTAAGCTGCTCTACAACAGCCTCCGAAGAACTAGCATAATCTGGAATTTTCAAATCTGGTCATACACCCCATCAACATTAATAGCACTCTGCTCATAAATAGCTGATCTCATACCCGAGTTTCTACAACCCAACTCATTAATATCATTGAATACATTATCAGCATTATAAAGCTGTGGGTCTCTATCACAATCCTCATTATCAAATGGCACACTAAAATTTTCATACCTAGACACTTTGTGTGGAACTTCAGGAATACAATTATTATTAATCCTCTTTAAACCCCTAAGATATTCTTTATTATTATTGAAATCATAAGAGACTGAACTACTAGGATTACACCTAGGCTGTTTGTAAACAGGTACTGTAATACAGTCCTCCTCAACAGGCATTCGAAAATAAGTATTATCCGAGAACCCACCTACCGATAAATTAGGATAATCGACATATTCCGAGCTATGACAAAAGCGAGGTGTTTGACGTCCCTCGTTATTTACTAAAAACTGAGGCTTTTGACGTTCCTCTTTCAAAAAACTAACATTATAGGAGCATTCTGCCTGCTAGTGAAACGGGGCATTTGACGTTTCCCACTATAATTTACTTCTGGCTCCGAATATTCGTATAAATCAACATCTGGAGCGAAACTTGCTTGTTTACTGCTGCCCTTGGCAGTCGAAACATAAGATCGTAAAGTAGGCATAGGCTTCAAGCATGTACTTACAGAACTAACTAAAGGAATAGTCCCACTTAAAGTATTCCTTGTTTTGTTTACACCGGAACTAAACATGCCGCTTACATCCTTATACAAAGGTACGGCCTAGTAAATAGGAACGAAACTGTTAGAAGAAACAGAAGTCGACGACGTAACAATTTCAGAAAAAATATTCGTGCTACTAATTCCAGCAGATAAGCGACTACTAGCACTTGACTGATTACTTTCACTTTTATAACACAAATTGTCAATTTCATCATCGCTTATATCACTGAAAAGCCGGTGGTCGTCAACCATGATTACCTTTTGTTTCTTATCCTTTTCCTTACCTTTTTTTATTACCCATAAGTAAAAAGAATAAAAGAACACTTAAGTAAAATAACTCAAGTATCCAAAGTAAAGCGACTCTAAACGTAGCACTTCGAAAAATTGAGGCAAGTTGCACGAGCTTAGTCTTTTATATAGGGAGATCATGTGATTGTCAGGTGACATACTGTTATTGAAATTCACTGGGCTGTGAAAAGTGAGGCGACTCTAAGGTTCTGTAAGAAACTACATAATGACTCCGAAATGCGGAGATATACTGATTAAGAATACACATACTTCGCATGACTTATCCGTTGTTGTTATAGTTGATTCATTTTATGTGTGTAACACACTTCCATTCATTTGTATACCAGTGCTTGACCAGACTTGTATAACAAACCACATAAACACGCATAGGTGAGAAATTTGTATAAAAGTATTAAGGAACCCGAAGAGTGTGCAGCTAGGTCTAAACCCAATCAGAAATAAACGTAATGATTCGTGTTTGTATTATACTAATTGGTACCTTTTAAGTTGTATGCAGTTCCATGTAATTTAAAACCGCAACGTACAATATCAATCAAATGTGTTCGTTACATCTGCTTTCAGAACATGGAGGGGATCCTAAAAAGAAGCGAAATCCCTGCATTGGAGCATCCACTGGCAAAAGTAAGGACTTGGCAGACAATGAAATAGTAAAGTTTGAAAAGATAAGCACAAATACAGGAAATGATTATGATTCACACACTGGCGTATTTACAGCGCCAATAATTATAGATTATTTAAGTTTTTTGAAACGAGATGCGTTTTCTCGTCCATATCTCATCGAAGGGCGACAGCCCTGAGATGAGATGACGAGAAAATGCATCGAGTTTCATAAAACGTAAATAATCTGTTTATAGCTGTTTTGTAACATTGTGACGTCACAGTGTTTACTTAACGACGTCTTGACAGCGAGCTGAGATGGGCCCATTTCAAGCTAGTAAAGTGAGATGGATTATATATCGCAAACAAAGATCAAAGGAAAATACTGCAAAATAGCGATAACAGGCGTTTATCACTTTTCATGTTCTGCCTGGCACACGTTGGAAAGGCCCTTCGTCTTCATTTGTTCCATAATGATCTACAAACTGTTAGAATAAATCCTGACAACCCTGGGGTCAACATTGGAACTCTCAACATGGTATTGGATTTGAAAAAAGGAGATAGAGTTTACATCAAATACATAAATCTAGGTGGTGAAAACAATTTATACAGCGAGTCGCGAAGCCACTTTAGTATGTTTTCAGGTTTTATGATTTCGAAATAAACTATCTTTCTAATTTTGTATTGCCATTTTGTGACGTCATACTTTTATGAAAAAGGGTATTCTTCTTATTATTTCTGGTCTTTAAAATACATAATCCTACATTTCGAATAAAACGATACAAAATGTCAAACATGAAGTTGTTTGATTTTACGAGCAAAACAAGAAAAGAAGAAGATAACTTTGTTTGAATGGTGTTTATCGCCACTTTCCAGCATTTTGTTAGCTATTTTATGGCGTCCAGTTTATTAAGGGGGAAACTGGAGTACCCGGAGAAAACCCAGATCTTCGGTGGGAAAATTGGCAATCCTGTCAATTAAGTGGATTCAAGCAATCCTATCTACTGTGAGACTCTAAGTCGCAACCTCAGTGTTGACAGACCAGGTGATCAATAGTAAATAACCAACTACCCTAACCACTCGGCAAGACTAAATAAAAAAAAATCGTAAATAATTATATAAAGTCTCCATAAAAACATACAACCAGAAAAAAAATGAGGAACCTTATCTAACAACCTGATCTTCGTTGTAGCTTAATTTGACATTTAGTTCTTTAGTAGAAAAAACGTATTGTCGTGTCCTAAAACTGCATATTTGTAGGCAAATGTGAAAGCGAAGGCCTTATGTATGATTTCACTTAAGACGGGATTTTAGTTTTTAGTGCGACAAGGTGGTATACAGAGTTAAAAAATCAAAGGTTCTAAAAGATGAAATGTTAGATATTGATCATGACATTGATTTTAAATTTCCAAAGGTTCTTTTGAATATTTAAGAATCCCCACATGATTAATATTCGTTTGCGAATAAACATGTTCACAGTATTTTTTGTATTTTGCTATCCTTCTTTCACTGCAGCTTATTCAACCGTTTTGAAAAATCTTTGGTATAGCTCGTAGATGAGCCAGCTGTGTATCTTTCCTTGTAAGGATTATTATGTAATTTTGAAATCGAATACAAGTATGGTAAGTCTTCACACTCTTTGTCGAAATTTATATTCAAAGGAGTCAGGAAGAACTTATGGTTAGCAATGTTTTCATGTAATACATATTACAGCTTACAAGATATTCCATAGCCTGCAAAAAAGAATTTCTGCTCATAAAATGACTGAGATATCAAGGATTTCTGACAGTCAAATTGAAGCAGTCCTGAACCAAACGGCATTGTCGCTATATTGGTTAATACCTGAGTTTTTATCACACTGAGATAACGGATATTTTTCAGACTTACTGATCTCCAGTTCTAGACTTGTAAAGCTGGATTCAGAGAAGTAGAGGTGTTCATGTTGCTTACTTATTTGTTGTATGTTGTGAGATTTCTGTTGGTAGAGGCTTTGAAATTTCTTTGAATCGTCTGTATTATCTGATTTACTTGATGTAAGATTGGTATCTGATGAAATGTTATTTTCAACCAATTTGCCAAGGGCTCTGCTGGTTGACTATTAGTTCCTGCTGAATTAGCAGCCCAGTATTCTCACTTCGGGTTCTAGCACGAGTTTTTTTAGGGGATATTCAGGAATAGAATTTAAGTTCATGTCCTGAAAATTGAACATAAAAGCTCTTCGGTGTAATATGTATTTGGCGTTCCTGTATTATACTGTTTGTGCACCATTGATGGATCTTGTTTATATGCAAAGCTTGTTAAGCGTAATAAATTGTGTCGCGTAGATGTCTTTGATGTCATTTTATGTTTGCTTTGTGCAATTTTTTAACTATATTAGTGTTATCAAGACTGCCGTTACAATCATCTGAAGAACAAGAATCAGAAGAAGTTTTAAATTGTTTTCATGTAGAGCACATAGAAAGTTTACCTGTATCAAATTCAACAATAATAATGGAAGTCAGAAAAATTCGTGTCTTGAACATGTGGAAAACGGATGGCCGCAACCGTATAAAGAGGGTGAAATAGCACCGTTCTATTCATGAACACATGAACTGACAATATCACAATGTTGTTTAATGTGGGGAATCAGAGTCTTAATCCCTACTAAACTAGACAGGTGCTAAGCCAGATTCATGATGGACATATAATAATTGTTAAAATGAAAACGCTTGCACGTAGTCTGGTATGGTGGCCAGGAATCGATAAGGAAATTGGAACACTAGCAAAAAGTTGCTAAGGTTGCCAACAAAATCACAATATGCCACCTTTAGCACCAATCGTACCTTGGGACTGGCCAACGCAACCATGGGAGAGGGTCCACATTGATTTTGATGACCCCTCCCTTCCTCCGGTCAATGTTTTAATAGCTGTGGACGCTACGTCCAAACGGCCGGAAGTAACACAAATGACAAAAAAAAACAGCTACACATGCTATCGAAGTTTTACGAATAATTTTTGCAGGAAATGGAGTAACAGCGCGTGTTATCACAGACAATGGTCCACAATTTGTAGCGGAGGAATTTCAACAATTTATGAACATCAATGGAATAAAACACATAAAGACAACACCGTACCATCCATCAAGCAATAGCCTAGTAGAACGTTGAATAATGTTTCATATAAAGAGTATTTTATGCCTTCGTTACCTTCTGGTAAGGTAAATCTTTAGACACACAAGTTTGTATTTAGTACAACCAGCGTTGAATATTGTTTAACACAAATCAAATTCAAGTGGTGGCAAAAACCACAAAAATACAGCAGCAAACATTGGGAACAAACACAGAAAACCAAGGATGAGCAGCACAAACGCCAATATATGTTAATAGACAAATGCCGTCTATAATTGCTTAAAAAATTAAATAATGTATAGCACCACTGAATTTCACTAAATGTGTTAACCCCACTAAAATCTACGTAATTTTTGAAAACAACAAATGTGAATTTCAGGTTTCAAGTTTCTTTTTAATGCATGTTGTTAAGATCAATTTCAATAATATTACTGTATCATGTAATCTGTTATTTGTAAAAATGTTAAGTTATATGTCCCTGTAATAAAAATCCATATGCAAACGAAACCAACGACAAAAAAGGTGAAAAAATATTGTAGTATAAGAAATTCCACAGATGCACAGGAATATAATGCAAGTTCTTACATTATAAGCACTAAAGCGATATACAATCTTCTCCATCTAGTAAATGATCTTATAATCCAGATTTCATATTTAAATTATAAATTATAAATGACGGTCGTTTTTTGAGATTAATGAATCTTTTCAAGTTTAAACTTTATTTGCTCTTCAAAACACAACGCTGGTTTTCTATGTTTTCTTGACAAGAAACCAGTTTCATGCATAGGGTCATACTGCAGCTGGTATTACAAGTCTTTTTAACGAAAAACTAGTTGTCACACAATATTTGAGTTGCCAAAAAGCCATCAACATATTATTTATGTGTTAACACATTATTTCCTAATGTTTTACACTGCAGATACTTAACCTTTAATAACCTTTCAAATATGATCTAAAGGATAAAAGATTCATATGAAAAAAGCACGTCACCTATAGTCAGAGTTAAAGGTATTCACCCATATTATCACCTAAAAACACTCTTATCAGCTACCTGTGAACCTGTGAACCTGCTATCCAGCTCTGTGGGTTTAGCTCTTGGAACACTAGTAGTACCTGGGACATAGTTCAGACAGGAACATATAAATTAAGTAGTGAACTCAAAATCAAGTGGGATTTTCATCTTTTTATTTGTTACTACATATTGAAGAAAGGTTACAATATGCCTTCTTCCATGGAACATTTCATGCTTTGTAAAGAGAGCTGTTCACCTCTACAAGATGTCTGACAGTAGCTTACACCTACTCAACCAAGTAACTGAATGGCAAACCATAACATAATTTAAGGATGTCTTGTAATTAGGATTACACAAAAATTATATGTATTTATTTATAAGATGACATATAATGGATCGGAATTAAAATAAAGTACACTTGATTTTTTTATCAACAAAAAATAATTTATAATATAAAATATATTATCACTTTTATATACAATGTATACAAACATAATTAACATAATGAACAAACAAAGAAATAATCTGTGTTCTGAAATGCTGTTGGCTGATATTCAAGCAAAAACATTTCAAATCACATATTTTTTAAAATTAAGTTTCATACTATTTTTCTTCCTTAAGGTTTTATACAATAATCATAATCAATGAAAAAATGATATTTTTCTATTCTTTTGAAATCCAGCATTGACCATCACAATCTACTTGCAATGTTAAATCTTTCAACAGCTCCGCCTTTTTTACTGACTAACATGTTCAGCTAAACAGTTTATGGTGGGGTTGGAATGATTGATTAACTGAATGTTGGATTAATGTCTAGCAAACAATTTTTTAAGCTCTTATCAGAATAAGAACAAGTTAACAAACAATAAATCAACAGGCAACATGTATTAACCAACTGAAACAACATATTTACCAACACTAGTTAGGCATTGAAAATGTAGCCCTTTCAGGCATCTTTAACACCTTTTTTAAATCAAGAAGCTTATCACTCTAAACATGTTACCTACTTTGTTCAATAGTCTGTGTAATTTGAAATCAAGTATCATTACAATGTAGCTACCGCAGGTCGGGGGTTTTCTCCGGGTACTCCGACTTCCTTCCCCAATAAAACTGTACGCCATGATATAGCTGAAAAATTGCTGAAAGTGGCGTTAAACACCATCAAACAAACAAACAAAACAATGTAGCTTCTTCACAACTTACATTCTTGGATGCTGAGAATTTCACTTTGTTCATAGATAGATCATCCCCTAGAAATTTGATATGCTTCAAATCATTAATAATTTGTACGAAGCTTTTCAAGGAATACTTATTTTATCTACTTAAAAATTTAATTTAATTAATTAGAGCTTGGTTTACTAGTTTACAAAATATTATCCTCTATTAAAAATTAAGAAAAAAAAACTAAAAATCGAAGAATGGGTCCATGGGACATAGATGCCTCCGCTAAATGAAGTCCCAAACAGGAAGCAGTTGTCCGACAGGTCTGGAATTCTCTTAGAACGTACAAGTTGTGATACTGAACCACCCTGCCAAATTTCAAATTGTTCTCATGTAATTTTTTTAAGAAAAGTGTGACGGAAATTCGTACGGTTGGAAGTATGTACGTACGTACAAATGAAGTCTAAAACAGGAAGTAGATCTCCGACAGGTCTGAAAGTCGCTTAGAACGTACAACTAGTGATACTGAACCGCCCTACCAAATTTAAAATTGTTCTCATGTACGGTTTCTGAGAAAAGCTTGACGGAAATTCGTATTGACGGACGTACGTACGGACAGACGGACATGAGTAAAACTTAATGCCCCCGTCATGTCGTCGCGGGGCATAAAAATACCTAACTGTATGTCCAAAGGACACAGAATATAAATTTCTGTTTAATAAGATAGCCAAAACAGATATGTCTATCTGTGACAGAGGAAAACTAACCTGTACAAACCCTTGCGTAAACTTCATTAGCCCTAAACAGGAATAACAAAAATGTATATTTTTTTAGACATGTACATGCATTTGACCAGTATAGTTACTTTTGTGCATACTAGTATATTAAATATGGATTGTATTTAGCAGGTTTAAATGGTCATGAGCATTATTGTAGATTTCTTTACAGAGAGCTCACTAAATTGTTCTTTAAGACATCTTTGAATGGGTGAAATAATTCTCAATAAGATCAAGTCATTAAAGTTAACCTGGACTACATGTGGCTTGATACATACATTGATACATCAATAAATACATCTTGATTATTACTAGGAGTGGGGTTTTATAATTCTTATGAGTGGAGGTGTGGCATTGGAGTTGTGTTTTATAATGTTTTCCATTCAAAGGGGCTAGGAGTGGAGGTGTGGCTCTAAGTAAAATATTTATATGAGGGAAGATACCCAATTCACATGTCAAACAACTCAATCATCAGGGGAGATAACCAATTCACATATCAAACAACTCAATCATCAGTATCTCTGTAATCATTGTCAATAGTACTGTTCTGTAAGTAGACACTTATAGGTGTGAAAATCAGTGACGGTTTGTTTTGGGCTCTTGGACCTGTTATAAACGGAAATGAGGAAGTCAGATATGAACTGTCCAACATGTTACATTTTTGGTCTTTATATTTATTCTCAATAAAAATAAGATTGCTACTGGGCCTGCGTTGGTGAGATTTAGAATTCAGTGATGTAAGTCTATGCTGTAAATGTATGATCTCTTCAATCATGATGCACTGTTGAAAATATTGGGCAGGATTACCTCCCCCAACAATTTGGGCTGGCGTCTGCCACAGTAAGAAGCACTGACTCCAAAGTTTTATCACAGCTTCACCTATATTGGGACGTAAAAGTTCACTAGAAAAAACTTCAGGATCGATATCATCATAGAAATATCCAAATTTGTATGTGTAGCTAGCATTCCGAGTCAAACTACCATTTTGACTTACAGCGTCAGATTTCGTCGCTTTAATTGGCCCATGCATTTCAGATTTACATTTCATTATGTATAAAGGATTGTTGAACATTGCTTGGTCCTCTGGACTGAACTGTAAATTCCAACTCCAAACAGTCGGAAGTCTGAATTGTCTCATGACTCTATTATCAACATTAAACCTTGTCCTCTGATGAGCACTATCAAATAGGAATGTTTCAAAAAGTCCAAGATGGATGCTGTCCCAAACTGAAGTTAGATATGTCTCTGTAAACGCAAAGGATGATGGGAATTGTTGAAGCAGTTGCCATAAACAGTCAAGAAATAATAAAAACACAGGAACCTGAAAAATATGTAAAAATTGTAAATAAATATATTTGAATCATTTATGTGTGTATGACAATCATTTAACTTAAAAAAATGACATTGCTGGTGAACGACATTTAAACATCAACTAGGGTCTATCTGCAAGTGAATGCTAAGTATCATGATTAAACAGGATTTAATCTATTATACAGATAAAATCCTCCAGTAATTATTAACTCCTTTAGTTTTATAATTATGTTAATAATCTACCACAGTACACATCGTTAGAATTAAATTTTACTTGCTTCAGTTAGTTCTTTGTGTATTGCAACACTGTAGTTTATACTTTTTTGTTAACAAACTTCTACTGATGGAGAGGAAATAGTTCTTGATTGAATATTTGGCTATCCCAAATGTAGAATGAATAGTCAATATGTGATTTAATGGAATATTAGTATTAAAGCTGAACTGAGGAAGCACTATTTACTGAATGGGACATAAATTTATTTATTTAATGAATTGGCTTGTCCTTAAGCTCATAAACCAATTTGTTGAAATTTATTGAAATTTTATTGTGATAATTTTAAGGACCCCTTGGGAGTTCCAAACTTGTTAATTTTTTTTAATCTGACATGACACCCTGAAATTGTCATGTAACATAGGTGGCAAATTCTGCTCATTTTCAGTGACCTCTCATTACTCAACAAAAATCTTAACATTTTCCACTATGGTGACCATTTTGTACAGCTATATTTAGAATACAAGGTTTACCATTTCACCATTTCCATGTTGTATCAAGTTGTTAGGTTTCTGAAATGGATGTCCCATCATGACACTCTCTTTGTACAAGGGCCTGGAAACCTACTTGGGTCCGGCAGTTAAGATCCATAAAAATTTGATATTAGACATGCAAAGTTCTTACTGTCGTGTTCTACAAATAAATAAAAATATCAGACCAAAATAACATCCAAATCATTTGTAACCATTGGCTACAATAACTAATACTTAACCTCATTTCAACAAAAATACAGTCGAACTTCAGTAGCTCGAACTCGGATCGCTGCAACACCCGGGATTTCTCGAACTCCTATAAAAGTACGGAACTTTTCCTCTATATATTTAATGTTAAAATTGCTTCGATTTCTCGAACACCGATTTCTCGAAAACTCGAACTAAATTAGCAGTCCAATAGTAAAAATCTATTGAAAACACCATGAATAACTCGAACTAAAATTATTTATTATTGCCAAGCTTGATCTTTGATGATATAATCCCTAATAATTAACCTAACTGTCATCAATTTGTATTTATTAACGCCTTTGTCGGCAAATTTGTTGAAATCGGTTTTAATTAATTAAACTACACCAATAAATGGCTTTCAAATCCGAATCGAGGTCATATTGACAAAAAGTAATTACGTAATGCAATAATACTTGTGCAGAAAATTAAACAAAAAAAATAACAGTTAACATTTTTATTTTTAACAAAAACATAAATACGAACGTAAAAACAAGATTTTTATATAAAATGCAATAAAGAAACACAATTTTATTAATCCAATGTGACAGGAAATTAACTGAAGTATATAAACCGATATCGATTCCGGTTCTCTCATAACCGTTTCCGCAAATCACAAGTCCCGATTTCTCGAACAATTTTTGTCGGCCCCTTCGAGTTCGAGCCATCGAAGTTCGACTGTATGACAATTTACTTACTTTTAAAGCTATTATGTAATTACATGTACATTGGTTAAATGTGACAAGTTTTAAGGGTCTTGGAAGCCAGGGGGTCAAGGAAATTAGCCATTTTATTACTGATATCTGACATATAAACACTGGGGGTGTGAGTGGAGTCTGTACTCTGGCTATATCACCAAATAACAACTGGGTGCGATGATACAAAAGACAATTGCTGAAAGTGGCATAAACTACATTCAGACAAACAAACAAAACAAAGGTTCACAGAACTTGTCTTCTAAAATGCATTTCATAAAATTGATTCAGAATATTGTTGTCAGTTTTGGACTAGAGTAACATTATATTGGCAGCCAACCTGTATGCCATCAGATATGTTACACCAATCTTACAATGTATAATGAATCGAGGGCTGGCAGAAGAAATTTGTGTTTTACCCAGTTAAGACATTGTTTATGTAAAGACAAATGTCCAGATTCCTCACAATATGTACTCAATAATAAAAAAATGTTGTCATTCCTAACTATTTAGTTATTTTTTTATCGTGTGATAAATCTATGACAAAATGAAGTCCCTTGTGAATACTTTCAATTAAGGTATCCAGACCACAACTGACCACATGATTATATTTGGTGTCCCGGATGTCCATTGTTTTTCAATGGAGCAGACCTTGGTAATGTTCAGGAAACATCGGAAATACTATTTAAGTAAATAACCTTTTTTGCTCAAAACTGTTAACATCTATTTAAATTGAAACAATATATTTAATTTGTATCATTAATTAACAATACATTTAATTTAATAAAGCTGTATTTCTTGGCCGAAAAATAAACGTTGACTTCATTTATGGGTAGGATACTTTAATTTATTATTCATTAATTAACCCTATTGTTTATATCATTTCCATCAAAAACAGAAGCCACAGTTTAGATTTCTTTGGTTTACTTGATTCGTAGCAAAACTTCATTCAACGTATGTGCCAGTACTACATGCCTTCAATAACATATTGTATGCTTAGATTTAAGCTGCTGAAGGCCATTTGTGGTACATTCAATAAAGAACAAAAGATTTTGAAAGCAAAATAAATATGACAGTTCGAAACATTATATGAACCAGTAAAATTTAATTTCATGTTTTGTTTGTCGTATTAAGCTAAAAAAAATTGGTTCTTCATGTTAATGTTAATAAGAGGTCTCAGTGTGCAAGTGGTTAAAAATAATTGTTTGTTTGGTTGATGGTGTTTAACGCCAATTTCAGCCATTTTCAGCTATATCACGGGGTCCAGTTTTTATTGGCCAGAGTACCCGGAGAAAACCCCCGACCTGCGGTAGGAAAACTGGCAATCCTTGTCAATTAAGATTTGAGTCGAGTACACCCTGCCTGCAGTGAGAATCGAACATGCAAGCTCAGTTTTGACAGACCATGCGATCAATAGTAGACGAATTATATTAACCACTTTGCCACGGTTAAACATGGTTAGTTATCTACTATTTTTCATTCCAAACATGGGAGGAGGTTTCATCTGGGTACTCTGGCTCCCCCGAATAGAAACTGAAAGCTTTGATATAGTTGAAAAATTGCTGAAATGGGCGTTGAACCCCAATTCAATCTAAACAATAAATGATGGTAATGGTGCACAGAAGCTGCACAAACCATAAACAAGTGATGACACAGAAAAGTGTCTCGCCTGCATTCCACATCAGTAACAAAAAAAAATTATGTCATAAGCATTACGTAAATAGCATTAAATTGTTATCATTTAAAATATACAATGCATGGTTACAGAGCAACTGCCGTAACCCAAAAACTTTAACGTAGTCGCTGGACCGTGAAATTGAGGTCATGGTCAGGTGACACTAACCAGACAGCCATGTACTACTCATCAGCAACCTATATACCAAATATTGTCATCCTTCCATGTGTGGTTACAGAGGAACTGCCGTAACCCAAAAACTTTAACGTAGTCGCTGGACCGTGAAATAGAGGTCAAGGTCAGGTGACAGGTGAATGACTGGCAAGTACTCGTCATAAGCTAACACTGAACCAATTTTGATGGATCTATGGCTTGGGCTTACAAAGACATGAAGCAAGATGTCAAAGTGTTTACGCCGCCGCCGCCCTGCCGCCGGATTCCCATACATATGTCTCGCCTCCAGCGACAATCGTCGCAGGCGAGACAAAAATGGATTATATAAAAAGAATAAATTGAAGAATGAATACCTACAGTCAGATCAAGTATGCACCTATCTGATCACAATATAAAATATTTTTTAAATCCCAGCCTACAATGTGAGAAACTCCATCTGAAATTTTCAAAATGTGTTCTTGAGTGTAAATTATGCTGTTTTATCAGAGCTTGGTAGATATCCTCTGCATTTTGATGTTTTAAAATCTTCAACAAATGATTGGTTTAGACTTAAAAAATCTTAATTCTTTTTCTAAGTAGGTAATGATATGTCTGTCGTAAATCTATTCACTGTAATAACAAATTATCATGGCATTCAATGATTATAAACATTTTAAAATTACAATATTTACACAGAGAATAAATATTTTGGACCATATAAATTAAAACAAATTTTGAAAACAACAATTAAAGATGTTACTCAAACATGGTACACTTTGATTTGTTTGTTTGTTTGAATGATGTTTAATGCCACTTTCAGCAATTTTTTAATTTTTATTGGGGGAGGAAGCCGGAGTACCCGGAGAGAACCCTCGACCTTTCGGAAAAACTGGCAATCCTTGTCAATTAAGATTGGAGTCGAGTACACCCTGCCACCAGTGAGACTCGAACCCGCAATCTCAGTGTTGATGGTACACATTGAAAACGTATGTATAAGAAGGAAAATGATGTACAAAACTGAAACAAATTTTGGTTTGAAAAATTATTTACATGAAGTTAAGAATTTAGAAATTATAGAAAATCTATTTGTAAATTATAATTTTTGTAATTTTCTCCTCACATACGTTAATAATTAAATTTGGAAGATTCTAAGAATCTTATATGTAAGAAAATTAATTTTTTAACTGTCACTATCACTATAACTATCACTAGGCAAGAGAAAATGTATTTAATTTAATTGGAAAATATATTATAACTTGAAAAATCTTAACAGTGAAAATTTTTGTTATTAATGTGTCCAAATTTTACATACAGTCTGCAAAGTAATTTTTAAAGTTATCAAAACTTTGTAGGCCCTTAATTTGAAAAAATAAAATAGGTTCTATGTAATAAATTAAACATGGACTCCCAATACAAAAATTTAGAAGTAAAAGTATTAATTAATACATGACATATTATAATTTACAATTATTAATATAATATCAAGACAACTGAACGAAATTTCAAACTTTACATAATTTTGTACAAAAATGGTGTTAATGACCTGACCTTCCCCTAACTGTCACATTCTAACAATTTCCAAGACAAGGTGTGAACCTTTTCAATTATCAGCTTTTTGGATAAAAAAGCCCAGTAATATTGGTTTTTCTAATATTATATATGTTTTCCAACTAGTGCCACCAAGAGTAAGTATCGTGTAACAATTAAAGTTTACTGCATGAGGCTGTAGATGGTAAACAACCAATTAATAACACAGGAAAAAACCCATATGCTAATTAAATTGGAATATAATCGGAGGAAGAGGAGAGGGTTGGATCCAGACATATCGCACAAAAAAGAGTGGGCGTATAATGAACAGTTCGAGAATTTAACATATTTTTTACGATCAATTTATAAAATTGACCTCCAACAAAACCAAGAAATTACGTTTTGTCCTGACAATGATACACCAGAGCCCTTTGGTATAAAAGGGTTTAACTATCAACTACACAGTAATTAAGAATAAACTTACCTGTTCTTGATTGGTCCATCAAAATCAGGGTCATATTGAAATGCTTCACCTATAAGTAAAAAAAAATACATGCATAATATAGAGACGAACCTTAATCAAATTTAAATTGTTCACTTCCTCTTACTCCCCCTCACAATAATAAGAAGGCGACAGAAGGTAAAAGATTTTATTTTAATTAGATTACCACGCCTCATATTATGTCAGGAATCTAAATTTGTGGTATTCTAGTCCAGCTTAAAAATATTGTGAGCACGACTTAACATTCTCGTATAAACAGCATGTACTATTCTACCAGTTATAAGCCAGTTACATGTACTTAAACAGGCGCCGCACAACCTGATGCTCATGTCCACGGTGTGTATTCGATCCAGAAAACTGATAACTGTTTAAGTGGACAACCCAATATCATAGCTCAAATAGCACACGCATATGTAGACTTGCAAATGTCATGTCATGATCGTCTGTAAACTCATTTGAAATTTTGAAATTTGATGGTGTAATATAGAACAACTTGTTAATAACGGTTCTTCGCTCGACCAACGAAGAAACTAAACTGATCAAAAGTATCATTGTTCAATATAGCATCAACCCGAGGGAGAAGACTCCGCGATGTCTAGGCCACATAAAGATAGCGCCTGTAACGTCAAGAAACCTACAGATAGATCCTTTGACGTTACTACACCTATAAATAGTGCGTGTAACGTCATGACAGGTCACATTCACTGTCCGTATTTATCAAAATTGGCAGCACATAGCACCATTTATATAAATATAAATATTGGTATTTAAGATTTTAGGTTTCATGCCACAATTTCCCAGAATAAGTTTTTGATTTAACAAACCGGTTTAAATTCTAGCAATACTGAAGACTTAAACAACAAATAAATATTGGTTTGTTTTGTTTGTTTGAATGGTATTTTAACGCCACTTTCAGCCATTTTTCAGCTACTATTATATCATGGCGTCCAGTTTTTATTGGGGAGGAAGCCGGAGTACCCGGAGAGAACCCCAAGGAAAACTGGCAATCCTTGTCATATAAGATTGGAGTCGAGTACACCCTGTCTGCAGTGAGAATCGAACCCGCAATCTCAGTGTTGACAGACCACGTGATCAAT
Source organism: Limnoperna fortunei (assembly GCA_944474755.1). Classification (NCBI taxonomy): domain Eukaryota; kingdom Metazoa; phylum Mollusca; class Bivalvia; order Mytilida; family Modiolidae; genus Limnoperna; species Limnoperna fortunei. Next base: position 30,329,568 of record OX104116.1, on the reverse strand, counting down.
AGTAGACGAACTACTTTGACCACTCGGACACTGAGGCGGCCCAAATAAATATTGGCTAAAATAATATGAACCGGGACAGGAAACTTTGATACCATTAGAAAGATATGGAATGTTGATTTTAGGACGGTCTATATATTCTTTTGTAACGACCCCAATTACGTTATTCTTTTTAAAAATTACCAAAACAAGGTGCAATCTCCAATCGTGTTACCCACAACGGTCTGCGACCAGACTTCCTTACTATAACCTGCCAATTCGAACGAAAAACGAAAAAAGACATCCCTCATTTACCACAATGAGACGGGCCATGTCCATTATTTACTAATTTAAAGGAAAGCATGCATGTGTTTCACCTACCAATTCATCATCAATAAAACTTTCCATAAAGTTACCAAATTGTCCACATGACTTACAACATCGCTATCATACAAGAAAACTTTTGATGCAAAGCATCAGTTCGCCGCCGATTTATTTTGCATTCTGCATGCGTTTTTCAAAAAGAATTTTAAAAAGAAGGCATTTGAACCCTTTTCCCATAAGGTTACCTTTTCTGCTACTAAGCTGCCACACTTTGCACGATTTGCAATAAACTTCCACATTATTAAATATGCCTGGCCAAAAATAATGTTGTAAAATCCTCTCTCTGGTTTTCTTTATACCAAGATGACCAGCTAATGGTATGTCATGGGCAAGTTCTAATACAGTGTTCCTATACTGCTGTGGCAAAACAATCTGATGTGACTCCAGTTCACTACTTGCTACGTATACTCTGTACAATATACCAAACTTTAATATGAAATATGATGGATTTCCCCTATTCTCTGCTGGCTAATCTATGACTTGCTTTCTGACTTTTTCCAATGATTCATCTGTATATTGAGCTATTCTCAACTCACCTTTTTATACAGTGTGTCAATAAGAGTTTCTTCTTGTAAATTTTCTAGTCCTTCTTTTTTCTTCGTTATACGATGCTCTTTTTCTTACTCTTCTCTCCGCTGTGCTCTCGTTTGCACAGCATTGCAAACTTCGATCTTCACTTCTGGTCTGCACAATTTCTCCGGTACAACTTCTTTAGGTACAGTAGTCTTCACATAGTTACCTATAATTAAATCTGCAAACGGCACATTCATGACTGATGGAAGAACTTTACTTGATATATAAGGTGTCTCAATGTTAATCCATACTTCTTCTAATTCCTTCATAGACCCGTCTGCTAGGTATATAATCCTATACTTACCGGTTCTCTCCTTCCCTTCTGCAATTCTACTATGTATAAAAGTTGTTGAACTGCCTGTGTCGCGTAAGATCGATACTTCTTGTCCATCTACTTTATCTTTAACCAAGTCAATACCAATACTACACTCCTCTATATGTTCAGAATCTACTGCTACCCCTGCTAATTTTATTACATTCTCTTCATCTTTAACTAATGATTCCACTACACTGTCAGTATTTTTCTTCACAATACACAATGCAAAACTTCCTTTTTTACCTGTTTCCTCTCTTTTCCTTTCTGGGCAATCAAAACTCATGTGGCCTGGCTTGTGACACACGAAACAAGTCTTGGGTCTTCCAGTTCCCTGATTTGACGACTGCTTTCCAAAATCTTTACTTTTATTTTGCTCACGCTGGTCCTGTCTATTTTGTCCAAAATTACTACCTGTTTGTTTTCCTCTCTGGAAACCTGATGATTGTTCTTCAGACTTATGAGCTACCTGATAAGACTCCGCCAAATCTTCAACTTCATACGACGTCTTTGGTTTATGTTCATTGACCCATAACCTCAGAATCTTACTACAACTTGTAAGCAACTGCTCTCTCAGTACGAGGTCAAAATACCTTTCAAAGTTATTCTGTATATCCTCTCGTTCACACCAAAACACTAAATACTTCTCTAACCTTACCCTATATTCACTACAAGACTCATCTTTTTCCTGAGTGGCTGACCTAAACTTATCTCTGTAAGCCTCAGCTGTCAATTCATGCCTTTTCAAGATTGCCTCCTTAATTTTATCATAACTACCACTATCTCTGTCATCTAGTCTTGCATATGCTTCTAATGCCTTACCTTTAAGTAATGGCACTATGCGAATAGACCATTCACTCTTTGCCCATCAATGCAATGTTGCAAGCTTTTCAAATGACTTGAGGAAGACATCTACATCATGTCCTTCTACAAACTTTGGTAACTTACTGTATTTACTATCTCCTTTACTCGACGCGAAAACATTCCCTCTTGCTTCTTGTTCTAGCTCCTTCTCCTTCAATGCAAACTCGCGAATCCGTAACTCGTTTTCCATCTCTGCACGTTTCATCTCTCGCGACGCTGCGCGTTTTTCGCGTTCCGTTGCTTGTATATCTTTCCACAAATTTATACAATCTCCAACAGGCCCTCCCCTCTTTATCAATCAAACCAGAAATCCACTTTGGCATTTCCATCTCTCGTCTCACAAATTATAAAAAAAAATATAATACAGTCAAATCAACTCCACCGACTGAAAAAATTTATCCCGCAGAGAATGCCAAATGTAACGAAGTGACTTTCACTCCGTTGGGTACTTTTTGAAAATTAAATTTCTATACATTGATCAGTCGGCATAAATGAAAAACTAAATAAAAATTCACTTTTAATAAATACAAAATTGAATCAGAAGAACAACACTATACAGTCTTTACCACTACCTTGCTACACAATTGACCCAACATGAACCAAAAGAACAATAGACACATCTTACTACTATCTCACAACACATCGACACAAAATGAAACAAAAGAAAATAAATAATACAAAATTAAATATATAAAATAAAGAAAATGTTATCACAGTCCAGTATAATCTACTCTAGCTCTTTTCACGCCTGCTACAACGTTTATCAATGACTTTGAACTCAATTTCCGACCATCAAATCACCAATTGATCCCTGCAAATCTTCAAATACAATACATTTATTTCCTAAATATATGTACTGTAGATCGGTTTGAGGCTGAAAAAAGCGACATGCTATTTATCTGCCAAAACAGAGCACGACAGACTTAAAACATTTAAATAAATCCTAAGTAACGTTATGCTTTCGTAGACGAACATTGTGATAGTTTAAAATTTTTTCCTTAAAAAGGCTTTAGAAGTGGCTAACATTTTGCACTATTATGATTGCTACACGTTGCTTTGCTTCTAAGATATTCTGTAAATGTAAAGCGGATGTTGCAGAATAAAAATATTCCCTTACAGGCAAGTAATTTGGTATTGTAAGGTCAGAGTTACCTTCCTATAAGTATAAGACTCTCATTACTACTTTTAATTTTTAGAAGTTATCAGTTAATAATGAAAGAAATTATTATTAATTTTACAATAATTGCGATATCTATTTTTAGATTTTCACAAATGTGGCGGGTGGTGTTCTGCATCCCTTTAAAAAGATCTTAAATTTAACTATAGCCTAAATTATATCCTTATAGAAAAGTCTGAGATTAAAATGAAATATTATCCTCAGCAAAAAGACAGTTTTAAACATCGACAGTTAATAACTATGTGATCTTCCCATATAATTGAATAAAGGTGGTATAAAATTGTCCCGGAGGCATCAAATAATGAAATAGAAGATGACTATAACTTATTTCTTGTATGTAAAATAATTCTATTATAAGAAATATAACTTTCTTTCAAGAAAGTAATAACCATGAGAAATATTTTATTTCTTCAGATCAATTGAAATACAGTACTGTAGATATTAACACCAATTCTCCATAAGGATCAAAGGATTTCCATATGGGGTGAGACATGACATGTCATAGATTTAGCTGATTTTCATTTTATAAGTTGAAATTGACCATTGGACCACAAAATAATTATTGTTTGTTATGATTTGACTTCGGTTGCCATGGTAACGGTGGCGGCCATTTTGGGCCTATAAAAATACAGTGAAAAAGGGCAATATTCAAATCCCAATTTTTCTGGGGAAAATCGATTCATATTCAATAGAATTTCTTTATTTGCTTAATTCAATATCTCATTGACAATATTCAAAACAGTAACAACACTTTAAGTATATGTGTGATCAGACTGAGACTATTGAACATGTAAAGAAATAGTGCATTATTCTCTATAATTTTTGGTAATAAATATTACCATTTTTCACACTTTTCTGACTCCATTTTCAGAAAATGCACCAATCACAAATAATCATCATGAATATAATTACATAGATTGATGATTAATATTCAAAAATTTTAAAAATCTCAATGGGGTAAGAAAAAATGTCTTTAAAAAACACTGTTAAATTTTGTTACCATGGTAATAAATCAAAAACGGCAATTTTTCTATATTTAAATACATGTATGACCATACTTCTAATATGAGCCAAGATAACAATTGTTGTCATCATATGTACCTAAAAGGTTCTTTTCAACATAGTATGACCTTAGAAAACTTTCAAGGTCACTTGTGTTGTTCTCAAGGTCACTTAAAATTGATTTTGCTTTGAGATTTTCATATTTGAAAGTTCAATTTTTAGTTGACCTTGACCTTGAGACACTGTATCCTGAAATGATTTCAATGTCATTTTAAGTTTATAGTATGTCTGTTAAAAATAATAATTAAAGATGATTTAATTTATTCCCAAGAGAAACAGTAGTTTCATGGAAATATTGAACAACACAAAAATGGCTTTTTTTCACAAGTTGCCATGGTAACCATCTTTGACAGTGTTTTCTATAGACATCTTTTGTTACCCCATTGAGATTTTTATAAGTTTTGAATATTAATCATCAATTTATGTAATTATATTCATGATGAGTATTTGTGATTGGTGCATTTTCTGAAAATGGAGTCAGTAAAGTGGCAAAAATGGTAATTTTTTAGTTGAAAAATTCCAGAAAAAATGCATGATTTCTTGACATATTGGATAGCCTCGTTCTGACTACACATTTATGTTTAGTCTTGAAACTGTTTTGAATATTGACAATGAGGTATTGAATTAAGCAAATAAAACATTATGTTGAATATGCATTGATTTTTGAATAACAAATTGGGAATTGAATACAGGCTATTTCGCAGTATAAGAAATGATAAAAAATGACCGCCTCAGTTACCATGGCAACCGTGGTCAATCATAACAAACAGTTATCATTTTTATGATCCAATGGTCAATTGCAACTTATAAAATTAAAATCAGCAAAATCTGAGACATGTCATGTCCCAGTTATTTTGGTGCTTAGGGATAATTGGTCTTAAATACTAATAATGAACTTTTATCCATAACCTGTGACTTAAGCACTTAAAATTTGTGAAGATCAAGTCCATGTCTGTCTTTCATTAGAAGGTATTAACTTACTTGAATGAATGAATAAACTAATGAATTAACAACTTTAAACGGAACCAATGTTTCTTGTAAATTGTCAGAGCTGGTAAACTTTTGTACTTATAACCGTTATGAGAGACATAAATGATACATTTTTCGTGATTATTTTCTGTCGATTTCACAAAAAATCGTAAGTGTAAAATTTATCGTAAGTGCTAACGGCACAATGTATTTCCCTTTGATCTTCCAACACTTACAATAAATTTTACACTTACGACTTTTTGATGAAATTGACTCCCTACAGAGCTGCCCAGCTCACCCCTGGGTTGTTAAACAATAAAGAACCTTTTGTATATTTTTATAATAGTAGGCTCATTGTTAAATGTTAATTCTCCGTCCCTACCCAAATTCCATACTTTTTCAATAAGTGACAGAATTATGTCAATGTGGGTTTATCCCCTTTCCTTGTTGATTTGTTGTTTGTGTAAAATATTGTTATCGAGAGAGTGAATAAAGCGGAAATATTGCTTGCTAGACGTATTCACCCACTCACTCACTCACTCACTCACTCACTCACTCACTCACTCACTCACTCACTCACTCACTCACTCACTCACTCACTCACTCACTCACTCACTCACTCACTCACTCACTCACTCACTCAATCAATCAATCGCAACTATGTTAATAGTTCTTTGTTGATCAATTGCTTTTCATGCAAGCAATTCAGGAACTCATATGTGGCTTTCTGCAAATTTTGTCGAATCCAAAATAGAACTGGCGATTTGTATTGTAGAGTACTTCTTCAGTTGAAACAATCCCATATATTTATTATTTATTTCAGTTCCGCTGTTATTCCAGTGCGAGAACAAATTTAAAGGAATGTGAGTTTGACTTTTTAAGAATCCACGCCTGATTCACGTCATGATCGTGTCAGACTATTTTAAGGACATCGTTTTCTGCTGTGGGTATTGAGGTATGATGTTTAGATAAAAGTTTTGTATTTTACATATCATTTTTAACAATAAAACAATAGACTACCTAACTCATACTTTCTGTTTTTGTTTTATAGCGTTATTTTCTTTTATGTTGTGTGTCTGAATCCTGAAATATAATCGCCCGTTGATTTACGGTTCTTTGTTGGTCGGTCAGTGTCCTTGCTGCATTTTCTCTCGCGGAAGTTAATATTTCAAACAATAAAACTTAGAACAATTGCCGAACTGGTTGCAACCTAAGCTTAATGGATGCCGAGGCGTAGTTCTATTTGTAAATTAATATCAATACAATGTCTTTGATAGAATATTATAGAATTAATAATAACTCCTCAATACGTTATGCATTCTATAATGGCTAATATTATATATCTTCCTAGCGTTAATGATAATAAATAATTGATTTTTTTACATTACTTAACAGGAATAAAAGTAAAAGCAGGATAATCACAGGAGATCGCTGAAAAGTAACTATAGTCATTTAATTAACTGCGCAATTATTCAGCTGAGATATCGATCTCCAGCTGGGTTTTGGAGTTTTAGACCTCCTCGTCGCTTTTGATTCATTTGCATTTTTACAGATTAGGGCATAAGGTAAACATGGGCTAGTTTGTAATCTTTTTATGTCAAGGGTTTCTGTTTTTGGATTACTTCACCCAAACATTTAACAGATAACATTTCATCATTTGTCTGTTAAGTTGTTATTATCGGTTTGCCCCGACTAGCTGTAAGATCAAAATACCAAGGACCTGCAGATAATGGCGGTACTGTTTTTAAAGGTTCTAATTCTTATTGACTTCAAACAGAGATTAAACGAATTGACATTGGAATCGCCTTCTAATCTGTTCTTGAATAATTGTACAAATTAAGTATTGATTTCTCATTATGTTATCAGACAAACCAGATCTAATAATTACGATAATAGGATATTTGTATTAAATCTCGGGATCATTGTATAAAATCTCGGGATCATTGTATAAAATCTCGGGATCATTGTATAAAATCTTGTATATCTGATAGAGAGGAAAATAAAGCTTTAAAGGTTAATTGATCAAAGGTACATTTAGCAAACTACTCATGAAACAAACATATAATTAAAATAAAAACTGAAATTTGTAGAATCATGTAACTGTATTTTTTAGAGTCCACCTCTCCTCGGTTACAAAACCCTTTTTTAAAAATGTTAATATAACTCAACTCCATTATCTCTTCTCAGCATTTTCGGGTGGGGTTAGGCTGCCTATAAAAGCAATAATTCTCCTGCATGTGAAGTCTGGAGTGCTGTAGCAACTTAAAACCCCGAAGACTTAACATGCTGTCCATTTAGTGTTACTGTTTACAGTTTGTGTGGAATTTTGCATTCAATACGAATCATTTAAATTATTCGTAAAATGGACTACCCCAAAGGACTACCCGTCTACCTAATCCTTTCTGACTGTTAACTTCTAAATATGGAGAGTGAAAACACACATATTTATAAAAGTGTACATTTAAAAAGCCGTATTAGGTCCTAAGGTGTTGTGGACTATGGCCACCGATTCCGACTCTCCTTTTTTAGGGGCCACCTTTATTTATAGACAAATACTTATTTGCCCAATATTATCGAAATAATACGAAAACCTAAAGCTCACTCTGATTAAAAAGATAATAAAATACTCACTCTTCTCCGCTGGTGCAACTTTATTTGTATCCATTATTCCATATTGTTTATCATAATAATTCCAGACACTAATTTATTCGTTGTTGTTTATTTATTTATGAATGTAATAATTTCCAAATTTCAATACTATTAGTTATCTTATTGTTGTGAATGATATCGATTGGTTCTACATTTAAGAACAATAACGAGTATTATCAACGTAATCGGAGTCACGCAAATACAATACCGGAAACAGAGGTAGGACTCCACGGTTATTTGAAATTCGTGGAGGATATAATTATAGTAGGTATAGCAAAATATGGTTCCGTATAAATATAATAATAGCAATCCAACTAACTAGAGATCAATTTTAACCCAGCATAAACAATTAACCACATCTCATCTGAGATCTATTTCCTACAATATCTTCGCTGACTGTACAGGTAAACAGGTAATCAGAATGTAAACGATGAACAACGGGTGGATGGATATATAGGTACAATTGGGAAAAATAAAAACGGATTTTTATATGCATTATAAATTCGCAAACCGTCCATTGCATATTTCATTTAGAGGTTTTAATTACTACTGTTAAAATATTTATATTTGTCTGAAACTTAATGGAGCAAAATTGTGTCTGCTTTTTCGCATGTAATGAACGGAAACCTGACACAGCTGTTGTGTCTTGCATTCATATACGGAAACTGTTTTTTGCGTGTATTTTTAAAGATGTTAATTCTATTTCCTTAGAAAAATATATTGTAAATGGTTAAATATAATTACACAATTTAATCCCATTAATATAATTTAATATTCCCCTTTTCTTGGCCCCATCTACGCTTCATCGATCTGAAATTGAAGATGCTTTAATAAATTTGCAATGAATAAGGGTTAACTTATTTTTGAAGAATTGTGTTTATTGTAGGAGTGAAAAACTGTAATATTATTACTTTTGTTTCATTTTGTTACTTTGTTCAGGTAACATTTGCACATTGAACAAAGTCTCGACTTACTATACAGTACACTTACTCTACAGTCTACACGGCGGACGATTATCCCATTAGCTTTCTATTATTACATAGGAAGAGTTTTGGGATAAATGTTGCATAGTTAAAACGAAATGTCGTCGAACAAACGGACAGTAGTGTGTTTCAGGTCAAACGTGTTTTTTTCCGGTTGCGGTTCTTTATTTACGTAAAGAACTTGCATTTCCGTTAGAAAATATTTTTGTTTTCTTCTGCCTGGTAAAGTTACCAGACTGAAATTCATGTAAGTATTACATTTCTCAAATACTACATAAAAGTATTTATTGTTTTCTTCGGTCGGGTAAAGTTACCTGACTGAAGGTCATGTAGGTAATTTTACTTTTCCACGTAGCCTACCATGTGCTGTCAGAGACAGAGGCAAACAGTCTACACGTACAATACAATTGTTGACACTGTGGTAAGGTCTGCCTGTATTGTATAAATTTTTTTCCATTGGCATAAGGGATGATTCTTTTGCCAGGGTAACCTACTTTGTTTCAGGGCCATTATATAAATTTATTTTGTTTTAAAATTTAATAGTGGTATGTTATAATAAAATAATTATAATTATTGATAATAATTATTTGTTATAAATTTATTAATCAATTTAATAAATTTAATGAAATAATACATTGGTAGGTATTTTAATCTTTCTCTTCCTAAGGGTTGGTTTTTCATCTCTAGTTCTTCCCAGGTAAGTATTTAACCAGAGGATATCAATATCCGTGGTTCCTCTTTGGGAAGGATAAAGCTTATTTGGCTTTATAAGGTTTGAAACCATTCGATTCCTTCTCATAGTCTTGCTTTCAGTCAGAAAACAAAATCTGACTGTTGTCTTCCGTTTATGAACATTTCTGAACATTGTATGGCAGCTGGCAGAATTTGACTGAAGGGCAAAGGCGAGTAATTCTTTGAGTTTTCTAGTCTCATTTTCTGCAAGTTAATGGTAAGCTAATGGTCTCACATTTTCTTGTTAGGTACCCTTGCTTACTTTTCATTCTCCGAGATTTTGTAAATACTCAGTCTTGGATGTCTTGCATAATTCTAGGGAAGAGATTTTCTACCGTTCATGGATCTTAATGGACTCTGTCAGATAATTGGCTTTGACTTTTGTCCTCGGTGCTCCTTATTGCAAGTTGATGGTAGTCTAGGGGCCTTACAGTGTCTGTTGTTAGGCACCCTTCTATTTATCAAAAGATTTGAGAATTTTGATAATCCTCCGTCTCTAGGCTTGTAGGAGTCCTTGTTATGGCTAGAGGTAAGTTAGATACATATACCTCCTCTAGCATTCCTCAAGGTTCAGTGCCTCGTTCCTATTGTGGAAAGAGGTCAGCTAATCCTAGTTATTCTTTTTGGGTTTCCTTGGAAACAAGGTCCACCCAATGATGAAGTCTTGTGTTGTTTCTTTGGTTGGTAGGAGAAAATTGTCCATTTCTAAGTGAGTCATGTTCCTCGTCTGCCATTTCTCAGGGTCGGTACCTCGTTCTTATTGGAAAGAGGTCAGCTAACCCTACTTCTTCTGTTTGAGTTCCTTTGGTTAACTTCAAATAGAAGGAAACAAGGTCAACCAATGGTGAGGTCTTTTTTTTTCTTTGGATGGTAGGAGAAAATTGTCCATTTCTTAGTGAGTCATGTTCCTCCTCTGCCATTTCTCAGGGTTTAGTACCTCGTTCTTATTGGATTGAGGTCAGCTAATCCTACTTCTTCTGTTTGGGTTCACTTGGTAAACTTCAAATAGAAGGAAACAAGGTCCACCCAATGGTGAAGTCTTATTTTGTTTCTTTGGATAGTAGGAGAAAATTGTCCACTTCTCAGTGAGTCATGTTCCTCCTCTGCAATTTCTCAGGGCAATTTATTTTATAATAAGAGGAATATGTCCACATCTTGGTGAGTCACATTCCTCTTCTGCCAATCCCTGGGGTTCAGTACCTCCTTTTTTGGTATAGAGAGGTTAACTGTTCCTAGTTCCCTTTGGAATAGGTCTGGTTTACCACTCCTCTTCCTGGGATTCAGGGGGGGGGGCAGGTTGACCCACTTTCTCCCTTAGTGGAAACTAGTTAGGAAGACTACTTGTTTCTATCAGTACTATGGAGGGCACTGGAACTATTTTTTCTGTCTTTAGTTCATCTAATTTCTTCCAAGACAGAAGATTCTTTCTAGAATCAACTGTTTCAGGATTATATTGGGATTTGGCATCAAAAAGGTGTGTTGGAGTACTAAGTTCCACCAATCTCTACATGTTTGTATTCCCTTCGGTTTTGGTTCTCAAAACAATGAGAAGATGAGACCTATTCTGGACCGTTTGGTCCTGAATCAGGTCTATCAGATTCTCTTTTCTCCCTGGGATGAGGACTGTTTCAAACCTGTATTGCCATATCGGTTTTGCTCAGTTTTTGCAAGACTTTTTCAGACGTTGGTGGCTATTCTGCACACCTAGTTAATTCAGGTTCACTGTTTCTTATAGTCATGTACAGTACCACTGTAGTGACTTATTATAAGAATCGAAGTTTGAACTTTTTCTCCTTTGTAGAGAAAGATCTTTTTGCAAGAGTATCCGACAGTCCACCAAAGTCCTTCTAAGACTCTAAAATGGATTATCTGTTGCTCTTGGGTTGAATTAAAACTATTTGTTAATTTTCAACTCCTTTCTTACAGATATATGATTTTTCATGTATATTGTTCATGATAAATCTTGTTGTACCCTCCTCTATTAAGAGTTTAATTTCAGCAATTGCTGATGTATTGACCTTGCTTGAGGTCGGGTTCTTTGAAGAAAACAGTTTTTTGTCGCTGTTATAAAAAGTTTCGTGTAATGTTCCAAACAAGGAGTACTGGTACATGTGTACCTCCTTGGGATTTGGATGACTGTGGCCTTAACCGTTGATTGTAGAATCATTTTCGTTTGAATTTTTTGTTTCTCTGAATCTTGTATGTGAAATACAGCATACAAGTCGAGAATTAAAATAACAGGCTCCTTTTCCTAGCTAGCCAAGATTCAACTTGCAGGAAAAGTCTATGACACTGTCACCTTTCCGACCTTACCTCAGAAGTCAAATTTTATGTAGGTGATACGAGTTTTGTCCAAATAGAATTTAGCTGAAGTATGTGTCTAGGTCTACTAGCTTGAGAAAACCTAGCTTTTACCCGTCTTTATCCATTTTAAGAAGGGAATTCGGGTTTATTTCTGCTAAATGTTTACTACTTGGATTTGTTAAAACTTTCATAGCTTTAAGTCTGCTTCTCCAAACTTTCTCAAGCTTCTAGTTAAGGCTCATTGAATTTAGAGCGTTAACCTCCTCCTGTTATATTGTTAATCTTCCTTATTGGAGGTTTTGTAGGCTGGTTAATGACGGTCAGTTAGTACGTTTTTAACCACTTCTTACGCTCTATACCCTGTTTTGTGACAACCTTTTGCTTTCGGACCTGTCTTTATGGCTCAGCAGGTAATGCACATGGTTCCCCAAATTTTCAGGGGTATTCAGCATTACGTTAAATTCAGTTTATATCTAAATTTATGATGGTAACGTATTTATTGTAATAAAAACTCAATTTTTAGAATTAAAATTTGGTTTTGTAAAATAAATACTTACCATCATAAATTAAAGGTCCCTTCCACCTCCCCTTCATCCCCCTCTGGGAACTGGTTGCTCGGTTCACAGAAAAATGATGGAGATTATAGTTACACATGCGCCAGGTGGGAATGGGGGTTGTCTCAAAGGGTATTTGTTTTGTGTTTCCGGTTCACAAGCTGCGAATAGGGAAAATATCTAAATTTATGATGGTACATGTAAGTATTTATTTTACAAAACCAAATTTTAATTCTAAAAATTGAGTTTTTGTATAGTGTATGGTTAAAATACATTAGTGAGTATTGCTTCAGATTAGTTTTTTTTGTAAAGAAAATTACGGTCGCTTATTTTATATTCTAATAATAAAAAATCTTCTAAAGGATCTGCAATGAACATATATATCCTGCACAGAAATAAAATGACCAGGTATTAAGAATTAACTAATTATAAGGGTAACCATCAATGATTTTGTTTGAGATTGCATACCAAGCCCTCGTTTCAAAACAAGTCGTACTACTTACAACCAATCGTATATTGTATGAATTATTCAACATTTGAGACAAAAGTCGTAAGTCATACAAAGTTTTGTGTACGTAAAGACTGTTTTTAACTACGCAGATCAAACCACCAGACATATTATCGCCGATAAAATGGAACCGACAACGCGACATGGAGACTTGGAGGCAACGTCTACTACAGACTTGCTACCCTGAGAAAGGGTTGCCGATAAAATCTTGCTGGTTTTGGGATCATTTATCAATCAAATGAACGGCCTTGGACGACATGTATTCACGAATAGACATACTATATACACGCAAACAATCTTGGAAGTAGCCAAATGCGAAGTGAATGAATGCTGAAAGCTCGCGTATTGGCTGTCGAATGTTGCCCAACTGTGCTGATAGATTGCGGTAACATTGTTGCCGATTTAAGTGATTGGATATATAAACAACTATTGTGGTATCAGTTGCCATTGGATACCGTAAATGTTATAAAATTTTACTTTGTATTACAGTGTAAAAACCTGTCTGAAATGGATTTCATGCGTGCATTTGCATTGTATTTTTTTAACATGAAGATGAAAACGTCATAAATGGTGTGTCCGACATTAGCTCACTAACGAGGAGGTGCTAGAATAAATACAATACATTGATAATGAAACGAACGAGCACTTGCGTATGGTCCTGACCCAGTTATGTCATTACACAAAAGCGTCACACATGTTTCCGGTTACCGAATGTACCATTGTGAGATGGTCCCCGCATAGTTTTACATGCCGTTTGGCGTAACTTTTCAAGTGAAATGTTCACTCCACATAGTCAAAAAGCTGTTGAATAATGTGACAGTAGTGTATCGCAACTAATCGTTATACTGGCGATTCTTGTCAATGAAAGTTTGGTCTTTAATTCTTCCAGAAATGTAACGTTCACAGCGCGTTGCTTAGCAAGGACAGCCATTATAAATTTGTGTAGTTGTGTGTGTCACGTGACTTAAAAGTACACGAACGCCGCACACGTCAAATTCCCAATTAATTAGTCACACTATTGGTTAATTGCTATAGGTCAGGGTTCAACGCGTGCAAAACGGTATAAATACGAAATTTTCAGCTGCGGCCGGAGGTCCGCAAAGGCTGGAGGCTGGACTCGCTAGAATTGTTCAGAAAATCGTTCAGAAAATAAATATTTATTGTTAAAAAAAAATAAATACAACTTACAAGCCCAGTAGTCACACTTCGGTGCTGACATGAAAATCATTGATTCTAGCAGTGATAAAGTCATTGTCTAAATTTCCTGACTAGAAATATCACAAAATATTTTAATTCTTAGGTTTTTTCTATTTTAAGGTGTAGATAGCCTTAGCCGGATTTGATATAACGTTTTGGAATTTTGGTGATAAAAGCTCTACAACATCTTAATCATTTGGATTTTTACATATTGTTTGGGTTTGAGCGCCACTGATGAGTCTTGATTAGACGAAACGCGCGTCTGGCGAAGACATTTTTTGTTAACCTTGGTATCTTTGACGACATTTTATTTACAAGTTCAGGAAACAAAATTTAAGTGAAAGTTATTCTCCAACTTAGTCTTTGACTATGTTCACCAAGGTAAATAATATTATAAATATTCTACAGACGTTTATTAATTTTTTTTAAGTCAAACGTTTTTGTTTTTTTTAAGATAATTAATAATTAAAAGACAAAGATTTTATAATTATATAAAATTAATTATTTCTTAAAGATTTAAGTGAGATAAATGTATTTTGGTGACAATTTGGCAGTACATGCAGATCTCTGAAACATTAGCAGGGATTATATCCTGTAGAAGTTGCCAAGATATTTAAGAATATATTCATTTTTTTTTAAATTAAATATTCATAGTATATAATTTAGTGTAAGGAAATAAGATTAACACAATTTAAAAATAATAGTTCTTTTTATTTGTGCAAATAATCAAATTTCTATCTACAGCAAATGGTTTGTTTTAACTCAGAAATTTTTCCTGAGTTTGTTCAGTAACATACTTTTTTTTATACACTCAGAGTTATATAATTCAGATTTTCTAGTGTTACACATACGTTGTAATAATTTAATAGTTCGTCACAAAATAGGCATATTTATTGAACATATGCATGATTGTTCGTGCTAGAACAGTAAGTTGACTGTTTCACAAGTTCCTGCATCCGTGCCACCAGAAGGACCTGTCTCGCGAAGCGCTACCAAATTACATTTATTTATTTAATAAATATATTGTTATTTATCCCATCTTTATTATCTTTTGTCACCACAAGCCAGTGACTTGACGGACCCTGTGTAACATCTGTTGTACATCAGAAGCAGAATGATATAACTTGTATTGTCACGTCGATTGAATGTATTGGTGTGATCTAAGCAGGTAAAAACTGAACTGCCAGGTCATACTTGTATATTCCCCTTATTGTTGTAGGGTCATTTTCTCAAATGGTATTTTAACGTAACTTGACATTGAGATGATGATTTTATAACTTTCCCACTTTGTACATCAGGCACGTTACATATATCCATGCAGAAATTCCGAGATTATAATGCCACCTCCTTCAAAAAGAACGTGAGGATCATTTCAACAATGTTTGATGACATACTTAATGGTCTAACGCCTTGCAATTCAGAAAAGGACACCAGGCTCCCTTACGTCCGTCCTCCTGGCCTAATGCTTGCGACAACGCAGAGTGCATGGCATCTTGGGACACGTAGGCTTCCTCGGCGTATGACGTCTATGTTGCTGCGTAAAGTGTAAGCTATTTTGTTCCACAAATAATGCTGTATAGAATTAGGATAAAATTCTGGTCATTATATGATTTCCAAAGGCCTGGAATGAATTTCAGACCTATTTGGGAGAAGATGCAGCGTGTCCCATACTCTTCGATAATAAGACACGTAGAAATTTATAAGCCCTTCGGTTCCTAAAGTTACTTCCTCAGCATAATCATTCTGGCTTCAGTCGATCGAAGATTTCATTTGATTAGGGTGAGGGCATTGTCTGCCAGACTGCCAGATTATACATGATTCTGATCTGAAGAATTGTATAGATCATCATTGGTTTCCTATCACTTTCTCTAATCACCAATAATGACTGTGACATACCCTATTTTATTGTAGAAGATGACGCTTTTCCTGTGAAGAATAGTCCCATGAAACAACACAACGTAAACCATAGCCAGAAAATCTTAACGACAAACCATTCAAGGCTTTTTCATAGTTTTGTCTTCTCAGCTTGAGCTGGCACTTCCTCAAACTTGATTACAGATGGTATATTTATATATACTCATGCTCTTTGTTCTATTTACAAAAAACTGAAACTTACGACATCGCTTTTGCTCATGCTCGTTTGAAGTTCCAGAAATACGGCTCACGGAAGACTGAAGAATAACCATCCGGCTCATACTCTATTTTAAGTAAGATTAATAAAAAGGAGGTACAGTAGTGAAGTGAAAATATTGAGCCGTTCATGCTCCTGTGGCATCAATATAAGGAAATTTAGAGATGCTTATGTTACAACGTATTAATCGATGAGATGTCGAGTTTAAAAATTGAAAACACCATTGCATTCTCGACTAAATGATTCGATAATGCATGGAACAGTATGGACATAATTCTGCAGACACTTTTAACCGCTGCTATGTGCCTAAAAACGTATTAAACAACGATTAACATTACTTCCATTCTGATTTCTTTACAAGTAATACCAAACACACCTTTCTATTTGCAAATTTCAGCAAGAAAACACTCCTACAAGTCGATACTGTCTTCTACTGTGTTCAACATTATGACGTTATTTCTACTGTAAACCACTACGTTTGAACAAAGCCTTCCAGACCATTTCAGGACTGAAAACAGTTTTTCTCAATTTAAGTCTCTCATTCAGTCCTGGAATGGAACGGAGTGCCGCTGTTCCATTTGCAAGTAAATAATTTTATTGTTTATGCTATTCACATATATATACATATATATGCTCTCATGGTGCATTTTAGAATTTTAACAACATGTTGCTATTACCTACATAGTGCTCTCTTGTGTGTGCTTTTAGTTTATTTGTCATAAACACTTTTAACCTCCGCTAGTTTTATGTTGCCACTGCTTTTTATGTGCCTAAAATGTAAACGTATGTTTTTGTGTTTTCACATATATTTATTGTCTTATTGTCGCATTGTCGCATTGTCATGTCATATGTATATGTATGTCTTGCGGAAATTATTGATGTTATATATGCCTTGTCTGTCTTTGAATAGTTTGTGTGTGTTCTTATTCGGTAAAGAGCTCTATAGAGCTTGTGTTATATTGTTATATATAGTGCCGAATGAAAATAAAGCTTTCTTATCTTATTTTAAAGAACAACAAAAAACTATGTTTTAATATATCTACATTATGAACAGATTTAAATCAAAATTAACCGAACGCCTGATAAACAAGCGTTGTCGTCCTAAAATGTTGTTTGCTAGACATTAAAAAACAATCAGTCAATCAACAATAAATCAGGGTTGTCTTTAAAGGTAGAATTACGTATGAAAGCTTTTACTGTTGTATTTTTCTTGTCTTCACTTATAATATTAGTTGGACTAAATTTTTACAAAATGTAAACGTGAACAGGTCTATGAACAGTTTAAAATGTAAAAGTTTTGTAATATAACTGCAACAATATCAAGTTTCATTAATTATACTGTATCATGCAATCTCGTTTGTATAAAAGTATTAAAAACCTGTGGTCATTGTTTGAAATCGGAAATAACTGTTTAGGTTCTTTATAATGAGTTACATACAAGTATTTCTTCTGGGTATTATTGTGTATTGCAGTACGAATATGGTTCACGGGACCTGCTATAAAGAACTAGGTTTGTATATCAGGTATCTTATCCGAATGTTTTTACCTGACATATATGCTTAAATTGAAAAAACGGTACAATGTACAAATATAAAGGCTTAAAATAAGTTTATCTTGAACACAAATATTCCTATTGTTTTACTTTTCCATCAACATAGGCAAACACATTAAAACATAACATAACCAGCATAATCAGAATATATTGCAACAATTTTCTTAGATTTCAAACTTTTGTCTAATCCTCTGGGGCTCTTTTGCCGTTAAAATTGTTTTAACATAAAAATCAAGAATTTTTGTGTTGCATATAAAAACTTGAATAATATTTGAGAGACAGAAGCACCCAACAAAGTTTGAAAAAAGCATATTTAAAGATTTAATAACTGTTATAATATATTTTCTATTATAATTGTTACAAAATGTATAACCTTATTAATTTCAGAAAGTAAACTGTTTGATGACCTTTTAAATATGATGTCAAAATTAAAATGCACAGGTGAGTTATAATCTAGTTACACTACCGTTCATCTGTGCTAGCCATGGGTTAAAATCCGATTCTCTCATCTCCACGTTTATATAATCCTAGCGGATGTGTTCACGTTCATTCTCTAAATATTAATCTTGTATATATAAATATTCGAGAAATCTTCAAATTATGAACAATCAAAAATAAAACAATTGACATATATTATAATGGAAAAGATGTGCCAACACACAAAAACCTCACAGGTAAATTAATCAGTAACAGACAGAACAACACATTGCCAAAAATCTACGAAAAAATTAAAAATTGTAAAGACAAATACAATTGCATACGCTACTGGCTTGGTATAGCCACAAATATATGAATTGCTTTAAGGATACATTAAAAGGTTTATGAACTGGTGGATATATTGTTAAGTATCAACAGACACTTTCGATCACAGAAATGTAAAAATTGTTTTTCAGCACCAAATGAAGATAAAAAACCAAGGCATACTACCCCCGCATTTGGAGCGTCGACTGGAATACATAAGAATTTGGCAGAATATGAGATAGTCAAGTTTGAAAAAGTTTGGACAAATATTGAAAACTGTTACGACCATTACACTGGAGTGTTCACGGCCCCTAGGACAGGAGTGTACCAATTTTCGTGTACAGCAATGACATACAATAACGAAGCACTTCGTCTTCATTTGTATAAAAACGAGCTACAAATTGTTAGCTTATGGCCTGGATCATCTGGTTACAACATGGGAACTCTCAGTATGGTGTTGGAATTGACAAAAGGCGACAAAGTTTACATAAAACACGTGAACGGTCCGGAAGTAAGTTTATACAGTGAAAAAGGAAGCCATTTTACTATGTTTTCCGGTTACATGATTTCCATATAAATTTATAAATGTTCTTAATGTGTGTTTTTATATAAAATATATAAATTTATACAAATATTTTGTATGAAATAAACATAATTTTGTTGGTTAATTTCTTTTTTTCTGTTTGCATAACTGTTATATATATATATATAAAGGACTTGTCATGTGATTAATGTCTGTTGTGACACACGGAATGTCACCGATTAATAAATTTTGATCGTACTAATGTGAAATAGTACAAAGTAGAATAAAGTCGGGAGTCAAAAGTAAAGTTTGGAGTAAAATATCGAGTCGACTTTGGAGTCAATTAAATCGATTCTGGAGTCCATTAAAGGGACTCTGGAATCGATTAAATTCAAAATTTTAGAAGGTTGAATATTTGTTTGTCAATGGTTTCAACAATTTTAACAGATATATCATGGCATTCAGTTTTTGTTGCAGGAGTAATCTAGAATAACAATCCCAATGCACTATTGTTCGCTATACTCCAGGGAGACCATCGGGACTCGTTGAGTTGAAACGGAAGTTAGTAGGGTATTGTGTTTTGGGGTAAAAGAAGGTAAGGACCTGTAGGTAGGGTGCGGAATTGTTATGTAGTGGGATGGAGTGTTGATGTGAGGGTAGGGGATGAGTAGGGTAGCGGATGAGTGGGTATTGGGATTGAATGGGTTAGGATAGGGTAGATCATAGGGGGTGGGTTGGGAGGGATGGGATAAGATATGTAGGTTAGTGAAGAGGAATAATATTCGTTATGGAAAAATCGAGTTTGGTTACAAGAGTAGGCTAGGATCTTTAGGTGAATTGTAAAGGAATTGGTAATATGGAGGCTGTAGTGTCGTAAGAAGATGTTGCGAGGTTTTGTTTTGAGGGTTGGAGTAGGGAGTTAAATGAAATGGGACTTTACTTAGAAAATGGGGTTGTATTCTATAATAAACGTTTTCGTAATTTCCTTTATCAGCGTCGTGTTAGATACACAAAATAAGGGATTTCGTAAATGGTAGAGTGACAGTCATCTTAGTTTACTGTAACCCTTGCTGTATTCCATTGCATGTGGTAGAAACAATACTACTTGTATGTGCCATGTTGTACATTTAGATGCTCCGTTTCACAAGAACGCTGCATTCGAAGTTGGTAACATTCTCTGCATGTAAAAAAATCAAATGTTGCTAGTACATAGCACAAGACCAACTGTAGCCATTATCAACTACTTTGTGTTTTGCCAAACGAAATTTCTTATTCGTGTACATTCTTTCCACTGTTCAAAATATCATTTATAGTTATTGTTAGCACACATGTTTTCGTCATGAATTAGAAACACATCACTTTGACTAGAAAAATATTGCTCGATGTATGTTAATTATCAAATCAATATAGTGAAAAATGAATATCTAGTTAAAATATCCGAGTTTCGAGCAAAGAAAAGTAGAGTATCGGAAGTACAAATGTTAATTCTAAAGGTAAGCAGTTTGTCATTAAAAGGTTAAAACATAAAATATTTTATATAAATAGTAAATTAACTCAAAATATTATATGTACAAAGTTTATGACAATTTATATGCTTTGTTTCGATGTCTTTATGAATACTTGTTTTATATAAGTAGATGCAGATAAATTATACATGTAATACATTATTCACAGCGTATCTTTGATATTTTATTCACAACAATTCTCACTGGTACACGCGGTGCTCTTAAGAGACAATCAACACAGCATATACAAAAGTTTAAATTTTCTAAGTTATTATCATACAAGTCACACCCTAATCTTGATGAAACCTTTCGACGTGGTAGATATAATTCAACAAATAACTTAGCCACAAAAATACTGCGACATTCATAATATCATTGAAACTACTTAGAACAACTTAAAGAGACAAATTGTTTTGTTAAGGTAGAGACTAAGTTTTCAAAGTATATTCCACTTAAGAAAGATTGATAATTTGAAACGATCATTATAAGTATATTGCGCATTCTACATTTATGAGTGTTTTATAAAAAGCAGTTGGTAGTTTTGGGATGATGTCAGTTGTTATAAAGTCGTATAACTACAAATAGTACACAAGTTACAGCATATGAATATGAATTACATTTACATATTTGTGCTTGTTATGATTATCAGTAGCACTGCCAACATGGTCCGGGGATCATGCAATCAGAAATCATGTAAGTGGTTCATGATTCTTTATTTTAATTTGTGAAACAGTGAACATTTTTTAAACATCATTTACTAAGTACTCATTGAATTGGTTTCAAATTTGTAAAAAAAAAGACCTTTAAAATGTACAATGTCTTTTAAACAAGTTACATTTTGGTAGAAAAGTTCAATTTATGAAATGAATTGCTTGGTATTCGTTTGTAGGATTTATTGCAAATACAGTTGAAGTAATGTTGTTTTGCCATCATATTAACTTTCACTTTATGATAATGTCTTGACTATCTGTTCTGATCTGTTCTTATAATAGTAGCAAAATTTTGATTACTTTAGTTCAGATCGCAAGTACTCGTGTTTATTTATATAGAAATAGCCCGTTTACCACAAGCTTCGTTTAACACAAATGAAATTATAATGCCTAAATATGTTTGTTCTCTGTGGTTGTTTCCCTTACTCTGAGTGAAGTTTCATTTTTTAGTACTAAAGCGACTTTTAAATAAATTGATAAACAAATCTTTCCCTTCGACGTGTTTCAAAACCAAGACAAATACGGAGCTCCAATTTGATCGGTTTTCACAGTGTTTAGACCTCGTGTGCATATCATTACTTATGTGTAGAAATATGACCTCAGAGGGATTTCTGTAGATCTTCCACGAGGCTACAGTAGAACAAAAATGTATTCAAGTAAATAAGTTAACTGTAATTGGATTGAAAAGATTACTAAAATGCTACTATCAAAAGGGGTTTTGTTACCAAAGCTGCGAGTGAAAACATTTCATATTAATCTTAAACAAGTCCATTATAAGTCTAGAATCATGTCTTATTTTCTTCGAAACCTTTAACCTAATACAGGACAACATAGAAGAGATCTAAACTACACCCGTAAAATACCCTACCATATCGATGAACACAACCTATATGTCCTAAATACTACTTATTTGGTCCCATTTAGATTTGGCAAAGAATTATGGAAATGTGTGATAAAAGCTCTAAATAATAATTCCAATGTTTTAGCGCTAATAATCGTC
This sequence comes from Limnoperna fortunei, assembly GCA_944474755.1. Taxonomy (NCBI): domain Eukaryota; kingdom Metazoa; phylum Mollusca; class Bivalvia; order Mytilida; family Modiolidae; genus Limnoperna; species Limnoperna fortunei. The sequence continues at coordinate 30,307,161 of OX104116.1, read as the reverse complement.
TTGCTTAAAAGAAAATCCTATCGTCTTGCATAGTGAATTTTATAAATTTGTTGTCTTTATTCGTTCATTTTAGATAGTATGTTTGATGAACTTTTGACTGCCATGTCTAAGATAAAATGTTCAGGTATGTTTACATATTTTCAATCTCAAACTTAAATATTTTCCTGTTGTCGAATTCTTCTTTATGTAGTTCCTAATTACATCCCTATGATTTTCCCTAATAAGCGTATTGGTGAGACTGGAATATTGATTGTAACGTTTTATTTCTTTAAGTGCAATGGTTAGGATTATGCCGCCTTGTACAACCTGTTTCTTTTACAGCTTCGTAGTCTAATTCCATGTCTTTTCTTGTATTTGAATTTGGTGTTTGTATTTACTTGTGAAAAACATCTACTAACTTGATCATCTTTCACTTAAATTTAGAATCAACACAACGATCAAAGATTGGTGATGTATGAATCTAGATTTGTTTATTTTCGTCTTGTCGTTATATACTTCATTTGTATAGACTTTCAATGGTATGTTGTCTTCTTTTTTAGGTAGTATTGATAATTGCTTTGAAGTATTTGATATGATTCTTTTGTTTTAATATTTAAACTACATATTTCTCAGTAATCAAACTGTGAAACTATGCAGTTAAAATATTAAAATAAGGATCGAGTTCAAACTTAAACGTCTGCTTATTTATATGATTTTCTTGAAAACTGAGGTTCCTATTAAAGTAAACTTTTAAAACATTTTTGTACTCCCTTTATCTTGTATAAATTAGAAAAAGGTATAAGAGAGAGAATCAATGATACCAAGAAGTATTTAGGACATACACAACCTTGGTCAAATAAAGCAAACAGTAGTTCTATAACATAAAACCTCCCATTTCACGTTTATATTTATCATTTTCATCTGACTTTTACATTTTTTATTATTATTTGAAATGTGAGGTTTTATCTGTCAGTTGATTTTCCTCGGAGCAAAATTTTGTCAGAAGTTCTGCATATTTTAACATGTGAAATATCATGCAACTAACATAAACAGAAAGACTATACCTGTTTTCAATGAATTAAACTATGTTCAATTAAGTAATCCATGTTTGAAATATCGAGATGAAATTTTTCTGCAAGCTGACATTTTGAATTTAACGGTTAATCCGCATTACGGAATCGAGTTATATTTAATGAAGGAACGAATACAATTTGTCGCAATTGTAACACATGGGAAATTCGTTTCGTCAAAAACGGAGCCATAAAATAGATTTAATTGGGGTCAGCCATTGAATGTAATGGGAGTAAAAGGACACCTCAAATAAAGCTTTAAACAGGACTTGAAAAATCCATGATATACTAAGGTAAGACAAGTTTTAGAAAATTTAGATATTTTTCTTGAAGTTTAGCGCAGTTTGTATGGTTGTACAAACGTTTTTCATATCAAACTTATCTTAAACATTCCGCACGATTTTCTTGCGGAATTTGCGCACGGGAAAATGCATTTAAAGATGAAACCTCGAATTTCACTAAAAATATAAAATATCAATATCCGATATAAAATGTTGAAAATAAACATGAAATGAGAGGTTTTATTAATGGAACTAAGCAAACAGACGCTTCTAACAAATCAAATATCAAATTTTCTTTTTTTTCAAACGTAGTTAACTACAATTATATACCTCGAATCCGTTGCCACTGTACATACAATGCTGTAGCAAACACAATCTTTTATTTACGTTTACACGTTTACCGTATTTGGACTATTTAAAAATAATAAGCAAAGGGTTTGAAAAAAAACGTTTGAACACATTTTCAAACACAGGAGAAAAACAAATTTCTATTTTGTATCGACGTGGTATTTTATGCTTACATTAAATGATTCCCAATCTTTATGCAACTGAAGCAAGAACCTTCAATTTTATTTTAACATTCAGGTGAACAAACACAAACAGATGTAATCCCTGCATTTGGTGCATCAACTGCCACTAGCAAGAGTTTGGCACCTGATGAAATAGTAAAGTTTGAAAAGGTCTGGACAAATATAGGAAATTGTTATGACTCAAACACTGGGGTATTTATAGCGCCAAGACACGGGATATATCAATTTTCATGCTCTGCTATGACAAACACTGGACAAACTCTTCGTCTTCCCTTGTACAAGAATGAACTGTCAATTGTGAGCATATATCCAGGAAATATCGGATACAACATGGGAACTCTAAACATGGTATTAGAATTGAATCAGTGTGACAGAGTTTACATAAAACATCCAAATTCGTCTGATGAAAACATTTTGTACAGCGAGTCTGGAAGTCATTTTAGTATGTTTTCAGGCTATATGATTTCGAAATAATGTGTATTAAAATTGTAATGTTTATTACGATCTGTTTGGTTTGTTCTCTTAAATGCTAAAGTTTGGTGTTAAACACATATATCAGTCATTGGTGTCTGTTGTTTATGGTATCACACACACTGTCTGTACCAAATTTGTAATCGTACTTATGACCAGAAGTGTGGATTCATTTTATGTTTAAATATATTTAATTTACATGCAAAATTCATTCTAAAATAATAAATAAATAAGAAAACTATGATAAAACATGAGCAATAATATCAAGCTATGCAGAATTTATATTTCTCTTTTCAATTGGAATATACCCTAATGAATCGCTTTAATTGTTGTTTTTAAACCTCAAATAATTTGCTTATTTCGTTGGAAGCTATGTTGTACAAATCAAGAAGAATTTATTTTTACAAGTTAAAAATTATTTGATGCATATTGAAAAGAACAGAGTTCTTTCACTATCTTACAGGAATACACTGATTCATTTCATCTCTGCACAGGACATCTAAATTCTGTTTACAGACGATTACGCTTTATTTCTGTTTACAGATTTTAAAAAGTGCGTATGTTTGATATTCTGCGATAAAACCTTTCTAGCGATGTTTAGACAAAACAACAAACAATAGTTATTTGTTTTAAATCTTTAAAAGCAGTACAATTTGTGGTATGTGGTTCTTATATGGTAATGTACAGAATGTATGATAATTAATTAATACGGAGGATGTTATGATGTGTCTAAGTAAAATCTCCTGTGTGCAATACATCAAACAATGTAGAATCTTTCTGCCCCTTTTAAATATTTCACAACATGTTTAAAACTTCTTCGTTCTTCACATTAATCAATAATGGATTACCAAATGTTTAAAGTTCACAGATTGATTGCCAGTAATTGTCAGGTAGTCAAGGTTATCAAATAATCAGTTTCTAATGTAAGTATATTTAGAGCATGGAAAGCAATAATAATACGAATCTTCACGGTTAGATCCATAACGACAGGATGGATCAGAAATAAAATCAACTCTTTAAAGATAAGATGGATCAAAAATAATATCAACTCTTTTAAGATAAAAGTTTTAAAATGAAGCTGAACATCTTAGTTAGATAAAGACGATTTGCGATATCCATATTCATAATGTTTAGGAGCTTTTCTATATGGATTAAGGTTTTAGTTCTAATTTTAATTTCGTCATTCAACATTAGAGATTGACATACTTCAGCTGTTCCAATTGTGGAATACTTGATAGTATGAAAAATTTGTCAGTCAGTGACAAGGAATAATAATATTATTACCGTAGGCAAAGAAAACGCCGACGTGCTCTGTATAGTTGATGGTATTAGGTTGCAAAGATATGCTTGTGCAGAACTATGTTGTATATTAAAACATATTTGTTGCTTTCTAGGTTTTCTACCCTCATAAGACTCCCAACCAGTGTTAGTTTTAACATTTATTGTTAAAACATTGATAATCCTGTGACAACTCGGGCTGACTATGGCTAGAGTTGTTCGAGATTATTGCACTATCCCCTCCAACGTTGTCCTAAACATCACAGGCATATTCAAAAATGGTCCAATGAAAACTAATTAGTTTTTCTAAATGTGTTCGATTAAGTTTGTATTAAGTTTTTCTGAGTATATTTGGGTGTTTAGAAACACTACATATAATATTTTAATATGAATGTTCCACTAAGCTTAACTGCTAAAAGTGACTCACAGATTTTTATGAAAATCAGTAACTGGATTATTTATGTCATTTAGTGTAAACCTCATATCTGGTTGTATTATATTTGAAAATTACATAAATTTGGGTTTTTTACCAATCGTTCAGATCTCTCAAATCGTGATCAATCACAAATAGTATATAGGTGTAACGTCACGTTAGGAATAGCTGAACGAAGGATTGTCAGAAAAACGTCTGCTCAAAGATACAAGTTGTTCTACTATATCGTAAATATATATTTTGATAAACGGTAAAGGACCCTGTACCGATCCTTAAGGTACTGTCGTAACGGAATTTTCTGCTCAATTACGCCCTTAGAATCCGGCTTCAAAATATAAGAATATACTCTGGTTTCGAACTTTTATTTTCGGTCGGAAGTGTTACCTATAAAAAGGTAACTCCGAGACTGCTCGTATAATTTTTACAAAGAGCTATTTATACATAAAACATGGAAACATAATTAAAACCAAATAGCACAATACAATGATACAATTAAAATAATTAAACGGATTAATGTCACTTGTCACGACTGTCGGGAATGTTCCTGTTTGATATGAGTAAACGGACAATTGTTCAATTAATGGATTAATGTCAGTTGTCATGTTGTCGGGAATATTCCTGTTTGATCTGAGTAAACGGACAATTGTTCAATTAACGGATGAATGTCTAATAATTATCAAAACAGGATTAATGTTGAACAACGAATTATCCCAGAAAATAAATGCAAATGGTAACACAAATTATTAATCTTGAAGTTATTCTGTTGTTGTTAAATTTACACCATGACAGTACACCAGTGTATAGATTGCAACTCTGACGACGATTACTTGATAACTACTCTGTGTAAATAGAAATGGTTGCTTTGCCTTGTGTGTATTCGAAATAAGAAATTTGGGTCTCCACAAAGAGATTTAATTATCTTCTTTTTGTAAATAATAAATATGATGTATCAAATTACTTATATCTTTCGCCTACGCGATACGATTGGCAACTAGTTTTTGCAATTAAAAATGAAATCCCGCATCACAGAATTGAAAGCATTAAATGTGGCTCTATGTTATATCTTTCAAATCATCACCGGAGTTTTTCAGATCTTTGAAAAGTTATATATCTTGTCAAGAGGAATATCAGAGGTACATTTTGCACGTTTTGGATTCAGAATATTCCAGTTGTCTTTATTATTAGCAGCTCTAAGTTATATAAGTCTTTTTCTCATATTGCGTCTATGTTCAAGGATCGATTAATTCATTTCATTTTTATACTCGTTCTCTTTTTTCTGATCTAAAGAAGATTTTTATTTTGGCAAGGGGTCGTTCATGTTTACGTCTTTTGGCTATTTGGAAAGCTTTTCGCTTTTCACAGTACTCTGGAGTAAACTATGGTTTTGTTTCCTTATTATTTATAAGTGTTTACCGGGTCTCGAGGATAGTAACTGCCAAAAACATTTATAAGCATGTCGACTGTCTATTGTGTCAAACTTTCCGTTTCTATTTGATTTATATTGTGAATTATTCTTTAGTTTGACACATCAATGCTTTCTATATAATACCCGGTTTTGTATTGTCCCATGTTAAAAATCTTCTGTCGATCACATCCACAAGCCTTTCTCTTAATTGATTCGGAGTCATTGGTTATGCTCTTGGGGTAAGGGAAATTGGACAATAGACATCTTAGTACAACAATGATACATCAAGAACATGTATATAAACATGTAAATAAATGTAACATAACTTAAGCTATGTTCTACTTAAGGTGCATTTATAGCTAAGATGCCCCAATATTTGGTTGCCATAAAATTTTATAATCTGTATTATTTATGTACTGTAATAGTGATACATGTTGTGCTGTATTTGCCCCTCGAGGGCCCATAATTGGTCCATAATTGGCCAATAAACTTGTATTCTTGTTTTTATGTATAAATGGTAAAAAAAATCGACATAAGAAAATAGCAAAGAAAACCGACCGAACAGCAAGAGCCAAAAGCCAAGCCAAAAGCCAAGGGACAGTTACAAATCCGGATATAGACAAACACGATAGTTTACAACACCTATGTGTTTACAAGTAAGCCTGCTGATTTTGTCACCGTTAGAACGTCCGTTTAAAATAAATGATTTTCGTAATTGAACTATGTCCATACTAATTCTTAAATATATTATATCATATTGTCGTAGGATAGTAGTGTTATCTAAGATTTCAAGAAAGTGATTAAAAATTTGTGATAGTTTCAGATATTCCTGTTCAAATTAATTTAACGGTTCTTCGTATATGAAATATACATTCCGCCAATAATAATGTCTTCGTTAATTTAAAATAGTGTTTTGATAATTTCTAACCATGAGATAAGTTTACTGTCTCTAAAGCTTGAACACATTGGCTGTATTTAGTTTAAACCCAAAAGCATTCATATTTAAACCTGCTAAATGATTTTCTATTCTTCAACACAAAAGAATACCCTGGTACAATTATTTCATATAACTCACCTGTTTTGATTGTACCAAGCATAATTATAATCTTTAATCAAATCTACAAGCTCCGGATACATTTCATGTTTAATATACCACCAGAGTTCAAAGTCAATAGTCAATAGTTTTATTTAATAGAAATTGCATTAGAATGAGTATTTAATAGAAATTTAGATTAGTTCGACTATTCCTTGAATGACTGGATGTACACCGTTGGGTGAAAACGATATCTGTGTGGTGTTGGTGAAATTCTTCGTCGCTTGCTTCCGGTCTACTTGTAGATGTGGTTCTTATAGGATTTTTGTTGTTGGTTTAGGTCGAGTGTGTCCGCTTGGTTCTTCCTCAGGATGGTGATTTTATATCTCAACGTCTACATACAAGATATCGCACCTAGTTTTATACAGCCTTGATGACGCGTTTCTTTCATTATCGTGTACAGACTCCACCTTGCCTGTTCGATTGCCTGGGGAAATGAAAGGCTTTTTCCAAAAAGTATTCCTTTTAGTCTATAGAAGTTAGATCTGACAGCTTCGAGGTCAAGAGATGAAAGCAGCCTTAAGTGACGCACAACTGACAAAAACTGTCTTGGATCTACAATGCAGATCCATGAAATATAATTTGATCTTAACTGGTCACACAGAACACACAAAAAAGGAAACGTAATCCATAATAAACTCGTTCATCAAAAGAGAGCTTCACATAAATTATAACATGGAATCAGGAAATGTTCATCAATTTTAGAGCAGTGAACATAGAGGTAGACCTAGACCAATCCTAGCCTGCTTCATTTACATGAAAGACATACCTTGACGCTATATTATCTATAGCCTATAGACTAAAGGGAACACTTTTATTTAAATAATAATAATAATAATAATAATAATAATAATAATAATAATAATAATAATAATAATAATAAATTGAATGACTACCATGGGAATTTTTTATTTACCAGAAATAACGTCTGCGCTTGCGCTAACTTCTGATGGCATAAATCATGGAAGTATTAACGCTGTCTAATCAGAATTGACGTTTCATCAAGAATTGCATTAGAATGAGTATTTAATAGAAATTAAGATGTAATTCCTTAAAGAAATATTTAATATAGCATAGAACCATATGAACTTTGTTTTTTAACCACAATGTGGAAATATTACGAGTCAGCGTGCACAATTTTTACATACTTAATTTCGCTTTAAAAGTGTTTCTAGTAGCATTACCTTTAGACGGAACTGTCATTGTGTGATGAGCTATAACAAATATTATAATATATTATAATATGCACAAAAATTATACAGGATTTAGTTATAAATCGTTCATGATTTGCAACATGATGGAAAGATTGTTATAATATCAAATTTCGATACTTTACTTTATCATGCAATCTAGTAGGTATTAAAGCCATTTAGAAGGAGTACAATTACAAGTTGTTTACCTACGTCATGAATTTCATACATGTATTTCTGGTGGTTATATTTATGAATGGTTATGCCAATATTGCACAAGGATCCTGCAATCCAAAACTGGGTTCGTATTTTATGTAATCTTCTTATCTGGAAGATATAATACCTTAAACTTTTAAAAACGTTGCACATATATTTTAATTGATTAGAGACAAATGTTCCAGTAAACAAATGCCCTTTACAATACAATACATACATGTATGTGAATGATAACTCGTTCAGGTTAATGCAAACTTTTAAACATCAAAGACACATCTTCAGTTAAAACTGAAATTCGTTTTATGCACTTGGTACCCAGCAGAGCTGGTCGTTAGATTAAGTTAAGGTATTAAACACTGGCTATCAACCAATAGTTATGGCAAAAGCAAAATGAAACAAGCTTTTATTAAATATTTATTTTCAGTTACGTGTATTTCAATCATTATAAAATGTACATTTCAATTTCAGAAAGTGTCATATTTGATGATCTTTTAACTATGATGTTGAAGATAAAGGGAACAGGTAAGAAATATCAACTTTTAAGTGGCAGTGCATTTAAACGGGTTTTAGCAGTTCTCCATTGTCAGAAAAGTTTAATGTTGTTTAATTGTGAAACTGCAATACAAATATGTTAGGAGAGTTTGCTTCCTTTTTTCAATTTTGAGTTTTGTTTCTGGAATTGTAGGTCTTGGTGTAAACAAGGAGTTAATCCGTTGTTTGACTAATTTTTTTCAGAAATGCTCGATTAGTATTTATATTGAGAATTACATAAGAATTTATAGTAATTACCATTTGCAGAATTAAGAATGCTAGTATGTAAGACTTTAAACTAACAGTGAAAGAGCTATTAGATTGTTTCATTGTACATAAATTACATATACTTCGCATGACTTTATACCAGTGCTTGACCAGAATTGGATAACACACCTTTTGTACTAATTTGAAACTTTTAAGATGTATGCAGTTCCGTGTATTTAAAACCCTAACGGACAATATCAATCAAATGTGTTGGTTACATCTGCTTTCAGAACACGGAGTAGATCAAGCAAAAAAAAGTGAAATCCCAGCATTTGGCGCATCCACTGGCATAAGTAAGGACTTGGCAGACAATGAAATAGTAAAGTTTGAAAAAGTCTGGACAAATATAGGAAATGGTTATGATTCAAACACTGGCATATTTACGGTGCCAATATCAGGCGTTTATCACTTTTCATGTTCTGCCATGGCACACGTTGGAAAGGCCCTTCGTCTTCATTTGTTTCACAATGAATTACAAACTGTAAGCATGCATCCTGGCAACCCTGGGGTCAACATGGGAACTCTAAACATGGTATTGGATTTGATAAAAGGAGATAGAGTTTACATCAAATACATAAATATAGGCGGTGAAAACAATTTATACAGCGAGTCGCGAAGCCACTTTAGTATGTTTTCAGGTTTTATGATTTCGAAATAAACTATCTGTATAAATGGTGTCATGTTAGTTTTTAGAGTATAATTTGTACAATTTTTGACATAGTTTAATCTTCGTTTTAACACAGATCAAGAATTGTTTTTTTAATCTCTTGTTGCAATTTACCCTTATTTTTCGCTTTACTTCAATTTTTTCTTTATGTCATTAATCATTATCCAGTACAGGTGAAATTTTTCTTCATTTCTAATTGTTTATTACCATTTTTGTGACGTCATAACTTTATGTAAAAGGGTATTTCTGATCATTTCTTCTTTTATTTCTGGTCTTTCAAATACATAATCACACATTTCGAATAAAACGAAACGAAATGTCTAACAAAGTTTTAAGCAATTTGTTAGTAATATTATGGCGTCCAGTTTATTAAGGGGAAGCCGGAGTACCCGGAGAAAACCCATATCGTCGGTAGGAAAATTGGCAATCCTGTCAATAAAGAAAGTGGATTCAAGCAATCCTATCCACTGTGAGAATCTAAGTTGCAACATCACTGTTGACAGACCAGGTGATCAATAGAAAATAACAATCTACCTGAACCCCCCCTTCCGCCGAGCGGAAAACAGCAAGAAAAAATAACAACAAATTGTAAATTATTATATAAAGTCTCCATAAAAAAAACGTACACCCAGAGAAAATGAGGAACCTTTTCTAACATCTGTAGGTAGACTTATGCGCTCCAGAAAGTTTTGGTTTTAGCTCCACATGTTACTCAATGGAATTATTAATGTTCTGTAAAGGAGTCGTTGACGAGGTAAAAAAGGCGGAGTGATTACTGCAACTCTTACAAGTAAAGACTCATCTATGAGACTAACACCCCATATTAATTAATACGCAAAACTTGTGAATAGAAAGAAGACTACAATGTAACAGTCGTGAATTCCGGTTATGCAGTTATCACATCAGCTTTAATCTCTTATTTAAAGTAAATAAAATGTCTTCAAAGATACCAAACTATCCTTAATAAGACTTGAAAGAAGTTCAGTTTCGTAAGAATACAGGAACAAACCAGCAAGGAGTGGGCACAGTTTGTACCCAATGGAATTCCGATTGTCTTCTGAACTAATATCTTGTCGATCCGAAAATCTACCATACTATATGACTTTTAGTTCTTTAGTAGAAACAAACGTATTGTCGTCTCCTAAATCTACATATTTGTAGGCATATGTGGAAGCGAAGGCTTTAAGTAAGATTTCACTTAAGACGGGATTTTAGTTTTTCGTGCGGCAAGGTGGTATAAAAAGTTGTAAAATCAAAGGTTCTAACAGATGAAATTTAAGATATTGATTAAGCTTTTAAATTTCCGAAAGTTCTTTTGAATTTTTAAGAATCCACATATGATTAATATTACTTTGCGAATAAACAGGTTCACATTATTTTAGCTGTCCTTCTTTCACTGCAGACTATATATTAGTCAATCTTAGTCAATCGTTTTGACAAATCTTTGGTATAGCACGTAGATAAGCCAGCTGTTTATCTTTCCTTGCAAGGATCAATATGTTTTTTGGAATCGAATACATGTATGTAAGTCTTAAGACTCTATGTCTTAATTAATAATCAAAGGAGTCAAGAAGAACTTGTGGTTAGCCAGTATTTCATGTAATACATATTACAGGCTGCAGGAAATTCCATAGCCTGCAAACAAAGGATTTTTGCTCATAAAAAGGGCTGAGATATCAAAAATTTCTGAGAGTCAAATAGAACCAGTCCTTAACCAAACGGCATTGTCGCCATCATGGTTAATACTTGAGTTTTTATCACACTGAGGTAACAGATATTTTACAAAGACTTAATGATCTCCAGTTCTAGTCGTCACACAAATATATGTAACATAATGTCACTAGTAGAGCAGGATTCAGAAAAGTAGAGGTGTTCATGTTGCCTACTTATTTGTTGTATGTGTTGAGTGTTTTTACATGCTGTGAGGTTTCTGTTGGTCGTGGGTTAGAAATTTCTTTGGAATTTCTGTATTATCTGATTTACTTGACGTTAGATTGGTATCTGATGAAATGTTATTTGCAACCAATTGGCCAAGGGCTCTGCTGGTTGACTTTTAATATGTATTTGACATTTCTGTATTATACTGAATCGAGTGTTTGTGCGCCATTGTTGATTCTTGTTTATACGCAAAGCGTGTAAGCGTAATAAATTTTGTCTTTGATAACATTTTATTTTTACTTTGTGCAATTTTCCAGCTATATTATGGAGTCAATAATTTATTGGGGAACAAAACCGTACCTCGTTTGTTTAAAAAAATGAAAACCATTACAAATAAAGGAATTATTTCAATAGTACTTCTTGTAGTTTTTGTAATCAACAATTCCTTAGCAACTCGTTTAAATATGAATCACAATCAAGTTAATGCTTCAACTTATACCCCATTTTCCTGTCATCGAATTTTAAGATATAAAATCAATGACATAATAGGTAACATCACTATCATTAGTCAACATGACTTAACTAACCACTTTCTGCCTTTAAATTAGTGAATACAAATAGACCCCAATCGTCAGACATTGCCAGGCCTTACATGACAAAACACCAAATCACATACACGTATTTATGCCCCTATCTGCGTTGTAAAACTTAGAAGTCAAATTTTCTTTAACAGATAATACCTTATTATTCACATCAGTTTTAATGATCGAATATCCGTATGTAGGTCGAAGCGTACAGTTTAATTTCCTACAAAACATTAATTTACCCAAAATAAAACATATAATCCACCCTTAACCCTTTGATTATAAGCAGCAGTATCTCTGTCATCTTCAAAAATTGTGTGTAACAAAACTAGAATTTACGTATAAAATTTGCATGCTTCGTAACATGATGAAAGATAATTATAATATCACATATTAATTCTCTACTGTTTCATGGAATCTAGTTCGTATTTAAGCCATTAAGAATGAATGAACTCATACTTTACCTGTTTTTCTTTCGTCATGAATTACATACACATGTTTGGGGGTAATGATCATGAATGACTATACCAATATACACGAAGGATCATGCAGTCCAAAACTAGGTACATATATAAATTTAACGTAGTTCTAATCTGGAAGTCATAATGACAACAAAACACCGGCTTAGAATGTCAGTAACATTTTCAAATAACGTTCATTTTTAATTGAAAATACAGTGGTGCACTTAAAATAATTGATAACGGTGACTAACAGTAGAGGTTAAGCAACTTTTCTACATTTAAGCGTGTTTTGGTGGAGGTTTTCCTGGTTGACAAATGAAAACTACTTACTGCGTATTGTCGAGCTTATGCTCCTTTTGTAGATAAAGTCGAACAAAAAGAATAGTATCAACCTTGATACAACAAAGCTTTATTTGATTAGCTTAGAAGTCAACAGCAGTGAGCGGTCTAGAATATTAGAATACCGATCACAGGATAAAGCATAACATAGAAGTTGTGAAATGTATATACCATACGCCGAAGCTGCTAGTCTAGTTTGATAGTTTTCCCGAATCTATTTCTAGAAGTAGATCTATGGAAGAGGCCGACCTAAATGTATTGGTGGTGTCTTTAATTTCGGAACTCGTTAGGTTTACTTGAATGTAAATAGTCTCCAAATTTAGAATTATTCAGGTACAAAATATTATCGATATAGCGGAAAGTAAAGTTTACGGTCTGGGCATGTGTCTTTTCTTTTTCTTCAGCAGGCCTTAGACAGGTGCTAAGCCAGATTCATGAAGGACATATAAGAATTTTTAAAATGAAAACGCTTGCACGTAGTCTGGTATGGTGGCCAGGAATCGATAAGGAAATTGAAACACTAGCTAAAAGTTGCGAAGGTTGTCAACAAAATCACAACATGCCACCGGTAGCACCAATCGTACCTAGGGCCTGGCCAACGCAACCATGGGAGAGGGTCCATATTTATTTTGCTGGCCCCTTCCTCCAGTCAAGGTTTTAATAGCTGTGGACGCTATGTTTGTTTGTTTGTTTGAATGGTGTTTTAACGCCACTTTTCAGCAATTTTTCAGCTACTTCATGGCGTCCAGTTTTTATTGGGGGGGGGGGAAGCCGGAGTACCCGGAGAGAACCCCCGACCTGCGGTTGGAAAACTGGCAATCCTTGTCAATTAAGATTGGAGTCGAGTTCACCCTGCCTGCAGTGAGAATCGAACCCGCAATCTCAGTGTTGACAGACCACGTGATCAATAGTAAACGAACTACATTGACCACTCGGCCACCGAGGCCCCCTGTGGACGCTATGTCCAAATGGCCAGAAGTAATACAAATCTAAAAAAAAAACAGCTACACATACTATCAAAGTTTTACGAACAATTTTAGCAGGAAATGGAGTACCAGCGCGTGTTGTCACAGACAATGGACCACAATTTGTAGCGCAGGAATTTCAACAAATTATGAACATCAATGGAATAAAACACATAAAGACAACACCGTACCATCCATCAAGTAATAGCCTAGTAGAACGTTGTATAACTTTTCATACAAGAGTAGTCGATGCCTTTGTTACATTCTGGTTAGATAAATCTTTAGACACACAAGTTTGTATTTGATGCAACCAGCGTTGAATATTGTTTAACACAAATTAACTTCAAGTGTATGTAGATACAACTGTACCAAAGGGTGGCAAAAACCACAAATCAACCAATACAGCAGCAAACATTGGGAACAAACACAGAAAACCAAGGATAAGCAGCACAAACACCAATATATTTAAATAGACAAATGCCGTCTATAATTGCTTGAAAAAAAACATTAAATAATGTATAGCACCATTGAATTTCACTTAATGTGTTAACCCCACTAAAATAACAAAAATCGGACCATTACAGTAGGAACATTCGGCCTAGTATTCAGTTTTTCTACGTAATTTTTGAAAACAACAAATGTGAATTTCAGGTTTCAAGTTTTTTTTACATGTTGTTAATATCGTTATTAATAGTATCCTATCCAATAATTACTGTATCGTGCAATCTGTTATTTGTAAAAATATTAAGTTATATGATCCTGCAATAAAAATCCATATACAAACTCAAAAGTTTACCAATACTCTAATATACTTTTACATGCGTTGAAATACCCCCACCCCTAACATAAAAAATAATCAAACGAAACCAACAACAAAAGCAGGGGAAAGATTTCGTGGTAGTAGAAATTCCACACATGCACAGAGATCTAATGCAAGTTCTTACATTATAAGCACTAAAGCGATATAGTAATGTTATCCATTTGGGAAGTGTTCTTATAATCCAGACTTCATATTTCAATTTTAAATTGTAAATGACGCTCGTTTTTTAAGATTTATTAAATGATAATTTTCTTTTTTTTTTAATTTTCTCTTCGAAAAACTCCGACAGTTTTCAAAGTTTTCTTGACGTCAAGAAACCAGTTTTATATGTATATGGTCATACTACGGCGGGTATTACATGTTTATTTAACGAATAAACTAGTTGTCACACAATATTTTTACTGCAGATACTTAACCTTTTAATAACCTTTCAAATATGATCTACAAGATAAAGGATTCATTAGACAAAAGCACGTCAACTATAGTCTGAGTTAAGGGTATTCACCGATATTATCATTTAAAATCAGCTACCTGAAACCTGCTATCCAACTCTAAGGGTTTAGCTCTTGGAACCCTAGTAGTACCTGTGACATAGTTCAGACAGGAACCTTTAAATTATACTAGTACCTGGTTCAGCTGAAAGCCAATTTTGTTAAAATTAAAGCATTTATAATAAACTATAAAACGATAAAAACTGTTATCTTGAATAAGTCGGGATTACCAAATAAAGTTTAATAAGGAACGTAGGACATTCCAAGTCATGTTTGATTCTAGTTTCAGAATGTAATTGTTCTTTTGGGAACATTGACTGAAACAAAAAATGCTTCAACTCTCATTTAATACTACAGAAACATAGTGAGCATGCTTACAATAACCCACTGCCTAGTGTTGTTTTTTCTTAAATGATCTGAAGGTCCTACATAATCGTGACAACATATTTTTTCGCTTGTTTAAATTGAAATGTTGAGAAATTATTAACTTGACTTCAGAATCAAGGGTAATATTGATTTATTATCGAGAAATCTTTTTTTGGGCACTTTCAAAAAAGGAATACGGCTGTTCCGCGCACTACATGAAAAAGTAGTATATTTAAGTTTGATTCTATGACCTACGTAAGGCATTTAAGTAATAATCTGTCAACTCCATTCTCACACTTATTTTAACGACTTTGACTTTAGATGTAGTGAACTCAAAATCATGTGGGATTTTCATCTTATTATTTGTAACTACATATTGAAGAAAGGTTGCAATCTGACTCGTGGTGACCCACTGACTATAACATAACATGAAATCAGTTGTATTTGCCCTTTTTAATGGAACATGTCATGCTTTGTAAAGAGAGCTGTTCACCTCTATGTGCAACAAAATGTCTAACAGTAGCTTACATCTACCTAACCAATTAACTAAATGGCAAACCATAACATAATTTAAGGATGTCTTTTCTGTTATTGCTACTTAATTAAGATTACAACAAAATTAGATGTATTTATTTATAACATTACACATAATGGATCCGAATTAAAATAAAGTACATCTTTTATCAACAAAAATAATTTATAATATAAAATATATTATCACTTTTATATACAATGTATACAAACATAATTAACATAATGAACAAACAAAGAAATAATCTGTGTTCTGAAATGCTGTTCGCTGATATCCAAACAAAAAGTATTTCAAATGACATATTTTTTAAAATTAAGTTTCATACCATTTTTCTTCCTTAAGGTTTTATACGATAATCATAATCAATGAAAAAATGTTATCTTTCAAATAAGATTTCTATTCTTTTGAAATCCTTTATAGACTATCACAATCATAGTGAGGTTGGAATGATTGATTAACTGAATGTTGGATTAATGTCTAGCAAATAATTTTTTTAAGCTCTTATCAGAATAAGAACAAGTTAACAAACAATAAATCAACAGGCAACATGTATTAACCAACGGAAACAACATATTTACCAACACTAGTTAGGCATTGAAAATGTAGCCTGATGTAGCGTCTTTAACAAGCCCTTTTGTTAAATCAGCAAAAGGGGTCTTTAGTGTGCAAGAAGCTTATCACGCTAAACATGTTACCTACTTTGTTCAATAGTCTGTGTAATTTGAACATGGAAATCAAGTATCATTACAAGAAAATCTGAGATTATATGTTAACTCAGCAACAAGTGTGTAATAACCATTGAGAAACTTAATGTTAAAAATGTAGATCAAGACAACTTGTATGTTAGCGTAGCTTCTTCACGCAATCAAAACTATTACAATCTTGGATGCTGAGAATTTTTACTTTGTTCATGGATAGATTGTTCCCTCAAAATTTCTAATAATTAATAACTTGTATGAAGCCATCTGGTGCATTGAAATGCTTTAAACAATTTGTTAAAAATTTTTCATCATCTTTAGATGCATATTTCTATACTCTACACAAACAAACTCTTTGATAAATGATTGGAGCAATTAATCATTATACTTAAAAAAATTATCATAATTATATCCTAATTATTTTATCTACCAGTGGTACTTTAAAGAAAACATAATAAATAAAAGCTTGGTTCTCTTATTCAAAAAATATTATCCTCCATCATAAATTAAAACAAAAAAAACCTATCTGTATGTCCATAGGACACAGAATATAAATTTCTGTTTAATAAGATAGCCAAAACTGATTTGGCCATCAATGATCGAGGAAAACTAACCTGTACAAACCCCTAATTCATTAGCCGCAAACAGGAATGATAACAAAAAATGTTTTAGACATGTATTTGACAAGAACAGTTACTATTGTGCATACAAGTATATTAAATATGGATTGTATGTAGGAGGTTTAAATGGTGTTTGCAATTTTGTAGATATTTCCTTACCGAGAACTTCACTAAATTGTTCTTTAAGACATCTTTAACAGATGTTATATACAATGGGTGAAATAATTCTCAATAAGATCAAAGTTAACCTGGACTACATGTGGCTTGATACATCAATAAATACATCTTGATTATTACTAGGACTGGGATTTTATAATTCTTATGAGTGGAGGTGTGGCATTGGAGTTGTGTTTTATAATATTTCCAATTCAAAGGGGCTAGGATTGGAGGTGTGGCACTAACTAAAATATTTATATGAGGGAAGATAACCAATTCACATGTCAAACAACTCAATCATCAGGGGAGATAACCAATTCACATATCAAACAACTTAATCATCAGTATCTCTGTAATCATTGTCAATAGTACTGTTCTGTAAGTAGACACTTATAGGTGTGAAAATCAGCGACGGTTTGTTTTGGGCTCTTGGACCTGTTATAAACGGAAATGAGGAAGTCAGATACGAACTGTCCAACATGTTACATTTTTGGTCTTTAGATTTATCGGCACTAAAAATAAGATTGCTACTGGGCCTGCGTTGGTGAGATTTAGAATTCAGTGATGTAAGTCTATGTTGTAAATGTATGATCTCTTCAATCATGATGCACTGTTGGAAATACTGGGCAGGATTACCTCCCCCTACAATTTGCGCTGGCGTCTGCCACCGTAAGTAGCACTGACTCCAAAGTTTTATCACAGCTTCACCTATATTGGGACGTAAAAGGTCACTAGAAAAAACTTCAGGATCGATATCATCATAGAAATATCCTAATTTGTATGTGTAGCTAGCATTCCGAGTCAAATTGCCATTTTGACTTACAGCGTCAGATTTCGTCGCTTTAATTGGCCCATGCATTTCAGATTTACATTTCATTATGTATAAAGGATTGTTAAACATTGCTTGGTCCTCTGGACTGAACTGTAAATTCCAACTCCAAACAGGCGGAAGTCGAAATTGTCTCATGACTCTATTATCAACATTAAATCGTGTCCTCTGATAAGCACTATCAAATAGGAATGTTTCAAAAAGTCCAAGATGGATGCTGTCCCAAACTGAAGTTAGATATGTCTCTGTAAATGCAAAGGATGATGGAAATTGTTGAAGCAGTTGCCATACACAGTCAAGAAATAATAAGAACACCGGAACCTGAAAAATATATCGAAATTGTAAATTAAAATGCTTGACTTGTTTATGTCTGTTTGACAATCATTTAACTTTAAAAAAAAATGACATTGCTTGTGAATAACATTTAGGACAATTGAAAAACTGAAAAACATGGGGAAGTTGAAGAATGCTTTTATCCAAAGCTTTATAAACATCAACTAGTTCTAACCAGAAGTGAATGCTAAGTATCTAGATTAAACCGGATGGAACCTATTTTACAGAGTAAAACCCTTCAGTAATTATTAACTCCTTTAATTTATTTGTTATTTAAAATTTGTTTTTAACTCCATTTTCAGCAATTTGTCAGTAATGGTGTGCAGTTTTTATTGTGGAGGAAGCCCGAATACTGGGAGAAAAACCCCAAACTTCAGTAGGATTAAATTTTATAAACGTCAATAATCTGCAACAGTGTATATCTTTTGAATTAAATTTTACTTGCTTCAGTTTTTGTTTCTGCAGGTGTGATATGTTCTGCATGTCAATTTGTTAGGGTATTACAATAAATTGATAAGGCTGGGGTACTTGCAACTGGTTCAACACCATCACATAATGTTTCTTGTCAGTTTCAAGCAAGTAGTTTATGCTGTCAAGTTCATGTACTCTTGATCCTTGCTAATAAAAGTAGATGCCACGATGTAGCTGAAAAATTGCTGAAACTAGTTACTGTGAAGTAGTGATCAAACTACTGCACATTCATACCTACATTAACAAATCTTGTTTTTCATTGGCCCAATAGTTCAATCAAAACGAATAAAATCAAAGTTGCATTTTAAATAAATAATATGATCCATTTCTTAACATCAATCAAAATTGTAACTTTTTCATGCATAATAGACTTCATAATTTTTAATCCAAAACACAAACAAAGGATAAAATAGCCAATAATTCCACATTTGAACAGGACTCACTTTTGCAATTTTATTAGTTTTATTGAAACATATACTGCTTTAAATCAAATTTTAACACAAACCATATTTAATATTAATGTCCTATGCACAGAGATAATACAAGCAGCACTGCTGTACAGAAGTGGACATATAATATGTATTAAGATTATTAAATGAATTGGCTGGTTCTTAAGCTCATTTACTAATTTTTTTTTTTGAAGTGATACTTTTTAAGGACCCCTTGGAGCTTCCAATCAGGTTAATTTTTTTTCTTCATTTGACATTACACCCTGAAACTTGTATGTAACATGGGTTGTGTTGATTCTTTTCATTTTCATTTTCTTTCTCAACAAAAATGTTAACATTTTCCACTATGGAAAAACAATAAAGAGGTTGGTGTCCATTCTGTTGAGCTATATATAGAATACAATGATTACCATTTCACCGTTTCCTTGTTGTATCAAGTTGTTATGTTTCTGAAATGGATGTCCCATCATGACCCACTCTCTTTGTACAAGGGCCTGGAAACCAACTTGGGTCCGGTAGTTAGGGTCCATCAAAATTTGAGATAAACTTGATATTAGACATGCAAAGTTCTTACTGTCGTATTCTACAAATAAATAAAGATATCAGACCAATATAACATCCAATACTTCTGTAACCATTGGCTACAATATCAAACACTTAAGGTTATTTTAAAAAAAATGTGAGTATTACTTACTTTTAAAACTATTATGTAATTACATGTACATTAGTAGGTTGTGACAAGGGGTCTTGGTTGGCAGGGGGTCAAGGTAATTAGTCATTTTAATATTAATGATAACTGATGTGACACCACTAAGGTCGCGAGTTTGAGCCTGTACTCTGGATAACAAATGGATTCCATGATATAGAAGACAAACTGCTGAAAGTGGCATGTACTACATCCACACAAACAAACAAAACAAAAGTTAACAGAACTTGTCTTCTAAAATACATTTCATAAATTTTTTCAGAATATTGTTGGCAGTTTGAAACAAGAGTAACATACAAAGTTGAATCATTATATTGGTAGCCAACCTGTATGCCATCAGATATGTCACACCAATCTCACAATGGATAATGAATGGAGAACTGGCACTAGAAATTTGTGTTTTACCCAATTAAGACATTTTTTATGTAAGGAGAAATGTCCAGATTCCTCCCAATATGTACTTAATAAAAAAAATTGTCCTGATCATTTAGTTTATGTTTATATTTCAATCATTTGATACATCTCTGACAAGATGGAGACCTTTGTTGTGAACACTTTCACTTAATTTTTTATTCTAGTTCCTTATCATTTTCATCATAAGCAGAAGCTACAGTATAAAACTTCATCCAACATATGTGCCAGTACTACTTGCTTTAAATAACATACTGAATGCTAGATTTAATCTGCTGCAAGCCTCATTTTTGAAGAGGTACAGTAATTATAGAGAAAAGGTTTTTAAAAAGCAAATTAAAAACGACACTTCAAAGCATAATATGAAACAGTAAAATTCAATTTCATCTCTTATTTGTCCTTTTAAGCTAAACCATTGTTCTACATGCTAATGCATGGTGTGCTCAACACCTTGAAAGGAATTAGCCCCCCCCCTCCCCCCAGTTCCACAGAGTACTCTAGTTTCCTCCTCAACAGAAATTAGACTTTGAAATAGTTTAAAAATTGCTGAATTGGGCATTAAACCCCAATTCATTCCATCAAATAATAAATGTTGGTAATGGTGACCAAAACATGTACAGACTATAAAAAACAGCTTATCTTTCAAATATTATTGTGAAGCTGTCAGGTCAAGTACAAGACAACTTCAGCCATATCTGGTACATCTGCTTTTATAATCAGAACATTTTAGGAGAAAGTAATTTCATTAGATCATTTAAATGTATATAGCTTATCTGTAATTAACATTGTGGAAAAGAATATTCTATTAATAACTTCAAATCTATTTTTAAATTGTTTACTTTTTCTGGAAGATTCTAGTCCTTTCAAAAATACAATGTTGTAATCATGTTTATGTAATTTGTTTATTATCTAGAATATTCTATGCTTATGTAATTTGTTTGTTTTCGAGAATGTTCCGGAAGTTTCTGCGATGCATATAAATACAAGGACTTGAAAAGTGATGTTTTACTTCTGATCATCCATTCATAGATTGAAGTTAAGCCATACATTATCTTCTTACTAATTGGACCTTATTTAGTGTTGGGATTTAATCGGACAATTAAATAACTACTTATACTTGTGATTTCAACCTGTGGAAATTCCCTTCTATTTTTGGAGACCGTTGGTAACAGAATTACAGAAGTGACTATTTTTAGATTAGATAAGTACAATTTATTCTCTGTATTTTTGTAATATTTTAAACTTGTAAAATTAATTCTTGCTTTATTTTTAATAAATTGTTAATACTGTTATTTGTCTTTTGTTGGCTGATAATTTATAAAGAGACAGACTGCCATAGTAAGAACTAGAAGTCCAAATACCTTGATATTTAGTAATAAACACTTTTACCAATGTATTCCTAACAGGGATTCCATAAAGAGTAAAATACTATCAAACTTTTTCTGTTTATTCTAACGTACAAACCTTTAATGACAACCGTTTTCTGCTTGTTAACTACTGTATCCATGACATCTATAGAGACAGAGAGACACTGAGACACTAATGACAACCATTTGGTGTTCTCTAGACTGGACATCCAACTTATATCCTGTAGTAAAAAATCCTTTTCAGAATCTGAAAGTAAAAAAAATCTATGATGATCCACTGTACATAAATCCAAAATTTTCAAACATTACAGAAAAAATTTCTAAACAGACAATACCAAATTTAGACACAACTAGAGACATAAGAACACACCCAAAAACTTAACTTGTTTTTGTCCCCAAAAACAGGAGTGCGAAAATTGATTGTGGAGTCTAAATTATATTATATCTTACTATAAGATTGGGCTGTCACACAACAGGTGCCTAGAGAATGGAATAGTTCACCTTGATATGAAGTTGAATAAATATTGCAAAAATGTATTAGAGATTTACCTGGTACAAGATACATATATAAGATTAATTGATAATTTCGCTGTATATTCATTTGTCCAAAGTCTACCACAAGATATTTTGTATTTTCGCCGATTGACTGATTCAGGGGCGTAGCTGGACCTAAATTTGATGTACGCAAAATTACGGCGAGGGGTCCAGGGTAAAGCCCTGGTGGGGGGACCTGGGGGCCGAAGCCCCCCGGAAGCTCCCAGATTTTAGCGATTTTGAACAGTTTTGAACCACTTTTTGAGAGACCTTAACTGGGCTTCAAATATGATTATGACATGACGGAAAACCAAATCTACTTTTGGCTCAACAAAATACGGTAGATATAAAAAAAGACATAACTTTATAATCCTTAAGTATATTTGGCAATCAAAATGAAAACCAAATCGAACATGACATAGACAATATTAAAAAAAAGAAACAACATCCTCTTTACTGAATAGACTGTTGACGATTCGAGAAACTCAGTCCTTGACGAAGAGGTCATTTTAAATTTTATGCAATGCAAACTTTTAAAAAAGTAAAACGCAAACTTATACGGTCGGAAGAGTACAATTTCCGGATTGATGGTGTTTATGAATGCGGAGACGAGTTATAGGATTGTAGTTTATATTATCTGAATTGAAAAGTATAAATTTAACGCTGCATGAAGACATTTTTGTCACTTTATAATTTTTGTTACTGTTTCCGAAAGTACGCAACTGCGTATTTGCGTAAAGGCAGCTACGCCCCTGTGATTTATTTGGGGATTGCACTGTTACTAAAAATAGAACACAAAATTCCAAAAATGTGATACTTTTCACAATCAACCAATCATATTTTAGATCCAGTTATCAATCGTCTGCTGGAACACAACAACAAACAATAGGCTGTATTTGTAGAATAACATACTTTTTTAAGTACATAAGAAAAAACTATATAAGATATAAGTGTAACAAGATGGGGAAATCTCAGTCACTGCATGTGTGAAAAGATTTCTGGCCTCCTTGGAGACAAGAAATCATTCAATCGGGTGTCTGAGATTTTCCAATCTTGTCCTTCGAGTAGTATTGATTCTTCTTTTCAATAATTAAAAAAAAAATCATATCCTGTTTTGTTTATGTCCAGAGTAGGAATGCCAGGAAACAGTGTACAATAAAACTGTCCATAGTGTCAAATTTTGTGTAAACATGTTTGTTTTGATGTGTAACCACTATTGTGGCTTGTATGGGGTCATGGAAGCATAGATCTGTTAAACAACAAATCATTTTATTGCTAAACTGGCAGTTTGTGTCAAACAAGTGAGGACACAGAAAAATACCTCTCCTGTATTCTGCATCAGTAATGAAATTTTTTTTACATCATTAGCATCATGTAAATAGCATTAAATTGTTATCATTTAAAATATACAATGCATGGTTACAGATAAATGGACTAAATCCATAAACTTTAACTTAGTCACTGGACCATAAAATTGAGGTCATGGTCAGTTGAAACCTACGAGACACTCATGTACTAATCATTAACAACCTATATACTAAATACTGTCATCATACCATGCATGGTTACAGAGGAAATGCCCTAATCAATAAACTTTAACATTGCTGGACCGTGAAATTGAGGCCAAGATCAAGTGACTGCTACCAGACAGTCATGTAATATTCATCAGCAACCTATATACCAAATATTGTCATCATACCATGCATGGTTACAGAGGAACTGCCACAACAAAAAAACTTTAATGTAGTGGACCATGAAATTGAGGTTAAGGTCAGATGACAGGTGACTGACTAGCAAGTACTCATCATAAGCTACCACTGGACCAAATTTGATGGACCTAGGGCTTGGGCTTACAAGGATGAAGCAAGATGTCCAAGTGTTTACACCCCTGCCGCTGACGGATTCCCATACATATGTCTCGCCTCCAGCGACTATCGTTGCAGGCGAGACAATTAAAAAAGACAGATTTATGGGAAAAGGAGCATGAAATTCTTATCTCACCTACAGGTGGTAACAAGAATATCTCAAACCCCTAAAAAATGGTACCGCATAGTGAGAAAAAAAATTTTAAACACAAAAAAAAAGAAGAAAAAAGATCTTACTCTCTGAATATGTGACTAGTATTTCTCATATTATAAATTACTTGTTGCACAATACAAAAAGTCAAGTCAATTTAAGTTTGTTCGTGATGAATAAATATATTACATATATTGAATAGATTTACATGTATGTTTTCTATGCATATTTGGCTTGTATTATTGAATTCCATAATTACATATGTAAAAGTACAAAAGTTAAGGAATTGTGTATTCAAGGTAAAATAATATGGGATGATACTAGTACAAAATAAAAAAAAAACAAATAGCCTGTTCCACTTTCATTTCCCTGCCTCCCTTTTTAAAGCGTCTTTTTAGGAAAAAAGGTCAAATCTATTGAACAATTCAAAGCTTCCATGTAAAGATCAAAGAAAAATTAAATATTTTTTAACTACTTCTTTAATCTAATTAAGTTGTAGAAAAATGTTACTTCTTTGACACTGACGATGCAACACATGAAGATGAAAAGTAATCCCTAAAAGTGTCTACCATGCTAAGCTGACAACACAAAAATCACTGAATGTTGCTCAGTTTTTATATGAAACATAATGAATGGTAAAGTTATAATTTTTTTTCTCTTTAATAATTGTATAGTTGTGATATCGATTAAAAATGTGCTGAATAAACAGTTGATGTAAAAAATCGCAAAATCCTAAACAACAAACTCACAGATGTAATTCTAGGTACATATGCGTACAATAATTTACAGAATAAATATAATATATTGTATAAAATCATGCATTATATTTGATTAATTGATGATTAATGCCACCAAGCTACATGTAAGCCATTTATACTGGCAGTCTTACTGGAGTGTTTGTTATATACCTAAATTACTGTATCTTATTTTATCACCTGTTAAACAAATCAATATAATTGTATAAAATTGTTTTCAGAATCTCTTAAGTTTTAACCGTGCAAATGCAGAAGCATGACATCAACCATAAAAACACCTTTTTTATTACTTGAAATGGACTTATTACAACTCTATACATTGGTTTTTTTTGTGGGAGCTAAATTTAGCAAAATAGAAAGACCTTTTAAGCAGTATTCAATTTTAGCAGGTAGGTAGTTCTGTAATAATTCTGTATTACTAGAAAAATATTTCACAAAATTTACTTTCATGGATTGAAATAGAAACATGCCAAAAAACCCCTACTTATATGGTAATGTGGAAAAAATACTGTAAATGTGGTTGTGTAATTGGTGTTTACTGCCATGTGAAGTAATTTGTCAGTTGTATCATGATGTCCTGGCTAACTGGGGGATAGAGAACCTGTGGAAACACTCGACCTTTGGCAGTGAACCTGTGGAAACACCTGACCTTTGGCAGTGAACCTGTGGAAACACTCAACCTTTGGCAGAGAACCTGTGGAAACACTCGACCTTTGGCAGAGAACCTGTGGAAACACCTGACCTTTGGCAGAGAAACTGTGGAAGCACTCGACCTTTGGCAGAGAACCTGTGGAAACACTCGACCTTTGGCAGAGAACCTGTGGAAACACCTGACCTTTGGCAAAGAACCTGTGGAAACACTGTACCTGTGGCAGAGAACCTGTGGAAACACCTGACCTTTGGCAGAGAACCTGTAGAAACACTCGACCTTTGGCAGAGAACCTGTGGAAACACCTGACCTTTGGCAGAGAACCTGTGGAAACACTAGACCTTTGGCAGAGAACCTGTGGAAACACCTGACCTTTGGCAGAGAACCTGTGGAAACACCTGACCTTTGGCAGAAAACCAGCTATTCTTATCACTTAAAGTTTAAGTCCAGCACACTCTGCTCAAAAAGGCTAAAAAAATGAACACTCAGTGTTGACAAATGCCACACCAAAGAATCTATGCATAAGTATAACATGAGTAAATATAAAGGAAGCATTAAAGACATGACTATCTTGAGAAATTTAGATAAGCGCTTGACAGTTAGACATCTCTTTGCTTAATGGCTACATGGATATTAAAAGCACTTAAAAATCAGACATCACACCTCTATGTAGCAGGTTAGATATTTATAGCACTTAAAACAGTCAGCTGTCACACCTCTTAGTGCTTGGTTAGACATTAATTACACTAGCTACATTAGTATAGTTGTTAGGACAAACTGTACAAAAACAGTCTTGGCTGTATCTGATTAGACAAACTGTACAAAAACAGTCATGGCTGTATCTGATTAGACAAACTGTCTTTCCATTGACTAAACTGAAGGCATCATGAAAACTTGAGTAAAATTCACTACATATGTTACTGGTGTAATTGTAAACTAAGTAATTAATAAAGATAATTAAAACTAGAAAAACTGAGTAATGCTTACTAATTGATACCCCCTCCTTTTCCAATTTTTCAAAACATCCCAAATATTAATTTGATCGAAATGTTCAGGTTCACAATGGAACTATGTGACAAAGAATCATCAAATTCCATTCAGTGGTGTAGTTGGAGTTGGTGATAAGAGATGGGTACCCTTTATGTGAATGACAAAGTCCATGTTTTGCTATAGGAAACCCCAAATATCATTCTGATCAAAATGTTAAATATCAGGTGCACTATGGCAATATGTGACAAAGATTCTGTGTAAATTTCATCAAATTCCATTCAGCAGTGTAGAAGGAGTTGCGGATAAGAGAAAGTGTAACAGACTGACTGTAAGTGGAGGGTATAAAATCTGGGGTATAAAAATTTGCTGAAAAGATGAAGCATTTTCTTGTACAATGCAGTACTTGGGTATTTCAAAAATTTGTGGAAAATATATGCAGCCTCAGAATCAATTGCCAAAGATGAGAACAACTTCATTATAATGTAACGCTATGGTAATAACAGAAAACCTCACGAGTGCAGCTTAGTATAAACAAACAGTAACATTAAAAAATTCAAAAAATTCAACCAGCTTACATTGGTCAGTCATGTGTGCATGGCAAAGGGCCACTTTAGATGATGTTTTCACTAAATATTCAAAATTACCACTGTTTTATAGTTTAATAACTGTTCACAGAAAAATATGGTCTTTAAAACACAAAAACTAGCTTAAAGCAAACTTGTGTATTTTTTGTATATCAGTGGTATAATAATGTAACTATTAAAGTTCTATTTCAGCACCTTGTTAACAAAAGAAAAATTGATCAAAGACAGAAATGGCCGGATGTAGTTAAACAGGAAGTAGGTGAGCAACAGACCTGAAATTGAATCCCACATTATGGGAGGAATGCTGATGCTGCATACTAAATTTCAAGAGAATGTGATTAGTAGTTGCTGAGAAAACTGTTACTAAAATTTTCTACCATTGAACATTAATGTTAAATAATTAACTAAGTAAGTTATATAATTTAACAGGAAGTAGGTGAACGACAGACCTGAAATTAAATCCCACATTATGGGAGGTCATGCTGATGCTGCATACCAAATTTCAAGAGAATCTGATCAGTAGCTGCTGAGAAAACTGTTACGAAAATTTTCTACCACTGAACACTAATGTTAACAGGAAGTAGGTGAGCGCAGACCTGAAATCGATCCCACGCTATGGGAGGCCATGCTGATGCTGCATACCAAATTTCAAGAGAATGTAAAAAGTAGTTGCTGAGAAAACTTACCAAAATTCCCCCCCCCCCCCCCCAAATCCAATCCCCTCTGCCCGCTGCCCCCCAATCCCCCCCAACATTCACCATACTATAACCCGGATTTTCACTCTGTGAAATCCCCAGATTTTCACTCTGTGAAATCCGGCCAAAAACTTACCAATAAGACACAATTCTTTTAACTTCTCAAAACTGCTCTGTACATCCTTAAGTGAAGGACACATTTTATTCAGATCAACGATTTCTGGTGGACCTTTATTATCAGCCATCTGAACAGCTGCTAATAACCTACAGAAATGGAATCATTAAATGTAGTTCTGAACTTTTGCAGTGATGACTTAATTTCCTAGAGGTGCTAAAAACAAATTTTATCCACAAATATTCTATACAGCTTTAAAGCTTTTCCAAAACTCTTGTATCATAGTTATCAGGAAGAAAAAAAAAGACAAATATGAATTGTTGGTGTTTAGATATATTTTTTAGAGATTTAAGAGATCATAAATAATGAAAGTTTTTAAAAACTGGAGACTCCCAGGAGCCTGTAAATGCTCACCTGGAAGACAAATGACTTAGAGCTATCTTTAAATGTTTGTAATTTACAGTTAAACTTAGCAGTTATAGCTTTTAGTTATTGGGCAAAAACTATAAATTTTCTCTAACATTGTAATAAAAGGGTTAAAACTCATATAAGTAGTCATTAGACAAATTTGCAAAATTTAACGAATTGTAGGGTGTGTCCTTCAAGTGAATTTAGTAATTTACAGTTTTTACTCTAGCTGTTATAAATTTAGTTTTTATAACGCAACTGAAATTGTCATTTATGGGCAATACCTCCTATAAAGAGTCATTTAACAATTTTGAGCAAAATAATTGATTTGTAGGCCTTGCATTGCTGATCATTTTTGCAATTTACAGTTTCACTCTAGGTTTCTGAGCAATTAAGTTACATGGTAAAAACTATAAATTTGATACAAAACTGTTATTAAAGGGCAATAACTCCTATAAGTACAAAAGGACAATTTTGAGACATTGAATGATAAGTGGGCCTTGTACTTCTGATTATTTTTGCTATTTACATGTAGTTTTACTCTAGGTACCAGAACTACAGTTTTTGAATTCTAAGGCAAAACTGGAAATTTTGTATAAAAATGTCATTAAAGGACAATAACTTCTATAAGCAATCATCTGACAATTTCATACTAAGAACTTGCTGATCATTATTGCAATTTACAGTTTCACTCTAGCTGTTATATCTTTTATCTCTAAGTTAAGGAGCAAAAACTGACAAAAGTTCATAAAAAATTCTCAATTAAGGTAAAATTTCCTATAAGGAATGGTCAGACAATTTTGGACCAACAATGAGATTTGCAGGCATTCCTGCAAATCATTGCAATTTACCATGTCAATCTGGCTGTTATACGTTTTGTTGTAAAAACTTAACCTTTTATAAAAAAATCCAATTTAAGGGCAATAACTCCCACAGGAAGTCATTAAACAACTTTGGACTAAGCTTAATGTGATGATCAATTTGAGGTAACGGTTTTTCTTAAGCTATATTGAAATATTGACCAGAAATGTGTGTTAATCCCAATGTTCTATTTACATTGATCAACAACCTGGATAAAAATTTGAAAATAGGTATCTAAAGGTTGACTGTGGCCAAGCTTAGAAAAAAGTGGCAATGTGATTTCAGAGGAGAACATTTTTTAAAGAGAATACGACGGACGGCAAGTGATGGCAAAAACTCTAGTGGACAATCCGTCCTTATGAGCTAAAAAAGATGGACTACAATATTTTAATTTAACACTGGCTGTAACAAGGATTCTGAGTGGACAATTTAAATTATTTCATGGCACCAATTCTACAGTTGTTAATGCAAGAGCAATAGTTATTTACTGTAAAAGAATTCTTGACCATGACAATTTATGTACATTTGTATTGCAGTTGCATTAAGTTCAAGATAACCATAATTATTTGAAGGTTTGACAGCATCAATTTGATGGCTATCTGTTTATGGTCTCTACATTGACAGCAAACTCAATTTATGACCACCAGATCACCAACTGATGGCTATCTGTTTATGGTCCCAAGATTGACAGTAAACTCTATTTATGACCATCAGATCACCAATTGATACCAGCAAATCTGCAGATACAATAGTTATCTTCTAAATGATATTATGGTATGCATCAAATACATGTATAAATGTTTATAATATGTGTTAGTAGTTCTATGCATATCTAAAACAAACTACATTGATTCCAATCTTGACTTATTCATATGTAAGAAAGCCATTTATGTAGGAAAAAACAAAAAGCTTCAAGTGTCATATAATGATACAGGTATCTTATATTCCTTAGAGCCAGTTTTCCTGTGGAAGGTCATGGGGGTTTTCACCATGTCCTCGTCCAAAAAAAACTGGATGCCATGATAAAGCTGAAAAATTTCCGTAAGTGGTGTTAACTCCATTTCAAAAAACAAACATATCTGCTGAAGACAATAGAATTAATAAATGCTATAACATTTTTATGTTGTTCAAATAATAATCTCCTTGAACATGGTACTTAATTATGTTCAAAGAATACAGGAATTTTCTTAATTGTAGAATGTATGTCATCAATGTTCAGACAAACTGTGAATGTCATAGCAACTAACAATATGAGCAAGCAAGAAAGAAAGAAATGTGTTATTGGTTGGTGATTTAACTAAACTGGACATCAACAAATAATTCATTATCTACAAAGGCTGAAAAAAACATAACTATTAGCTTAGAATCAATAGCCACCCTTGTACCAGTTTAAAACACAAAGCTTAACTGAGTTCAAACAAATTTTCTGTTAAAATGACATGCATAATATTATAAACAATTTTCTAAATAAAATGTTAAAAAACTAAAAATAATTAGAAATAAACATGGTATAGTTTGGATGTCTTCTATACAGAATTTAATACAAACTACAATTAACAGGGGATAAGCTTATTTAAACAAATAATCATGCATATTCTATCTGAATATTCTGTTCATGCTAAAATCTCAAATCCTGACCACAAAACAGTACTACAGACCAGGTGTATTAGCCTTTTTCAACATGTCCACAGTGGGCAGTGACCAGTGTCATGGACAGTGACCATAGTCCACAGTAATTTGATCTCTTTTTTTTGTAAAAAAAATAATTCTGAACACATAAACTTTTGTGATGAGGCAAAAGAAAATTATGTCCAATCCTCTGGGCAAACAGTAGTAGTATTGCCCTCCCTGTGTCTAATCCTAAGGGCAGACAGAAAAAGTATTGCCTATCCTGTGTCGAATCCAGAAAACAGAAAGTAGAAGCTTGGTCCACCATTTGTCCAATCCAGAAGGCAGATTGTAGAAGTTTGGCACACCCTGTGTCCAATCCAGATGGCAGAACATAGAAGCTTGGCCTACCCTGTGTCCAATCCAGATGACCGACCATAAAAGCTTGGCCCACCCTGTGTCCAATCCTGAGGCCAGACAGTAGAAGATTGGCCTATCCTGTGGGAAAAGCATAGAAGCTTGGCCCACCCTGTGTCCAATCTGGAGGGCAGACAGTAGAAGCTTGGCCCACCCTGTGTCCGATCCTGAGGCCAGACAGTAGAAGCTTGGCCCGCTCTGTGTCTAATCCTGTGGGCATATTGTAGAAGTTTTGGCAGATCCTGTGTCCAATCCTGAGGGCAGACCATAGAAGTTTTGGCCCAAACTGTGTCCAATCCTGAGAACAGATCATAGAAGTTGTGGACCACCCTATGGACCAGTTGAAAAAAATAATCTACCTGCACTGTAGCATAGGCACTTGTTATTATTTCTAATCCTTAATTTTATACTTTGACAAATTTTATTATTGTTAAGAATTTTCAAATTTTTTTTTTTAATTAGCCATTTAAAAAATATTGTTATGTAAATTACAAAAAAAAGTACATGTACTATTTGAATCTAGATAAAAATTATGGAATATTTTCTAATAATTTAATTCAGAAAGTAACCTGGCTAAGAAGGGTTAGCCATACATGATGCATGGCAGAGTGGGTTGGTAAGCTTTAATTTATTTTTACATTACCCATGTAAAGGGAAACTTCACCAAAAAAAAAAAATTAAAATTTGATATGTTATTCTATAAATAAAAAAATAAAAAGAAACACTTTTGCCACTTGATGTTTTATTATATTTTCAACAGTTAAGTTTCTACATTGAATTTACAGTGTAAAAATGCACTTTTCCGCAATTTTGTCACTAGATGGCGATGCTAAAGACCGTTGACAGTTAAGTACCTAAAAGTCATCATATGATAATAACGCAAAACATTTGATCAACAGGTTGTACTATAAGACAAGCTTCTGGCAAGATTACGTATCGTATTCCTGATCCAAGCAAAAATCGAACTTGTGTAAAATGTAAAAAGTAGTTCACCAGTTTAAAGACTTTTACTTTCACAGCAGCAAAAACTTCATATGCGAAGATGATTTTTAAAGACTGTTGATTGGAGGAGAGTTTAAATGTTAGGTGATCTTTATTTTAGGTGACAACATTTTTCATTTTGTATTCGAACACTAGTTGTAATTTTGTCCATGGATATGAATTAAATTGAAACTATTTGTATTATTATTTTCAACTTTTATCATGTAATCAGATTATGCAAGTTATTGAACGAAACTTTTGTATAAAAAATATTTGCAAATCTGACTATTTACGAAATAAAGGTCAATAGATGCAATATTTTTAAATACTCTGTTTTCACGCATAAAATTGTCACTTCATGTTTAGTAAATTTATTATTATTATTACTCATCCTGTGCTCTAATACTTCAGTGTATTCAAATCATACCTGTTGTTGGCAGGGGTGTGCTCTTCTAATTTTAATTGCAAATTAGTAATTAACCTCTAATTTTGTTAGCTTTTCAAAATGTCATAATATTCATACTTCAAAGTCGGTGTCAAATGATCACGTAATAAACATCATGCTTGTTTACTTGTTACCTGTACAATTTTCACATTCCGGTACAACTGTCATTTCAAGACAGGCAAAATTGTCTATATATTTTTTAAACTGGATTATTTATCATATTTACTGGATAAAGTAGGCTCTCATGTCACAACCCAGTCTCCTGGTAAATACTGTCAATATGGCGGCCCCAAAATTTTATAACATTTAATCTACTACGGAAGCGTAATGGTTGAGGATTCAAAAGGCATATATGTTTCTTTTTATTTGAGGAATAACATATCAAATTTTCATTTTTTTTGTACGAAGTTTCCCTTTAAGAACCTCATAAATGCAAGCATGGTTAACTCTATTTAACTGGGTTACTTAAAAAAATAACTAAACAGTTTTTCGGTGTTTTAAAGTCATTCCTGTTCAAAGCTGAAAGCATAGGATAACAGCTATTCAGAGATAGTGAAAGATATACTAAACTAAAGTCACTTATGCTTAAAGAAGAAGGCCATAAAATTAAACATTAATGTTTGCATTGGTTGGACCATTGCCCTACAGTCATTTATATACTATATATCTAGTTTATATACTTGTACTAGATAAATTAGCATAAAATTATCCAGACACCATTATTATATGTCAAGTTAATGCTTGCAGAATAAACATCATTGTTTATAATCCATAAGAGACATAAATCACCCGCTTAAAAAAATTAAGGAATATTTCAAATTTCTGAATAGGTTATATGATATAACATGGTTTGGGTCTGTTTACCTATTAAAGCACAAAGTGATTTATGAATGGTGCAAACAGAACCAAGCTAGGTTATAGAGTACAATCTGTTCAGAAATTTGAAATAGTTCCTAAAATTTAATTTTAACTATAAATCTTAACAATATTTATGGTGAAAACATTGATGACGTTATGGGACGAACCCAAGTTATATTGTATAATATAGGTTGCTCCATTTGATTTAGCCAATCAGATTTCAGCTTACAAAGCAAATTAAATTATTGTAAATTAAAATAATTTAACTAAGAAGCAATAACAAGATGCCTTCCATCACAACAACAAATGGGAACAAGTTCTACCTACATCTTTGAGGTATACTCCCTGTGAAAATAAACATTTCAAAAATAATGTCAGGAAATGGAGGGTTTTATTGTATACATCAATGTTAAATTCTAGTTGCAAGTGAAGTCTCACTATTAAATCAGGTTTAAATTATCTAACTTTTAGCCAGATTTTTTAATGATGCACAAATGATAAATAATAGAAAAGTATAGATGCATTGTTTTTGTTTTTGGATACTTTAGAAACTTAATCTGCACAGGCCTCTACAATAACTTTTTCAAATATGTCCCTTTGTACAAGTATCTATTAAAATTGATGAAAACATCACAATGTTATATTTTTTATCATCAAACTCCATTCATCCAAGCATTTTCTTAATCATGAATAGGATTTGTACTGGTCTTGTCACAGTCTGTAATAATGGCTATGCATACATAAGTTCCAAACATTACTAAGGAATTTGCATAAATTTGTTGACATGTTATTGGCAAAGAAAAAGATTTTAGGTAATAAATTCAGGAAAACTATTGACCCAACTCCCATTTTTGGTAAAAGATACTTTAATTCTTTATGATATTTCCATAAAGCTTCTGTTTTACATGTCTTAACATACAAGTGACTACTGATTTTTCCTTGTCTGATGGACATTTGCACTTGTCCCGAGCAATCAGACAGTTGTTATTGTCGAGGCCTGCTGTAATATATACCAAATGTGTAACAGGACAGCACAGAATTAAGAAATTTGCTATTAAGAAATAATAAGGTACAAGTTGTATAAAGTGTAGTGACTATATTACCCCTCACAAAGGTACTATATATCTCTCACAGGAGACAAAGAATTTATTAATTCTGTACCTTTCTTCATAAGTAGCCACATCAGACTGAGGTAACAGGTTAGCCATTCTCACCAAACTCACACCATTAGTATGTGTATAACACCATGTCTGAAATCAATAAACAGCTTAGTCATGTTAGTATTAGAGATACACAAGATTACTGCAATTGAAATACAGATTAAAAAATGGTAATTTTAGTTTAGAAATAGCAGTCTACAACTTCAATGAGAGAACACGTATTTTTAATTAAAAAAGTTATATTATTAACTTTAAAGACATTGTAATTTTTTTTTCAAATTGTTCACTGCAAACATTTACCTTTATGGAAATGAAGCACATGGGAGTAATGAATAACAAAGTAAGTAAAGAGACGAAGAGGTTGTGGTCTCAGAGTAGTGAATAACAAAGTAAGTATGGAGACCAAGAGGTTGTGGTCTCTGAGTAGTGAATAACAAAGTAAGTATAGAGACGAAGAGGTTTTGGTCTCAGAGTAGTTAATAACAAAGCAAGTATAGAGACCAAGAGGTTTTGGTCTCGGAGTAGTGAGAATAACAAAGTAAGTAAAGAGACGAAGAGGTTGTGGTCTCTGAGTAGTGAATAACAAAGTAAGTATGGAGACCAAGAGGTTGTGGTCTCGGATAGTGAATAACAAAGTAAGTATAGAGACGAAGAGGTTGTGGTCTCTGAGTAGTGAATAACAAAGTAAGTATAGAGACCAAGAGGTTGTGGTCTCGGAGTAGTGAATAACAAAGTAAGTATAGAGACCAAGAGGTTGTGGTCTTGGTGCAGTGAATAACAAAGTAAGTACAGAGATCAAGAGGTTGTGGTCTCTGAGTAGTGAATAACAGAGTAAGTAAAGAGACCAAGAGGTTATGGTCTCAGAGTAGTTAATAACAAAGTAAGTATAGAGATCAAGAGGTTGTGGTCTCGGAGTAGTGAATAACAAAGTAAGTATAGAGACCAAGAGGTTGTGGTCTTGGTGCAGTGAATAACAAAGTAAGTACAGAGATCAAGAGGTTGTGGTCTCTGAGTAGTGAATAACAGAGTAAGTAAAGAGACCAAGAGGTTATGGTCTCAGAGTAGTGAATAACAAAGTAAGTATAGAGACCAAGAGGTTGTGGTCTCGGAGTAGTGAATAACAAAGTAAGTATAGAGACCAAGAGGTTGTGGTCTTGGTGCAGTGAATAACAAAGTAAGTACAGAGATCAAGAGGTTGTGGTCTCTGAGTAGTGAATAACAGAGTAAGTAAAGAGACCAAGAGGTTGTGGTCTCGGATAGTGAATAACAAAGTAAGTATAGAGACGAAGAGGTTGTGGTCTCTGAGTAGTGAATAACAAAGTAAGTAAAGAGACCAAGAGGTTGTGGTCTCTGAGTAGTGAATAACAAAGTCAGTATAGAGACGAAGAGGTTTTGGTCTCGGAGTAGTGAATAACAAAGTCAGTATAGAGTCGAAGAGGTTCTGGTCTAGGATTAGTGAGAATAACAAAGTAAGTATAAAGACCAAGAGGTTGTGGTCTCTGAGTAGTGAATAACAAAGTTAGTATAGAGACGAAGAGGTTGTGGTCTCTGAGTAGTGAATAACAAAGTAAGTATAGAGACCAAGAGGTTGTGGTCTAAGGGTAGTTAATAACAAAGTAAGTATAGAGACCAAGAGGTTGTGGTCTCTGAGTAGTGAATAACAAAGTAAGTATAGAGACCAAGAGGTTGTGGTCTTGGAGTAGTGAATAACAAAGTCAGTATAGAGACCAAGAGGTTGGGGTCTCGGAGTAGTTAATAACAAAGTCAGTATAGAGACCAAGAGGTTGGGGTCTCGGAGTAGTAAATAACAAAGTAAGTATAGAGACCAAGAGGTTGTGGTCTCAGAGTAGTGAATAACAAAGTCAGTATAGAGTCGAAGAGGTTCTGGTCTAGGAGTAGTGAGAATAACAAAGTAAGTATAAAGACCAAGAGGTTGTGGTCTCGGAGTAGTGAATAACAAAGTCAGTATAGAGACCAAGAGGTTGTGGTCTCGGAGTAGTAAATAACAAAGTAAGTATAGAGACCAAGAGGTTGTGGTTTCAGAGTAGTGAATTACTAAGTCAGTATAGAGACGAAGATGTTCTGGTCTCGGAGTAGTTAATAACAAAGTAAGTATAGAGACCAAGCGGTTGTTGGTCTCCGAGTAGTGAATAACAAAGTAAGTATAGAGACCAAGAGGCTGTTAGTCTCGGAGTAGTGAATAACAAAGTAAGTATAGAGACCAAGAGATTGTGGTCTCAGAGTAGTGAATAACAAAGTCAGTATAGAGACGAAGAGGTTCTGGTATCGGAGTAGTGAATAACAAAGTAAGTATAGAGACGAAGAGGTTGTGGTCTCAGAGTAGTGAATAACAAAGTAAGTATAGAGACCAAGAGGTTGTGGTCTCCGAGTAGTGAATAACAAAGTAAGTATAGAGACCAAGAGGTTGTGGTCTCTGAGTAGTGAATAACAGAGTAAGTAAAGAGACCAAGAGGTTATGGTCTCAGAGTAGTTAATAACAAAGTAAGTATAGAGACCAAGAGGTTGTGGTCTCTGAGTAGTGAATAACAAAGTCAGTATAGAGACCAAGAGGTTGTGGTCTTGGAGTAGTGAATAACAAAGTCAGTATAGAGTCGAAGAGGTTTTGGTCTAGGATTAGTGAGAATAACAAAGTAAGTATAGAGACCAAGAGGTTGTGGTCTCTGAGTAGTGAATAACAAAGTAAGTATGGAGACGAAGAGGTTGTGGTCTCTGAGTAGTGAATAAGAAAGTAAGTATAGAGACCAAGAGGTTGTGGTCTCAGAGTAGTTAATAACAAAGTAAGTATAGAGACCAAGAGGTTGTGGTCTCTGAGTAGTGAATAACAAAGTAAGTATAGAGACCAAGAGGTTGTGGTCTCGGAGTAGTGAATAACAAAGTCAGTATAGAGACCATGAGGTTGGGGTCTCGGAGTAGTTAATAACAAAGTCAGTATAGAGACCAAGAGGTTGGGGTCTCGGAGTAGTAAATAACAAAGTAAGTATAGAGACCAAGAGGTTGTGGTCTCAGAGTAGTGAATAACAAAGTCAGTATAGAGTCGAAGAGGTTCTGGTCTAGGAGTAGTGAGAATAACAAAGTAAGTATAAAGACCAAGAGGTTGTGGTCTCCGAGTAGTGAATAACAAAGTCAGTATAGAGACCAAGAGGTTGTGGTCTCGGAGTAGTAAATAACAAAGTAAGTATAGAGACCAAGAGGTTGTGGTTTCAGAGTAGTGAATTACTAAGTCAGTATAGAGACGAAGATGTTCTGGTCTCGGAGTAGTTAATAACAAAGTAAGTATAGAGACCAAGCGGTTGTTGGTCTCCGAGTAGTGAATAACAAAGTAAGTATAGAGACCAAGAGGCTGTTAGTCTCGGAGTAGTGAATAACAAAGTAAGTATAGAGACCAAGAGATTGTGGTCTCAGAGTAGTGAATAACAAAGTCAGTATAGAGACGAAGAGGTTCTGGTATCGGAGTAGTGAATAACAAAGTAAGTATAGAGACGAAGAGGTTGTGGTCTCAGAGTAGTGAATAACAAAGTAAGTATAGAGACCAAGAGGTTGTGGTCTCCGAGTAGTGAATAACAAAGTAAGTATAGAGACCAAGAGGTTGTGGTCTCAGAGAAGTTAATAACAAAGTAAGTATAGAGACCAAGAGGTTGTGGTCTCGGAGTAGTGAATAACAAAGTAAGTATAGAGACCAAGAGGTTGTGGTCTCTGAGTAGTGAATAACAAAGTCAGTATAGAGACCAAGAGGTTGTGGTCTCGGAGTAGTGAATAACAAAGTCAGTATAGAGTCGAAGAGGTTCTGGTCTAGGAGTAGTGAGAATAACAAAGTAAGTATAAAGACCAAGAGGTTGTGGTCTCGGAGTAGTGAATAACAAAGTCAGTATAGAGACCAAGAGGTTGTGGTCTCGGAGTAGTAAATAACAAAGTAAGTATAGAGACCAAGAGGTTGTGGTTTCAGAGTAGTGAATTACTAAGTCAGTATAGAGACGAAGATGTTCTGGTCTCGGAGTAGTTAATAACAAAGTAAGTATAGAGACCAAGCGGTTGTTGGTCTCCGAGTAGTGAATAACAAAGTAAGTATAGAGACCAAGAGGCTGTTAGTCTCAGAGTAGTGAATAACAAAGTAAGTATAGAGACCAAGAGATTGTGGTCTCAGAGTAGTGAATAACAAAGTCAGTATAGAGACGAAGAGGTTCTGGTATCGGAGTAGTGAATAACAAAGTAAGTATAGAGACGAAGAGGTTGTGGTCTCAGAGTAGTGAATAACAAAGTAAGTATAGAGACCAAGAGGTTGTGGTCTCCGAGTAGTGAATAACAAAGTAAGTATAGAGACCAAGAGGTTGTGGTCTCTGAGTAGTGAATAACAGAGTAAGTAAAGAGACCAAGAGGTTATGGTCTCAGAGTAGTTAATAACAAAGTAAGTATAGAGACCAAGAGGTTGTGGTCTCTGAGTAGTGAATAACAAAGTCAGTATAGAGACCAAGAGGTTGTGGTCTCGGAGTAGTGAATAACAAAGTCAGTATAGAGTCGAAGAGGTTCTGGTCTAGGATTAGTGAGAATAACAAAGTAAGTATAGAGACCAAGAGGTTGTGGTCTCTGAGTAGTGAATAACAAAGTAAGTATGGAGACGAAGAGGTTGTGGTCTCTGAGTAGTGAATAAGAAAGTCAGTATAGAGACCAAGAGGTTGTGGTCTCAGAGTAGTTAATAACAAAGTAAGTATAGAGACCAAGAGGTTGTGGTCTCTGAGTAGTGAATAACAAAGTAAGTATAGAGACCAAGAGGTTGTGGTCTCGGAGTAGTGAATAACAAAGTCAGTATAGAGACCATGAGGTTGGGGTCTCGGAGTAGTTAATAACAAAGTCAGTATAGAGACCAAGAGGTTGGGGTCTCGGAGTAGTAAATAACAAAGTAAGTATAGAGACCAAGAGGTTGTGGTCTCAGAGTAGTGAATAACAAAGTCAGTATAGAGTCGAAGAGGTTCTGGTCTAGGAGTAGTGAGAATAACAAAGTAAGTATAAAGACCAAGAGGTTATGGTCTCGGAGTAGTGAATAACAAAGTCAGTATAGAGACCAAGAGGTTGTGGTCTCGGAGTAGTAAATAACAAAGTAAGTATAGAGACCAAGAGGTTGTGGTTTCAGAGTAGTGAATTACTAAGTCAGTATAGAGACGAAGATGTTCTGGTCTCGGAGTAGTTAATAACAAAGTAAGTATAGAGACCAAGCGGTTGTTGGTCTCCGAGTAGTGAATAACAAAGTAAGTATAGAGACCAAGAGGCTGTTAGTCTCGGAGTAGTGAATAACAAAGTAAGTATAGAGACCAAGAGATTGTGGTCTCAGAGTAGTGAATAACAAAGTCAGTATAGAGACGAAGAGGTTCTGGTATCGGAGTAGTGAATAACAAAGTAAGTATAGAGACGAAGAGGTTGTGGTCTCAGAGTAGTGAATAACAAAGTAAGTATAGAGACCAAGAGGTTGTGGTCTCCGAGTAGTGAATAACAAAGTAAGTATAGAGACCAAGAGGTTGTGGTCTCAGAGAAGTTAATAACAAAGTAAGTATAGAGACCAAGAGGTTGTGGTCTCGGAGTAGTGAATAACAAAGTAAGTATAGAGACGAAGAGGTTGTGGTCTCCGAGTAGTGAATAACAAAGTAAGTATAGAGACCAAGAGGTTGTGGTCTCAGAGTAGTTAATAACAAAGTAAGTATAGAGACCAAGAGGTTGTGGTCTCTGAGTAGTGAATAACAAAGTAAGTATAGAGACCAAGAGGTTGTGGTCTCGGAGTAGTGAATAACAAAGTCAGTATAGAGACCAAGAGGTTGGGGTCTCGGAGTAGTTAATAACAAAGTCAGTATAGAGACCAAGAGGTTGGGGTCTCGGAGTAGTAAATAACAAAGTAAGTATAGAGACCAAGAGGTTGTGGTCTCAGAGTAGTGAATAACAAAGTCAGTATAGAGTCGAAGAGGTTCTGGTCTAGGACAGTATAAAGACCAAGAGGTTGTGGTCTCGGAGTAGTGAATAACAAAGTCAGTATAGAGACCAAGAGGTTGTGGTCTCGGAGTAGTAAATAACAAAGTAAGTATAGAGACCAAGAGGTTGTGGTTTCAGAGTAGTGAATTACTAAGTCAGTATAGAGACGAAGATGTTCTGGTCTCGGAGTAGTTAATAACAAAGTAAGTATAGAGACCAAGCGGTTGTTGGTCTCCGAGTAGTGAATAACAAAGTAAGTATAGAGACCAAGAGGCTGTTAGTCTCGGAGTAGTGAATAACAAAGTAAGTATAGAGACCAAGAGATTGTGGTCTCAGAGTAGTGAATAACAAAGTCAGTATAGAGACGAAGAGGTTCTGGTATCGGAGTAGTGAATAACAAAGTAAGTATAGAGACGAAGAGGTTGTGGTCTCAG
Organism: Limnoperna fortunei; assembly: GCA_944474755.1. Taxonomy (NCBI): domain Eukaryota; kingdom Metazoa; phylum Mollusca; class Bivalvia; order Mytilida; family Modiolidae; genus Limnoperna; species Limnoperna fortunei. The sequence continues at coordinate 30,265,791 of OX104116.1, read as the reverse complement.
AGTAGTGAATAACAAAGTAAGTATAGAGACCAAGAGGTTGTGGTCTCCGAGTAGTGAATAACAAAGTAAGTATAGAGACCAAGAGGTTGTGGTCTCTGAGTAGTGAATAACAGAGTAAGTAAAGAGACCAAGAGGTTATGGTCTCAGAGTAGTTAATAACAAAGTAAGTATAGAGACCAAGAGGTTGTGGTCTCTGAGTAGTGAATAACAAAGTCAGTAGAATAACAAAGTCAGTATAGAGACCAAGAGATTGCTGTTTGGAGTAGTGAATAACAAAGTAAGTATAGAGACCAAACAGTTGTGGTCTCTGAGTAGTGAATAACAAAGTAAGTATAGAGACCAAGAGGTTATGGTTTCAGAGTAGTAAATAACAAAGTAAGTATAGAGAAAAAACAGTTGTGGTCTCTGAGTAGTGAATAACAAAGTAAGTATAGAGACCAAGAGGTTATGGTTTCAGAGTAGTGAATAACTAAGTCAGTATAGAGACGAAGATGTTCTGGTCTCAGAGTAGTTAATAACAAAGTAAGTATAGAGACCAAGCGGTTGTTGGTCTCCGAGTAGTGAATAACAAAGTAAGTATAGAGACCAAGAGGCTGTTAGTCTCGGAGTAGTGAATAACAAAGTAAGTATAGAGACCAAGAGATTGTGGTCTCAGAGTAGTGAATAACAAAGTCAGTATAGAGACGAAGAGGTTCTGGTATCGGAGTAGTGAATAACAAAGTAAGTATAGAGACCAAGAGGTTGTTGGTCTCGGAGTAGTGAATAACAAAGTAAGTATAGAGACCAAGAGATTGTGGTCTCAGAGTAGTGAATAACAAAGTCAGTATAGAGACGAAGAGGTTCTGGTATCGGAGTAGTGAATAACAAAGTAAGTATAGAGACGAAGAGGTTGTGGTCTCAGAGTAGTGAATAACAAAGTAAGTATAGAGACCAAGAGGTTGTGGTCTCAGAGTAGTGAATAACAAAGTAAGTATAGAGACCAAGAGGTTGTGGTCTCAAAGTAGTGAATAACAAAGTAAGTAAAGAGGCGAAGAGGTTCTGGTCTCGGAGTAGTGAATAACCAAGTAAGTATAGAGACCAAGAGGTTGTGGTCTTTATGGTTCTTTTTATATTGTTTGGTTAATGCTCTCTCCTTTCAGTCAACTGTTATGTCCAGTTTTACAGATGAAGTAACTACTGTAAACACGAAAGTGACATTGATTCGACATGTTGCTTTGAACACTACCATCATCAATGTTTTATTTCCTCTGATTTTATCTCCAATGACAACTAATATGATATTATAAAAAAAAGTTTTGCACACAAATGTTTATTTTAGATTCATGCAATGATGGCAAAGATGGCTAAATTAAACTGTATCAAACAATAACTGGATTTTTATAATGCTATTACTTACAGGAATTCTTCTATCTACAAAATGTGAAGATGCTTTTGTAAGGTCAAAGTTTAAAAGACCGCATGGCACAACAAATCTTTCTGGTAAACTGAAAAATAACAGGAAATAATTAAGCAATTTACAAGTTACTAAAATTAGCAGGCCCTAGCAGAAAATAATAGATTAAAAATTATAATTTAATAAACTCTAATATGAATTGTTAAATTACAATAAAAATGTATTTTGACTCTATGAAATATTGAATAATTCTATAATATTTCAAAAATAAAACAAAAACTTCAACTTATCTTTTAAAGCAGTTGAAAAATGGCTATTACCTTGTGGACATCTGATAACCATTATTAACATCTGTCACCCACCATTTGTTAGAACACCTACACCTATTGATCTCTCTCTCCCAGTCAGTAGGACTGTCATATAGGGGAGTGTCAACAGAAGAAGCATGATCTGTAACAGGTACAAATATCTGAAATTATCTCCCTTTGAATGTTAATAAAACAAGCCTTACCAGTAATAGCACTCAGTGGCACAGAGAACATAACTGGTTCCCAGATATAACCTTATTTGTTTTAAAATAGTCTATTTGTACACTTTTGATAAGTTTTACATTTAATTACTGTGTTTATATACAAAGCTTATCTGTCATAAGAGATATCTTTCATAGCGTCTACCATTTGGTGCAGAGGTAAATGAGGTTAACATAGGATGCCCAGAATCGTTTGTGTGGAGATTGCAGTATATGTAAAAGATATATAAATAGATAAAATAAAACAACAAATTCCATCAGTAAACCGTGACATGATCTGTAATAGATACACTTTTTCAACTAAACTAACCATTTTGCTTATGAAGGAATACCCTTATACTGTAAATTCAGAAATTATTGTGTGCATTTATTATACTGATTATGTTTAGCAGTGGCCCAAAATGCTAGCTGAATTGGTGTGATTAATCACTTCATTATAAAACAATTATGTAAGTGAAATGCAAGTTCTTATTGCACATCACCTGCTATCAAATTTTGTGAAATATTAAATATATTTTAAATTCTAAACTCTAAATTCAAATAATGTCAATGGGAAAAACACAACCTAATTATCAAAATAAGTATTTTTTGATTAATTACAGTAATAATTCAATCCTAATTTTGAAAAAACACAGTGCAACTTTGTAGAAATCATGCAGGAGTGTTGGACATTTACATTTGTTTGGTTGTTTCTTTGCTTTAAACAAGGTCACAGATCTGACCTAATTTTCTACTTACTCAATTGTTGGTGCTCTTTTCCATAGTAAAATGCAAATAACAGTGAAGACTTGGTAGGGTAGGCATAATGTACTATGGTATTCACAATCTGAAATATAATCACTTTGTATGAAATACATCATCAGGCTGGTAATCTTCAATGTTTTTTATTGCTTTGAATGTTTAAGATTTAGCTATTTTTTTAGCCAAATGTATATCATGGCAGCACAGTAGAAAGGCGAACTACAAAGTGAAAACCCCAACCTTTGACCCCAACATTTGACAGGAAAACTAGCAATCCATTTCAAGTAGGGGTCAAGCAAATCTTGCTCGATGACAACCACACACTTACAATACACGGCAATTTTTTAACATGTTTTCTTATAAACAATTTCCAAGAAAAATGTCTACTTATGTGATGAAGTTAGATTTTTTGGAATGACTGAGCTTATCAATAACATGAATCATACAGGCTTCAGTTAAAAATAGCAGCTAGCATTGAACATTCTAAATTTGACAATGACACTGGTTTTTGTTGCTGACTTACCATTTTGTTCTGGTCCCGTGGTGTTAATTTGAATCCAAACACATGAACACTAAAATTCTGAAAAAGAGAAAATTCATTAATGACATTTAATAATGGTAGAAAGTATCAATGAAATAATTTGGAAAACTTCAACTTTGTATGAACAGACAAATAAATTATCATTAATAAATGTATATGAATTTCAAGAACATTCATAAAAAATTCATACAATATAATGTCCTTTTTTATATCTGTACAAGCAAAGAATTTTAATCAACAAGTTAAATGATGCAATTAATTCAAAAACTAATAATGCACATGTAGCACTGTTGAATAAATGTACATGTAGGACTGATTAAAACATCTATATGTTGAACTGTTGAATACATGTACATCTATAGCTGTTTAACTCATATATACATGTAGAGATGTTAAATACATGTACATGTACAGCTATTTACATGTAATTCATATACATGTAGAACTGTTTAATAAATGTACATGTAGAACTGTTTAATAAATGTACATGTAGAACTGTTAAATACATGTACATGCAGAGCTGTTCAATTCATATACATGTAAAGATGTTTAATACAATTACATGTAGAGCTGTTTAATAAATGTACATGTAGAACTGTTTAATACATGTACATGCAGAGCTATTTACATGTAATTCATATACATGTAGAGCTGTTTAATAAATGTACATGTAGAACTGTTTAATACATGTACATGCAGAGCTATTTACATGTAATTCATATAAATGTAGAGCTGTTTAATAAATGTACATGCAGAACTGTTTAATACATGTACATGCAGAGCTGTTCAATTCATATACATGTAAAGATGTTTAATACAATTACATGTAGAGCTGTTTAATAAATGTACATGCAGAGCTATTGAATACAATTACATGTAGAGCAGTGTAATTCATATACATGTAGAACTGTTTAATTCATGTACATATAAAGCTGTTTAATTCATGTACATGTAGAGCTGTTTAATACATGTATATTTATAGCTGTTTAATTCATGTACATATAGAGCTGTTGAATAAAATTACATGTAAAGCGGTTTAATTCATGTACATGTTGAGCTGTTTAATTCATGTACATGAAAAGCTGTTTAATTCATGTACATATAGACCTGTTTAATACATGTACATGTAGAACTGTTTAATTCATGTACATGAAGAGCTGTTTAATTCATGTACATGTAGAACTGTTTAATTCATGTACATATAGAGCTGTTTAATACATGTACTAGTACATGTGTACCTGTTTAAAACATGTACATGTAGACCTGTTTAATACATGTATATGTAGACCTATTTAATACCAGGGAATTTTTTAGCGCTCGCCACTTTCGTCATTGACGAAATCATTTGAAAATTGACGATAGATTTCTAAATCTTTTTCGTCACCTGATTTCCAAGTACTAAAATTTTTCGTTACAACTTCATTCTTCCAAGTGTAAAACGACATATTTATGATCCCAAAGCCAATTAACAGGAAATTTAATTATTTCACCTCGATAGTTTTAAACAGCAGGTGTCAATCGCCGAATCAATGTTTTTACAGGTAATCCGATTAACATGACTTTGTGGTTCTTCTGGTCAATATACGCAAACAAAAGTGTCGTAGATCGTACTGGTGCGCACAGACTTCCAGCTTTTGATTAAATATGTAATGCAAATAAAAATTGCAAAGATTTGGCGTATTTAACTCATTTTTCGTATGTTTTGCTGGTTTTAAATGGATTACGCGCCATTTGTGTACATCCGAGATACGTCTAATTACCGACGGCTAACACTTACAACATGTAGAGTACAACGGCTCTTAATGAAAAATTGTAACCGATTGATATACAAACGCTTTTTAAATAAGTTTTAGAATTAAAATTCTTTGAAAATTTATAAACATTTGTTTTAATCATTTAAAAAAAAAATTATACACTGCAATTGAAAGAATATAGTTTTTTATATTATAATATTTCACCAGTACTATGAATGCATGCTTCTGAGCAGATGCTTATACGGCTCATCCGCTAAAGTGACTAAAGCCCTCAAAATCCTAAAAAATTCCCTGCTATTTAATACATGTACATGTAGACCTGTTTAATACATGTATATGTAGACTTGTTTAATACATGTACATGTAGAGCCATTGAATACAATTACATGTAGAGCTGTTTAATTCATGTACATGTAAAGCTGTTTAATTCATGTATATGTTAAGCTGTTTAATTCATATACATGTAGACCTGTTTACTACATGTACATTTAGACCTGTTTAATACATGTAGACCTGTTTAATTCATGCACATGTAGAGCCATTGAATACAATTACATGTAGAGCTGTTTAATTCATGTACATTTAGAACTGTTGAATAAAATTACATATAAAGCTGTTTAATTCATGTACATGTAGAGCTGTTTAATTCATCTACATGTAAAGCTGTTTAATTCGTGTACATGTAGACCTGTTTAATACATGTACATGTAGACCTGTTTCATTTATGTACATGTAAAGCTGTTTAATTCATATACATGTAGACCTGCTTAATACATGTACATGTAGAGCCATTAAATACAATTACATGTAGAGCTGTTTAATTCATGTACATGTAGAGCTGTTTAATTCATGTACAAGTAGAGCTGTTTAATTCATGTACATGTAGAACTGTTTAATTCATGTACATGTAGACCTGTTTAATTCATGTACATGTAGAACTGTTTAATTCATGTACATGTAGAACTGTTTAATTCATATACATGTAGACCTGCTTAATACATGTACATGTAGAGCCATTAAATACAATTACATGTAGAGCTGTTTAATTCATGTACATGTAGAGCTGTTTAATTCATGTACAAGTAGAGCTGTTTAATTCATGTACATGTAGAACTGTTTAATTCATGTACATGTAGACCTGTTTAATTTATGTACATGTAGAACTGTTTAATTCATGTACATGTAGAACTGTTTAATTCATGTACATGCAGAGCTATTTAATTCATGTACATGTAGAACTTTAATACAAGTACATGGAGACCTGTTTTATACATGTACATGTAGAGCTGTTGAATTCATGTACATGTAGAGTTGTTGAATACTTTATATGTAAAGCTGTTTAATATATGTAGATGCAGAACTTTATATATGTAATTTTAAACCTGTTAATTAGAGGACCTGATTAAGTAAGATATACATGGAGAATTATTTTCCAAAGTTGATGAATTATAATTAGATTGTTTCACTTACCTTGCAGTGTATTTCTATGTACTTTGTAACAGTACCAACTGTAGTTCCAGGAATTAATTTTTTTCTCCGACCTCCAGATACAACTAAAAAGGAAATGTAAAATCTTTCAAAAAAGTTGCAAAAGTGAATTTAAAGGACTTAGGATTTTATTTTGATACATATATTTCTGCAATATTATGTAGTCATAATGATCCTTTTGAATATTAGTTCTGTCAAACCAATTGAACCCTTACATGTTCAATAATTAAAGAATTGTTCATGTGAAAACAAATCCAACAATTATGTCTGCAGCTAACTTTACGTAATTTTTACATTAAATTAAATTGTTTTTATACTGCAATCGACCTATTATAGCAGCTTAAATGCAATGACAGTATACTGGTTTTCTGGTATCGTAAGTCTTATTGACATGTGAAAAGCTTACGGCATGTGAAACACCAATACTAAATATATTAATGCTGTTACATTGCTACTATTTAACTAGCTCTGATAAACATTGCTGCTATTTTACCTACCCTGATATATGCTGTCTATTGAAGTCAGTGGAATGTCAAAATCATTTACAAGTAAATTCCTTTGTCTTTTAGTTGCCTGAAAAAAACATGGATGGGCATTATACAATGCTTATCTCTATAATCTTTGAATTATTTATGCATCAAATGACAGCATGACAACTCCAGAGTATTGTAAGAGTAGGCAGTATACAAGTTGTGCCAGCCTTGTGGCATGACAACTCCAGAGTATTGTAAGAGTAGGCAGTATACAAGTTGTGCCAGCCTTTTGGCATGACAACTCCATAGTATTGTAAGAGTAGGCAGTATAGAAGTTGTGCACCCCTTGTGGCATGACAACTCTAGAGTATTGTAAGAGTAGGCAGTATATATGTCCTGCCAGCCTTGTGGCATGACAACTCCAGAGTATTGTAAGAGTAGGCAGTATACAAGTTGTGCACGCCTTGTGGCATGACAACTCCAGAGTATTGTAAGAGTAGGCAGTATACAAGTTGTGCACGCCTTGTGGCATGACAACTCCAGAGTATTGTAAGAGTAGGCAGTATACAAGTTGTGCACGCCTTGTGGCATGACAACTCCAGAGTATTGTAAGAGTAGGCAGTATACAAGTTGTGCCAGCCTTGTGGCATGACAACTCCAGAGTATTGTAAGAGTAGGCAGTATACAAGTTGTGCCAGCCTTGTGGCATGACAACTCCAGAGTATTGTAAGAGTATGTAGTATACAAGTTGTGCCAGCCTTGTGGCATGACAACTCCAGAGTATTGTAAGAGTAGGCAGTATACAAGTTGTGCCAGCCTTGTGGCATGACAACTCCAGAGTATTGTAAGAGTAGGCAGTATACAAGTTGTGCCAGCCTTGTGGCATGACAACTCCAGAGTATTGTAAGAGTAGGTAGTATACAAGTTGTGCCAGCCTTGTGGCATGACAACTCCAGAGTATTGTAAGAGTAGGCAGTATACAAGTTGTGCACGCCTTGTGGCATGACAACTCCAGAGTATTGTCAGAGTTGACAGTATAGAAGTCATGGCAGCCTTGTGGCATGACAACTCCAGAGTATTGTAAGAGTAGGCAGTATACAAGTTGTGCCAGCCTTGTGGCATGACAACTCCAGAGTATAGTAAGAGTAGGCAGTATACAAGTTGTGCACGCCTTGTGGCATGACAACTCCAGAGTATTGTAAGAGTAGGTAGTATACAAGTTGTGCCAGCCTTGTGGCATGACAACTCCAGAGTATTGTAAGAGTAGGCAGTATACAAGTTGTGCCTGCCTTGTGGCATGACAACTCCAGAGTATTGTAAGAGTAGGCAGTATACAAGTTGTGCCTGCCTTGTGGCATGACAACTCCAGAGTATTGTAAGAGTAGGCAGTATACAAGTTGTGCCAGCCTTGTGGCATGACAACTCCAGAGTATTGTAAGAGTAGGCAGTATAGAAGTTGTGCCTGCCTTGTGGCATGACAACTCCAGAGTATTGTAAGAGTAGGCAGTATATATGTCCTGCCAGCCTTGTGGCATGACAACTCCAGAGTATTGTAAGAGTTGACAGTATAGAAGTCATGGCAGCCTTGTGGCATGACAACTCCAGAGTATTGTAAGAGTAGGCAGTATACAAGTTGTGCACGCCTTGTGGCATGACAACTCCAGAGTATTGTAAGAGTAGGTAGTATACAAGTTGTGCCAGCCTTGTGGCATGACAACTCCAGAGTATTGTAAGAGTAGGCAGTATATATGTCCTGCCGCCTTGTGGCATGACAACTCCAGAGTATTGTAAGAGTAGGCAGTATACAAGTTGTGCCAGCCTTGTGGCATGACAACTCCAGAGTATTGTAAGAGTAGGTAGTATACAAGTTGTGCACGCCTTGTGGCATGACAACTCCAGAGTATTGTAAGAGTAGGCAGTATATATGTCCTGCCCGTCTTGTGGCATGACAACTCCAGAGTATTGTAAGAGTAGGCAGTATATATGTCCTGCCCGCCTTGTGGCATGACAACTCCAGAGTATTGTAAGAGTAGGCAGTATATATGTCCTTCCCGCCTTGTGGCATGACAACTCCAGAGTATTGTAAGAGTAGGCAGTATATATGTCCTGCCCGCCTTGTGGCATGACAACTCCAGAGTATTGTAAGAGTAGGCAGTATACAAGTTGTGCCAGCCTTGTGGCATGACAACTCCAGAGTATTGTAAGAGTAGGCAGCATAGAAGTTGTGCCAGCCTTGTGGCATGACAACTCCAGAGTATTGTAAGAGTAGGCAGTATATATGTCCTGCCCGCCTTGTGGCATGACAACTCCAGAGTATTGTAAGAGTAGGCAGTATATATGTCCTGCCCGCCTTGTGGCATGACAACTCCAGAGTATTGTAAGAGTAGGCAGTATATATGTCCTGCCAGCCTTGTGGCATGACAACTCCAGAGTATTGTAAGAGTAGGCAGTATATATGTCCTGCCAGCCTTGTGGCATGACAACTCCAGAGTATTGTAAGAGTAGGCAGTATATATGTCCTGCCAGCCTTGTGGCATGACAACTCCAGAGTATTGTAAGAGTAGGCAGTATATATGTCCTGCCAGCCTTGTGGCATGACAACTCCAGAGTATTGTAAGAGTAGGCAGTATATATGTCCTGCCAGCCTTGTGGCATGACAACTCCAGAGTATTGTAAGAGTAGGCAGTATATATGTCCTGCCAGCCTTGTGGCATGACAACTCCAGAGTATTGTAAGAGTAGGCAGTATATATGTCCTGCCAGCCTTGTGGCATGACAACTCCAGAGTATTGTAAGAGTAGGTAGTATACAAGTTGTGCCTGCCTTGTGGCATGACAACTCCAGAGTATTGTAAGAGTAGTCAGCATAGAAGTTGTGCCAGCCTTGTGGCATGACAACTCCAGAGTATTGTAAGAGTAGGCAGTATACAAGTTGTGCACGCCTTGTGGCATGACAACTCCAGAGTATTGTAAGAGTAGGCAGTATACAAGTTGTGCACGCCTTGTGGCATGACAACTCCAGAGTATTGTAAGAGTAGGTAGTATACAAGTTGTGCCAGCCTTGTGGCATGACAACTCCAGAGTATTGTAAGAGTAGGCAGTATACAAGTTGTGCACGCCTTGTGGCATGACAACTCCAGAGTATTGTAAGAGTAGGTAGTATACAAGTTGTGCCAGCCTTGTGGCATGACAACTCCAGAGTATTGTAAGAGTAGGCAGTATATATGTCCTGCCCGCCTTGTGGCATGACAACTCCAGAATATTGTAAGAGTAGGCAGTATACAAGTTGTGCACGCCTTGTGGCATGACAACTCCAGAGTATTGCAAGAGTAGGCAGTATACAAGTTGTGCACGCCTTGTGGCATGACAACTCCAGAGTATTGCAAGAGTAGGCAGTATACAAGTTGTGCACGCCTTGTGGCATGACAACTCCAGAGTATTGTAACAGTAGGCAGTAAAGAAGTTGTGCCTGCCTTGTGGCATGACAACTCCAGAGTATTGTAACAGTAGGCAGTAAAGAAGTTGTGCCTGCCTTGTGGCATGACAACTCCAGAGTATTGTAACAGTAGGCAGTAAAGAAGTTGTGCCTGCCTTGTGGCATGACAACTCCAGAGTATTGTAACAGTAGGCAGTAAAGAAGTTGTGCCTGCCTTGTGGCATGACAACTCCGGAGTATTGTAAGAGTAGGCATTAAAGAAGTTGTACCTGCCTTGTGGCATGACAACTCCAGAGTATTGTAACAGTAGGCAGTAAAGAAGTTGTGCCTGCCTTGTGGCATGACAACTCCAGAGTATTGTAAGAGTAGGCAGTATACAAGTTGTGCACGCCTTGTGGCATGACAACTCCAGAGTATTGTAAGAGTAGGCAGTATACAAGTTGTGCCAGCCTTGTGGCATGACAACTCCAGAGTATTGTAAGAGTAGGCAGTATACAAGTTGTGCCAGCCTTGTGGCATGACAACTCCAGAGTATTGTAAGAGTAGGCAGTATACAAGTTGTGCACGCCTTGTGGCATGACAACTCCAGAGTATTGTAAGAGTAGGCAGTATACAAGTTGTGCACGCCTTGTGGCATGACAACTCCAGAGTATTGTAAGAGTAGGCAGTATACAAGTTGTGCACGCCTTGTGGCATGACAACTCCAGAGTATTGTAAGAGTAGGTAGTATACAAGTTGTGCCAGCCTTGTGGCATGACAACTCCAGAGTATTGTAAGAGTAGGCAGTATACAAGTTGTGCCAGCTTTGTGGCATGACAACTCCAGAGTATTGTAAGAGTAGGTAGTATACAAGTTGTGCACGCCTTGTGGCATGACAACTCCAGAGTATTGTAAGAGTAGGCAGTATACAAGTTGTGCCAGCCTTGTGGCATGACAACTCCAGAGTATTGTAAGAGTAGGCAGTAAAGAAGTTGTGCCAGCCTTGTGGCATGACAACTCCAGAGTATTGTAAGAGTAGGTAGTATACAAGTTGTGCCAGCCTTGTGGCATGACAACTCCAGAGTATTGTAAGAGTAGGTAGTATACAAGTTGTGCCAGCCTTATGGCATGACAACTCTAGAGTATTGTAAGAGTTGACAGTATAGAAGTCATGGCAGCCTTGTGGCATGACAACTCCAGAGTATTGTAAGAGTAGGCAGTATACAAGTTGTGCCAGCCTTGTGGCATGACAACTCCAGAGTATAGTAAGAGTAGGCAGTATACAAGTTGTGCACGCCTTGTGGCATGACAACTCCAGAGTATTGTAAGAGTAGGTAGTATACAAGTTGTGCCAGCCTTGTGGCATGACAACTCCAGAGTATTGTAAGAGTAGGCAGTATACAAGTTGTGCCTGCCTTGTGGCATGACAACTCCAGAGTATTGTAAGAGTAGGCAGTATACAAGTTGTGCCTGCCTTGTGGCATGACAACTCCAGAGTATTGTAAGAGTAGGCAGTATACAAGTTGTGCCAGCCTTGTGGCATGACAACTCCAGAGTATTGTAAGAGTAGGCAGTATAGAAGTTGTGCCTGCCTTGTGGCATGACAACTCCAGAGTATTGTAAGAGTAGGCAGTATATATGTCCTGCCAGCCTTGTGGCATGACAACTCCAGAGTATTGTAAGAGTTGACAGTATAGAAGTCATGGCAGCCTTGTGGCATGACAACTCCAGAGTATTGTAAGAGTAGGCAGTATACAAGTTGTGCACGCCTTGTGGCATGACAACTCCAGAGTATTGTAAGAGTAGGCAGTATATATGTCCTGCCAGCCTTGTGGCATGACAACTCCAGAGTATTGTAAGAGTAGGCAGTATATATGTCCTGCCCGCCTTGTGGCATGACAACTCCAGAGTATTGTAAGAGTAGGCAGTATACAAGTTGTGCCAGCCTTGTGGCATGACAACTCCAGAGTATTGTAAGAGTAGGCAGTATATATGTCCTGCCCGCCTTGTGGCATGACAACTCCAGAGTATTGTAAGATTAGGCAGTATAGCAGTCATGCCCTGCTTGTGCTCAATCACACGTGATCTGGTACAAAAGGCCAAATCCATCTCAGGTGTACTTTGTTTTATCACAATAATATAACGCTGAAGTGAAATTACTCTGGTAAAATGCAGAATTTAAAAATACATTCAATGAGCACCATACTATCATTGAATAATGTATTTCCCACCATGTGATAGATATCACAACAGAAAACCTTTTACCACTATACAACACATTAACTATTTTGTAAAATAATGTACTGTTCTACATTCATGTACATCCTATGATTTTCACTTATGTTGAAATGATGTTCTAGCAAGTTTTTTGCATTTATAGTGTTTGTTGCGAGAGGAAGCTTATGTGTCATTATTAAGGATACTAAAACATAGTATTAGAAAATGTATTTTAATTTTGTTTTAAGTGAGGATAATTTTAAAACTGAAATATATTAAGTAGCATTATACCCCTTCATATGTTGATCTCTCCTCTGTCACAAAAGCAACCTTAAAGTTTGTCACAAACAATTTCCCTGAGATTCCTGACTTCCTGTCTGTAAATGGCATAAAACATAGTGTCTTATCAGCCTCAGCTACTTTACTCTCTCCTACAATTTGAAAGATTTCTCATTTAATCTATCCAAGTACAATTATTCTATTTCTTATGCAAAAGCTATGTAACATGGAATCTGATTGGATAAGCCCTTATAAGTAATTTCAAAAACAGCAATAGTCACAGTTAAAAGGACATCAATCTTCAATATTTCTTTTTCTAATACTAGCTCTGATCAACAAATTTCCACCAATCTGAATCCATGACTGTGACATATATTGTAAGTACAATGTACATGTACTTTAATAAGTATATCATTAAAATCTACATTTAATTTTAAATCAGAGTTTATTACACAAGTCCACTTTGTGCCACTGATATGGCTGTCCATATCATTTTTGAGAGGTTAGCCAAAGTGACCCAAAGAGCCACAAAGGATTGGTTGTATTATACATATATATGATTATATATACATTATAAAAACATTGTCCACTTATATAAAATAAAAAACTGAGTATTTGATTTTAAAAATTGCCTCAAAACAAAAAAGGTATATTTTAGTACTTGGCATTTGGAAGGTCACATTGTCACATTTAAAATTTATGGACAAAAACATTTCCTGGTGTCCTGCTAAGTAAGTTGTGCAAACAACAAAAAATGCATGTCATTATGGGGAGGTTTTTTTATAACGTCAGATATATTTGTGATACTGAAATACTACTCTAACTAATCTGTAATAAACAAAGACAGGAAATACATGTACTAGTTCCAGTAAAACTGTCATTTTGTAAAAACGTTTTTTGCATTTCATATTTCTACACAAAGAATAAGATTAAGTTTCACAAAAAGTTTTTGAAATTTTCAAATAGAAAATTGGATTACATAATAATTATATTCCTGCTAAGTATTTAAAAGGAAACAAAAAACAAGTGTGGACTGTGAACACGCTCACAAAGGGATACCCCCCGCTTTGCTCAAGTCCAATTATCTCCCCTGAATAATATCTGACAGCAACCAAAATTCTTCATGCACATCTACATATGATGTACTTCCTTCGTGTAAAGTTTCATCAAAATCTGTCAAGCGGTTTAGGAGGAGAAGTGCTTTAATACAAGGAATGTGGACAGACTGACAGATAGACAGGGTGATTCCTATATACACCCCCAAACACGTTTGCTGGGGGTATAATTACATTTAACATGATTTAAACTGTACTAGCATGTACATGAAACACTGTGAGAATTGTGAATCCAGACAGTTTTCTTTGTTTAAAATCCATGATAGCTGAAAGCATATGAAGGACGTCACATTAGAATATATTTTTAAAGCTACTTTAAAAATATATTCTAATGTGACGTCCTTCATATGCTTTCAGAACAAATTAGGGTTCTAATAAGCATAGAGCATGGTATGACACCACAATTAGAATTCTGACATCATATATGCTCAACTGAAAAATTCAAACTGGAACAATGCAATTATGTTAACTAAGATTTATCAATAATTTGGCTTAATATAGGTACGTATATTCAATAAATATATGTTTATGTCAATATTATTTGCTTTAACATACTTTTTTGGGAGATATCTTATTAGTTTCAAAAAACAATATTACCATTGAAAGCATCCTCTTAGAGCTGCTTCCAAATTTAACTAGACAAAGTTGATCTAGCGATCACTGATACCCCCACTGTTGTAAAAATTTATAACGTTTTTCATGGATTGTGACCTTGAAATTTGACAGATTTCCCCAAAAGTCGATAGGCTTCTTACCAACATAATATATAACAATATCCCACAGTTTCATTCAAATCGGATGCAAACATTTTGAGTTATTGTCCTGAAACTTTTTTTCTAAAAATTTTCACGGACTGCGACCTAGAAATTTGATGGATTTCACCCAAAATCGATAGGCTTCTTTCTAACCTGATATATAACAATATCCCAAAGTTTCATTCAAATCAGACGCAAAACTTTTGAGATATTGTCCGGAAACAACTTTTTTGTAAAAATTTCTAACGTTTTTTGTGAACTGCAACCTTGAAATTTGACAGATTTCCCCCAAAATTAATACGCTTCTTACCAACATGATATATAATTGGATGCAAACTTTTTGAGTTATTGTCCGGAAACAACATTTTTGTTAAAATTCCTAAAGTTTTTCGTTGACTGTGACCGCGAAATTTGACGGATTTACCCCAAAATCAATAGACTTCTTACCAACCTGATATATAACAATATCCCAAAGTTTCATTCAAATATGATGTAAACTTTATGAATTATCATCTGGAAACCAATGCAAGTTTTGGTTAAAATTCCTAACTTTTTTTGTGGACTGTGACCTTGAAATTTGACGGATTTCCCCAAAATAGATAGGCTTCTTACCAACCTGACATATAACAATATCCCAAAGTTTCATTCAAATCGGATGTAAACTTTTTGAATTATTATCCGGAAACCAAATGTGGACAGACGAACGGACAGACATGAGGACCACTATATACCCCCGACTCTGTCTAGAGGGGGTATGAAAACATTAGTTAGACATATTAGAATTGAAATAGATTATTGCAGTTGTGATCTATGCGAATTAGAACGTGGTCAGACCTTATATTTGTCTTCATTTTATACCTCAATGTTGCTAGGTATAAAATATTGACAAATATAAGGTCTGACCATGATCTAATTCGCAATAATCTATTTCTTAAATTTTTGCTTCTTTTTAGATACCTTCATAAAATACCATAGGTAAAAAATAATCAATACAATAAATTAAACAAAACAGATGCTCACAATAGACTGTAACTACCCAGAGAATACAGAGATTTAGCTGGCACTTGGCCACTTTTGGCATTGATGAATGGAAAATGTTTCCTATATACAATTTGTCACTGAATATTGAACAAAATCTCCTTTTTTGTTTTATGCTGTGATTTATAAGGACTATGATTTAAACATATTTTATTCATGAAATACATGAATTGGATTGGATAGCAGGACCAAGCTTATATATATCCTCTCGATAAGTATAAGGGCTATCAACATGTCGATTGTGACAAGTGATTATTGAGTTTAAACACATGTCCTGAAAAGATAAAATATAGCTTTCTGGACGTAAAACAACAAACAATCAATCAATATTGAGTTGTTTGGATGTGATTATGTAATTAGGACAACAGGTTTATATTCTCATAGTGTATGTCTTACCAGGTAGAAGCTCAGGTGAAAGGTTGGTTTGGAAAAATGATGAAGCTTTCTCCTTCATTTCATCCTGAAAAAAAAATTCCTGAATTTTAAAACACTCTAAAAAGAACATACACTATATTAGCTCTACTGTACCCTGTCTGCATTGGAAATAATATCCTCTTTGGTAAGGGGACATTTCAGTTAAAATACTTAACTGTACAAGTGTCATGGGATATCTCAATATATAAGGGTCTAATAAATGTAAACTTCTGTTTTTTAAGTATATGTAGATCAACCAGAAACAATAATGTTTACAAGAACATGTATTAACATTTTTTTAAATATGAAAATATATACGCCATTTGATTTTTCAGAATATTTTTTAAAATACTTCCTTCCTGTTTTTAAATATTTATTGGTTTTACAAGAGACAACAAACTATTTAGTGGGTTTAAAACTATCTATCTGCACACAGTATCTATAAAACATGTAGTGATTAAAAACATAAGTAAATACCATACCTCCATTCAATTTCTACAATGAATATATATATATATATATATATATATCAGGTCAGACTACTTAAATCCCGGAAATTAACATAAAGAACAAATCTTAATGTTGATAAGAATTTACTTCCTTGTTTTAAGTTTTCACTTTACCTGAATACAATTTAGGTCGCCAAGTTGTTAAGTATTATACAACACTTTGACAAATCACAGAAATGTGGCCATAATATATATATCTAATTGTACTCAAGGTAAATATAGAAACTTACAGCAGTTGAAATTAAAACTAAAATTATTTCAATTGTTACTCTGTGTTATATTTAACTCTGTCATGATTTTTCATGTCAATGGTTTTACAACTACACACTGTTTACAATGTACTAGTATGTGAGAGTCAAATTTGAAAAGGATTAAAAAATACCTCTGACAATTAAAATGATTAGGCAGTATTTATGATAATAACCTGCTAATGTAGCAGATGCAACAACAAAACAATAAACCATTACAAAACTGATCTCCTCTTATAAACACTTAACACTCCGAGAAATCCTTTGGCATAGAAATCTGACTTTGTTTTTTGTTTTGGAAATTTGATCTTGACTATGCTGTGGATTCCAGTCTAATTAAAATAAGCCCCTATATGTTTACTATTATGTTGTGATGTGACAAATGTAAAATATAAACATGCAAGGGATAATTTTAATTAGACTTTGTGGATGCATTATTATTCGTGGATAGGGGTTCTGATTACAAACCAATGAACTGCAGTGAATTTATACAATTTTCCTGCAATTCCATTTATAGCAAAATGATAACCATGAAAATCTTAGTAACTGAAACTCAAACCAAGTCTCGGGTACTAAGTACCCATGATATAAACAGCAAACCAAGAAATCTGGTAATACACAGGGCACATAGTGAAACATCTCATGATATGTGTAGCATGGGTCCATAGTGGTGCATCTCATGATATGTGTAACATGGGTCCATAGTGGTACATCTCATGATTTGTGTAGCATGGGTCCATAATGGAACATCTCATGATATGTGTAGCATTGGTCCATAGTGGAACATCTCATATGTGTATCATGGGTCCATTGTGGTACATCTCATGATATGTGTAGCATTGGTCCATAATGGAACATCTCATGATATGTGCATCATGGGTCCATTGTGGTGCATCTCATGATATGTGTAGCATGGGTCCATAGTGGAACATCTCATGATATGTGTACCATGGGTCCATAGTTGTACATCTCATGATATGTGTACCATGGGTCCATAGTTGTACATCTCATGATATGTGTAGCATGGGTCCATAGTTGTACATCTCATGATATGTGTAGCATGGGTCCATAGTGGTACATCTCATGATATGTGTAGCATGGGTCCATAGTGGAACATTTCATGATATGTGTAACATTTTAAAAATACAATCAGTGCAATCCATCAAACAGGATGTAAACATCTCTGAGAATGTAATGATGCTAAAGAATGCTTCAGACATCTTTTAATGTCTATAGATTATCTTTCAATTTTAAATTTTGTTGTTGTTAAACATGTGCAAGGGGCTTAGTGGCAGACTGGTTAATGTAGTTAGTCATCTACTTTTAAGCACATGTCTGTAAAGGCTAGCGGGGGTTGCAAGTTTTGAGTCTGACTTCAGCCAGGGTGTGACAACTCAATTAGGGTGGACAGGCAAAAGTAGAAATTAAGATGCAAAATAAAAATTGTCATATGAAATGCATTTTTCACTTTTTTGGTACAAAAGTAGATGTGTATTGGGTTATTCTACTTCATACAATACATGAATTTTATTACTGGGTACTCTGGCCTTCCCAACCAATAAACAATAACATCACCAAATTCGTGTAGCTGATAGTGGCCTAAAACCACAAACAAACATAAACATGTACACACCATGTTTCTCAACACATTTATAGCAATATATAGGTAATTATTTCATCAGCTCCTAATCCTCCTATTAAATAAGCCGTATAATATGTATCTAATTTTAAGAAATAAACACCTTTTTTCAAGCAGAAGCATGTTTTGGCAAAAAATCTACATAATTTACATTAAAATATCCCTAAAAACCAAAATATTAGGGAAACTGTTGATGTTGAAGTACATCTACTTAGCTTAATTATGAACATAATGCTTCCATATACATGTATACAGTATATTTTATCAAACATTCAGTACAAATACACCATTACTACTTGTCAATAACTTTAACTCACTTTCTCGTTGTCTTCTTCTTCATCAATGTAAGACTTGAATGTCTGTAAATAAAATCATAAAAATACTGAAATATGAATAACTTCCTTGTAAACCTGGTGTCAATCAAATTAAGGAAATAATTAATATCAGTAAAAATTTGAAGAGCAAGGTAAGTCAACAACATAAAAGTAGAGAGTTTCAGAATACTATTTCCGTTGTCATAATTAAAAAAATATTTATATTTCTTCAAAGGTTTTACTATGATGTATTGTTTAAAGGATCTTAACTTTTATTGTTAAAGAATATCAGTTCATATTTTTTATAAACCCAGTTTCCAGTAAGTGTTTACTTAATAAAAAACATACGGGAAATTACTCTGTTACATCACAGGAAGCTTTTAATACAAAAGAAAATTTCACTAACTATTGTACATAGTACATGTGTATTACATTTTACTTTATAATTAAAAAATTAAACATGTACATAAGATAACTCATGTGCTAATAAGCATTTGTAACTGTGTTCATGTAGATACTAGTAGCAATTGTGATCAGGGGGGATTCCAAAAAACAATATACAAAATAATGTAATTACATATACATGTATCTTGTGAGCACTTTCTGCAAAACAATGTAATGTGACTTTACTCATTCAATTATTTTATTATTATTTTTCCAAATTTAATCCTTTAGGCTTGTTCTTATTACCTTAACAGCATGCATCATCATTTGACCTTCAAATATTTCTATATATATGTATTATGACAAAAGTGGAGGATTAGCTGGTCTCAAATTTGTCTTTTCTTTTGCTTGTTTTTTAGTCATTTTTTGCATTGTTATGAAAAAAAGTTTACTAAATCTTACAGAAGAAAAATTTTTTTTTTAAAGTTTTTAATTTTAATCCAAGAAAATTTGATATGACGATGATAAAGAGTGATTTTTCCTTCAATATCTCCAGGTACAAGGGAGATGGATAACCTAAATTAAAATTAAAATTCATGAAATTATCTCCCTTTACAAGTACTTATTTTTTTAGCCCTGTAATACTGTATTCCTGCTTATGGTTCATGGAAGTCAGGTCAATGCTGTCAATCAATTCTTATAAGTGCAATATAAAGGTTTTTTGAGGCTTTAACAAAACAGATCAAAGGTTTTACGAATTTAGAAGCGTAAATTTGATTTCATATTAACTGTATCTTTAAAATGATTTAAAATTGTATTGAAGAAAAACAAAATAATTGTATTTGTTTTGTTTGCAGAGGCCTAAGTGGCGGAATGTTTAAGGTTAGTTATCTACTATTGATCACTTGGTCTGCTAGCTATAATGAGTTTGTCGGTCTCACTGTGGGAAGGGTGTACTCTACTCCAATTTTAATTGACAGATCAGGGGTTTTCTCCAGTTACAATCAGAATAAGACACCAGGATATAAGTAAAAAATTGATAAATGAGGAATTACACACCATTTAAACAAACAAAACTAAATGGGATTGCATCAGTTATTTTTAAAAGTTTGCATCTAATACCGATAACTAAAATTTATTATGGGTATTTAATTTAATTTATTTTTCCAAGTTCTTTTTTTTTCTTACCAAAGATTGAAATCTCTTTTCTTACATGTGCTAGTTAAATAATTTCAAGACAAAAGATAAATACAGTAATATAATGACCTACTTACCTGTAGATACATGTACATGAATGTACGAGTTTTACATAAAATTTACTACATTAATACATGTACATATGAATTTGCAAATTAATATATTTTTTATTCCATGTTAAAACCTTCTGTTTTGCATTTTTCATTTTTGGACTGATCCGGCATTCAGGAGGGTTGGAACGGGGAAGGATCTTTCTGTTTTACATTGCTGATTCTTGTACAGATCTGGTGGTTAAGGTTGGAAGGGGGAATGGGCTTTCTGTTTTACATTGCTGATTCTTGTACTGATCTGGTGGTTAGGGTTGGAAGGGGATTTTAAAAGTTACCTGCATACGTTGATAGTGCTGGATTTCAACATTCCCTGTCTACAGAAAAATAATCTTATATCTTATAATCTTAAAGGGAAACTTCGCGAAAAAATGAAAATTTGATATGTTATTCTTCAACTAAAAAGAAACACATTTGCCTCTTGATGTTTTATTATATTTTCAGTGGTTAAGTTTCTGCATGGAATTTATCGTGTAAAAAATGCACTTATGGAGGTCCGCCATCTTGTCACCATCTCGTCACTAGATGGCGATACTAGACATCCAAGTACCTTAAAAGTCGTCGAATGATAATAACGCGAAACGGTCAATAACAGAAGGTTGTACTATAAGACAAGGTTGTGGAAAGATTACGTTTCGTATTCCTGATCTATATATAAGCAAAAAAAAACCCCACTTGTTTAACAAGTATTTAACCAATTTAAAGCTTCTACTTAAGATTATTTCCACAGCAGCAACAACGGTAAACGGAAAGAAAGTAACAGGAAAAAAGTCACAGTTTTGATTGGAAAAAAAATTCCATAAATATTATTTAAATTGAAAATTATTCGTATTATTATTTTCAACTTAATCAGATTAAGCAACTTATTGAACGAAACTTTTGCGAAGTTGACTATTTAAGAAATAGCTGTCATTAAATGAAATATTTTTTAAATACTCTGGTTTTCGCGCATCAAAAGTTCACTTTTTAGTGAATTTATAATTATTATTATTGTTATTATTATAATTATTATTATTGTTATTATTATAATTATTATTATTGTTATTATTATAATTATTATTATTGTTATTATTATAATTATTATTACTGGTAACATTTATTGTGCGTGTGCGTAACACAGTTTCCAAAATTTTACATGTTGTGTATATTTGAGTTAACATGTAAATTTTACGTTTCCTCTGACATCTAAAGGTATTCGAAATCTTATATACATCCTGTGTTCTGACACTTCGGTGTATTCAAATCATACCTGTCTTGGCAGGAGGGGGTGTGCCTTTCTAATTTCGAATTACATGATTAACCTTTAATCTGGTTAGCTTTTGAATATTCATACTTCAAAGTCGGTGTCAAATGATCTAGTAATTGCAATAAACATCCTGTTTGTTTACCTGCTAATTCTGTTAATTACCCTTCATAAATGAGTAATGATTTACCTGTAACATTTTCACGTCCAGGTACAACTGCCGTTTCAAGACGTGCAAAATTATCCACGGAATTTTATTTTATATATAAAAATAATCATATAAATATATCTTTTATTACAATTATTATTTAGGTAAATTATATCTGAGTTAAAATAAAGACAGGTTAAAATTTGTGTCTAAAAATACTTCTTTTAAAACAAAGATCATTAAAACATTAAAACGTATTTGGTAATCTTATGTTGTCAGCCGGTCATTAGTCATCGCCACAGTTTATATATTCTTCAAAGAGCTAATGCAGAAAAACGTATTTTTAAACTGGATTATTTATCATATTTACTGGATAATTACATTTATCACGTCACAAACGCAGTCACGTGATAAAATACTGTCAATATGGCGGCTCCCATACACAAAATTTTACCACCTTTAATCCACTCTAGAAGCGTAACGGTAAAGAATACAATAAAACATCAAAAGGCAATTATATTTCTTTTTATTTGAAGAGTAACATATCAAATTTTCATTTTTTCGCAAAGTTTCCCTTTAATAATATAACTTATGTACAACTTCAAAGTTTATTTTAAGAAATTTCTGAGCATTATCCCCATCAAAGAAACAATGCTATAAAAAAACACACCAGTACTATGTAATACCTGAAATAAACACACCAGTACTATGTAATACCTGAAATAAACACACTAGTACTATGTAATACCTGAAATAAACACACTAGTACTATGTAATACCTGAAATAAACACACTAGTACTATGTAATACCTGAAATATAAGTCATTTACTGTAAGCTTCAGGGTATGTACGGTATTTTATCACTCAATGATAACACTGATTATATCCTATAATATTTGAATATTAAAAAGGTCATGATTTATTGATGTGTATCAATGCTTAAATTACCTTAAACATGTATTATCATAATTTTATAAAATCGTTATTTCTCAATATTACTGTAGAAATGACAAAACCTTGTATTAAATAAAATAAAATTTATTTGCAGTATTTTTTTAACCACTGATTGTTATTATTTTTCAGTTCATGAAGAAATATACTTTATAGTATTGTACACACAGTGTAACAGATTAAAAATGTATACAACATTATTTGTGTTATTTCAAATAAAACAACAACATAACTTCTATCAAACCTTATAATTATTAAATATTTCCTCAATTGAAACATAAATTTTAAAATATTTCTAAGAAGGAAAGAACATTGTATAATTAATCTTTTTCCGTTAAGTGCACCTGTTTTTCACAAGCTGAACTAAAATTGTGATCAATTTTTCAACCAATTATAAAATGTAATACACGTACACCTAAAACTCAATTATTATGATGTAAAATGACCAATAGCTGCCACTGACTACATAAACATGTCACCTACGGTTGTTGTTTGTACATGCACATGTTTGTATATACATGTGTACATGTAACGCTTTACTACTGCTCAGGTAAATTTTTTTTGGAGAGAGTGGGATAAGGGTTAACTAGTCCATGAATCCCCTGCCATTCAATGCTGTTTCAAGACTTTGCTAGTACATTGATCTTCGAATTTTTTAATGCTTTTCTTGACCATGCTCTCATCAAAGTAACAAAAACGTGTTGGACGGCAGAGG
Organism: Limnoperna fortunei; assembly: GCA_944474755.1. NCBI lineage: Eukaryota > Metazoa > Mollusca > Bivalvia > Mytilida > Modiolidae > Limnoperna > Limnoperna fortunei. The sequence goes on along the minus strand of OX104116.1, from coordinate 30,242,186 downwards.
ATTCTCAGACTACCTACCCTGGTCAGTTTGAAAAGTTGTACTGTAAAGGCAATTACTTTTCAATTTAAATAAATTTAACTCACTTATATTTCCGATATTACATGTAACTACAGAAATAGAGGTCAGTGGACACAATCCTGCACAGACAAATGTATTCAGTTTTTTATTAATTCAATATTATATATTGCTTCTAAAACTTTAACATTTAATTACAAACAACTCAAAACAATTTACAAGAATTCGAATGATTAAGAAGACAATAACGGTCCTACTTAAATACGCCTGCATACGCGTGCCGTATAGAAGTACGCCTGCAGTAAAAAAGTGTACGCCTGCCACTATTTGTGACTTATATTTCACCAAGAAATAACTTTAAATAGTAAAACAAATCAGTTTGAACCTAAAAAAAAGTGTTTTATTTATTTATTAGCCTTTTTCAGCGAACACCTAATGTTAAGTCATGTCTGCATGGACGCGCGTATATACCGCGTATATACACTGAACAAAATATCTTATATCAAATTTATAAGTTTATACATTTTGACGATTTATTTATTAATTCATTTATTGTATAAAATAATTTACTTTTATTGGAAAAAAAGTTATAAAGTCTTCCGACTGATGGTTTACAAGAGTTACGAATTCTTATATATGCATAAAATCACGTGCATGAAATACGATAGAAAATGTATTAAATGCGCAAGTACATCAATAATATGAAATTTTACTTTTGTAACAATAAATCTACAGAATATATATAATTAAACTTACCCCAATGCTAAATCCAAGTTGACTGATTTACATTAATGTTTAAGAAACATAATCCAATCATCAAGTCATGCTTGATTTTTACTCACCATAATTAACAATTTTTAAATTACCGCTAACCAATTAATCCAATTAAAAATGACAGGTTATGATTTGTGTTCACAAGTGAGATGATTTCAACTTCAGAGGAACTTGATGTAATTAGAATAATTAGGACCTCTACAAAAAAGATACGATTTTATACAAAATTCAGTTCAATTCTTACATTCATTCTCTAAAAAATGTCCACTTTATTTATGATATTTCTTTGTATATGTTAGTAGTTTACATTGACTCAGTTAAACCTACAATAAAGTTATTCTAACTCTTATTACTGTCTTATTTATGGTTCAATTGATACATTTATAAAAAAGCAGAATCACGTCCTCGCTGTTGGGTTTGAAAACATATTCATGGAAATTGTCGTCTTCTACTTTAAGGTCTATCATATATGTTGGTTTTTAACCAAACCTATTTTCCGAATACACCACGCCTGCGCAAGTTATACCCATGTTGTCAACAATTCAACGTTACAATGAATGGCCTGTTATTCCTCAAAACCTTTATTGAAAACTACAAAAAATACATATAATTCATTCTAAAACTATTTTTACATCATAATACACCATAAAAAATTAATATAATGCATAAATATGATGGCAGGCGTATACTTTATTACTGCAGCCGTACTTCTATTACGGCAGGCGTATGCAGGCGTATTTAAGTACTACCCGACAATAATGCATACTAGTATATATCAACAATCATATCCGAGCTATTACTGATAAATAGTGTGTGTCAACAAGGGACACGCATGTTTCTTAGATAAATGAATAAACTGCAATTCCAACTGATATCAGCCACACAAAATTTCCCTTTGTTTGTTTTCAACATATCTTATCCACATTTTTTAGAAAATAGGCAACAAATGACTGTAATTTTGTCTGTTTACATTTTTTAAAATAAATAGATGTTGGCTATTTAAACTAGTAATGTTAGGGATTGGGATATTATGAGATAAAGAGTTTTCAATCTTTCTTCATAAGAAAATATTTAAAACGTCAATACAGTTTAAATAATTACATCCGACATTATCAGGCATTATACCCGGTAAATGTCGCAGAAACGTTTGGTCAACTCCGGTTGTTGATGGTGTACAAGAGCATCCAACTTCCCGAACATCCTCGCTTTTTCTTTTCATGTCAACTTAATAAACATTTATGACAAAAAAAATATTTACCTCTTTTCCCCTCTCTACTTCATTTCTTGTTAGATATGAAATAAACTGTGACATTGTTTTACAATTTTAAAACATCCTAATCGTCATCTTCACACCCACAAATAAGGGCGATAAATGCGGATGTAAATAACAATAGAGTTTTTTCCCTTCATTGGCTTTACCGTAAGATATACCGTAATCACCCTAATAAATATGGTTTATAATCGTTTCGTACCATATCCGTTTCGTACCATACAAATACAATTTCGTACTACGTTCGTTTGGTACCATATCTAAATGTTTAGGTTGAATGTTGTGTACTTGCGACTGACAATTCCTAAGATAAAAATTTTACCCATGTAGAATGTCTTAATGTCAATTCATGTACCATAAAGTAACAGAGTTTAACACTGCCATTTCGTACCATATGGAATTTTTGCTATATATGGTCCGTTGGGTCAGATCGAGACATGTATAATTATATGTCTCTGGTTGGGTTATTTCGAGATTATTTTGGAGGATGCATGTGTGGATGTGGGTATTATATGTAAATGTGATGTAACAAATTTGTAACCATTTTATAAAATGAAGGCATAATTATATTTGTAACTGATTTGTGACCTTTTTCAAAATGTAACTAATTTGTACCTTTTTTCCGTAATGAGCAGTTATGTAACTATTATATAATTTGTTTGTGTAACTGTTTTGTAACCAGTTACAAAGCAAGCCTCCTTAAAAATTGTCTGGACTGATCTCTTGCCATACATGATTATTTTCTATTTGTATATTTGGATCCAATTTCGTTTTTATAGAATGATAGACATACACGTTATTTTTACCTTATCAAAGCTACTATGATAACGATGAAAAAATACAATATAGTGTTTCGGAGTTGGTACATTATTTCAAAATATTTTAATAAAATAATTGTATGGATGTATTCTTGATTGAGTGAATCTTGGCTTGGATCTATTCCATCTATGTTGAAAGAAAATTAAAAAAATAATTGTTTTAACTATCAAACCGTATTTTCCTTTTACATTTACATTCAAATTAACATGAAAGATCAAGCTAGTTTTGGACCCCCTTCATCCTCCCAAGTCAGGGGTTCTGTATCTTTAAAAAAAATAAATATCCAATAAAACTCATAAAAACCTTGGTACGATATTGTCAGACATCAATAAATATGTAATGTCATATTGGCTACAAAAACTAACACAACGTTCCGATGCGTATTTTTGCAAGATTGAAGTATTTTATGAAGTATTTTATTCCTTAATGCTTTTACAAATTTTATCAAGTTGTTAAAGGCCTTAATAATCTTAACTAATGCTGGGACTAGTTGATTTATATATTCCTGATTGATGTCATTTTTATATGTATATGGTTTCATATGGCAACAGAAAGGTAACATAAAACGTACGCTTGCATTCGATCGTCCGGCGGATCATAATGAGTTTGAATCTTATACGTGCAGAGTGTGTGACAAGGTGCCAACAAGTTTACAGCCAACGTTCCCTTGGCGGAGTGTGTGACAAGGTGCCAACAAGGTTACAGCTAACGTTCCCTTGGCGGAGTGTGACAGGTGCCAACAAGGTTACAGCCAACGTTCCCTTGGCGAAGTGTGTGACAAGGTGCCAACAAGGTTACAACCAACGTTCCCTTGGCGGAGTGTGCGACAAGGTGCCAACAAGGTTACAGCCAACGTTCCCCTGGCGGAGTGTGTGACAAGTGTCAACAAGGTTACAGCCAACGTTCTCATGGCGGAGTGTGTGACAAGGTGCCAACAATGTTACAGCCAACGTTCCTTTGCAAGATGAATTTTCACTAACACGCGGTATAATTATGCCAATTAATTTTTCTGTAACTTAGTCACTCATTATAGCAGATTATGCATATAAATGTTGTAATTTCAACTCTCAAAAAACATACAGATTTTATTTTAAGCATCGAACACGTGTAAGTTTATAACTACGTTTGATGCGTCATGTACAGACAAACGTCACAACGGTGTTACACTGGTCCAAGTTGAATGTGTATGCATATACATTTTTATTGTGCGACCAGAGCTTTAATTACAACAGTTTTTCAGAATAGGTATGAGGCAATTATACGGATGTGTGTATATTTAGTTTCGCTTTGAATTTCTTTATTACTTATTTGCACATCATCTGATTGCATTTCAATAAACAAATGTACTCAAGAGAAAAATATACTCTTAGAAGGTAAGTTAACATAAATGTTAATTATAAATGTCTTATGAGTTAATATAACAAAAAATGTCCTTGTAATGTCTACTCTTAAAATCATCTACACACATATTTCGTCTTCCCACCTCAGGATCGGATTCGAATGTGTCATATACGACATATATAAATAACAGACAATTTTTCTAATTATCAAATTCAGATTAAGATAGTGCTGCTCTGATATGATAATTAAACCCGTCTATTTTTAGTTGCCACATTTCAAACCTTCCAGATAGCCTAGGTCTTTTTGTTGTTTTTTTGTTTTTTTTGTTTTTTTTTTTGGGGGGGGGGGGAGGGTGCGCGGAGTCGTTCCGAAGCACTTGCTACAACATATTTTTGAATCAAAACAATTTTCCTAGTGTTTCCAAAAAGATCTCATCTCTCGTGCTACCTTGGATCTTGGCGAAAAATAGCTCTTAAAAATTAACGTTCCTCCTATTAGATACTCTCTGTGCCTCAAAGAATTTACATTGTAAAACACACAATACGCAGTATTAAAGTTAAAATCTACAACACAAAACTAACAACCATAATAAACAATTTTTTTTACATGTTATGTAAAATGTAAAATGCCGTTTTTATTATTTATGTTTTGTTTTAAAAATAGAAGAGAGCCAAAATATCAATCGGTTATAAATAACTCGCCGCCAACGCAAAATTAGGCCAATAACAAAAAATAATAATAAAATACAAAAAATCTTCTAAATCGTAATTCACACCGCAAGAGTAAGAAAACATTTATTTAGTTCCACACGATAGCTGTGCCATAAAAAGAATTCATCAACGAAAAGCGGACACAAACCCACCCGCCCTTCGAAAGACCTGTCAAAATGGCGTTCAATTATATGTTAATGATGTGAATTTCAACCACCAAAAATTCGAATAAAAAATTATACAATCTTGTTTTATGGTATTTTTAAGATACGTAGCAGTTTATTTGACATGCTTAATAGATTTTGTATACAACCAAAAACTTCTTAATATAATAATTTGTATTTTACCGACAATGGTATCAACAAAGAGGGAAGGCTTGTGCTTTGGGTACCCTTCTAAAATCTAATTTTTAAGAATAAGTATTGGTTGTTTTGTATAACCAAAGACACGAACAGTATATTAAAGATTGGAATTAAATGTTTTGAGCTTAGCACCATGATTGGTGTTTTATTTATTTAAGAAAAACATGTTTTTGTTCAAATTGGGCGACTCTGTAGATGGGTGGCACGTTATATTAGTACTAAATTCGAAGAATCTAATGAGTTTTAAATCGAAATGAAATTTGTACGGAACTCGAGAAACATACAGAAATCTAAAATTACACGATTTCTTGCATGTTAGTGTGTGTTTGTGGATACAGAATGCAATTTATTTACAATGGGAAACACATTCACCATTTTATTGACAATGTAGACCATATACGCGCACTTGCAATCCAAAGGGTGTCTTCTCCGAGGTCCGCGTCCAAATTATAAATAAATTGAAATCGCTACTTTCTTTTTCGCTATTTTAGTGTTAGCTCTCAACGATAGAACTTGCTGAAAATGTCAGAAGAGGTAGCTACCCCTGCACCAGAACCCGAAACAAAGGCCGAAGAAGTAAAAGAGGAGACAAAACCTAAAAGAACACCAAAGAAGAAAGCTGCACCAGCACCAAAGCCGGAGGCTGCAAGTGCAAGCAGCAAGAAGAAAAAGGCGAAGCATGCACCAGTAAACCACCCGCACTACAGGGACATGATTAAGGAGGCTCTGACAAATCTCAAGGAACGAGGAGGTAGTTCAAGACAAGCTATTCTTAAGTATATTATGGCAAATTACAAGGTTATTGTAGATGAGAAGGCTGCAAACAACCACCTTAAAATGGCACTTAGAGCTGGAGTGAAAAACGGATCATTGACTCAAAGCAAAGGACAAGGTGCTTCTGGATCATTCAAATTAGGAGAGGGAAGTTCATCAAAATCAAAGAGCAAACCAAAGAAGACAGAGGAGAAAGTTTCAACACCAAAGAAGAAAGAAAAGAAAACTAAGTCACCCAAGAAATCTAAAAAGGCAACACCTGCAAAGAAAGCCAGTACTAAAGCTGCAAAGAAAACTAAAAAGACAACACCAAAAAAGAAACCTGCAAAGAAGGGAAAGGCCAAAGCAGCAAAGGCAGAAAAACCAAAGGAAGAAGGTGAAACAAAAGCCGAATGAACAATTTTGTGATCATTAAAAACTGAAAAATCTCATGGCAGTTGGCCCAGAGGAGACTGAATGTGTTCATGATTTCCATTCAAAATGGGATTATATCTGACATTAGGACAGTTTATCAGTATTCATATCTGTGGTAACTACATATTGTAATCAATAAAATTGATACATACCATTGATGTAAGTTATTTAGCTAGAAATATTAAATTTTCAAGCTCGGAATTTTCTGAATATTTTTTTAATATTTGATTTTTAAACAAATTGGCTTTTCTATGTGGACAACACTTATGTATCCAGTTATTTTATTTTGGACAAACCTGGGATAAAATCGTTTGTACACGTTGTGCAGATTTTAGTCAGCCTGATTAGTTTCAGCAATTCATTGGCATTATCAAGTTTTAATGCTGAGGCTTGTCAACCTTCTGCATTTAATTGCACGAATTCATTTCAATTCTAGAAGGGTCCTCAGTGGCAGAGTGGTTACGGTAGTTCATCTACTAGTGGTCAGATGGTCTGTCAACACAGAGATTGCTATTGAGTCTCACTGTGGGCATGGTGCACTCGATTCTAACCTTAAAGTTAATTGTCAAGGATTGCCAGTTTATATACCAAAGGTCTGGGTTTTCTCTGGGTACTGCTTCCTCCCCCCTGTAATAACTTGATGCCATGACATAGCTGAAAAATTGCTGAAAGTGGCATTAAAAACCATTAAAAAAAAAAAAATTGATTCTGGAAAATAATGTCTGCTTCTTTTCAATTTGCCTATAGTCAACAATCTGGTGCTGTGTATGTTCAGAGAAGTTTGGGTTATGTAATGGACTTGTATCGTGATTCTGATGGTGAATTGTTGCTTGAATTTGCTACAACTGTGATGTTGAAGTAACATGATCCAAACATGTCACAGAAAAATAATTGCTCTATTTAAAATGTACATGAGAAATTATTTGCAACGTACCTACTATGAGACAATAACACGAATTTAGGACAGATACATCTCAATATAAAATTTTTGACTTGACAAAGTGTTCTTATAACCACTTTCTGTGCACGAGGACAATTGAAAATGGTGTTAATTGTTCCCACTGAACATCCCCTAAGAATTACAGTAGAAAGATGTCAAGCTGGCAAGGACAAAATTGAGAATGTTTAATCCAATACCGTACAAATGCATAACAAGCCAAAAAAAAACAACAGAAAAGGACGGACAAACTTTTATTCCTTCCCACCCCCTGCAGTCTGTAATGTATGAAGACTTGAACAAACAATTAAAAATCTTCATAGCTTTTTATTAATCACTTGGCACATTTAATATTTTTACTAATTATGTATAAAAGTATAAAAATTGGATTGGAATGCAACAACTTCTCAAATAAATATTATACATCTGGCTCTGTGATGTCATGTCCACCAAATAACAGTCTGGATTGAATGAGGTGAGAAGGAAAGGTTGATATATCCTAAATCTGGATCATGTAATGACACAATACCTCCTTCATCAGACCTATAAAAAATATCCAATAACATCAGAAGGGAGATAAATCAAAGTGTACAAAATTTTAATTGTGTCCAATATCACATAACAAGGGAGCTAACTCTAAAGATACTGCATCCAAATGTAAATTTCCAGTATGCCATTTATGCATTATCTATATTCATCATTCCTCTTAAATCATAATAGTACTAATATATACAATACTTTTTTATTACAGAATTTCATCATACAATTGTCTACATATTTAAACACGTGTAAATGAATTTATAGTAATTTCTAATAAATTTTTATAAGACAGATACAACCAAAGTTGTATTGTCTTCACCTTATATATTTGATACAGACATTCACGATTGATTTATGTGCATAAAGACATACCTGTTTAAAATGACCACTGCTACAGAGTTATCTCCCTGTATAAATGATGACATAAACAAATCTTTCACATCACTACCCTGTGTTTCAATCCTCATGGATCCAGGAAGTATAAATTTACTGCAACAATAACATCTCATTAAATGTTTTGCTACAAGTTTGTTTGAATGGATTAAAGATCATTTTATGCTAGTGACCTCCCAGCATTTAATGGCAGAAGGTCCTGGCCTTTTACCAGATAATCATACTTCTTCCTAAATAAAACCTGGACACATTGATTAAGTTGAAGTGGCATAAAACCCTATCCAACCAAACCAACCTTGACAAGGATTGCCATTTTTACTGTCAAAGGACCAGGGTTTTTAACACGTACTCTTCTGGCTCCCCCACCTTATACATTTGAAAAATTGCTTTTGGTGTGAATAACATTCAAATAAAAAAGCAATTAATTATTTGGTAATAATTGAGTGTTTAACTAAAACTATTTTCAATTTTATTTTTGTATACTAAATATGTTCATATTCTTTTCATTGTATGATTTAAAAAAATGCAACTTACCTAAAATGGCCCATGGCATAAAACATTGGTTGTTTATAAAATTCATTTTTTTGAGCATTAACAATAATTGGGCTGTCTACAAAATTTTTCACCCAATTTGGACCTCCCTGCATATCTAACGCTATGTTCCAATCTGTCCATCCTGCTACCCAATTATTTACATCCTGCGAAAAAAAAATTAAGAGACAACAGATATAATAATTTTTATTAATTACTATAATATTCACTTGGATAACAGAAAAAAAACTGTCCATATGATATATTTTGACAATCTAGTATGCAGTACAATATTGGTCTGATTATGACAAAATATTCAGGTTAATACATCCAGTATTAATTTGGTCAAATAATGAAGAAACCTGTTTTGTCTTAGATAATTAATTTAGATTACAATACAGCAAGACTTGGACCAAAAACTAGGCCAATACAGCAAGCCTTGGACCAATAACTAGGCCAATACAGCAAGCCTTGGACCAATAATTAAGCAAATACAGAAATCATCATGTAATCATACCGTAATATTACATTAGATCTGACCTGACCACAGTATTACCTGGACAGACCACTTACATATGATGTTACATGTACTGCATTATCACTGAAGATCAACGTCAATTGTAGACAATTGTTTAATACATGTTTAATAAATGATTTATCTGTGTTCTTTATCACTGATCACATGACATAAGTTTGTACATCTGAATCAGATTATGATTTTGTAACAGTGTGAAATATAAAGCTGTGACGTATATATGCAAGCAACCAAACTTTTATCAAATATAGATGTAATTACAAATCCTTTATCAAGACTGAAGGGTTCGTACCAGTTATTTCTAAAGGACAAGAAGGTAAGGATACAAAAGGAAATCAAATAAATTACATTGAACATCAAAACGTAAATAGAAACAGAGTATAGAGTTCCAGAGTTCTAAAATTCTATAGTATAACAAAAGAAACAAAATCCAGACAAGACATTATGTACAATACCTTAATATTTATAAGTGGGAAAATTCTTCAACTAATTTTGACTAGAGAAAGTTTAAGTAATTTTGTGTGTCTTTCTACTTGTGTTTTTCTATATTTATGTATATATATGTTTTTCTTAAACTTAGGGATAATGGAGGACAATTTATTATTCAAGAAAGATCAAAGGTTTACACTGAAATTAATTCAGTCATATTCCATCAAATCTGAGCTCATAACCTCTGTTGTGAGTGATATCAAAGGTCAAATCTGGTGTAGCACCAAATATCACTTACTGAAAATAAACAATGAAAAAATTGAAAAAATTATAGAAATTGAGGATATAGATGTACTTGGAGTCATGAATACAACAGAGGTACTTTTAAGTCTGAGAAATGATAATGCTATTAAAATACTAAATCTAGATGGAAAAGTCAGAACATTTTACACTCTACCAAAGAGTCATAGAAATATATCTGCTTTACATGTGTGTAATGACGGTAGAATAATCATACTCTTTATTGACCCAGACTTGTCAGAACGGATGCGTGTTATGGGAAGAGCAATATATCACATTATCATTTTTTCAAATGGCGGGAAATGTGAGAAGATTCTAAAATGTGATGAAAAGTACATTTGGAACCCTAACACCAATCAAATACGGATTTCTGAAAATGTGAATGGTAATGTTTTAATATGCTACAATGTATATCACAATTCACTTTTTGGAGAAGTAGTTGACCTAGATTTGGAGGGTCACGTACGGTGGACTTACAAAGGATATCCTGATCTATGTAAAAAGACAGGTAAACTGTTTGCTCCATGTGACATTGCCACAACATCTCAAGGTCATGTAATTATAAGCGACTTTTACACACATTCCATCCAAATTGTAGATGCAGATGGACAATTTATAATTTATAAACAACTAAAAGAATTACAAAGTCCAGTTAGTATGTGCATTAACAATGAAGGACAACTTCTAGTGGGGTCAAATGGTAAATTATGCATTTTCCAGTTTATTCTAGAAGATGTTTGATTCTACAATAAATGGCCGATTTCTGATACAGATGAGCTCATGCGCACTAATGTACTTGTTGTTTCATCCAAATAAATGTGATAGGCAAGAACGTTGTAATAGCTACATAACAATGTTCTCGTTCAGAGTTCTTGTATTGGGCTTTCTGATTGGATGTTGGATATTAAACAATGGAGAGTCTAAAGGCTATCACGATGTAAAAGTTGTTCGTTTATAGAAGAAATAGATAATTATATACCTTTTAGGGAAAGCCAGTGTGATCTTCAACTCGTGATTATGTTTTTTTACTTGTTCCACTGTGCTACACTCGGGAAAAGTAATAAAATTTCAATCACATGTAGAAGATCACCAAGTCTTTCCCGAAAATGTAAGTAAGAACCTACACTATATTTCGATTTAAATATAGACAAAATAATTTCAAGAACTTAACAAGCAGTTATATGAATATAGGGTTTTATTTAGCAAACATTAAAATTGTATAGGTGTACATCAGTTTATACACAGAACAGAAATAGAACTATAGAAACTATATACAGAATTTTAAATTTAACAAAATTTATTTAATTTATAATTAAATAATATCTGCCAGAGTCCCCCAAGAGCCTGTTGTCTATTACCTGAACTACGTGGCAAAACAGAATTAAAAATTAACTTAAGTATCCTAATTTTGATTAAATGAACCCTGAATAAAATGGTAGAGATTTTTGTCAAAAAATCCATTTCAGCATAATTATTAAAAAAAAAGATCAGAAACCATGGCAACCATGGCATATGTATATATTAGCCAACTCCATACGAGTTCTAATATGAACTGGTTGTGCTAAAAAGATGACATAGAATGTAACAATATGATTTGTTTCTATTTATACCCAGTCCTCTTAGGAGGATGGGAATATTCAATTTATATTTTTATTGGACCATCCAAGGATCATCTATACCAAGTTTGGTTGAAACAGCCAAGCAGTATATTTCAGTAGATTTTTAATTAATATTTTGGAGAAAAATTAGCAATATTTGCCTTAAAACTTTATATGGTAATAATAACTGGAAGTTCATGATTCTTACTCATTTTCTGTAATGTGAGAAGTCATGTATCTATTCGTATCTACATAATTATTCACAAGTACATACAATTTCCTGTATACCATTGATATGTATATTAAACTAGAGGCTCCCAGGAGCCTGTATCGCTCACCTGAACCTGAAACCAAACAACCTTTTTTATGCAGCTTTTCTTTGCTATAAGGGATTGCCCAACACTTCTGCAAAAATCATTAATTTTGACCTTTTAAGGGAAATAACTCCTATAAAGAGGATCTTTTGATGGTTGGAGAGAGAAGGGAGGTTCACTTCAAATTTGCTGTACCTGTTATACTTCTTTAACTATCAGTCGAAAACTCTCTCGACACCCCCCCCCCCCCCCTTTTTTCATTTTTTCTATTTTAATCCAACGTAGCTATGTAGGTAGTCAGGTGTCATGATCTGCACAATTTTGGTAGAGGACGTCCTAAAGATGATGTGTGCAATGTTTCAAAGCAGTCCTTTCATTGGTTTAAGAGGAGAAGATTTTTAAAATCAAGTAAAATTGATTAAAAAAATGTTCAAGGAAAATAATTCCTAAACGGTTCATCAGACAATATTGACCCTGAAGTCATTTTTGTAGCCCTCATAGAGCAGAACAATTAAGCAATGCTAACTTTTTCTCTAGTTCTAATAATTTTCAAGATTTTGAGGCAAAAATGTCAAAAATAATCAATTTCGACAATTAAAGGGCAATAACTTCTATAAGGAGTCATCATACAACTTCAACCCAATGGAGTGTTTAGTAGAGCTTTTGATGCAGATGAAGGCATGTCTCATCGGTTTTCCTGTATCTGTTACACTTTTTTAAATATGAGCCAAAAACTGTATTTTGTCGCCCCCCCCCCCTCCTAATTTTAGCCATGGTGGCCATGTTGGTTAATCTGCAGCCATGGATGGTGCAAACTTGGTTGAGGACATTTGAAGGATGATGTGTACACAGTTTCAAAGCAGTACTTTCAGTTGTTTCAAAGGAGAAGATTTTAAAAAATCAATTAAAATCGATTAAAAAAAACAGTTCAAGGGGAATAACTCTTTAACGGTTAATCAGACAATCTTGCCCTTAAAGCCATTTTTGTAGCCCTCATATAGCAGAACAATTAAGGAATGCTAACTTTTTCTCTAGTTCTTATAATTTTCAAGATTTTGAGGCAAAAATGGAAAAAATCATCAATTTTGACAATTAAAGGGCAAAAACTCCTACAAGGAGTCATCATACAACTTTGACCCAATGTTTTGTAGTGCTTTAGATGCTGAAGCAGGAAGGTCTGTTCGGTTTTCCTGTATCTGTTATACTTTTTGAACTATAAGCAAAAAACTGTATTTTGACCCCTCTGTTCTATTTTTAGCCATGGCAGCCATGTTGGTTGGTCTGAGGCCATGATTTGGGCAAACTTGGTAGAGGGCATTTTACTGATGATGTATTCAAAGTTTCAAAGCAATCCCTTCAGTGGTTTTAGAGGAGAAGATTTTTGAAGAAAAGTTAACGTCGACGACGGACGACGACGACGACGGACGACGACGGATGCCAAGTGATGGCAATAGCTCACATGACCCTTTGGGTCAGGTGAGCTAAAAAGGTAATCAAATAAATCTTTAAAATACACATTATAGCAAGAGCTTGGCTTAAATGTGTTGTTTGTTTATCAAACATGCATCGGACTAATAAAATGTGTCAGTGTACCTGTAAGTTCCAGGTAATTCAGATTTGTAGGTTAATTAAAAGTGTCAAGTGTACATGTAAGTCCCAGGTAATTCAGATTTGTAGGTTAATTTGTTAATTGCAATAAATCCAGGCTATTGAGCATGTACATGTTCCTTAAACTGTTTCATAAAATAAAATAGTTCCTTTAAAAGGTTTTATAACACAAACCATGAAAGACGAGATATGAGTGGTATCATCTCAAGTTGGGCCATGTTTATGATGCAAAAATGTGTATTGTTTGAATCCATTTCAACCAACATTTGTAATTAAAGAACCTTAGTGAGCAAGCTCACAATACGCCATGTGTCCCCATTACATCAAGGTGGTATTTGGTATTTAAATAAGTATATTGAAGTTTCATGAAACCCATGAAGAAATGAAAGTGCTAACCAGGCAACAACATTGAATATACATGTACATGAAAGTTGATTAAGTCCCCCTCCAAAACATATGGTCCCCCTTTACAAAATTCAGTCAAAATCAATCCGTTCCAAGCACCTACTATAAGTAACAATTTCCCAAAGTTTCATTAAAATCCATTAAAAAATGAGAGTGCTATCCAGGCGACAACAGCATGACACACAGACAGGCGGATGGGTCAACACCATTAAACCCCGGCAACTTCGTTGCGGGGGGGTATAATTTAATCTGTGAAGCACTTACAGAAAGGTGTCTAAAGATTCAATTATAATGGCTTATAATACTTTCTTATTGCTTAATCAATCTGTAAGGTTAGAAGATTTCTGCCATTAAACTTTAAGTGGATTCAGAACAAGGTGCATGACAGCTAATCTGGCAGGATCTTGGCATATCATAGATATTTCTTTCTTCCATAAATGGCCGATTTCTGGTACAGATGATCTCACGCGCAAACATCTGTACTTGCTGTGCCATCCAATCAAAACGCCAGAAACAAGAACGTTGTTATGGAAGCAAAACAACGTTCTTCTTCAGAGACAATGGAGTCTAAAACAATGGAGAGTCTATATGTTATAGCGATGTGAAAGTTGTTGGTTTACAGAAGAAATAGGTACTTTCATACGTTTTTGGGAAAGTCCGTGTGAACTTTCACTCGTGATAGAAATTTTTATGTCTTTTGGCTAGTTCCGCTGCGCTCCACTTGCGAAAAGACATAAAATTTCTTTCACTCCTGAAAGATCAACCGGTCTTTCCCCAAAACGTATGAAAGAACCTATTAATGTTCTATGCAAATTGTACAAAGCTAAAATCTAAAATGGTTTTGCCAAAAATAAAGCAGAAGATGTCAAAAAAATGTTTTCTAAATTAGTAACATTTTGGTCCTCTTGGTGTAAAAGGCAGGACAAAAAACAATAAATTTAGAAAGTGATCATACGATGATTATTTACACCATTTTGAATTGGCCAAATGGTTTCAGAGAAGAAGACTTTTAGCTCCCTGATTTTTGGGAGCTTTGATTGGTAAAATATTATATCATAATGTTGAACAAAAGTTTGTGAAAACTAGACAAAGTCGATCTAGCGATCACTAATACCCCAGCATTTGGTAACAATTTCTAACGTTTTTCGTGGACCGTGACCTTGAAATTTGATAGATTTCCACCAAAATCAATAGGCTTCTTACCAACAAAATACATAACAATATTTTACAGTTTCATTAAAATCGGATGCAAACTTTTTGAGTTATTGTCCGGAAACAATTTTTTTGTAAAAATTTCTAACGTTTTTCGTGGACTGTGACCTTGAAATTTGACGGATTTCCCCCAAAATCAATAGGCTTCTTACCAACCTGATATATAACAATATCCCAAAGTTTCATTCAAATCACATGCAAATTTTTTGAGTTATCGTCCGGAAACAACTTTTTTGTAAAAATTTCTAACATTTTTCGTGGACTGTGACCTTGAAATTTAACCCATTTCCCCCAAAATCAAAAGGCTTTTTACAAACCTGATATATAACAATATCCCAAAGTTTCATTTAAATTGAATGCAAACTTTTTGAGTTATTGTCCGGAACAACTTTTTTGTAAAAATTTCTTACGTTTTTCGTGGACTGTGACCTTGAAATTTGACGTATTTCCCCCAAAATCAATAGGCTTCTTACCAAACTGATATATGACAATATCCTAAAGTTTCATTCAAATCAGATGTTAACTTTTTGAGTTATTGTCCGGAAACAACTTTTTTGTTAAAATTTCCAACGTTTTTCGTGGACTGTGACCTTGAAATTTGAAGGATTTCCCCCAAAATCAATAGGCTTCTTACCAACCTGATATATAACAATATCCAAAAGTTTCATTCAAATCGGATGTAAACTTTTTGAATTATCATCCGGAAACCAAATGTGGACGGACGAACGGACGGACGGAAGGACACACGGACAGACGGACGGACATGAGGACCACTATATACCCCCGACTCTGTCGAGCGGGGGTATAAAAAATAAATGTGCAAAAACTTTCAAGGTCAAGGGCCACAACTCTAGGTCTACAGTATGAATATGACCACAGTTGTTAGTGGGAAACAGAGTAAAGAAATAAAAAGGACCAGACTAATAGACAATGGAAAGAATAACCAAATAATAAACATAAAAAAATTTCAATAAATGCCTTACCAATTTTATTTCTTGTTTTCGAATTTTTGTAATTTTAAAATAGGGCGAGCGAGCAAGCTAAGTATAGTATTAATATTATTTTTGATTTTCAAAAATCATAGGTGAACAGAAAAAATTGGAGGGAGCGATGACTAAAAGCAAAAGAATGCCTGTCACATCTTTATTTGCAAAAAGGAAAATCTTCAGACCTTATACAAAATGCACAACTGACTACAATGTGCATTATTTATTGATGAAGATTTTAAGATGAATCAATTTAAAAATGTCATAAAATAGGTTCTATCCCATTCATTGCATTTGCCTTAATATTTTGTAAGTGACACTTTCCCTTTTGAAAGAACAGAATTATAGATACATGGTGGTCCAATGTCTATGATTTTAGAGAAAAAGTTCACGTCTTATGCAAGCCATTAGAAAACAGAGATATGGGCAATGTAAATAAGACAACAATCAAGTCAGTTATAGGCTGACTCTAAATCAAATTACTTTATTATACGGTACTTAAAGTTTTCAACAAATAACATTCATAAAGTCATTTCGTTTTCATTTTTTTCAAGTTTAATTAGCTACATCATTTTTGATCCTGTCCGAGTCTTATAGTCTTTATTAATTGAATTGTTGTTGTCTCACGAACATTTATTTCAAATAATTGAGTCAAATGTTCCCATAACCTAATTTTTTTTTTTAGGCACCAAGGTTGAAATTTTTCATTTTGACATATCTTTGAAAAAAGCTGGCATGGTTGTTTCTTTTCCTTTATATTTTTGTTTGTAGATGCACTAAAATGGCAATCACATAAAGCGTTCACAAGATTATGATTTCAAAGGTAAAATTAAAAAAATTCTGTACTACTTTCCGGATGCTGGGGGCGCACATTTTTTTATATTATTTTTTCAATTTCAATCAAATATGTGGAGTCTGGTCCATTGAACAAGAAATTGATTTGGTGTGGCCTAAATATCCATAATACTAAACTGTCACATAATTTTATCTACCTCTAATATATCATGAGCATAGCTTTCAGCTCTCTCCCAGCTTCCTAGAATAACTTTTTCTGTATCCCAGGCCTGGGAACCAGCACATGCCTCAGTGGCCAGTATAAATTTATCTGGGAATTTCTGATGGGTGCTGGACAGAGCAATTACTGGGGTGACAAAGTCTTCATACCAATGGACAGCTATTCCAGACACAAACTTTACTACATCTGGGCTAGAAAAGACCTGTAAAAATAAATCCATTAATGTTTGCAAAATAATCTTCTATAATAAGGTTGAAGGCTTAAGTGCTTCAATCAAATTTTATGACAAACATTGTAACTCTTCATTTGTAAGAATGGGCTTAGATTCCTTGTAATTTGTATACATGACGTCCATATATACTGGGTAGGAAGCCAGATTACACATCTAAAACCCTGACCTCGGCAAGAAAACTGGTAATCCTACTGAATTAAGGTTGAAGTACACACATTAAGGCTTGTTGACATGCACAAGATCAAAAATTGATGACTAACTACCTTAAGTTACCAGCCACATCAGCATTTAAAAAACATATACAGTCAAACCTGTCTTAAGCGACCTTTGAAGGGAAATTGTAAAAAAGGTCACATAAGACAGGGGGTCTTTATACACAGGTCATGATGTTTGCAGACCAATCAACAAAATCATGTTGTCAGCATGTGAAAGAGTTCATTGAAGACCTGTATTGTTTGTTTTATTAAGTAAACAATAAAATATGACATTTATTTTATGTGAATAATGCAAGTACAAAATATACAACAATAATGAGCGTTTTGATTTCCGATTGAATTAACCATGTCAACTTTATTCCCCCATTTAGTTGTTGTATTTTTCTTTGTACCGGTTTTACTGGTTTCCTTGTGTTTTAACAATAAGCTCTATGTAGAAAGTGCAAGTCGGTTTAGAACCAGTGTACACCGGTTTCGTATTGATTATTTCCCTTTGTAAAACAAAATGGCGTGATTATACAATAAACACGCCGTTATGAGAAACATCATCATTTCCAACCAGAATGGCAACTAAATCGAATGTCGACATTGACGACTATTCAAATTTTACAGGGAATCTGAACTTCGCTTCTAAGATAATAAAACAGTTTTTGATTGCTTCATACTTTAGTTTTCCGTTTCGAAGAACCTTGATAATTGACAACAATGCCAATGGTCTTCGAATCTTCTTTTCGTCAGACAGGGTTTATTTATTGCTTAATGATTTTAACAGTCCCGAGAGAAAACGGAAAACACGGTCGTTAGTCGCGTAAGACAGGGAGTCGTTATATACAGGTAAAATGAATGGGAAAATACTCGGGAGGAATAAATACGGTCGCATAACACAGGAAGTCGTTATATGGAGGGGGTCGCTAAGACAGGTTTGACTGTATATCAATTTATCGCTATTTTGCAGTATTTTCCTTTGATCTTTGTGTGCGATATTATTCCATCTCACTCTACTAGCGTGGGATGGGCCCATCTCAGCTCACTGTCAAGACGTCGTTAAGTAACACTGTGACGTCACAATGTTACAAAACAGCGATAAACAGATTATTTACGTTTTATGAAACTCGATGCATTTTCTCGTCATCTCATCTAAGGGCTGTCGCCCTTCGATGAGATATGAACGAGAAAATGCATCTCGTTTCAAAAAACGTAAATAACCTATAAATATCACATCTAATTTGTTCACCTCTTCTGCCCAATAAGGTAACAAAAATCTTGCATCATCCAAAACCATCAGTTTAATATGTTGTAAACCAGCCTTCTCTAATGCTGGCCCTAAATCTAATGCTATGAAATCTCTCTGTTGGACTGGGGTCCATCCCATGGCTTGGAACCTAAAGTTGGGTAAGTATCCATCGGAAGGTTCATTTTGTCCCGTTAGTCCCCATAAATTTATTCCATACTTGCTGTACTCCTGTACAAATCTGAAATGGAAAATAATGTATGTAATTTTCAGACATATATTTATGTTATAATATCTACATGCATAAGCAAACATCCATAGTTCTTTTCAACAAGGTACTATCACTAATTTTGAAATGTGCAAATTAGAAATCTGCAAGATTTCATTCTGCTTGGCTTTCACTGCACTAAAGATGTTTACCAGACACATGTTTTCCTACTGAAGGTCAGTGGTTTTCACCAGGTACTCAGTATTCCTCCGTCAATAAAACCTGGATGCCATGATGTAGCTGAAAATTTGCTTAAAGTGGTGTTAAACAAAATTCAAACCAATAAAAAAAACAGAAACAAGTCTCTAAACACACATACTGGTATTCAGTTAGCTTTAGATGGCCTGCTGTTTTTTTTACATTTTCAATTAATTTACCTTACAAAATACTGGGCCCATGTTTTATAATACTTTCCTCCAGGAACACCTATCAATGTTCCATTTCCTGTCATATTCTGATTGGTCTTCATCCAAGCTGGGGCACTCCAGGGACTTCCAAATAATAAAATGTTTCTTATACTCATCTTCTGAGCTGCTAAAATATAAGGTATCTGAAAAAGATCAATACAAGACTTTAAGACAAAATTTTACAACTGAAAGGTATTTATAATGTTTGCTGTTTTTAATAATATCTTTGTTAAATGATTATCAGCTTAAGTCTAGACAAGAATTGCATCTGTAGAGAGTACAATATATATTTTCAACCTTTAGTTTTAGCCATGATAAAGGTTTTGTGTTTGCAAAGTTGTGTATAAAAAAAAGCTTTTCTACATTTTGTATAAAACTGAAAATTTAAATGTAAATATGTTTCACTTTGTAGCCTATTTTTGTTAATATTTTGTACACTTCAGACAATCAAAATGATTTCAAAATGAAAGCATAGCTGGGGTAAGCTATGAACTGATGTACATGTATAAGTAAAGCCAGAACTGCACATGAACAATTAAACATTTAACCAACTATGGTAAAAGCAGAACCATTTCTGACACAGAAGAATTAAAAAGTATTTAAAGTAAAACTGGATACAGATCAAACTGACCCAGTTATGTACAAGTAACTTATCCATGTCAAAACATAAGTAATGAGACTCAGTAATAGACAGTTCTCAAGTAGATTGTTTGAATACGAGAGATAAAAAATTCTCATGCATATGCATAAAACATACAAGTTTTATTTGAAGTAAGATGTTACAACAAATAGAAAAAATTGAAGAATGTGTCCATGGGACACAATGCTCTTGCTAAATGAAGTCCCAAACAGGAAGTAGTTGTCCCCCAGGTCTGAAAGTCGCTTAGGACGTACAACGTGCGATACTGAACCACCCTGCCAAGTTTCAAATTGTACTCATGTCTGGTTTCTGAGAAAAGCTTGACGGAATTTTCATACTCGTTTTAACACATTTTTATATCGGCCCAGTCAAAAACAGGAAGTAGTTGTCCGACAGGTCTAAAAGTCGCTTAGGACGTACAACTTGTGATACTGAACCACCCTGCCAAATTTCAAATTGTTCTTGTGTACGGTTTTGAGAAAAGTTTGACGGAAATTTTCATACTAGTGTCAACACGTTTTCATATCGGCCCAATCAAAAACTGGAAGTAGTTGTCAGACAGGTCTGAAAGTCGCTTAGGACGTACAACCTGTGATACTGTACCGTCCTGCCAAATTTCAAATTGTTCTCATGAACAGTTTCTGAGAAAAGCTTGATGGAATTTTTCATACTCGTGTTAACACATTTTCAAATCGGCCCAGTTCAAAACAGGAACTAGTTGTTCCACAGGTCTGAAAGTCGCTTAGAACATACAACTTGTGATACTGAACCACCCTGCCAAATTTCAAATTGTTCTCATGAACGGTTTCTGGGAAAAGCTTGACGGAAATTTTCATACTAGTGGTAACACATTTTCATATTGGCCCAGTCGCAAACAGGAAGTAGTTTCCGACAGGTCTGAAAGTCGCTTAGGACGTAGAACTTGTCCTTCTTACAAAAAGTGGTGTTCTGATTAGAAATGATCAAGATTGTCAACTCACATTAACAAATTAACAATTCCTTATCAAAATAACAGTTGTGCTCAGTCTACTTGACCAATCAAATGTTTTTATGTTGAACTAAACATTACTTTCAATTTTTTTAAACAAGCATTATTTAATTGTACTTTTCTCTTGAAACAAGGGGGTAGGTACAATAAGCAATTAATTTGGGATACTATTCGTGAGCAAGAAATGTTTATAAAAACTTAATTGAGATCAAATAATAGACCAATCAATTAGGTTCTTACTTTAATCAGGAACAGTCTATACTAACTAAGTATAGAGTTACATCAAATGAAAACAGCTCTGTAAATGACCTTTGACTGAGGGAGAGGGAGAGCTTTAGCATGGACAGTGGATTTATTATTCAATGGAATTTTGATATTATGTTGTATTTAAAAAGCAGTTTCACACAGAATTGATAAATAAATTTATTTATATAATTTGTTAAATGTATTGGTTATTTTTCAGCTGATTGTGCAAAGCCCATTTCTGGACTATTTTATGGGTGTTTGTGAGTTTCCTTGAGTACCCTTTGGGGTTTCTAAATTTGCGAAAATTTTTATCTGACATGACACCAAGAAAATTTAATGTGATATAGCTGAAATTATTTCGTTCGTTTTGAGGGGTCTCTCATTACTTAAGGAAACTTGGTGCCTAAATCATAGCAAAAAAAAGGTTAATAGTTTCCCGGATACGCAAATAACTAAGAGGCCGTTGTCAAATAGTTGTCACAGTGATGTTACAAAGAAACTAGTGTTAGGACATTTTTTAATGTGTGTTTGGATTATTTTGGTTGAGCAAGTGTGGAAGAACTAATCAGCTAGATTATTTAACACAATGTCTACCATATTAATTTACATTGTTTGTGGGATTATTTAGTTGGTTTCTATCTAAAAATCATTATTTTTTTCATTTTTTAAATTATTCATAAAAATATTTAACATGAGCAATGTTCATTTATTGATAACCATGCTTCCCAATTTTTTTAAAACATCTGGGAAAAGCTTTTGAATTACATGAACACTTTTCCTCATAACTTACAATTTTTGTTTGGATTTTCAATATTTTTGGATTTGAGAGTCACTGAGGATTCTTGTTTACACCAACTCAGATGTAGACAATCTTAAAACATTGATATCTTTGATAACATTTTATTTGCAATTACTTAGTCTATGCCTATGTTGGTGGATTGTTAGTCTTTGAGGATATAACTAACCCAGTAGTCTCACTTTGGTGCTGACAAAAATAAAATCTTTGAATCTTTCAGTGATTTGGTCACTGTTTATGTTAACTACCCTGAAATGTCAACAAGTGTGGACACAGAAAAACGTCTCGCCTGCATTCCGCATCAGTAACGAAAATAAATTTTGTCATAAGCATTACGTAAATAGCATTAAATATCAGCAGCGGCCTGTATACAAAATATTGTCACCATACCCTGCATAGTTACAGGGGAACAGCCATAACCCAAAAACTTTAATGTAGTCACTGGACCGTGAAATTGAGGTCAAGGTCAGGTGGAACCTACCAGACAGTCATGTACTATTAATCAGCAACCTATATACCAAATATTATCATCCTACCATGCGTAGTTACAGAGGAACTATCGTAACCCAAAAACTTTAACGCAGTCGCTGGACCGCGAAATTGAGGTCAAGGTCAGGTGACACCTACCAGACAGTCATGTACTAGTCATCAGCAACCTATACACCAAATATTGTCATCCTACCATGCGTAGTTACAGAGGAACTGTCGTAACCCCAAAACTTTAACGTAGTCGCTGGACCGTGAAATTGAGGTCAAGGTCAAGTGACACCTACCAGACAGTCATGTACTAGTCATCAGCAACCTATACACCTAAATATTGTCATACTACCATGCATAGTTACAGAGGAACTGTCGTAACCCCAAAACTTTACCATAGTCGCTGGACCGTGAAATTGAGGTCAAGGTCAGGTGACACCTACCAGACAGTCATGTACTAGTCATCAGCAACCTATACACCAAATATTGTCATCCTACCTTGCATAGTTACAGAGGAACTGTCGTAACCCCAAAACTTTAACATAGTCGCTGGACCGTGAAATTGAGGTCAAGGTCAGGTGACACCTACCAGACAGTCATGTACTAGTCATCAGCAACCTATACACCAAATATTGTCATCCTACCATGCGTAGTTACAGAGGAACTGTCGTAACCCAAAAACTTTAACGTAGTCACTGGACCGTGAAATTGAGGTCAAGGTCAGGTGACACCTACCAGACAGTCATGTACTAGTCATCAGCAACCTATACACCAAATATTGTCATCCTACCATGCGTAGTTACAGAGGAACTGTCGTAACCCCAAAACTTTAACGTAGTCGCTGGACCGTAAAATTGAGGTCAAGGTCAAGTGACACCTACCAGACAGTCATGTACTAGTCATCAGCAACCTATACACCTAAATATTGTCATCCTACCATGCATAGTTACAGAGGAACTGTCGTAACCCCAAAACTTTAACATAGTCGCTGGACCGTGAAATTGAGGTCAAGGTCAGGTGACACCTACCAGACAGTCATGTACTAGTCATCAGCAACCTATACACCAAATATTGTCATCCTACCATGCGTAGTTACAGAGGAACTGTCGTAACCCCAAAACTTTAACATAGTCGCTGGACCGTGAAATTGAGGTCAAGGTCAAGTGACACCTACCAGACAGTCATGTACTAGTCATCAGCAACCTATACACCTAAATATTGTCATCCTACCATGCATAGTTACAGAGGAACTGTCGTAACCCAAAAACTTTAACATAGTCGCTGGACCGTGAAATTGAGGTCAAGGTCAGGTGACACCTACCAGACAGTCATGTACTAGTCATCAGCAACCTATACACCAAATATTGTCATCCTACCATGCGTAGTTACAGAGGAACTGTCGTAACCCAAAAACTTTAACGTAGTCACTGGACCGTGAAATTGAGGTCAAGGTCAGGTGACACCTACCAGACAGTCATGTACTAGTCATCAGCAACCTATACACCAAATATTGTCATCCTACCATGCGTAGTTACAGAGGAACTGTTGTAACCCCAAAACTTTAACGTAGTCGCTGGACCGTGAAATTGAGGTCAAGGTCAGGTGACACCTACCAGACAGTCATGTACTTGTCATCAGCAACCTATACACCAAATATTGTCATCCTACCATGCGTAGTTACAGAGGAAGTGTCGTAACCCAAAAACTTTAACGTAGTCGCTGGACCGTGAAATTGAGGTCAAGGTCAGGTGACACCTACCAGACAGTCATGTACTAGTCATCAGCAACCTATACACCAAATATTGTCATCCTACCATGCATAGTTACAGAGGAACTGTCGTAACCCAAAAACTTTACAGAGCTGTTTACCCCATCTAAGTGACATCAGTATTCCACCAGTGACTTATCCGTATTTTGAGCACTTTATCAGTAAAGGGTACACATGCATGTATTTCTTTTTGAAGCATGGTTCGCAATGCTGTTTTGTATAATATCATCTACGTCACCGGTGCACTTTTAACAACGATCATACTCATAAGCTTCTTTTTAACAATGATGCAACAATTTCGGGCACAACTACGATTTTATCCGGATTTATGTAAAATCCGTAGATTTAAACACGAATCCGTAAAGCGTATTTTCGGCCCAAAATCCGTGGAAAATATGGACAATCCGTACAAGTAAACAGCTCTGACTTTAACGTAGTCACTGGACCGTGAAATTGAGGTCAAGGTCAGGTGACAGGTGACTGACTGTCAAGTACTCATCATAAGCTACCTCTGGACCAAATTTGATGGACCTAGGGCTTGGGCTTACAAAGATATGAAGCAAGATGTCAAGTGTTTACGCCGCCGCCGCCTTCCCATACATATGTCTCGCCTCCAGCGACTTTCGTCGCAGGCGAGACAAAAATGATTTAAATTCTAAGGAATTTTGCTGACAAAAGCTATACAACATCTTAATTATTGAAATTTTAAATATGTTCAGGATTGAGCACAATTTATTAAATAGATGATTTTATAATCTTGCTATCTTTAACGACATTTTTTTTAATAACTGATTTAACAACAAAGTCCTTGATTTGTCAATAACTGATAAATAGCACCGACTAAACAAAAGCGTTTCATTTACAAAATAAACCATTCATGTTGCATGTACCAGAATATATATTACTGCATTATATATTTCCTGCATTTACTTTATACTTTGTATCTTCTTCAGCCAATGAAAAGTTTTGTAACATAAAATCTCCAGGAATGTCATCGTAGGAATATGGATGAGTTGAAAAGTCACAACTAGCCATTGGGATCCTTCCTAATGTATATTCAATACCTAAAATATATATATATATAAATCAAGAGAGTAACTGCAGTAATTTTCTATTTTGTTTTAAATTATTTATATTATATCGAGATTTTGGAAAGATCATTTTACCCAGAAAGCTGATCATGGGTTCAAATTATGAATAAGATTTTTTTTTCTTCAAAAAATTAAAATTAAATAATGTATGTTAATACAACAGAAAGGTCAAGTGCACTTTAATAACATTTCCACAATGCATACGTTGTAACATTTACATTATTCATGGACTGTAGAATCCTGAAAATACAAGTAAATTATTCTTTTATCTTACTATAAAAGCCAGATAATGTTTTATGTGTATCACCTTGGTCATAAGGTGTATTTAACAAATGTGTGGGATATATATACTTCTGTTCCAATAAATAACTGTTTCTGTAAGAATTTCTTTACAGTACTTAATTTGAGATGATTGTTATATTTGAGCAACATGTTACTAATGAACCTACCCCTAGGTGAGTAGTATGACATCAGAAGATAATCTTGGGCAGCAGACGACAGGCTGGCTATATTGATTCCTGCTGCATCTGTGAAAGCTCCCCCAAAACCAATCATAGTTTGGTACTTTACATTCTTATTGATGGTAAATACAACTGCAAACAATAAACATATAGGTAGATTCTGTTTTTTCACAGTAGGATTGGGTACATGGTGGGGTAAGCTACTATGTCTACACTGCCTGCCAGACCACAGTAGGATTGGGCACATGGTGGGGTAAGCTTCTACTATGTCTACCCTGCCCACCGGACCACAGTAGGATTGGGCACATGGTGGGGTAAGCTTCTACTATGTCTACACTGCCTTCAATACCACAGTGGGTTTGGGCACATGATGGGGTAAGCTTCTACTATGTCTACACTGGCCGCCAGACCACAGTAGGATTGGGCACATGGTGGGCTAAGCTTCTACTTTGTCTGCCCTGCAGGCCAGACCACAATAGAATTGGGCACATTGTGGGCTAACCTTCTACTATGTCTACACTGCCCGCCAGACCACAGTAGGATTGGGCACATGGTGGGCTAAGCTTCTACTTTGTCTGCCCTGCAGGCCAGACCACAATAGAATTGGGCACATTGTGGGCTAAGCTTCTACTATGTCTACACTGCCCGCCAGACCACAGTAGGATTGGGCACATGGTGGGCTAAGCTTCTACTATGTCTACCCTACAGGCCAGACCACAATAGAATTGGGCACATTGTGGGCTAAGCTTCTACTATGTCTACAGTGCCCTCCATACCACAGTAGGATTGGGCACATGGTGGGCTAAGCTTCTACTATGACTAATGTCTACCCTGCAGGCCAGACCACAATAGAATTGGGCACATTGTGGGCTAACCTTCTACTATGTCTACACTGCCCGCCAGACCACAGTAGGATTGGGCACATGGTGGGCTAAGCTTCTACTATGTCTACCCTGCAGGCCAGACCACAATAGAATTGGGCACATTGTGGGCTAACCTTCTACTATGTCTACACTGCCCGCCAGACCACAGTAGGATTGGGCACATGGTGGGCTAAGCTTCTACTATGTCTACACTGCCCTCCATACCACAGTAGGATTGGGCACATGGTGGGCTAAGCTTCTACTTTGTCTACCCTGCCCACTGGACCACAGTAGGATTGGGTACATGGTGGGGTAAGCTTCTACTTTGTCTACCCTGCCCGCCAGACCACAGTGGGATTGGGCATAGTGTACATGTGGGCTAAGCTTCTACTTTGTCTAACCTGCCCATTGAACCACAGTGGGATTGGGCATAGTGTGGGCTAAGCTTCTACCATGTCTAACCTGCCCGCCAGACCACATTAGAATTGGGCACATTGTGGGCTAAGCTTCTACTATGTCTACCCTGCTGGCCAGACCACAGTGGGATTGGGCACATGGTGGGGTAGGCTTCTACTTTGTCTACCCTGCCCAGAGGACAACAGTGGGATTGGGCATAGTGTGGGCAAAGCTTCTACCTTGTCTACCCTGCACACCAGACCACAGTGGGATTGGGCACAGTGTGTGCTAAGCTTCTACCATTGCTTAACCTGCTCACTTGTCCCTGTGGGATTGGGCACATGGTGGTATAAGCTTCTACCATTGCTTAACCTGCTCACTTGTCCCTGTGGGATTGGGCACAGTGTGCGCTAAGCTTCTACCATTGCTTAACCTGCTCACTGATCCACAGTGGGATTTGGCACAGTGTGGGCTAAGCTTTTTTATTGTCTACCCTGTCCACTAGTCCACAGTGGGATTGGGATTGGGTACATGGTGGGTTAAGCTTCTACCTTGTCTTCTCTGCCCACTGGTCCACAGTGGGATATGGCACAGTGTGGGCTAAGCTTCTACCATGTCTACCCTGCCTTCTTGATCACAGAAGGATTAAACAGTGTGGGCTAAGCTTCTAGCTTGTCCAGCCCGCCCCCATCGGACCACAGTAGAATTAGGCTAAGTGTGGGATAAGCTTCTAGTTTGTCTACTGTGCTCAAACTTACAAATAGACTTTCTTTTGCTTTATCACAAAGCTTTCATGCAAATACTTATAAAGAATACAGAATAAGTGTTAATTCAAGCTTTGCAGGCTATTGAAAAAAAAGGAGTGCTGATACTGGTGGCCGGACTACCCTCTGTGGGCTGATGGAAAAAGAAGTGTGGATACTGGTGTACTGCCTATGTGGACTGATGGAAAAAGAAGTATGGATACTGGTGTACTGCCTATGTGGACTGATGGAAAAAGAAGTGTGGATACTGGTGTACTGCCTATGTGGACTGATGGAAAAAGAAGTGTGGATACTGGTGTACTGCCTATGTGGACTGATGGAAAAAGAAGTGTGGATACTGGTGTACTGCCTATGTGGACTGATGGAAAAAGAAGTGTGGATACTGGTGGACTACACTATGTGGACTGATGTTCAAAAAAGTGTGGATACTTGTTCTCTGTGGACTGGTGAAAAATGTAGTTTTGACATTGTTTTGCTGCTCACTGTAGACTGGTGGAAAAGGTTAAATTAATGGTTTTTACAAATTTTCTAGGTTGTGAAGATAAATTCTTAAAATTTTTACAAATTCTATTGCAGTTTTCATGAATTATTTCCCTTTTTTTTACAGTTTATGCAGTTTTTTAGAGTTATATCCCCTCTTTTTGACAAGTGTTTGTAATTGCAGTTGTTTGAGTTATGTCCTCTTTTTGCCAGTTTTGCAGCTTTTCAGAGTTTATTTCTGAAAAGACCAACATCACAATTAGTTGGCAAACAACCACCTTTCAAAATGTGCATTGGTAGCTGAGTGGTTAAGGTAGTTCGTAATCAACATCTGATCCTGTGCCTGTCAAAAAAGGGTGTGCTTGACTCCAATTTTAAATGGCAAGGATTGCCGGATTTACTACTGAAGGTCAGGGTTTTTTACCAAGTACTATGGCTTGGACCCCCATAAAAACTGGACACCATGAATCAAAATATATCTGAAATAATGCTGAAATTGTCATTAAATCCACTTGATGAGGTAACATAAAAGTGATAATACAACACAAAACAAGAATTGCAATGTCATAGAAATGACTGTTGTCACAAGCAAAAACTGACAGAATAAGAATTTAACTTAAAAGAAAACCAAGAAAAAATGTATCACAGGATTTACAGGGTAAAAATAAATTAATTAATATGCTGTTGAATGCATGAGAATTAAATGTGTCCTGCATCTTCAAACTCTTCCCTAGAATTTTTGAAGACTTACACTTTGATGTTGCAGAAAATTCAAATTTCCCTTGAGTTTTATCAAGACGTTGTCCGTCCTTTGTCGATGTGTATACAGCATATCCACTTTTTAAAGGAAGATTTGGTTCTACTGTATCACAGTAGGTGGCGTTACAAACACATACATAAGAACTGTATCCAAAACTTCTGTAGCTACATGGTATATTATCTGTAAGCATACAATTTAAGTACATTGTAGTACATAGCAGTCAATCAGAATTGTCATCTCATGGTGTACATCTAATATTTGATAAACATGTAAATAATAAACAAGGAGAAAGTATGATTTTGGGCTAAATTGGTGCTAAAGTAAGACATATCGGGGCTAAATTGGTCCTACACTAAGACATATTGGGGCTAAATTGGTCCTACACTCAGAAAGATTGGGGCTAAATTGGTCCTCCACTCAGACAGACTGAAGCTAAATTGGTCCAACGTTAGCACTCTGATAGATTGAGACTAAATTGGTCCTACAGTCTGATAGAATGGGGCTAAATTGGTCCTACAATCAGACAGACTGGGGCTAAATTGGTCCTACAATCAGACAGACTGGGGCTAAATTGGTCCTACAATCAGAGAGATAAGGACTAAATTGGTCTGACACTCAGATATAGATTGGGCTAAATGGAGCTAAATTTGTCATACACTCAGACAGATTGGGGCTAAATTGGTCCTACACTCAGATGCATGTAGATTGGGCCAAATGGAGCTAAATTGGTCCTACATGTACACTCAGATTGGGGCTAAATTGGTCCTACACTCAGACAGATTGAGGCTAAATTGGTCCTACTCTCAGATAGATTGGGGCTAAATTGGTCCTACTCTCAGATAGATTGGGGCTAAATTGGTCCTACTCTCAGATAGATTGGGTCTAAATTGGTCCTTTTCTCAGATAGTTTTCAAACAATCTCTCACTATCTGTATCAAATGCTAAATGTTATTGTACATTATAAATTTTAATAAACAATTGCACTTTTGGTTTGAATAAAATGTCTTCAAAGATACCAAGGTTATAATTTCCAGTGCCAGATGCCCATTTCATATAACCGAGAGTTATCAGTGGCATTCAAACTCCCTAAATATTAAAAATATTTAAAATCCCAAATGATTAGGATGTTGTAGAGTTTATCATTAAATTTCAAAGAAGACCATCTATCGTTTAACCGTATAACCGGTAATTTTTGCGGTGTGAAATTTTTGCGTATTGGGATTGAAATTCTAATATTTTATTTTTGCTGATTTCAATTTTTGAGGTTTTACATCTTCAAAAAAATGTCGAGTTTTAATTTCTGTTGTCGTTTATATTTATCGGAAGTACATGTGTAGATAGGGTGAATCAAAAGTACACATATTTTCTATACATTAAAATCTTAAGAGCATTAAAAACAATGAGTTTTTTATTAATTGGTATTGCAATAACAATTAATTTCTGATAGAACTTGGTGAATACACGCGGACAAATGACAGGTAGGTGTTTTAATTGGAAATCGATATCTACAGGTAATAATAACTTTTAAATAACGGATTCTTGTATAAACATCCTTTGTTTTATACCGATAGACAATAACAATAAAGGACAAATTTTTGGTGTTTTTGTTCCTTGTAAAAACATCATTTATTTTGTATCTATCTGATGGAAAATAACAACTAGAGTAAAAAAACCTGTGAGCAATACTCACCATTGATACCCCCCCCCCCCCGCTTCACAATTACTTTGAAAATTCAGGTGTTCTTAATTATGAAATTGAAACTTTATCTAGTTAAACATGAAGGCGAAATTGCAGATAATACATGTAACCCTCCCCAATCCCCCAAAGAATGGCATCCCCTATGTCAATGACAAAGTCCATGTTTTTCTATGGGAAACCTCCAATAATATTCTGATCAAAATGTTTAAATATCCAATGCACAATGGCAATATATGACCAAGATTCTGTGTAAGTTTCAACAAATTCCATTCAGTAGTGTAGGAGGAGTTGCAAATAAAAGATGGGTATCCCATTATGTCCATTACAAACTCCATGTTTTTCTATGGGAAAACCCAAATATCATTCCGATAAAAATGTTAAATATCTCCTGCACAATGGCACTATGTGACATGGATTCTGTGTAAGTTTCATCAAATTCCATTTAGTGGTGTAGGAGGAGTTGCACATAAGAGATGGGAATCCCCTTATGTCAATGACAGTCCATGTTTTTCTATGGGAAACCCCAAATATCATTCTGATCAAAATAATAAATATCTCCTGCACAATGGCACTATGTGACAAGGATTCTGTGTAAGTTTCAACAAATTCCATTCAGTGGTGTAGGAGGAGTAACACATAAGAGATGAGGACCCCCTTAGGTCAATGACAATGTCCATGTTTTTCTATGGGAAACCCCAAATATCGATCCGATCAAAATGTTTAATATCTCCTTCACAATGGCACTATGTGACAAGGATTCTGTGTAAGTTTCATTAAATTCCATTCAGTGGTGTAGGAGGAGTTGCACATAAGAGATAGGGACTCCCTTAGGTCAATGACAAAGTCCATGTTTTTCTATGGGAAACCCCAAATATCATTCCGATCAAAATGTTAAATATTTCCTGCACAATGGCACTATGAGACAAAGATTCTGTGTAAGTTTCATCAAATTCCTTTCAGTGGTGTAGGAGGAGTTGCAAATAAAAGAAAGTGTAACGGATGGACAGACGGACGAACGGACGGACACCATGAACACTTTATACCCCCAGCTTTTCAAGCAGGGGGTATAATAAAGGAAAAATTTATTGGTGTTTTTTTAGTGAATGATTTATGTTGAATATTTGATTAAAACTCTGAAAACAAGAAAACTATTCACTTCGCTTCAATGATTTTATTTACCACCGAGATAATTAATATCCCGAAGGGGTAACAAAATACCCATTGACACAAGTTTGTGAAACTTTACCGTTATTTGCGGATAGGAATACTTCATACTTTTTATGCGTTTTTAAATTTTGCGGTCGAATTTCAACCGCGAAATAACGCAAAAATTAAATTACCTCAAAAATTACCAGTTATATGGTATTGGAAATGGAAAAACCACAGAATTTAAAGCATTTTCAAAATTTTAAGGCAGTAAATTCAGACATTAAAGAATGATATTCCTGTCAGCACCGAAGAGCCCTCAGATTTAATCTTTAACATTTTCTTTATTTTTTTATTGTAATTCTACCATACTACATGTATTTAAACTTTCTGCAAACATGTTGCACAGAAAATTAACCTTCTTAATTACGGTAAAACTTTTTACTATGTTTCATGCTTTCTCAAATTGAAAAAGAAACCGATTTATTTGCTACTTTTGATAGAAAGTTAGAAAAAGCACTGAAGATTGAGAAACAAAAAAGTAAAAGGAGAAACAAACATTACATGATGACATATGGCTGAGGCTCTGCATGTTTAATAAAAAAATTAGAACATGTTGCCCCAAAAATTAAATACATGTAGCATCAAAAATCTTGCACAAGAAAAACCCTTTACCACCCACATTTCTGGCATGTGTTATTTCCATCTCTTACAAAAATGCATAATAAACATATTAAAATATTTAAGGAGATTATTGGCTGCTTTAAATGCCAGTGCACTCTGAATCACTTAATGTAAGGTAATTTTGTGGAAATACCTTTATATTATTATTTAGGAATAATTTATTTAGAGAAATAAATGATAGATATTTTAACAGTACAGTCACTATATAATCGGTACATTGAATTACCGAAATGCCTCCAAAATTACCGAAATGCCCATATATTTAATAACTACTATTAGTATTGATGTTGATTTTGGCGATTTTAAAAGTTTCTGACCATGAAAGGATGTTATTGGTTAAAGTGATGAACAAAACGTCACAGGGTTCATTTAATCATGAATTGTAAAACTACTGATTAAATCTTGTACACTAATAGCTGCCACATTTTAGCTATACCTACCAAATTTTATCACTGCTCAAATATGAGACAAACATGATAACGGGAGAACACGATGTCCTTTCCAACTTTTACCCATACCAGTTAAAATATGAAGGATAAAACTACAACAGTGCAGAACACCTCTACCAGTGTAAAAAGGCAATTCACCATGGATATTATGCAGTAGAATGTCATATTAGAAGAGCTCATAAAGCAAAAAGAGCTAAACAGCTTTCCAACAGTATAAGAAGAACAGATTGCCAATGGGACAAGAATAAAGCCCTTCTTATGTCTGAGATCATTAAGAATGAATTCCAGCAATGCAAATTATTCCGAGACACTCTAATTAGGATATTATTACATGTTGAAAGTCACAAGCCTTAAAATGAGTAGCCCCATTGCATATATAATTAAAATTAAATATTTCACTTGCTCCCCCCTTTTTGCTATGGTCACTGTGTTGTATACGCAGCAACCATGTAACTTTGATTAGATTTGCCCCATTGCGTAATTTAGATAGAATGGAATGCATAGAAATAAAAATTAAGGTATAATAAAGTATATTTAATTATAAAAAAATTATTAGTTTTTGGAGCCCTGGGTGGTAATGCAGCAAAGATATTTTTATCTTGCTAGTCACAAGCTAGCCTTGAAATGCAGAGTGGTTCTACCTCCTGTTTGCAGTACATGCATGTACATGTATATATTTTTTTTGTACACTTGTTTTCTTTGTATAATAAATTATTATCTTAATTAGATTAAGAAAACAATCGATCAGATTTTACATGAATAATTTTTACATCCATTTTTAAATGTTTTGAGTTTTACAAATTTTGGTAAAGTTTTCACTTTAAATTTTCATAAAAGGTTTATTTCTCAACCACATTTAATGAAACTTTCACACAGACATTCCTTAATCTTTTGCCTATTAGATGCAATTTATTTTGAATTATTTCATAGAAAGGCAAACGAAAGTTGTTAGAAAAATAAACCAACTCTCATTCATATACCAGTAATAATTTTATATATACTGGACAATTAACAAGATCTGTAATATACAGGTCTATACTTATATCGGAATTTTAAAACGCTATTATTGTCATAAGAACATTTAATATTTAATATTTTTTTTACCCTTATGACACAAAGGATGTGTTAAAATATGATTTATCTATCAAAATTCTGGTCATTTAGGTATTTTTATTGGGCATTTCGGAAATTTCTGAGGCATTTCGGTAATTCGATGTACCCCAATATAATTATAAATGTTTTTATTGGTACCTGGTCAAGTCGCCCCACAGAAAAATCGCCTCCTGTAGGAAGGCCCTCACTGTACCTTCAGCAAAATCGCCCCACATACAAATATTTATTTCTTTTGGGAGTATATTGTCACCGATTAAAAATTAGAAATGTTTGGTTAATAATGATTGATTATGTCGTTATTTTGTTTCATTATTACAAGTATTAAAATATCTTAATGATTTTCGGTAAGAACTAATTAGTAATGATTCTTTTGTAATTACGATTAAATACACAAAGATTTGTTATTCTCAATAAAAACGTCAAAAGAATATATAGTGCGTGATGTATTGTTTGTACCCATTGTTTGTTATCTTGCTTTCTGCTATAATAAAAAAGATGAAAGGTTGTTGTCTTGTCTTCGTATTTTAAAAAGAAGAACAATTAAAAACTTGAAAAATACATAATTCTCTAAAAAAATTATTGTGTACTAATTAGCAATTTTTGTAAATGGGTCGATTTTGTAAAAGGTGGGGGCGTTTTTGCTAAGTGGGTCGATTTTGTAAAAGGTGGGGGCGTTTTTACATAGGATGGGGGGACTTGTATTTTTTTATTAATGCTAAATGACTGAAATTTTAATGGGTGACGAGAAAGAATAAATTATTTTCCAGAATCAGAACGGCCTATTAACAAAAATATAATATTGTATTTGTTTATATAATTTACAATCAATCCTATTTCAGATGTCTCATTCTCCTATGTGGAAAAAACAACGTATAAAACCACATTTAAAACCGAAAATAGCGGATCTGATGTTTCACCGTGCTAAATTTAAATTCGTGACAGATCTAAAATTTATTACCTGAGGAACAATTAAGTACCAAAACAATTAAAAGAAACCACAGACTGTCATTATAACACACATATAAAATGTTTTTCAACATTTCCACCCATCACATGGAAAATGTTTACAGAGTGACGTATAGTAGTGCACAAACACGGTGAGCACAAACATCGCTACGCAGGAAGTCCATGGTGAGGCCAAAAGTTAAGGAGAGCAATTAGGGTTAAAATTCATAATTCTTCTGTTGTACAAAACGACGCAAAGAATTTATGAAATAAATAAATAAATAAATGAGTAAGAGGATTACGCGAACTTGTAAATTCTAGTAAAAAAATCAGTGATTATTTTGCTATTTTTTTAACTTTTGTTTTTTTTTTAAATGTTAGTGCTTTTATTATAAAATACACAAGTGTGAATACTGAATTGCATACTTCCACCTATCAATTTGATAAAAGCAATTGTGCTCAAGATCTTAGAATCAGTTATTTAGAATTTTTTTTAATGTTGAACGAAGAA
Source organism: Limnoperna fortunei (assembly GCA_944474755.1). Taxonomy (NCBI): domain Eukaryota; kingdom Metazoa; phylum Mollusca; class Bivalvia; order Mytilida; family Modiolidae; genus Limnoperna; species Limnoperna fortunei. Next base: position 30,206,274 of record OX104116.1, on the reverse strand, counting down.
ATCAGTTTATACAGGAAAAAATGAGTTACCGCGCGAAGAATTTAGGATTTAGACTGTTAAAATCTGAATAAATGTTTAATGGCTAATTTGTAAATCAATATATTAAGAATACAGAAATCACAATTTAGAACGTAGAATAACACTGTAGAATAAATCATTCCGAATTTGATGTAAAAGTACGATTTTTGACCCTGACTGCTTGCGATAGAAGTGATGTATAGCGTGATGGAAAATAGGTCATACATAAAAATTTGTGTGTGCCAATCTACTTTATCTACTATAAATAATTAATCTATAATGAAATTTCCTCTTTATAATAAATTGCACCTTTATTAAACTGTGAACAGCTTTAGATTTTCTTTGTAATAATACTAGAAAAATGACTTATGGCATCTTGATTTTTACGAGGATTGTAGAGGGGGATGGAACACTTTTGTAACATGTACAAACATATACAAAAAGCAGCTATAGTGTTTATTTTTGAGGGTGGCAAAATTAGAGACGTTAATAATAAGATATATATATAATCTAAACCAAACTATAGCCATGACATTCTTATTTATTGGGTTTCGGGGTGTGAATGTGCTTGTGGAACAAGATGGGTGTTTGAATGTTTTTTTTAAACATGAAAGTGATTTTTTACGTAAAGTTATGTGATATTTCGCGTTGACTTTTGTGTTGTCTCCATTTTAAGTGATATATTTCCTAGTATTTAGTTATTTAGACTTAGCATTGTTTGGCTTTGTTAGATTCACTGTGATTGATTATGATGCTGCCACTTTCTTTACAATCTTTAATGCCGTCAAGCATGTCTGTTCCAGTTTTTAGTTTTTTTTATTAATTATATTCACTAGCTATAATAACTAACCGTTAAACTTGTGTTCGACTGAATTTAGATTTATGAGATTGCATATTTTTGTATATTTTGGGCTATTGTAAAGAGCCTGGAGTACCTTTTGAATTATATTATGTGCTGCACAGATACGTAATAATAATAATTTAAGCCTAGTTTTGTAAATTGTACATTTAAAGTGATATATCGGATATAATGGTTAACACATTATGTCATCTAATGTAATTAGATGGCCGATGTATTCCAGATGGCTATTTGGATCACGTGATTCCGTGTAATAAAACTTCCATCAGAGCTCAGATGGATGTAATTAGAGACATATAAATATATCTCGTGGATGCTATAAATAAAGCTGAAGTAAACTAAATAAGATAAATCTTTGTGTTGATTAAAGTTTTCAATAATTACAGTTTGCAACAAAAGTTGGTTAATTGTGACAAAATTTAAAAAAAAAAGAATATATCGCATGCACTGCAAAGAAAACCTGTTTCTTAATATAATATATACACAAGATATTCATATTTTTAAGATAACTTAAACAGTTTTATTTTCGCAATATTACAGAGTTACAGATAAAAAAATCGTCCACAGACCGAATTTCAGATGAAGTCTAAAACAAATGATATCGATGAAAAAATGTTATGCTTTGAAAAAACAAGAAAAACAAATAATTTAAAAAAAACTTAATCAATGGGATAAACAGCTAACATCCACCACCAGGCCATATCTATAATACACGTAATACAGTGATATATAGTCAAATAAATGTACTTTTCTCTATGTCACTGCCGCTCCAAGTATATAGTTTTTTGTTATAATTCAAACATTATTTTCAAAACTGCATCTTGGTGCAATATTATATTTATTTACCAACTATGATGAATGGGTGTAGAATTGTATCAAGACCCAGTTTCTGTTGTATTAATTACATTTTCTTTGTTATAACCATTTATTGTAAATGTGTTGAACAAATAAAATAAATAAATAAATAAATATAGTAACATCCACCACCAGGCCATACCTATAATACACGTGATACAGTGATAAATAGTAACATCCACCACCAGACCATACCTATAATACACGTAATACAGTGATAATACAGTAACATCCACCACCAGGCCATACGTATACCTATAATATACGTAATACAGTGATATATAGTAACATCCACCACCAGGCCATGCCTATAATACATGTAATACAGTGATATACAGTCACATCCACCACTAGGCTATTAGTCTACATACCTATAATACACGTAATCGATGATATATAGTGGCATCCACCACCAGACCATACCTATAATACACGTAATACAGTGTATACAGTAACATCCACCAACAGACCATACCTATAATACACGTAATACAGTGATATACAGTAAAATCCACCACCAGACCATACCTATAATACACGTAATACAGTGTATACAGTAACATCCACCACCAGACCATGCCTATAATATACGTAATGCAGTGTATACAGTAACATCCACCACCAGACCATGCCTATAATACACGTAATGCAGTGTATACAGTAACATCCACCACCGGGCCATACCTATAATACACGTAATACAGTGTATACAGTAAACAGACCATACCTATAATACACGTAATACAGTGTATACAGTAACATCCACCACCAGACCATACCTATAATACACGTAATACAGTGATATATTGTAACATCCACCACCAGACCATACCTATAATACACGTAATACAGTGTATACAGTAACATCCACCACCAGACCATACCTATAATATACGTAATACAGTGTATACAGTAACATCCACCACCAGACCATACCTATAATACACGTAATACAGTGATATATAGTAACATCCACCACCAGGCCATACCTATAATACATGTAATACAGTGATATACAGTCACATCCACCACTAGGCTATTAGTCTACATACCTATAATACACGTAATCGATGATATATAGTGGCATCCACCACCAGACCATACCTATAATACACGTAATACAGTGTATACAGTAACATCCACCAACAGACCATACCTATAATACACGTAATACAGTGATATACAGTAACATCCACCACCAGACCATACCTATAATACACGTAATACAGTGTATACAGTAACATCCACCACCAGACCATGCCTATAATATACGTAATGCAGTGTATACAGTAACATCCACCACCAGACCATGCCTATAATACACGTAATGCAGTGTATACAGTAACATCCACCACCAGGCCATACCTATAATACACGTAATACAGTGTATACAGTAAACAGACCATACCTATAATACACGTAATACAGTGTATACAGTAACATCCACCACCAGACCATACCTATAATACACGTAATACAGTGATATATTGTAACATCCACCACCAGACCATACCTATAATACACGTAATACAGTGTATACAGTAACATCCACCACCAGACCATACCTATAATATACGTAATACAGTGTATACAGTAACATCCACCACCAGACCATACCTATAATACACGTAATACAGTGATATATAGTAACATCCACCACCAGGCCATACCTATAATACATGTAATACAGTGATATACAGTCACATCCACCACTAGGCTATTAGTCTACATACCTATAATACACGTAATCGATGATATATAGTGGCATCCACCACCAGACCATACCTATAATACACGTAATACAGTGTATACAGTAACATCCACCAACAGACCATACCTATAATACACGTAATACAGTGATATACAGTAACATCCACCACCAGACCATACCTATAATACACGTAATACAGTGTATACAGTAACATCCACCACCAGACCATGCCTATAATATACGTAATGCAGTGTATACAGTAACATCCACCACCAGACCATGCCTATAATACACGTAATGCAGTGTATACAGTAACATCCACCACCAGGCCATACCTATAATACACGTAATACAGTGTATACAGTAAACAGACCATACCTATAATACACGTAATACAGTGTATACAGTAACATCCACCACCAGACCATACCTATAATACACGTAATACAGTGATATATTGTAACATCCACCACCAGACCATACCTATAATACACGTAATACAGTGTATACAGTAACATCCACCACCAGACCATACCTATAATATACGTAATACAGTGTATACAGTAACATCCACCACCAGACCATACCTATAATACACGTAATACAGTGTATACAGTAACATCCACCACCAGACCATACCTATAATACACGTAATACAGTGTATACAGTAACATCCACCACCAGACCATACCTATAATACACGTAATACATTGTATACAGTAACATCCACCACCAGACCATACCTATAATACACGTAATACAGTGATATACAGTAACATCCACCACCAGGCCATACCTATAATACACGTAATACAGTGATATACAGTAACATCCACCACCAGGCCATACCTATAATACGCGTAATACAGTGATATGCAGTAACATCCACCACCAGACCATACCTATAATACACGTAATACAGTGATATATAGTAACCTCCACCACCAGACCATACCTATAATACACGTAATACATTGTATACAGTAACATCCACCACCAGGCCATACCTATAATACACGTAATACAGTGTATACAGTAACATCCACCATTAGGCCATACCTATAATACGCGTAATACAGTGATATGCAGTAACATCCACCACCAGGCCATACCTATTATACACGTAATACAGTGATATATAGTAACCTCCACCACCAGACCATACCTATAATACACGTAATACAGTGTATACAGTAACATCCACCACCAGGCCATACCAACAATACACGTAACACAGTGATATACAGTAACATCCACCACCAGGCCATACCTATAATACACGTAATACAGTGTATACAGTAACATCCACCACCAGACCATACCTATAATACACGTAATACTGTGTATACAGTAACATCCACCACCACACCATACCTATAAAACAGGTAATACAGTGTATACAGTAACATCCACCACCAGACCATGCCTATAATACACGTAATACAGTGATATACAGTAACATCCACCACCAGACCATACCTATAATACACGTAATACAGTGATATACAGTAACATCCACCACCAGGCCATAACTATAATACACGTAATACAGTGATATATAGTAACCTCCACCACCAGACCATACCTATAATACACGTAATACTGTGTATACAGTAACATCCACAACCAGAACATACCAATTATACACGTAATACAGTGTATACAGTAACATCCACCACCAGACCATGCCTATAATACACGTAATGCAGTGTATACAGTAACATCCAACACCAGGCCATACCTATAATACACGTAATACAGTGATATACAGTAACATACACCACCGGGCCATACCTGTAATACACGTAATACAGTGTATACAGTAAACATCCACCAGCAGACCATACCTATAATACACGTAATACAGTGTATACAGTAACATCCACCACCAGACCATACCTATAATACACGTAATACAGTGTATTCAATAAAATCCACCACCAGGCCATACCTATAATACACGTAATACAGTGATATATAGTCAAATGAATGTACTTTTCTCTATGTCACTGCCGCTCCAAGTATATAGTTCTTTGTTATAATTCAAACATTATTTTCAAAACTGCATCTTGGTGCAATATTATTTTTATTTACCAACTATGATGAATGGGTGTAGAATTGTATCAAGACCCAGTTTCTGTTGTATAAATTAAATTTTATGTGTTATAACCATTTATTGTAAATGTGTTGAACAAATAATATAAATAAATAAATAAATAAATATAGTAACATCCACCACCAGGCCATACCTATAATACACGTGATACAGTGATATGTAGTAACATCCACAACCAGGCCATACCTATAAGACACGTAATAAATTGATATACATTAACATCCACCACCAGACCATACCTATAATAAACATAATACAGTGATATATAGTAACAACCACCACCAGACCATACCTATAATATACGTAATACAATGATAATACAGTAACATCCACCACCAGGCCATACGTATACCTATAATATACGTAATACAGTGATATATAGTAACATCCACCACCAGGCCATACCTATAATACACGTAATACAGTGATATACAGTAACATCCACCACCAGGCCATACTTATAATACACGTAATACAGTGTATACAGTAACATCCACCACCAGGCCATACCTATAGTACACGTAATACAGTGATATACAGTAACATCCACCACCAGGCCATACTTATAATACACATAATACAGTGATATACAGTAACATCCACCACCAGACCATACCTATAATACACGTAATACAGTGATATACAGTAACATCCACCACCAGGCCATACCTATAATACGCGTAATACAGTGATATGCAGTAACCTCCACCACCAGACCATACCTATAATATACGTAATACAGTGTATACAGTAACATCCACCACCAGACCATACCTATAATACACGTAATACAGTGATATACAGTAACATCCACCACCAGGCCATACCTATAATACGCGTAATACAGTGATATGCAGTAACATCCACCACCAGACCATACCTATAATACACGTAATACAGTGATATACAGTAACATCCACCACCAGGCCATACCTATAATACGCGTAATACAGTGATATGCAGTAACATCCACCACCAGACCATACCTAAAATACACGTAATACAGTGATATATAGTAACCTCCACCACCAGACCATACCTATAATACACGTAATACATTGTATACAGTAACATCCACCACCAGGCCATACCTATAATACACGTAATACAGTGTATACAGTAACATCCACCACCAGGCCATACCTATAATACGCGTAATACAGTGATATGCAGTAACATCCACCACCAGGCCATACCTATAATACACGTAATACTGTGATATATAGTAACCTCCACCACCAGACCATACCTATAATACACGTAATACAGTGTATACAGTAACATCCACCACCAGGCCATACCAACAATACACGTAACACAGTGATATACAGTAACATCCATCACCAGGCCATACCTATAATACACGTAATACAGTGATATACAGTAACATACACCACCGGGCCATACCTGTAATACACGTAATACAGTGTATACAGTAAACATCCACCAGCAGACCATACCTATAATACACGTAATACAGTGTATACAGTAACATCCACCACCAGACCATACCTATAATACACGTAATACAGTGTATTCAATAAAATCCACCACCAGGCCATACCTATAATACACGTAATACAGTGATATATAGTCAAATGAATGTACTTTTCTCTATGTCACTGCCGCTCCAAGTATATAGTTCTTTGTTATAATTCAAACATTATTTTCAAAACTGCATCTTGGTGCAATATTATTTTTATTTACCAACTATGATGAATGGGTGTAGAATTGTATCAAGACCCAGTTTCTGTTGTATAAATTAAATTTTATGTGTTATAACCATTTATTGTAAATGTGTTGAACAAATAATATAAATAAATAAATAAATAAATATAGTAACATCCACCACCAGGCCATACCTATAATACACGTGATACAGTGATATGTAGTAACATCCACAACCAGGCCATACCTATAAGACACGTAATAAATTGATATACATTAACATCCACCACCAGACCATACCTATAATAAACATAATACAGTGATATATAGTAACAACCACCACCAGACCATACCTATAATATACGTAATACAATGATAATACAGTAACATCCACCACCAGGCCATACGTATACCTATAATATACGTAATACAGTGATATATAGTAACATCCACCACCAGGCCATACCTATAATACACGTAATACAGTGATATACAGTAACATCCACCACCAGGCCATACTTATAATACACGTAATACAGTGTATACAGTAACATCCACCACCAGGCCATACCTATAGTACACGTAATACAGTGATATACAGTAACATCCACCACCAGGCCATACTTATAATACACATAATACAGTGATATACAGTAACATCCACCACCAGACCATACCTATAATACACGTAATACAGTGATATACAGTAACATCCACCACCAGGCCATACCTATAATACGCGTAATACAGTGATATGCAGTAACCTCCACCACCAGACCATACCTATAATACACGTAATACAGTGTATACAGTAACATCCACCACCAGACCATACCTATAATACACGTAATACAGTGATATACAGTAACATCCACCACCAGGCCATACCTATAATACGCGTAATACAGTGATATGCAGTAACATCCACCACCAGACCATACCTATAATACACGTAATACAGTGATATACAGTAACATCCACCACCAGGCCATACCTATAATACGCGTAATACAGTGATATGCAGTAACATCCACCACCAGACCATACCTATAATACACGTAATACAGTGATATATAGTAACCTCCACCACCAGACCATACCTATAATACACGTAATACATTGTATACAGTAACATCCACCACCAGGCCATACCTATAATACAGGTAATACAGTGTATACAGTAACATCCACCACCAGGCCATACCTATAATACGCGTAATACAGTGATATGCAGTAACATCCACCACCAGGCCATACCTATAATACACGTAATACAGTGATATATAGTAACCTCCACCACCAGACCATACCTATAATACACGTAATACAGTGTATACAGTAACATCCACCACCAGGCCATACCAACAATACACGTAACACAGTGATATACAGTAACATCCATCACCAGGCCATACCTATAATACACGTAATACAGTGTATACAGTAACATCCACCACCAGACCATACCTATAATACACGTAATACTGTGTATACAGTAACATCCACCACCACACCATACCTATAAAACAGGTAATACAGTGTATACAGTAACATCCACCACCAGACCATGCCTATAATACACGTAATACAGTGATATACAGTAACATCCACCACCAGACCATACCTATAATACACGTAATACAGTGATATACAGTAACATCCACCACCAGGCCATACCTATAATACACGTAATACAGTGATATATAGTAACCTCCACCACCAGACCATACCTATAATACACGTAATACTGTGTATACAGTAACATCCACAACCAGAACATACCAATTATACACGTAATACAGTGTATACAGTAACATCCACCACCAGACCATGCCTATAATACACGTAATGCAGTGTATACAGTAACATCCAACACCAGGCCATACCTATAATACACGTAATACAGTGATATACAGTAACATACACCACCGGGCCATACCTGTAATACACGTAATACAGTGTATACAGTAAACATCCACCAGCAGACCATACCTATAATACACGTAATACAGTGATATACAGTAACATCCACCACCAGGCCATACTTATAATACACGTAATACAGTGTATACAGTAACATCCACCACCAGGCCATACTTATAATACACGTAATACAGTGTATACAGTAACATCCACCACCAGGCCATACCTATAGTACACGTAATACAGTGATATACAGTAACATCCACCACCAGGCCATACTTATAATACACATAATACAGTGATATACAGTAACATCCACCACCAGACCATACCTATAATACACGTAATACAGTGATATACAGTAACATCCACCACCAGGCCATACCTATAATACGCGTAATACAGTGATATGCAGTAACCTCCACCACCAGACCATACCTATAATACACGTAATACAGTGTATACAGTAACATCCACCACCAGACCATACCTATAATACACGTAATACAGTGATATACAGTAACATCCACCACCAGGCCATACCTATAATACGCGTAATACAGTGATATGCAGTAACATCCACCACCAGACCATACCTATAATACACGTAATACAGTGATATACAGTAACATCCACCACCAGGCCATACCTATAATACGCGTAATACAGTGATATGCAGTAACATCCACCACCAGACCATACCTATAATACACGTAATACAGTGATATATAGTAACCTCCACCACCAGACCATACCTATAATACACGTAATACATTGTATACAGTAACATCCACCACCAGGCCATACCTATAATACACGTAATACAGTGTATACAGTAACATCCACCACCAGGCCATACCTATAATACGCGTAATACAGTGATATGCAGTAACATCCACCACCAGGCCATACCTATAATACACGTAATACAGTGATATATAGTAACCTCCACCACCAGACCATACCTATAATACACGTAATACAGTGTATACAGTAACATCCACCACCAGGCCATACCAACAATACACGTAACACAGTGATATACAGTAACATCCATCACCAGGCCATACCTATAATACACGTAATACAGTGTATACAGTAACATCCACCACCAGACCATACCTATAATACACGTAATACTGTGTATACAGTAACATCCACCACCAGACCATACCTATAATACACGTAATACTGTGTATACAGTAACATCCACCACCACACCATACCTATAAAACAGGTAATACAGTGTATACAGTAACATCCACCACCAGACCATGCCTATAATACACGTAATACAGTGATATACAGTAACATCCACCACCAGACCATACCTATAATACACGTAATACAGTGATATACAGTAACATCCACCACCAGGCCATACCTATAATACACGTAATACAGTGATATATAGTAACCTCCACCACCAGACCATACCTATAATACACGTAATACTGTGTATACAGTAACATCCACAACCAGAACATACCAATTATACACGTAATACAGTGTATACAGTAACATCCACCACCAGACCATGCCTATAATACACGTAATGTATGGAACGCCAAATTAACATATATTCAATTAATTGTACCTATCTTCAAATAATTGAAGATATCTTCAATTATTTGAAGATATCTTCAAATAAATTGAAGATATCTTCAATTCAATTGTACCTATCTTCAAATAATTAAAGATATCTTCATATCAATTGAACCTATCTTCAAATGAATTATACCTAGGTGCAATTTAATTGATTCATTTGAAGATATCTTCAATTCATTTGAAGATATCTTCAATTCAATTACACCTATCTTCAATTGAATTGAAGATATCTTTAATTCACTTGAAGATAGGTCTAATTCCAACATCTCCATAATTCCTTTGGAGATATCTCCAATTCATTTGAAGATATCTTCAATTCATTTGAAGATATCTTCAATTGAATTACACCTATCTTCAATTGAATTATATTATAATACAAATTTGATTAAGTGCAATTGAAGATAGGTTTAATTCAATTGAAGATAGGTTCAATTCAATTGAAGATATCTATAATTGAATTGAAGATAGGTACAATTGAATTGAAGATATCTTTAATTGTGCTGAATTGTACCTAGGTACAATTGAATTGAAGATAGGTATAATTGAATTGAAGATATCTATAATTGAATTGAAGATAGGTATAATTCAATTGAAGATATCTTCAATATTTGAAGATAGGTACAATTAATTGAATATATGTTAATTTGGCGTTCCATAGTAATGCAGTGTATACAGTAACATCCAACACCAGGCCATACCTATAATACACGTAATACAGTGATATACAGTAACATACACCACCGGGCCATACCTGTAATACACGTAATACAGTGTATACAGTAAACATCCACCACCAGGCCATACCTATAATACACGTAATACAGTGATATATAGTCAAATGAATGTACTTTTCTCTATGTCACTGCCGCTCCAAGTATATAGTTCTTTGTTATAATTCAAACATTATTTTCAAAACTGCATCTTGGTGCAATATTATTTTTATTTACCAACTATGATGAATGGGTGTAGAATTGTATCAAGACCCAGTTTCTGTTGTATAAATTAAATTTTATGTGTTATAACCATTTATTGTAAATGTGTTGAACAAATAATATAAATAAATAAATAAATAAATATAGTAACATCCACCACCAGGCCATACCTATAATACACGTGATACAGTGATATGTAGTAACATCCACAACCAGGCCATACCTATAAGACACGTAATAAATTGATATACATTAACATCCACCACCAGACCATACCTATAATAAACATAATACAGTGATATATAGTAACAACCACCACCAGACCATACCTATAATATACGTAATACAATGATAATACAGTAACATCCACCACCAGGCCATACGTATACCTATAATATACGTAATACAGTGATATATAGTAACATCCACCACCAGGCCATACCTATAATACACGTAATACAGTGATATACAGTAACATCCACCACCAGGCCATACTTATAATACACGTAATACAGTGTATACAGTAACATCCACCACCAGGCCATACCTATAATACACGTAATACAGTGATATACAGTAACATCCACCACCAGGCCATACTTATAATACACATAATACAGTGATATACAGTAACATCCACCACCAGACCATACCTATAATACACGTAATACTGCGTATACAGTAACATCCACCACCAGGCCATACCTATAATACACGTAATACAGTGTATACAGTAACATCCACCACCAGGTCATACCTATAATACACGTAATACAGTGTATACAGTAACAGTGTATTATAGGTATGTCCTGGTGGTGGATGTTACTGTATACACTGTATTACGTGTATTATAGGTATGGCCTGGTGGTGGATGTTACTATATGCACTGTATTACGTGTATTATAGGTATGGTCTGGTGGTGGATGTTACTGTATACACTGTATTACGTGTATTATAGGTATGGTCTGGTGGTGGATGTTACTGTATACACTGTATTACGTGTATTATAGGTATGGCCTGGTGGTGGATGTTACTGTATATCACTGTATTACGTGTATTATAGGTATGGTCTGGTGGTGGATGTTACTGTATACACTGTATTACGTGTATTATAGGAATGGCCTGGTGGTGGATGTTACTGTATACACTGTATTACGTGTATTATAGGTATGGCCTGGTGGTGGATGTTACTGTATACACTGTGTTACGTGTATTATTGTTATGGTCTGGTGGTGGATGTTACTGTATATCACTGTATTACGTGTATTATAGGTATGGTCTGGTGGTGGATGTTACTGTATATCACTGTATTACGCGTATTATAGGTAAGGCCAGGTGTTGGATGTTACTGTATACACTGTATTACGTGTATTATAGGTATGGTCTGGTGGTGGATGTTACTGTATACACTGTATTACGCGTATTATAGGTATGGTCTGGTGGTGGATGTTACTGTATACACTGTATTACGTGTATTATAGGTATGGTCTGGTGGTGGATGTTACTGTATACACTGTATTACGTGTATTATAGGTATGGCCTGGTGGTGGATGTTACTGTATACACTGTATTACGTGTAATTGTGGTTTGGCCTGGTGGTGGATGTTTCTGTATACAGCGTATTACGTGCATTAGAGGTATGGTCTGGTGGTGGATGTTACTGTATACACCATATTACGTGTATTATAGGTATGGCCTGGTGGTGGATGTTACTGTATACACTGTATTACGTGTATTATAGGTATGGCCTGGTGGTGGATGTTTACTGTATACACTGCATTACGTGTAATTGTGGTTTGGCCTGGTGGTGGATGTTACTGTATACACAGTATTACGTGTATTATAGGTATGGTCTGGTGGTGGATGTTACTGTATATCACTGTATTACGTGTATTATAGGTATGGTCTGGTGGTGGATGTTACTGTATACACTGTATTACGTGTATTATAGTTATGGTCTGGTGGTGGATGTTACTCTATATCACTGTATTACGTGTATTATAGGTATGGTCTGGTGGTGGATGTTACTGTATATCACTGTATTACGTGTATTATAGGTATGGTCTGGTGGTGGATGTTACTGTATACACTGTATTACGTGTATTATAGGTATGGTCTGGTGGTGGAGGTTACTATATATCACTGTATTACGTGTATTATAGGCATGGTCTGGTGGTGGATGTTACTGTATACACTGTATTACGTGTATTATAGTTATGGTCTGGTGGTGGATGTTACTGTATATCACTGTATTACGTGTATTATAGGTATGGTCTGGTGGTGGATGTTACTGTATATCACTGTATTACGTGTATTATAGGTATGGCCTGGTGGTGGATGTTACTGTATACAATTTATTACGTGTATTATAAGTATGGTCTGGTGGTGGAGGTTACTATATATCACTTTATTACGTGTATTATAGGCATGGTCTGGTGGTGGATGTTACTGTATACACTGTATTACGTGTATTATAGGTATGGTCTGGTGGTGGATGTTACTGTATATCACTGTATTATGCGTATTATAGGTATGGCCAGGTGTTGGATGTTACTGTATACACTGTATTACGTGTATTATAGGTATGGTCTGGTGGTGGATGTTACTGTATACACTGTATTACGCGTATTATAGGTATGGCCTGGTGGTGGATGTTACTGTATATCACTGTATTACGTGTATTATAGGTATGGCCTGGTGGTGGATGTTACTGTATATCACTGTATTACGTGTATTATAGGTATGGTCTGGTGGTGGATGTTACTGTATACACTGTATTACGTGAATTATAGGTATGGCCTGGTGGTGGATGTTACTGTATACACTGTATTACGTGTATTATAGGTATGGCCTGGTGGTGGATGTTACTGTATATCACTGTATTACGTGTATTATAGGTATGGCCTGGTGGTGGATGTTACTGTATACACTGTATTACGTGTATTATAGGTATGGTCTGGTGGTGGATGTTACTGTATACACTGTATTACGTGTATTATAGGTATGGCCTGGTGGTGGATGTTACTGTATATCACTGTATTACGTGTATTATAGGTATGGTCTGGTGGTGGATGTTACTGTATATCACTGTATTACTTGTATTATAGGTATGGTCTGGTGGTGGATGTTACTGTATACACTGTATTACGTGTATTATAAGTATGGTCTGGTGGTGGATGTTACTGTATACACTGTATTACGTGTATTATAGGTATGGCCCGGTGGCGGATGTTACTGTATACACTGTATTACGCGTATTATAGGTATGGCCTGGTGGTGGATGTTACTGTATATCACTGTATTACGTGTATTATAGGTATGGCCTGGTGGTGGATGTTACTGTATATCACTGTATTACGTGTATTATAGGTATGGTCTGGTGGTGGATGTTACTGTATACACTGTATTACGTGAATTATAGGTATGGCCTGGTGGTGGATGTTACTGTATACACTGTATTACGTGTATTATAGGTATGGCCTGGTGGTGGATGTTATTGTATATCACTGTATTACGTGTATTATAGGTATGGCCTGGTGGTGGATGTTACTGTATACACTGTATTACGTGTATTATAGGTATGGTCTGGTGGTGGATGTTACTGTATACACTGTATTACGTGTATTATAGGTATGGCCTGGTGGTGGATGTTACTGTATATCACTGTATTACGTGTATTATAGGTATGGCCTGGTGGTGGATGTTACTGTATATCACTGTATTACTTGTATTATAGGTATGGTCTGGTGGTGGATGTTACTGTATACACTGTATTACGTGTATTATAAGTATGGTCTGGTGGTGGATGTTACTGTATACACTGTATTACGTGTATTATAGGTATGGCCCGGTGGCGGATGTTACTGTATACACTGTATTACGTGTATTATAGGTATGGCCTGGTGGTGGATGTTTCTGTATATCACTGTATTACGTGTATTATAGGTATGGCCTGGTGGTGGATGTTACTGTATGTCACTGTATTACTTGTATTATAGGTATGGTCTGGTGGTGGATGTTACTGTATACACTGTATTACGTGTATTATAAGTATGGTCTGGTGGTGGATGTTACTGTATACACTGTATTACGTGTATTATAGGTATGGCCCGGTGGCGGATGTTACTGTATACACTGTATTACGTGTATTATAGGTATGGCCCGGTGGCGGATGTTACTGTATACACTGTATTACGTGTATTATAGGTATGGCCTGGTGGTGGATGTTACTGTATATCACTGTATTACGTGTATTATAGGTATGGTCTGGTGGTGGATGTTACTATATATCATTGTATTACGCGTATTATAGGTATGGTCTGGTGGTGGATGTTACTGTATATCACTGTATTACGTATATTATAGGTATGGTCTGGTGGTGGATGTTACTGTATACACTGTATTACGTGTATTATAGGTATGGTCTGGTGGTGGATGTTACTGTATATCACTGTATTACGTGTATTATAGGTATGGTCTGGTAGTGGATGTTACTGTATACACTGTATTACGTGTATTATAGGCATGGTCTGGTGGTGGATGTTACTGTATATCACTGTATTACGTGTATTATAGGTATGGTCTGGTGGTGGATGTTACTGCATACACTGTATTACGTGTATTATAGGTATGGTAGGGTGGTGGATGTTACTGTATACACCGTATTACGTGTATTATAGGTATGGTCTGGTGGTGGATGTTACTGTATACACTGTATTACGTGTATTATAGGTATGGCCTCGTGGTGGATGTTTCTGTATACACTGTATTACGTGTATTATAAGTATGGCCTGGTGGTGGATGTTACTGTATACACTGTATTACGTGTATTATAAGTATGGCCTGGTGGTGGATGTTACTGTATATCACTGTATTACGTGTATTATAGGTATGGTCTGGTGGTGGCTGTTACTGTATATCACTGTATTACGTGTATTATAGGTATGGTCTGGTGGTGGATGTTACTGTATACACTGTATTACGTGTATTATAGGTATGGTCTGGTGGTGGAGGTTACTATATATCACTGTATTACGTGTATTATAGGCATGGTCTGGTGGTGGATGTTACTGTATACACTGTATTACGTGTATTATAGGTATGGTCTGGTGGTGGATGTTACTGTATATCACTGTATTACGCGTATTATAGGTATGGCCAGGTGTTGGATGTTACTGTATACACTGTATTACGTGTATTATAGGTATGGTCTGGTGGTGGATGTTACTGTATACACTGTATTACGCGTATTATAGGTTTGGTCTGGTGTTGGATGTTACTGTATACACTGTATTACGTGTATTATAGGTATGGCCTGGTGGTGGATGTTACTGTATATCACTGTATTACGTGCATTATAGGTATGGTCTGGTGGTTTATGTTACTGTTTATCACTATATTACGTGTATTATAGGTATGGCCTGGTGGTGGATGTTACTGTATATCACTGTATTACGTGTATTATAGGTATGGCCTGGTGGTGGATGTTACTGTATATCACTGTATTACGTGTATTATAGGCATGGTCTGGTGGTGGATGTTACTGTATACACTGTATTACGTGTATTATAGGTATGGCCTGGTGGTGGATGTTACTGTATACACTGCATTACGTGTATTATAGGTATGGCCTGGTGGTGGATGTTACTGTATACACTGTATTACGTTTATTATAGGTATGGCCTGGTGGTGGATGTTACTGTATACACTGTATTACGTGTATTATTGGTATGGACTGGTGGTGGATGTTTACTGTATACACTGTATTACGTGTAATTGTGGTTTGGCCTGGTGGTGGATGTTTCTGTATACAGCGTATTACGTGTATTATAGGTATGGTCTGGTGGTGGATGTTACTGTATACACCGTATTACGTGTATTATAGGTATGGCCTGGTGGTGGATGTTACTGTATACACTGTATTACGTGTATTATAGGTATGGCCTGGTGGTGGATGTTTACTGTATACACTGTATTACGTGTAATTGTGGTTTGGCCTGGTGGTGGATGTTACTGTATACACAGTATTACGTGTATTATAGTTATGGCCTGGTGTTGGATGTTACTGTATACACCGTATTACGTGTATTATAGGTATGGTCTGGTGGTGGATGTTTACTGTATACACTGTATTACGTGTAATTGTGGTTTGGCCTGGTGGTGGATGTTTCTGTATACACCGTATTACGTGTATTATAGGTATGGTCTGGTGGTGGATGTTACTGTATACACCGTATTACGTGTATTATAGGTATGGCCTGGTGGTGGATGTTACTGTATACACTGTATTACGTGTATTATAGGTATAGCCTGGTGGTGGATGTTTACTGTATACACTGTATTACGTGTAATTGTGGTTTGGCCTGGTGGTGGATGTTACTGTATACACAGTATTACGTGTATTATAGTTATGGCCTGGTGTTGGATGTTACTGTATACACCGTATTACGTGTATTATAAGTATGGTCTGGTGGTGGATGTTACTGTATACACTGTATTACGTGTATTATAGGTATGGCCCGGTGGCGGATGTTACTGTATACACTGTATTACGCGTATTATAGGTATGGCCTGGTGGTGGATGTTACTGTATATCACTGTATTACGTGTATTATAGGTATGGCCTGGTGGTGGATGTTACTGTATATCACTGTATTACGTGTATTATAGGTATGGCCTGGTGGTGGATGTTTACTGTATACACTGTATTACGTGTAATTGTGGTTTGGCCTGGTGGTGGATGTTACTGTATACACAGTATTACGTGTATTATAGTTATGGCCTGGTGTTGGATGTTACTGTATACACCGTATTACGTGTATTATAGGTATGGTCTGGTGGTGGATGTTTACTGTATACACTGTATTACGTGTAATTGTGGTTTGGCCTGGTGGTGGATGTTTCTGTATACAGCGTATTACGTGTATTATAGGTATGGTCTGGTGGTGGATGTTACTGTATACACCGTATTACGTGTATTATAGGTATGGCCTGGTGGTGGATGTTACTGTATACACTGTATTACGTGTATTATAGGTATGGCCTGGTGGTGGATGTTTACTGTATACACTGTATTACGTGTAATTGTGGTTTGGCCTGGTGGTGGATGTTACTGTATACACAGTATTACGTGTATTATAGTTATGGCCTGGTGTTGGATGTTACTGTATACACCGTATTACGTGTATTATAGGTATGGTCTGGTGGTGGATGTTTACTGTATACACTGTATTACGTGTAATTGTGGTTTGGCCTGGTGGTGGATGTTTCTGTATACACCGTATTACGTGTATTATAGGTATGGTCTGGTGGTGGATGTTACTGTATACACCGTATTACGTGTATTATAGGTATGGCCTGGTGGTGGATGTTACTGTATACACTGTATTACGTGTATTATAGGTATAGCCTGGTGGTGGATGTTTACTGTATACACTGTATTACGTGTAATTGTGGTTTGGCCTGGTGGTGGATGTTACTGTATACACTGTATAACGTGTATTATAGGTATGGCCTGGTGGTGGATGTTACTGTATACACTGTATAACGTGTATTATAGGTATGGCCTGGTGGTGGATGTTATTGAATACACTGTATTACGTGTATTATAGGTATGGTCTGGTGGTGGATGTTACTGTATACACTGTATTGCGTGTATTATAGGCATGGTCTGGTGGTGGATGTTACTGTATACACTGTATTACGTGTATTATAGGTATGGCCTGGTGGTGGATGTTTACTGTATACACTGTATTACGTGTAATTGTGGTTTGGCCTGGTGGTGGATGTTACTGTATTCACTGTTTTACGTATATTATAGGTATGGCCTGGTGGTGGATGTTTACTGTATACACTGTATTACGTGTAATTGTGGTTTGGCCTGGTGGTGGATGTTACTGTATACACGTATTACGTTTATTATAGGTATGGCCTGGTGGTGGATGTTACTGTATATCACTGTATTACGTGTATTATAGGTATGGCCTGGTGATTGGTGTTATTGTATATCACTGTATTATGTGTCTCGTTAGTTTAGTGGTGATGGTAAACGATTAACAAAATTATGCCATGATTGTGTTAGAGTTTTCACCAATAGAACATGGGATGATTTCGAACGCAGATTACGTCGTTTATCGACTCCACCCGTGACGTTGCTGAAAATGGGCCAAGCACTTAATATTGTTTAATAAGTATTCTGCATATACACTCTACAAAATAAATAAATACATATCATCAAATTTTGGGTATTTCGTTTTTTACTGCATTTATCCATTAGGTCTGGTGTCTTTTAGTCATTATCTCAGCGGTATTCGGATGATTATAAGTTTACATACATCAGTTTTCTTCGAAGGTCACCGAAGAACCAAATAGCAGCCTCCCGCGCCTCTATATCAGAGCCTTAATTTTGGTTGAGTGATACAGCATGCGATTTACTCATGTATCATATAAACTCTGTATCGCATGCTGTATCACCAAGATGGACTAATCACAGCCTCGAGGACCGTTAGGCTTGAGAACTGATATTGGTCGATTGGTTATACAACATACGCGAAGGATTTTGCCATGTATTTTTTATCGAGAGTATACTATACGGCATGTACTATACAGGTTAAGGGTATATGCGATACGATACGGGTATTCGATATCCGGAGGGAAGATCAGGTTTATGACTCCGGGGATTATATAGACGAAGGTAAAGGACCTTTATTGAATATAGTAGCACCCGAATCCTGTATTAAGTACTGACGTATGATTACTTGTTTGGGAAATTCTGCCCCACTATTGTACAGTATAGTCGACTTTAAAAACCTGTAGCATGTGTTAAACGTGCACAAAGCAAGTATGGTTAAGAAATATTTGTATGGCATTCGGCGTATAGATTTTCCACACAACCAGAGTTCTCTTAAGGCTGGTTATATAATCTCTCACTGTAAATCAACACAAAAACCAAAAACCTAAAACATAGAAAGAGAGTAACCCGAACCCAATAAAAACCATGATCTACCATGGGTGCACTCATGTGTTCCGGACGAGTAAGAAGTGCCTGCCTCTAATTAGACAACCGTCGAGTTACTCACTGTCATCTCCAGGGAAATGTCAAATCCAGGAACAGGAAACACTACAACACTACCTATGTCTCTGCGAAGTTTGAGTAGTTTAGCAGTCAACAGCAGTGATCGGTCTAGAAAATTGGAATACCGATCGTAGGATCTAGTATAACGTATAAGTTGCGAAATTTACACAAACGCCGGAGCTGCTGGAATGTTGCTGTCGATGAACGGGAAGTTGACAATTGGAAAGTTGAAGTCATCACGTATGTCGTAGAGTTTATATATATTTATATAGTTTGTAGTTTTCCTGAGTCTAATTCTAGAAGTAGGTCTATGTAAGAGGCTGACCTTAGTGTATTGGTGGTGTCTTTAATTTCAAGCTCGCTAGGGTAAATTGAATGTAAATAGTCACCAAATTTTGATGAGGGACAAAATATCATCAATGTAGCGAGATGTTAAATTAAAGGTCTGGGTCAGTGTCTTTTCTTTCTTTTTCAGTAGGCCTTCTAGGAATTCAGCCTCGTAAGAGTACAAAAACAGGTCGGCGAGGAGAGTAGCACAATTAGTACCCATTGGAATAACAATAGTCTTTTGAAAAACATGTCCTCTCTTTCCGTATTTCTTGAAAAAGCAGAGTTTTATAAGATCTTTAAGCCTGGTTTTAAGCTTCGTATAGAGTGTCGAAAAATCAAACGATTTAATGCTGTTACAATGGGAAAGAGATTTAGACTTCAAGATGTCTATCAGGTCTTTTGAATTTTTTAATATCCACATTTCCTTTATTCCACTCCTGGAGTAGAAAGTGTCACTGTATTTTTGAAGTCCCGTGTTTACTGTTGTTAAAATAGTGGTCAGGGGATTTCTGCTCAAATTGTAATCAAATTCGCACACATACAACGTTTTGCGCAATAATATTTTCCTTATCGAATATATTTATAATATTTTAATTCAACTTTGTTCGAAACAACATCGACGTCAAATGAAAAAGTTGGGTTTTTTTAATTGTGGCGGTAAAGAAAACGACTAGACATAGATAAACCTGTGTAAATCTTACAAAAATATATGTTGTATTCTAAAAATTTTTGGACAAATTGTGAAGAAAAAAACGCATATCTAAAATGTTATTAGAGTTTTCAATGTGTGAATTTTAAGTCCGGCAAATACGTCGAAAGATGTAATAAATTGGTGAAAAGTGTAAAAATGTAAGGTTCCGCGTTTAGATATTCAAAATTCTCCCAAATGCAGAGGATAATTTAACTAAATATTTGTCAGGCAACAACTAACTATACCCAACACAAAATATACATTAAAATATTTTTTTAAGGGTTTCTTGCGTTTTTACCGTGAACTGG
The DNA here is from genome assembly GCA_944474755.1 of Limnoperna fortunei. Classification (NCBI taxonomy): domain Eukaryota; kingdom Metazoa; phylum Mollusca; class Bivalvia; order Mytilida; family Modiolidae; genus Limnoperna; species Limnoperna fortunei. The sequence continues at coordinate 30,184,182 of OX104116.1, read as the reverse complement.
TACTAAATTATTATAATTTAATATCAAATATAGAAATTAGCATTTTACTATATAGTTTACGTACAAATGGCAACCCTATGTGATAAAAGTTATGTGAAGACTATGAGTGGCGGTTCAGGTCAGAATTGCGCTGTTTGTAATGCGCTGGTTTTACCAACGGGCTACTTCGTTAAAGTAACGCGCTACTTTGAAAAAGTAACGCGCTAAGTACTTTGTAAAAGTAACGTGCCAGTTTGTAAAAGTAACGCGCTACTTTTTAAAAGTAACGCGCTACTTTGTGACAGCAGCGCGCTACATTTTAAAAGTAGCGCGTTACTTAATTATTAAAGTGGAAAAGCAAATTCAACCAAATGTAGTTACCAATCAAATGGAAGTTTACAAAAGTACCAAGTGTAGTCTCATTTTAGAAGAAATGACGCTTAATTCCCCTTTTTTCATACCGCGTTAAAGTAATATGAATATTGGCACAGCCTAAAAGCGAGCATCGCATATTTTATGGATCAAGAAGTTACTTCAGAGCACCCTAAGAGTGCCTCTGCAATTCTTTAGTGACGTGACGTCTTTAATGTGTTCGTGACGTCACGAAAAATGTTTAAAAAAAATAAATAAAGCGTTTTTGAGATTGCAAAAAAATGTCTGACAAGTCGTGCATGAAAGCGAGCTGTTGATTGGTTACATTAAGGTTTGATGTAGCCAATCAAAATAGTGACTTCTAGCCCAGGAATTGCCTAGCTAAGTTTGTCAGGGTTTCGTAGACACATGTGGACAGAGAAACCCTGACTTGTGAGGATGGACAGATTCAGTCAACTTATGAGAAGGGCGATGACGATTATGAGGGAGGACCACAATGCTACCCAGTCAGATAACCAAGAAGATGATGATTTTGTTATAAGGTTAGAGACAATAACCGCCTATGTACGAATTAATAAGAAAGATCCTTTGAGTAGCTTCTTTACACCCGTCTGTCTTGTAATCAGAATGTTGGTCTTTGATTGTATCATATAACGTTGATAAAAAATCTTCTAAAAGTCCAATTATCTCTCCTAAATGATATTCAAGCGCAACGAAAGTTCTTCATGCACATCCCCATATGATGTACTCCTTCATGAAAGTTTCGTCAAAATCCATAAAGCAGTTTAAGAGAAGTTGCGCTTAAGAGATATCTGGACAGACAGACATGGTGATTCCCCAAAAACTTTAATTTTTGAGAGAGGTATGATTAAAACAACCCTACCTTAAACCTTTGGAACAGTTCGCTCATACTAAGGCTGAGCCAGAACCACATTTGCCAACAGATTTGAGCATTTAAGTACTAGTAATTTATTTTGGACTAATTCTTTATAAATCGTGTAAATTAAAAATGTAATTGCATATATGGCAAGGTCAGATTTTGGAAACCCCAAAAATCAACGAGATAAAATTATTTGTATACTAGGTGGTACACGTCTACATGATTATGTGAGTTTCATGAAAATCCATTGAACTGCTAATGAAGATTTGCGGATTGCGGATAAAAGATGGATACCCCTTTGTAGACATAAGTCCATTTTTTTCGGGGGGGGGGGGTGCGGCTACAGGAAACCCATGAATCAAGTTGAATATTTCTATGCGCCCCCCCCCCCCCCCGCGACGACATGTCGGGGCATTAGGTTTTACTCATGTCCGTCCAGCTTTTCTTTTAAACCGTACATGAGAGTGATTTGAAATTCGGCAGGGTAGTTCAGTATGACGAATTGAACGTCCCAGACCTGTCATGTTTTAGAATGGGCCCATATGAAAATTTAATTGAAAATTTAGGTAAAGCTTTTCTTAGAAACCGTACATGAGTATGACTTGAAATTGGGTAGGGTGGTTCAGTATGAATCAACTGCACGTCCTAAGCAATTTTCAGACCTGTCGGACCATTTTCCTGTTTAGTGGCCTATGGAAAAATTCCTTCTTTATTAAAATAAGAGGTGCACATCTACATTATGTTACAAAGATTGTGTGAAACTTTCATAAAAATCCATTGAGGGGTTTAGAAGAAGTTGTGGATGAGATGGGTACCCTAAGGTGTACATTTAAGGACGAACGAACACCACTACCACTATATTCCCTATTTTCGGAATACAAGGGTTACTTCACATTTTCAAGAGTTGCCTTTCATAACAGCAGGTATCTAGTATTGAACAGATAGGGAAAAATCACGTTTTTACTCTTTCAGTACAACTAAAAAAAATGCATAATTAGTTTGCACATCATAATAAATTTTACCGGATGCTTTGCTATATGTGAATACAAAAATATTGTAGAAAAACTACTTTTTACCTACAGTAGGTACTATAAAGTACCAAATGCTCTAAAGAACAGATAACTCTGCAAATGGGAGATAAATCTTGTTTACCGCAAGTAGGGAATACGTACCTCTCACTAATCAATCGGGTTTAGGAGGAGTTACAGATAAGAGATATGTTCCCGAAGGTGTAAGGAAAGGATGAAAGACACCCTAATAATTTTATACAGTTGTTTTAATGGTCTACATAATCGGATAATATCATAAAAACTAGGGGCCATTGTGCCAAAAAATTCTTCGGTATTTGAAGGTATGTCTAGAGGAGTTCAAAAATCAGACTGAAATTCTGAAACATGAAGAGTGATCATCCTTAAACGTAATCTAATACTTTAACTGAAACAACCAAAGGTGGTTGCAATATAGCTCACTCTAGAGTGGGGTATAATAAATCCTTTAACATGATTTGATGTTAAAATGCGAAATAAGATAACACGACGTTTTATTCTACTGTTATATTGTTTAATTATTTATTTTTGTCACAAACTTTGTTGAGATGTTTATATGACAATAAAATTTGAATCTGAATATGAATTATTTGTATATTAAGTAATTTATAAGAGATATATATCTTTGTGTTGCAATAAACTTTCTTAATTTGTTCAGTAATTGGAGACTCCCATATTAGGTAGCCATCGACCCGTATTAAAGCCTCGGACTCGGCTGATGCCTCGACCTAATGGGGAGTCTCGGATTTGAGTGGGGCCTGATATGGGAAACCCTGTATCACAATCTATATTTATTTTGATGTTTCTATTACTATAACTACTAAAACAACGAAGTTCTTCAATAGATACATTAAGAACTATAATTATAAAAAAGTATACCCACCTTGCTTGAATACTTTCAACAATGTCCTATGGGTATCAGAATTACACAGGCTAACAACATTTTCTATTGTAGACTGTGTTTGACAGAGAAACCTGTCCCTGTCGGAACTCCCCGCATGTAATCTGTTAGCCATTTTTTATCTGTTTAGATCAGAGAATATAATTGGCTTGCTTTAAATGGCTACCAGTTCAAGAAACTAACTAGATTGACCGAATCTTCTTAAGTTTTATACTTTAACGCGGGATGAAAAAAAAGGGGAATGAAGCGTTATCTTTTGTAAACTTCACTTGATTGGTAACTACATTAGGTTGAATTTGCTTTTCCACATTAATAAAGTAACACTCTTCTTTTAGAAAGTAGCGCGCTGCTGTCACAAAATAGTGCGTTACTTTTAAAAAGTAGCTCGTTACTTTTACAAAGTAGCGCGTTACTTTCACAAAGTAGCGCGTTACAGTCCTTAAACTGGAATGAGTATAAAGTAGCGCGTTGCTTTCAATAGGTAACGCGCTGCTTTTACCATTTTAAAGTAATGCGCTACTTTCTTGAAGTATCCCGTTCGTAAAACCAGTGCGTTACAAAACAGCGCAATAATGACATGAACTGCCACTCATAGAAGACCTATTCTCTGCTAGAAAATGTGCCATCGACAGTGAGACATGGAGATTTATTTTCAGAAGTTTTAATTTCAAATTGAATCTTCAGAACGCGAATGTTAAAACATCAGAATTTTCTGTATGATATAAGTTCCACTTTACACGTACAGGGCACTGTTTCATATTTTTAAACATTTCAAATTTCAGGATTTCCTCAACTCATCCTCAACTCAAATATTGGCCAATCATATTGCTGGAAACTTAAAATTTGAGGAAAAACTCTCAATTTGAGAAATTTTATGAAACTGAGACGAAATCAGTCATGGCCATATTTGATTAGGGATATAGATGTACAATCTACAAAATGTGGAACGATTTTAATATACAAGTATGTACAGCAAAGTAAGAAAAAGAAATTGAAAAGTGCAAAATACGTGGTCTTGACTTGGTGTAACCACAGTCCCTACTCCTTACAACTTATGTTGCCATAAATGATCAATTCTTTAATGTAATTACGGTAATTTAAAAAATATATAGAGAGTTTTCAGGTGTCTGATAGGCTTTAATTTTTGTTAATCTCAGAACAATAATGATAAACGTAGGTGAGAGTGACTGGATTAAGCTTGCGTGAATGAAAAAAAAAAATTTCACCAGCTAGGGACTGGGTTAAGCTACCATTTAAAACCGGTTTGTTCATATGGATCCCATGACTTTTTTTACACACATGTATCCCAAAACTACATCTGTATAAGGGACCTCTTGAATATAAATATTGAAACGTAGTCCTTAACCACATTAAATAAGCGACATTTTAAATTTTAGGGAGGAGGATTGAATTATTCAACCACAGTTAGTAATAACATTAAACGCAATCTCTAAAGGGAAACAGAAACACGAGGGGATGGGTTGTTTCCCGGATTACTTGACCGAGGGAAACAACCTTCACAAGGGTTTATAATTGGTGTAAGAGGAAAATTTGCATATTCAGTCATTGCAATATATACTGTTGAAATTATAAGTGTCAAAAATTTATAGACACCGTGCATATAATTGTGAGAGTAGATTTATTTCTATAGATTTTTGCAAGTTTATGATTATACAATATTTATTTTTTAAATTATGCGTTAATAATCTTTGAGCGCTAAATTGTAAAGCCGTTGTAAATAAATAAAAACAGTGTATGAGGAAAATTTACATATTTACTGATTGCAATATATACTACTCAACAAAAAAAACGTCCACTTCCTAAAATTGTTCATTATATAATATTTTTTTTCAAATCTTTATCTTTTTATTGTTTCCATAAAATTTATACGTTCAAGCCATCATTCCATTCAAGCAACCAATAAAATCAGTAACGGATACAGCAGAAATCCGGAAAGCTACTTATCCGTCTGTTACCTGTGCTCATGCCTTATCGATTAGTTTTTTAATTTACCTGGTGTCAATAATTAGGCTCTATCAAATTGTAAACAATTTGCCATCTTAAAAATTGAGGTAAATCTTTTCAAGTCCATGCCACGTCTACTCGAAAATGAGCGTCAACAGGCTGTTGGAATGTTACGTGCTGGTATGACGCATAATGACGTTTCAAACCATTTCCAATGTTCCAAAAAGACAATACAGCGACTACTTAATCGTCTCCGACAGACTGGCTCAACAAAGGACAGACCCCGCAGCGGTAGGCCCAAAGTGACGTCAGAATGTCAAGACCGTGATATACGTCTATTGACGTTACGTAACCGTACGATCACTGCGGAAAGCATTGCAAGGCAAACGCCCGGGATCCACAACAACAGAATTTCCGGTCAGACTGTTCGTAGACGGCTCAGAAGATTTGGTTTACGACCAAGAAGAATTCATAAAGGACCGATGTTAACGCGAGGTCACAGGAGAGCGCGACTTGAGTGGGCCCGTGCACGGCGTCGATGGAGGTTACATACCTGGCGGAACATTATCTTTTCTGATGAATCCCGGTTTTCGCTCCGTTTCAGTGATGGCCGAATGAGAGTATACCGTAGACGGGGTGAACGTTACGCTGACTCGTGTGTCCAGGAAATCGACCGTTTTTGGGGCGGAAGTGTAATGGTATGGGGAGGAATATGTCATAATGGACGAACTGAACTTAAAATTATTGATGGGAATTTAAATGCTGTGAAGTACCGAGACGAAATTTTGGATGGTATTGTTCACCCTTTCATTCGACAACATGGATACAACCACGTTTTCCAGCATGATAACGCGAGATGTCATGTGGCCAGGATCTGTGTTGACTACCTCGAGCAAAATCACCTTCGTGTTCTTCCTTGGCCCGCGTTATCGCCGGATCTGTCGCCGATAGAACATTTATGGGACGAATTAGACAGGCGTGTTCGAATGAGACAGAATCAACCGGAAACGCTAAGGGACTTGAGTCGGGCACTTGTAGAAGAGTGGAATAATATGCCTGTGGACCGCATCAATACCCTCATAGGTTCTATGCGTCGTAGATGTGAAGCTGTTGTTGTTGCAAATGGTGGACACACGCGCTATTAACACCCGCAAGTTGATTTGCAGGATGATGACTATGAAGTGTCCGTATTTGCTTTGAAACCAATTAAAATGTTATTGTTTGGTATTGAAATGTTGATAATGTTGTTAAATTTGTAATGTACTCCTTTGTAATTTACTTTTAAATAAAATAAAATTTTGATAATCCATTAAAGAAGGTGGACGTTTCTTTTGTTGAGTAGTATATACAGTTGAAATTATAAATGTAAAAAATTTAGTCGATTCCAATTTCCTTGTTCTTAATATTATAGGGTTATTGCATGAATATTGGGAAATATTGTCCCTAGCAAGTGTTATATTGCACGAGCTTGCGAGTGCAATATAGCATCTTGCGAGGGACAATATTTCCCAATATTCATGCAATAACCCTTTTATTATACATGTATAGTAATAATAATATTTTGGGTGCTTTTAAGTGATTATTCATTATCTTTGATATTTTGTAATATTTTACTAGGTCAAATATTATCATATTTTTACTGGGTCAATATGACAGATATATATGTTTGTGTAGATGTAGATACAATAATAAAAAACAGATTTCTTTTCAATTTTGTGTTTTTATTTGTTTTTCCTTATTGTTGTGAATATACATTATGTATCTATGTTCCTGCTTTGAAACGATCCACTTGCACACGATTTATTCTCGTTTCGTACAGTTTACAGTCGATTTTTCCTTTTGTTGGTCTATGAATTTTTAAACTTTACTTTTATCGACATTCGAAATCACATCCATAAGCAGTTCTGCTAATTCTCCCTTCGAGAGAGAGATCGTGTATGTTATTTTAGGCCTTGTTTGTTTACTAAACGACAGTAAAATATAAAAGACGATGTTTGGAACACATCTATACTTTTCCCGGTAATTACATAAAAGACCGAGACGCTGAGTAAAATATGAAAATATATTGCACTTTATTCCTATATGAAATAGAATTGGGAAAAATTATTACTATATATATAATAAAGTCTTTTATCATTACCAAATACAAATACAAATAATTTTATTGGCTCAAACTCATTTACAATAAATGTTTAAGGCCTATGACAATAATTGAATACAAAATTAAAATTACAAACCATTCATTAGGGTTACTATTTTAATAAAATATAATATGGATTATACTTATTTATTATACAGGTAAATTAACATGGCATTTCCTTATATTAAACCCATCTGATATGAAGGAGGAAGTCAACTTTAATACTTGGTATGAAGTATTATTTTCAAGAAAATTTAAATCTGAGAAATTTTTGAAAAATTGATTGTTTTGAAAAATATTCAACATCTTTGTATGAAATGTTTCCCTTAGTTGCTCGTAATTTGAACAGTATAAAATAAAATTAAACAGTATAAAATTATCTGTGTGAATGCGACACCGTCACGGCGGCGGGCCGAGGGGGGGGGGGTGTTACTGGGGATACTTTTAGGTACAGGTCTGCGGACGGGGATTTGAAAACCCACCCTATTCATATATTTTCGGACGTAATGAAACGGGACTTAATCATATACTGAGTTAATTAATCAGACCTATTCATATATTTTATTACACATTCCCATTGGCAAAATACACGGTGTAGAATGGTAACGGACTTGTCGCGTTTTTTTCTGTTTAACGGACTAATCGGTTTAAGCAAATGACTGTTCGTGCCAATAAACATGAAGTAACTCAGAAAAACGAATTCAAATGATAACAAGAAGGGTTAAGTTTTATTAAAAAGCATACTCACGGAATACGTAATTGATCTATGATAACTCCTAGAAAATGTTACGTCGATGTATCTCGTGGTTATTTCACCAAGTAAAAAACAAATCGAAAAATCGAGAAAAGCAAACATGAATTTCTATCATTCATCGTCAAATTGATATAAACAATGACTTTTTATGTTTAGAGATGTCCTGTTTTGAGTTAAAAATACATTCAACAAATCTCTAGTAATTAAAATTGAACAATAATCATTTGCTCAACCCGATTAGTCCGTAAAACAAAAAAAAAACGTTACCATTCTACACAGTGAAATAGGTTATTTTGAATAGATTGTTTGCAAGTTTATAATACATTATTTATTTTTCAATTATGCTTTAATTAATCTTTCAGTGCAAAATTATAAAGCCGTTGGAAATAAACATAAACGGTGTCATAAATCTGCAACATATCATTTTTAAATTATCGCGCCATTGAAGATTACCCAGGGAACACATTATCACGATCTAAAAATAGACAGTTGAATGAAGACACACTATAAACAAATAAAGATCTGAAATGAATGAAGACACACTATACAAATAAAATAACTTTGTTACTAACAAGTTATTCCTGCCTCTTTGTCAATTATAACATTATTTTTTATTAGTGCAGACAGCACACATCTCTGACGTCACTGTCTCAGTGTCTGATTGTGTTTGTGCTGACGATGTTTGTGCCTATCATGGATGTTCGCAACTAGATATTGATGTGTTTACACCGCAAGTAATGTGGTAAATTAAAACCAAATTCCACTCAAATATGACTTTCCGGGATTTTATGTCATCCTTGCACCAGGACTCGTGGACATTCCATGGTATCGGAATATTAAACCTTTATATGTTATATACTTTTCAGGTGTCTGACATCACAATAAAACAACTAAAGTGGTATATTGGCTTTTGGAAAAATTTTTAAAGGCAAACATGCAAAATATGATCAAATATGGTTTACTTTACTTTCCAAGTATTTCACAAGTTGACTGAAATTATATGTGATAAGTCGACATATTTCACAAATGATGTAGGCTTAATTATGTGACAAGTAGTGGTAGATATATGCCACGATATACACACACATTTTAGGTCCGTCTTTAATTTGATTAATATCACTTCACCAATAATTTAATATTGTTCTCATTAAAATGGAAAATTATATGTTACTGAGGCCATGCCGATAATTAACCCTAGTTATTTTAATTCAAAGCTATCACGCTGTGGTCATCAGTATTTATTAACATGCATAAGGCTTATCTGCAACAAGACTATAAGAGTTCGTTACGCAACAGGGGCAATACATTTTTCTTGCTGTCTTTCCACCGATGCATTATGAGGTGTGAAAGCTTAAGAAAAGGAAAGGTCTACGAACACATTTAACACAACTAAGCGTAATTTATACGATAATAACTTACATAATACGAAAACTGGGTTTTCGGACTGTTATTTCTCTGCATGTAATACTTCAGTGCCCCTGAAACTTTACATTATATTTTACTAGGATCTTATGGCACAACATTATACAACATTTTGCTTGTTTTAACCACAGAAACATTTACTAAAAGCGTTTAAACAAGCCAAAATTACTTCTATTTATCGTATTTATAAACTGTGTCTGAACGTGTCCACGAAAGTGTGGATATGGAAACCCTGACTATTGAGGATATGGCATCGAATCTCGAAGGGTATTTAATATAGGGCGCTATTCAAATTTATGGGAAAGCCAGTCGCTTTCAAACATTTAAGGAGTTTGACAATGATGAAAGACTTTTTCGTCTTTCAGAGTTACAGCACATGGGTAACATGTTTTACACGGCGATAATACTACATGGGGTTAAAATTATCATGTACCATGCAACGCAATCATTCAGTTATTCTATTCAGTGGTGTAGGTGGAGTGACGAAAAAGAGATAGATACGCCCTCTGTTCAAGAATGAGAAAGTCTGCGTTTGCAAAATCAAAATGCACAATGGCACTGTTGTGCTAAATGTGTTACGCACGGACGGACGGAAGGACAGCCATGCAGTCCACCCCCTCCAGGCGCGGGGATATACAGAGAGACAGAGAAGAGTGCACAAGGACTAAGTGCGAAAAAAAACGTATCAAGAAAGGGAAAAGTTACGTACCGAAGTAGGGATGCTGGGATACGAAGGCAGCAAAAGGCGGCAAGGAGGAGACAAATGGAGACTTGAAGGGTGTGTAAACTGAAAGGGTACCATGTCCGACTCCACATTCATTATTCGTATTAAACAAATACAAATCCAATATGTTAATAATGGTTAAAAAGTTCTTTTTTTACCCGCAGATTTGATTTTAACACAAAATGGAACGTAAGGTAAATTGTGACAGATAATTATTCAGTACTTTCCCTTAATCTATTTTTAGTATTAAGTCTTGACAGGACATTGACAGTGTGTACTAGAAATATACATTCTAAAGTGTTATGACCTTGATGACAGGCTTACCACTTTTATTGTTTGTGGTAGATATTTTTAATAAATAAAAAAATAATACATCCCGGAACTGCAAAGGGCTAGACCTCCAACCAATCACTTGTTGTTTTCTTTCATGTGGGAAGTTAATAAGCCTTTACCACGTGACACATAATTTCAGCATAAAAATAATATATATGGCATGTGTACAGCTGACACCTGTGTGTTGTTTTGATGTGCCAACAATAAAAAGGTAAGATAACGTTTATAAACATTTATACTTATTTTTTAACTTTATTTATTTCTCATGTCTTTTATTTTTGCTATAAATAAAATGTCATGTAGAGTCCTCTAAAAAATAGTTGACAAATTTAACTCTTAGAGATGTCTGTAAAGTAGAACGGGAACGAAACAAACAACAATAACAATTTCTTTTACAAATCTATCAAAGGAAAGAGACAAGAAACATTAACATTTTTCTTCATTAATGTAGGGAGAAGGTAAATAATTAAAGTGCTTTCAATTGCATGTATCCAAGCAAAATAATATTAGGCTATATAAGGTTGTCAGGGGCGTAGCTAGACCACGGGGGCTTGTAAAAATCGATTTACTTGCGCTTTCCAATGATTACTGGGTCGATTTTGTAATAGTCGACCCAGTAATCATTGAAAAGCTCAAGTAAATCTATTTTTTACAAGCCCCTGTGGCTAGACTAGATGCCATGTGGAATCACAAAATGATTATTGTTCCGGGGAAACCTTCCTGGAAAATTTTGGAAAAATGGTTCATTTTGGAGAGTGTTTTATTTAGTACTAAAAATGGACAGTTAATGGTCATGCAGGGAAAGATTACATTTTTTGTTGTCAAAATTATTTGGATTCTTCCGCGTACTCAAGTCACGGGACTCGCGTATAGGCAGCTACGCCCAGGGTTGTATTTATCATGTTTTTTTCAAACATGTTTTAAACAGTCGGGTTCTGGGAACATACTGGGAGGGTTCTTGGTACTCGACCCACAGAGCCACCCAGCGCCTCCGCGGGGGTGCGTAGGGGAGACTTCTAGTTGGGGATAGTCAGGTCATAATACGGAAAGCATGGCCGCTGACCGTAGTGGGTGACGTGTTTGGAGAGTGTCACGCTCTTTGCGCGATAAAGACCCCTTTTGTAGATTTCGAAAAGAGTATACTTATTGATGCCGCTACATAATGCAAAATGATCGGTGATGTATTTACGCAATATTTATATGACCGCCTAACACAAACTTTCTCTCTATCGTGAAATTATTGCTAAATGATCCTAATACACAAATTAATATACATAGGTCAGTGGTAATTGTCAGAACTCACGAGGCACGGTGCACAGCCCATAGAGCTAAGATTAAAATTCACTTATGATAGCCTAGTGAACACATTGAAAGATTTCAATTCTCATTTAATTTCCATTTAATTCCTGTAAGCAACAACACAATTTTAATTAAAATAAATTGTAATGATTAAAACTGGATACATTTGAGTACATATAAGTATACATTTTATGACATTTACAACAATTTGCTGTTTTGAAATTGTAAAATGTTATTAACTTTCGTTTTCGAGTAACGTTAAATATATACGATACATCGCAAGAAAATATAAAAACAAAATATATGTCTCCATGATATAAATAGAAAATTTTGTATTTTTTATAATATACCATTGTGATCGTTTACTACTGAAATATCATTCATTAGAGATATTTGAATATGTTTATTTTTAGCTCTATGATTTTTTAAAGTTTTTTGTCTCTTTCGTTTGATACATATGATACATGTTTGTTCAGTTTCCGTTCTATTTAAGAATTAAATGCGTCTTTTGTAAAGATAGTACTTGTTTAATCTGATGCTTTCAAAAGCACTCTTGATCATATTTTTAAATATTCACTCTGCGCAAATTGATTATCCTATAAATATTCAGTTATGAAAAAGTATATCTTTTTTCGAACATTAAATGAGTTTCTGAAATTATGAAAGTTGGTCTGATTGTTTGAGCTTAAAAAAATCAGGAATGTTGCCTAATTTCTGGACTAGTAATTAGTGTTACAAATAATTTTTTACAAGAACAAAACGTTATATGTCAATAATGTCCGTGATAAGGGTAGGGGTTCTAACACTGTAAACAGGCATCCTGTTGTTAATGAGAATGTACGAGAACAAAAGACATGTGATGTAATTGTATGTAGTTATATTTCATAATTTTTATTTGTGCACATTGAATAGATCAATTGTTAACGGTAACAATGGATGTAACGAGTACGTGACGAGCGGGAATATCTGAAAAAAAAGTCTATCTCCTGTAAACATAAACCATTGAACTCTTTATTCACAAAATTGATTTCATTTCAAATTAAATTACTTGGAATTTATACAAATTCTTTCACCTAAAAATAAAAAAAATCCAGAAACAAATAATTACATTATACGTCTGTGAAAAATCTAAAGAAATCTAAAAAGTAAATTATTTATTTGAGCTCTAATGTACCGCTCTTATTTAGAAAAATAAAATTTTGAATTAATTTTAAATATTCATGACAAAAAAAATAATGTTCATATTAATAGACTTTTTCTTAAATGTAAGATTTTTATTCAGATGGTATAGTACTACACATAAACATGATGATTTATAAAACCTGTCATTTGAATCAGACAAAGTATGAGATAATTTTACTTTTCAGTCACTTGTACTATAAACGTTAATTGGAATTGTTAAGGACAAAAAAAAAAGAAACAAACAAAAAATGATCGTCGCGGGTTTTCAGTAATTATGTCTCCCAAACAAAGTTTTTGTTTTTGTCCGGTTTCTTACTATTATTCTTCTTTCTTTTTCTGGGTCCATACTGGGACGGTTCCCAGTGCCCGACAGACAGAGCAGCCCAGCGCGTCCCCGGGTGGCGGATAAGGGAGACCCTCTCGTTGGAAGGTTGTCAGGTCATAATACGGAAAGCCTGGCCGCGGGACCATAGTGGGTAACGTGTTTGGAGAGTGACACGCCCCTTGCACGATAAAGATCCCTTTGGTAGATTTCGAAAAAGAGTAGGTTCATTGTAGCCGCTACAAAAGGCTAAATTCTTCGACCCTACCCAATACTCCGTACATTTCCAGTGGCAGTCAAAATTGTGTTCCCCGTATCCCATCCTACCTCTTTTTCAGTTGATGTATTGTTTGTTAACTTGATTTGTAATGGCAGCCGTTTCACCACACTCCCCCAACTCAACCCCCCCCCCAAAAAATAAAAAAATAAAAAGTCAACTTATTCCGTTTGCAACGAAATTTTATATGTAGGTATATTTTAAAGCACAAACTAAGAATATCATGTGTATATAGAGGTTTTCAACATGCTCACGAATATAGTGGAAATGAGGGTTCGTTTGGGAGACATTTTGTTTTGGCATCACAACACAATCAGCACTAGATATTACTACATTTATAATTAAAAAATCTGATCGAGTTAAAATCTACTCATATAAAAATAGATAATTTTGTCTTAATGAGCATGAAGTAAAATAAGCTCACTTTTTAGAAGACCTATAAGTACATGCGGGGAAATGATAATAACTTTTCTCTGGAGCAAAATCTAGAAGTGTTTGTCCTTTAGTAGTATTTTATTGGTTTTCGTTAATATTTTGGTGATTTGGTGTTCTGGTGTTCTGCCTTTCAGCTATTTCATGGCGTCTAGTTTTTGTTGAAGATGAAAGCAGCAGTTCCTGGCATAAATCGTTGGCAGTAAAACTGGAAGGTCTCTTCAATTGAAGTCGAGCACACCCTGCTAGAAGTTAGACTTAAATCCCCATGTTCAGTATAAATACGCTGGTGATCAACAGTAGCTGATTACCTTAACCACACGGCCCCAGATACTCTGTTCTTCTGAAAAAAATCAATCACAGAGTTTATATAAAAGATCATTTAAATACCAATCCAATTTAAATTAAATCTTTGGCTTGCTCCCCCTTTTTGTTATTGATCGGTGCGTGTAACACAGCGACATTAGCAATAAGGGGGAAGCAGTGAAAGATTTAATTTTAATTTGATTGGTTAAATACACTTGCTTCAGGCTAATTTTAATCACGGGAACTGAGTCAGAGCTCCGGGTGATTATTATTAGTTTATTACACGAAAAGGTATCTTGAGTAATTATGTTTTATTTCAAGAATCTTTAGTATGACAATTCTAATTATTAGCGTTAGTTTGCCACAATGACTATATACGGTTCCAGCATGTATTTACACACATGAAAGATATCAAATACAGACACTACGTACAAACACTTGAGACACGAAAGGAATAACCAAAAAACCGTGTAACTGTTTTATGTACACAAAATTACGTAACATGGTTAGGTAACTGTACTTCAGTAACTGTTTTATGTACACAGATTTACGCAACATGGTTAGGTAACTGTACTTCAGTAACTGTTTTATGTACACAGATTTACGCAACATGGTTAGGTAACTGAACTTCAGTATCGTTAGCCATTGAGCAAATACAAATACATGTACTAAACTCGTAAAAATCGTTATGTTTGAAAATATTCATATATACGCGTTTAAAATTGTTTAAAAACTGGCTTCAGTTTCATAAACTTTTCCTTAAATCATGTTAAATTCTCCCAGCAATCTGATTGGTCTATATTTGAGTTGAGGATAAGTATATGAAATCCTCAGATTGGAGATGTTTTATGAAACCGGGTCCTAGGTTACTGAAAACATGTTACTAGTAAATATATTTATTTGTTATACTGTCAAAAACATAAACAAAAACGACGATTTTGCGCAAGAATATACATGTATTATGCGTTGTTTGTTACAATCGTTTCGATCTATGATGAAAGTAGTGTTTTTCTGCTAAGTCATTATTTTATAATAAACGTGATATGTTGACCTTCTTTATGTGATTTATTTCACATCACATGTTACATGATGGTTATGACGTTTTTATTTTCCTTATAACAATATTTGTGTTGTCAAGAAATTACCATACTATAGATTACAGAAATAGTGAAAAATATGCCAAAAAATATAAATAAATAAATAAATAAATAAATAAATAAATAAATAAATAAATAAATAAATAAATAAATAAATAAATAAATAAATAAATAAATAAATAAGCCGTGACGTCTCACAATCTCGCGAGTATTTTCAGAGCAAATCAATCCAGATATACATTTTATTCCAGTCTTTGGGTATATAATGTCGCATTTACGGCGTGGGATTTATTTTCCATTCGGCTAGCTTCAGCTAATGGAATATTACTCATATAAGCCGCAAATGTGACATTATATACCCTGTCTTAGACCGGAATAACTATTATATTATAGCTCACATTATTATTAGTTGCGATACAACATTATCTGTGACATATTGGGACGGGGAAAATGTTAAGGTCTGTCTAAGTTATTTGCATAATTTGAGTAAAAACTTAACATTTTTGTTGTTTCATTGCCTTCTATGTATCATTATAGTAAATACCAATTAATCAGCTGAAAATGTTATGATGTGTTTACCGTTTACGGATATGGATATCATTATACAGACGTTTATCTTTGATGAACGCATGTTTTTCCTGCTACTGAGTATCTAAAATATTTTTTTTAAATGCGCAAAAAATGACCCCATAAAATGCGAACGCCATGATATCGCTAAAAAACCCTGAAAGCGGTGTAAAACACAATTCAAACAAATATTATAACATTATAATGTTAATTTTGTACACAGGGTTTGGACAGTAGTTAGTAGTATTATTATCAATGTCGTTATTGGAATATATCGCTAGTTTAGAATTAGCCAGTAATTGGCCAGTAACACGTCTTTACAAAATCTCTTATATATCCGGGTGTTGCTAACCGTTCGTTGCGCTTTCTTCTGTAGTTATTTTAGTGAATTGTTCTATATATTGTATTATCATATACTGATTTTCTGACATGTAGGTTACATGTATTTATTTCTGGGATCATACTGGGAGGGTCCTAGTGCTCGACCACAAAAGTGCCCAGCGCTTTCCCATGTGACGGATAAAGAAGGCCCTAACGTTAGCGGTTGTCAGGTCATAGTACTGAAAGTTTGCATGACCGCGGACCGTAGTGTTTGGAAAGTGCCACGCTTCTTGCACAATCAAGCCCCCTTTTGTAGAATTAGAAAAAGTAGGATCATTGTAACCGCTACAATAGACTAAATATTCCGCCACTCCAAACACTCTATTGTTTTTTCCAGTTGATATATGGTTTGTATACTTGTACTCGTTTTACATATAGCGGAAGTACTGCCAGCTGAACGTTAAGCAAACATTCAATTCATCGATTTGTTTACGTCTTTATAACATTTCCAGATAACGATATCTCTCTTTGCAAGGACGTTTCAGAATAGTCACCCGTTAGAAATAAATGCCATAAAATAATATCACTTTTATTTACCAAAACGCCGAGTGCAGATTCAATCAAAATTACACTGTTGACTTGATATGAAGACAAGCTCGTTGTAGATGTGGATGTAAATATTTGAAAGGACTTTTAAATACACACGTATACACACGTACATTTTAATCTCAAAATAAAAGTCCGTAATAAGTCAAATGATAGGTAAGTTAGTTTAATCCAGTACGGGTAACTTTGTTATTATATCAGGATAATGTTTTTGTTTGTGTTTACCGCCAGTTTCAGCAATTTATCAGCTTTTTCACGTGGTTTTCAGTTTATGTAAGTGGATGGAGCAAAATTTCGCGGTGGAAACCCCAGACATTCGACACTGAATTTGGAGTCGAACAAGCAACGCTAACACAGTAAGGCTCGAATCTGAAGCCACAGTTTTAACAGGAACATGACGACTAACTACCTTTTTTAGCTTTATTATATATTTACATCTATTTACAGTTATCACAGTCACAAAATGCAAATTATTATCCATCCTTCTAGCTCTATCGTAAATTCTCAATTTTTAATACATTATTTCTAATACTCGATTAATATAATGAGTGGCCGTTCATTTCATTGGCGCGACATTCTATCGCGTTAATAAAAATAACGCGTTATTTCTTTCATTTATCCCGTTAAAGACACAAACTATCGCGTTAGTGTATAAAATTAACGCGATGCTCTAGTAAACCACAAATAACGCGATAGTCTGTACTAATAATGCGTTATTGGTAAAATAACGCGTTATTTCTTACTTTAACCGGTTGATCGGCCGTTCATATCATTTGCTTTTTTCTATCGCGTTAATAATATTAAATAACGCGTTATTTTTAACAATTAACGCGTTATTTTAACCAAATATATAATTATAGATCTGTCAAATAACGCGATAGATATTTTGCAAAACAACGCGTTATTTAATATCATTAACGCGATAGAAAAAAGCAAATGACATGAACGGCCAATCAACCGGTTACGCGTTATTTTACTAAAATAACGTGTTATTAGTACAAACTATATCGCGTTATTTGTGGTATACTAGAGTATCACGTTAGTTTGAATCTTTTACGCGATAAATGGAAAAAATAACGCGTTGTTTTAAAGAATAATGCGTTGTTTTAAAGAAATATCACGTTATTTTCACAAAATAACGCCTTACTTTTATTAACTCGATAGAATATCGCTAATGACATGAACGGCCACTCATAAATATATTTACGTCTCATATATAATATTTCTATTGGAAATGTAATATTGTAGAAAATATAACAAAAGGCATGAACGTCTTTTCATTTGAAACGCAATGCAACAAAAACGGATGAATTCCATCCCAGAGCTTGTAATTACAATTCAAAATGAAATTTTGTTGTAGCCTCGTGTTTTTAACAGTTCATTAATATGTGTTCATTCAAAGCACCATGGACACAACTTGTATTTTTCGGCATAAAGTTCAAACGACCGCATATATCTCATAAAGAATCGCAACTCCTTATCTTCAGTTTTCCGTATATCGCGGAATCTACTTGACTTATCAGCTCTTCGTATTCTGTCGTTGACTTGTCGATATGTCTAAGTCCTGATTTATCCGCGTTGTTCTAAATTACTAACGTGTTTTTCATTTTAACTTTGCCTAGAACAACCTCTCCGGCCTTTTCCACCTAGTCTGCTAACTACTATTTTCTCGTAGTGAGAATCAGTGCATGGGCTCTTTCCAGTAACGATATATTCGCAATAGGTTCTTTACTTTTCACGGTCTCCCTTTTATTTACCATTCTAGATTTTACATGTCTTCTTTTGTTATGTTAATCGTATTTACAACTACCTTACCCACTCGGCTATCAAGGCCCTATCGGATGTATGTAATACAAGACATTTATATATTTTTTGAATGTTGCTGTTTGAATCTCTCTATTAAAAAGATATATACGATAAAAAAGGCTAATTAATTCCATAACCAAGATTGACCATTTTATTCGCGTCGAGAACCAGTGACGGAAACTGTGTTATATTAACACCGTCGTAGCAATCATTTCACGATGAGATTTTATCAGTAAAAAAATCATTGGTTAAAATACCATTTGTTGAAATTCTCTCATTTATTAGACTGTTCAGACTAGATTTCATTTTGATTATCTGTTGTGTTCCTGATTAAAATCGATATTGACTCATAGTCTTCTGACCATTATCATAATAACGTGCTGAATAAATAATGAAATTACTCCAAATGGTAGATGTCGCTGTTAGGTAAGGGCCCAATGATAGATGTCGCTGTTAGGTAAGGACCCAATGCTAGATGTCGCTGTTAGGTGAGGACCCAATGTAGATATAAAAAAAACTTTACATTTCAGGTGTTATGTCATGCGATTGTGATGTTCCCATAGTTGCACGAAGAGAATGGGGTGCCAGACTGCCAAAAAGTGTGAAAAACATGGCGACCCCAGTTCAGTTTGTATTTATACACCATACTGCCATGGATTGCTGTCTTACTCAGGAAGAATGTTTACAGCAAGTCAGGACTATTCAGAATTTTCATATGGATGACCGAAGTAAGTAAATAAAAAAAAAACTAAAACGATAAATAAGACAAAACTAAAAAAAGAAGAAACTATTATGGAACCAAGTGCTCCGGGCGGGTAAGCGTTTCTTGCTTTAGTGGCGACATCTTTCGTGATATCTTGACTGCACAAGGGAGAGTGGTATGGACTGAAACACTGATAATGCCCGAGCCAAAGGCTCATTAAAGTTGTATTTTGCTTGTTACTGAGGAAGGTATTATCACGTCGTGCCCTCGTGTCAAATTAGTGCAGGTCAATTAATACCAGTTGACCTTGTTTTATCCAGCTGAAACAAATATAATTTACTGATATGAAATAATAATCACGATGATGGAGCGAACGCGGACTCAGAACCCATGACTTGGGGGAGGATGTATTAATAATGACCGATTATGTCGTTATTTTTCGTCAGTTGTTAAATGATCCTAATTACCTTAACGAATTTCATTAAGAACTATATCAGTATTTTTTTTAAGTAATGATTATTATATAATCAAAGATTTTTTTGGAATTTTTTTATCTGTTGGAATATCAGCATAAAATAAAAGCTTAAAATTTAATAAATAATATTGGCAAAACATTCTGATAAAGCTTTTCGTTTGAAATTTCATTAACGTATGAAAGCGTTGACTGAAGCATATTTTCATCATGAAGAGGCACCGCGCTTCAATGAAATGTGCTTAGGTCAACGATTTTATACGTCAAAGAAACTTCAAAAGAATGCACTCATTGATTAATTGGAACTCGGGAACTCATAAAGTTTTAAAGTTTGTTTTTAGTTTTTATACACCGCCACACAAAGTGGCAGGTATTATGTGATACCCCCGTATGGATATGAGTGTCCGTCCATCCGTCTGTCCGTGCCTCAGTGGTTTCCAGATAATAACTTGAAAACGCGTCAACAGATTTTTTTAACTTTGCATAGCTATTTTAAAAATACCATAAAATGAAGATCAAGTTTAGTTTTCAGCACAATCTAATTTGTAGTTTTCGACTTCGGCCCATTGAAGGTTTTTTTGGTCAACAATTGGTGGTTTCCAGACGATAACTTGAAAACGTGTCAACAGATTTTGTTTACACAGCTGTTAAGTATTATAAAATTAAGATCTGGTTGAATTTTCAGCACGATCGCATTTGTAGTTTTTGAGTTGTGCCAATTTGAAATAAAATGTATAGGTCCAGGATCAAGTTAAAATTTGTCTTCTGAGATGGACTGTTATCATGCTCAGCTGTTCATGTAGGCTGATTGGTAATTCAGTAAAATGTGTTTATCAGTATGAAAAACAACGCAACGTGGCGGGATTTCATTTACTGTCACATTAAATGCCCTATTTTTATTCCCTTTATTCCCTTTATAATAGCACTTTCATATGACTAAAAGACAAATTCGCGAGGAGGGGTGCCTAATAACATAGCCTGATTTGGTTTGATTGCGAAATGAAATATACAACTTCTCCCATCCCAATATATGTACGTGACTTTAAATGGAAGTTGGTTTGTATATGACGTTATTATTTGAAACCAATCAACAGATGAGAACCACATTTTTACTGAGAACGAGAACTATTGTTTCCGCACCTGTAAATTAGAGAAACAGTTTTTAAATTATTTTGAAACACAGATGTAAAGAATTTATCAATGATAAAAGTTTTTTCTTAGTCAATATTTGCCGGTAGTTCATAACATTACTTGTGTAAGATAAGTTGAGTATATAATTTAGGTTAAAAGTACGTACTACTGAATTTGAAAGAAAATTTGGCAATTAATTAGCGTACAGTAATGGTTCACTTTTTCAAAAATATCTAGAAATATAAACCTTAATTAGCATGTTATTAACCTATTTGTCCTTTAAAACAGATTGGGATGATATTGGTTATAATTTCTTAATTGGTGAAGATGGACGAGTGTACGAAGCTCGCGGTTGGAACAGAACAGGTGCACATACGTATGGATGGAACGAAAAAGCCGTGGCATTCTGCGTCATGGGGAGCTACAACGACAGATTGCCTAACAAACAGGCACTCTCTGCATTACAAAATATTATTGCATATGGTGTCCAGGAAGGAAAAATAACTCAGGATTACAAGCTTTATGGACATAGGGATGTTCGTGACACGGACTGTCCAGGACATAAATTATACGACTTGATTAAAGGTTGGGATCATTTTTGCCAAAGTGACCCTGTTAAAGGAACGAGTACACAGCTTAGTAAAGACACATGTTTAGAACATATTAAAAGTACATTCCCTGAACCTGTTAAAGACACAGATTCTAAGAATGATTTTTTACAGATAGATGTGAAAATGGACAACAGAATGATAAATGAAGTATTGTAAAAGCC
Organism: Limnoperna fortunei; assembly: GCA_944474755.1. Lineage (NCBI taxonomy): Eukaryota > Metazoa > Mollusca > Bivalvia > Mytilida > Modiolidae > Limnoperna > Limnoperna fortunei. The sequence continues at coordinate 30,162,373 of OX104116.1, read as the reverse complement.
TCATATAATAGCAGTTAACATATCATCGGATTTAGGGCCGAGTAGTTAAGGTAGTTCGTCTACTATTGATCACGTTGTCTGTAAACACTGAGATTGCGGGTTCGAGTCTCACTGCGAGCAGGGTGCGCTCGACTCCAATCTTAATTGACAAGGATAGCCAGTTTTCCTACCGCAGGTCGGGGGTTTTCTACTGGTTCTCTTTAGCTCCCCCCTACCTATAAAAACTGGACGCCATGATAAAGCTGAGAAATTGCTGAAAGTGGTGTTAAACAACATTCCAACAAACAAAATATCACCGGATTTAGTGTGAAGGAGTCTCTATTGTGACATTAACACATAACATTTAACATGTCTCCGGAACCAGAAAGAAGGAGTCTCCGTTTAGGGAAATCAATACTGTTTTAGTAATCCTGTTTAATACATAGAAAACATTACTTACTTACTTAATCTTCTTCGTCTCTGGTGAGACATATGCCGCAATCTTTTCGCTCTACTTGGGTCGATCTTTGGCTAGTTTCTGTGCCCCTCCCGACGTCAAACCTCCATCTTTCAACTCTGCCACAACTGTACTTATTGTCATGCTTTCATGCAAATGAGGATAAAAGTAATACATAGTCATTATTTTACGTTGTTTATTAAAATTAGTAAGACAAAAGTAAAACAAGCAACGGAATCTGTATCCAAAGTACTGCTGTTTATTGAAACAATATATACAGCACTACATGCAAAACTCTATTGGTGTTCCAAGTTCTCGTACTTAATCTAGTTCTACATATAAACAAATTTTAGTTCGTCTGTACTGATACGAAGTACTCAACAGATTAGATCAAACTGACAAATTAAAATAACAGATAATACGGAATTGTTTCACGTTTATAATAACAAATCAGAAAATAATACCGAAATGGCTGTTATAAGTTTCCGCTTGATTTATTCTAGTTGTATAGTTTCCCTGTCACAACAACTTTAATTATGACAACAGTGAACATTGAATATTTGTATTGTTATCAATAGATAAGTTTAAAAAAATTATAAAGTTAAAGTCTGACGTTTCTTAGGTTTTTGCACGTGCGCGCTGGTCATTTTTACGGACATTAGGATATTACGTCTGTCCGTCCGTCCCACCCAGGTTTTGCATTTAAGTTTTGTTTTATGATGATGACTTCATGACACTTGGTACACAATTACAACGTGATAAGATCTCTTCACTTAAACAATTCTGTAGCGCTGTGCCGTATATTTCGTGCTTTAGTTTACCTATATTTGCCGCGGGACATCCTTTGTCGCTGAGACGCATTTAATTTTTTCATACTGTGTTTTAATTATTTGTATTTTGATACCATTGGTAGTATAAAAGAGGAGAAGCTCACGGTTAGTTTTTTTTATGTGTTTGTTGTTAACTTGTATCATTGCCATCTGTACTATTTTTCGTTGTAAAATGGAACTTAACTTGTATCATTGCCATCTGTACTATTTTTCGTTGTAAGATGGAACTTAACTCGTGTCATTGCCATCTGTACTATTTTTCGTTGTAAAATGGAACTTAACTTGTATCATTGCCATCTGTACTATTTTTCGTTGTAAGATGGAACTTAACTCGTGTCATTGCCATCTGTACTATTTTTCGTTGTAAAATGGAACTTAACTTGTATCATTGCCATCTGTACTATTTTTCGTTGTAAGATGGAACTTAACTCGTGTCATTGCCATCTGTACTATTTTTCGTTGTAAAATGGAACTTAACTTGTATCATTGCCATCTGTACTATTTTTCGTTGTAATATGGAACTTAACTCGTGTCATTGCCATCTGTACTATTTTTCTCATTTGTTTGAGACACATGAACGATGGATTTAATTATTACTTCCGGTGGTATTTCGACTACTTGAATAAAGTTAACGTAATAGAAATTTATGCGACCCTACGATATTTATTTTTGTACAGAGCAGGATCCTATACTAGTCCCAGATTTACACAAAACCTAGATTGCATTTATACAACAATTATTTCATATCTATTAATTTGAATAGAATGTTTTATGCACAACGTAGTTTATATTTTACTTAAATGTTCTAAGGACAAAGTTTAAAGTTAAAACATGGAGGCATATCCCTCAAAGAAGACTTTCTTCCCTTCCCGCGCCATCAGGTACATTGTATTTAAATTCTTTCGGATTCTTTCGAATCTGTTTGTGTTTTCCTGTCTTTCAGATTATTTGTAATCTGTTTTTAGCTCACCTGACCCAAAGGGTCAGCGTGAGCTATTCTCATCACTTTGCGTCCGTCGTCATCGTCGTCGGCCGTAAACTTTTCACATTTCAAATTTCTTCTCCAAAACCACTTGGCCAATTAAAAGTAAACTTGACAGGAATGTTAATTTGATGGTTATTTACAAAGTTTGAGTTTTTGGTGCTTTTCAAATATTAAACATGGCTGCCAGAGCAATTAATTCGTTCTGATTTGCTGACTTTCAAATATATTCTTCTCATAAACCGCTTGTAAGATTGATTTGAAATATTGTACCTTAGATGGTCCTCTACAAAGTTTGAGTTTTTTGTGCCAATCCAAAATCCAATATGGCCGCCAGTGCAGGACATAGTTTAACATAGTTTAAATTATGAAGAAATTAAGGTTGGATAGTTATCTTAATATGTTGAGTTTTTCGAGGCAATTGCAAATTCAACATAGCTTCCAGGGTCACTAGTCAGTCTGATTGGCTGAATTTCAAAAGTCTTCTTCTCAGGAACCGTTTGGCAGATTTATTTGAAATATTGCAGATGTGTACCTTAGATGGTCCTCTACAAAGTTTGAGTTTTTATTGCCGATCCAAAATCCAAGATGGCCGCCATCGCAGGACATAGTTTAACATAGGCCCCTATGGGAAAAACATACAAACAACTTCTTTTCGGAACTGTTCTTCACAATGAAGCGAAATTATGAAGAAATAAAGGTTGGATAGTTATCTTAATATTTTGAGTTTTTCGAGCCAATTGTAAATTCATCATGGCTTCCAGGGCAACAAATGCCATCTGATTGGCAAAAATTTCAAAAATCTTCTTTTACAAACCGCATGCACATTGATTTGAAATAATGCATACATATACCTAAGATGGTCCTCTATAATGTTTGAGTTTTTTGTGACGATCCAAAATCCAAGATGGCCGCCACCATGGAACACAGCTTAACATAGGACCATTTGGGAAAATTATACAGCTTCTGTTCCATACAATTAAACCAAATAATGCAGGAATTTCAACATGGCTGCCAGAGCTGCACATGTGTTCTGGGGTAGGACCACCATTGACAACATCACATGACAACATGTAATCCTTAAGTATTCTCTCAAAATTTCAGCACCACTTTCATTGCATATAAGAACGAACGATCAACCGGAAGTCGAAACGTTGAAAAAATCTACTTTCACTTTCAAGTTAAGTCCCAAAATAGTGCATGTCATCCAATGACTCCCGTAATTTTTATCTTTAGTACACATCAAAACTGTATCCTCTTGTTTCCAGAATAATTCAGCTTTCCAAATATACAAGTTTGTTCCAATAGCTATTATGGTTCAAAAGTTATAATTATAACAGTGAGCATCTATTTTTAAATAGCACTACTTTTACGTACAACCTCTGGACTAGTTCCCGGTATTTGATGGTCCTACACCTAAGTTCTCATTGGCTGAAATTTCAAAATTTGTTTCCTCAAAAACTGCTTGGCAGAAGGATATGTGATATTGTATGGTACTCTACTAATTTTGAGTTTTTGTTTCGATCCAAAATACAAGATTGCTTCCACCATGGAACAGCATGAACCTATGAAAAAAACATAAAATGGCTTTTTCTCAGAAACTGTCTTAAAATTGCTGCTGATTGGAAATCTTTGTTTTCTTGATTCTTTCATATGGTTTCAAATCTGTTTGTGTTTTAATGATTCTTGCAGATTGTTTCGAATCTGTTGTGTTTTCCTTATAATACTTCTCTACTGTTAAAAAAAATAAGATTTTCTATAAAATGTGTCTAGACAGTAACAAGTATAATTAGGAACTTGTCAAACACGAGAGTAAGCCCCTAAAACACAATAAATGGCAACTTATACTTATCTGTAAATTGGTTATTATTACTTTATATACGAGTGATATTCATTAAATATGATGTAAGCAAGTTTATAAATATTTCCAAAATCGATTTCTACTAGTCCAGAAATCTTATGAGGTCCAATGCTCTAAGACGTAAGGTCGGAGAGCTCACGCCTGGATTCCTAGAATTTGTACTTGTAACTGGTAATTTAAGTCAGTTTGTCCTTTAACGTGCATAAGTAAAATTTCGTACAACAGAAAACAAATGTGGCCAAGAAAGATTTTAAGTAAATCGAACCTCGACGAAAATTTCACTGCAAGTTACAATGCAGGTTTTAGTTCATGTTGTTGCACATTACACACTTTAGAAAGTGCTCTTAACCGGAAGTCTTTATAAACTTAGTTTGTGCCAAAAGTAAATGTAGTATGGATTACATGTGATCTGATGAAATATTTTCTGCTATAAGTGTGAACACTTGGAAATGTTATATATTTGATTGAAACATGACTACAGTGATATGAGTGACGATGTGCAACAGCTGTTTCACATGATAATAGACTTGAAAAAAGGTTTATTATCATGTAAAGTAATAAAAGTACGAATTTGTTTATTGTACATAAATACGGCTATAAAATGACCAAATAGTCCTAAATGAGTGTGTCTTGTATGTATACTAACTTTTAAGACAAAACATATAGAACTTTAGTAAATCAAATAAAACCCCCATGGTGTGCCCCACTTATCACAATACGACGGAGTTCTATAATATCATGTCAACCTTATCTTTGCCATTTTAGGATTAACATTTTTACCATGAAAGCATATTGTTTAATTTTGTTCTTTTGTATTGGAGGTAAGAAATCATAACATCTTTAAGCAACTCTTTCAATTTTTCGTCAGTATCTGTATTGATACAATTTCGGTCCTATATATCCTTAAAATAAAAAAAAATCGAGATACGAATGGTATTTAGTTTTTGTTCGTCTAATGTGTCATAGAAATTTTACAAATAATTAGACAGGGAAACATTAAAAACGTTGTTCAAATATGCATTAAATTGATGCTATAGACTTTTCAACTGACGAGTTGTTTTTTTATTTTCTACCCGATACATTACCGACATAGGTAATACCTTGAAGCAATTATTCGTTGCAAATCCTGGTAAAACAAACCACGAAATAAAGAAATATGACGCAGGTCAGTAAATCTTTATATTAAAACAATTCCCATAAGTCAACAATTATTATATTGTCCATGGGAAATTCCAGAAAATTTCCCATGTAGTGTTATAATTTTATCAGTAAATCACAAGTCATTATACGTCTAACTTTTATTAGTAGCCTTTATTTCCCAAATACGGTTTTTAACAGATATAGACTTTAAGTGATACAAATTAATGTGCCAAACCCTTTTTACACTTTTGTATACGTTTGATGTATTCTAGGTTACACGACAATGCATTAAAACTTTCAGGTGTTATGTCATGTGACCAAGTTACCATAGTAACACGAGATACCTGGGGAGCCAGGCCGTCAGTGAGCATCAGTTATATGAAAACGCCAGTCAGCTTTGTGTTTATACACCATACCGCCATGAGTTTTTGTCATAATCAAATTGAGTGTTCACAGGAACTCAGAACGATCCAGAATTTCCATATGGATAACCGCAGTAAGTAGATTGATTGATTGATTGACCTTTCAGCAAGCAATATTTCAAATATATCTAGTACGAAATCGATTTGAGTATTGGGATTAACCAATCAAAAGAAAAAAATTGACATCCAATGAAACAGCCATGGAGTGTTTTGGTAGAAACTGAAAGTTTAGCAAGTTATAAATGGCGCATACTCTTACATTTGGTGTGTATATAACATTGTGCGGACCATTGACTAGATATTACGTTTATTTGCCACTAGTAAACGTAGACGTATTTTAAATTAATTTGGAATTTTTAATATCACTGGAAATGGAGGTACCGTTTTGTGTAGAATTTGCGAAATTAAGACTTTAAAAACGGACCACATGTGATACACGCACTATCTTTGTAATAATATAGTGTTATTAAATGGGTGTTTTCATATTTGACCTGTGTTATGTCCAAGGGAAGCTGTATAAGTCCGAGGCTGGTTAATAATTATGCGTATAGAACCATATTTTTGTTCTAAATGATGGATTAAAACAAGCTGGGTCACGCTCCATGGCTGTTGAATATTTCAGATTAAAAACTAGTCCAGCCAGACGCGTTGGTGTATAAGAAACAGTTCTCAGTGCCTTATACTTGTGGTAGATTATTTTTCGCACTTGACGTTATGATTCATAGTAAAAGATAGACAAACATTATACTCTATATGTTACAGCTTGGGACGATATTGGCTACAACTTCCTAATTGGAGAAGATGGACGAGTGTACGAAGCTCGCGGATGGGACAGAATTGGTGCACATACGTTAGGATGGAATGATGTTGCCGTCGCATTCTCTATTATGGGTAACTTCAACGACAGAATACCGAACGAAAAGGCCCTGACTGCCCTAAAGAACATAATCGCATGTGGTATTGCAGACGGAAAGATAACTCCCGATTACAAAATGTATGGACACAGGGACGTGCGTCAAACGGAGTGTCCGGGGAATAAGTTGTATGCATTGATTCAGACATGGGATCATTTTAGTTACACCAAGCCGGTGAAACCAACACCTGCACCAACAGTGAAAGCATAGTATGATAATTAAATATGGGTCACGACTACTGAAATGTATACAGTGGTCAAAGAGCCAATTTTAAACGCAAATGATTTATAAATTCTACCGGTTTTTTGTTGGTCATAGTAATTTCGCTTTTAATATGAAGACTGATTATGTTATCTTTTTAATTTTGCCCAAAAAGTGCAGATTTTTAAAATTTTAATAAGCCATAGATACTCCCGGGAATTTCCTATCCATTGTAGTGTGTGAGTGATGATAGCACATGCTCAAAAGTACATCTAAACCTGCATTAATGACAACAAACTTTCTCTGTCTATGAGAACAAAATCAACCGTTAATGCTGTTTTAGCTAATTAGTACTAAAATGTAGGTAGTGTACCCTTATAACTAAATAATTCAGGTAAGAGTCAGACTTTACGTTTTGATTACAGGTGGATGAAGTGCTTTTTCCGATATCGGCGTAAACATCAGGAAGATTTCATTCATTATTCCTTAAGGTCACTAAAGCAAACATTAAAAATAAATAAATATAAATTAAAATGTGTCCTGTACATACCATGAGAAAATTTTTGTTTGACATGTTGACTGCGTTGATGAAAGAAGTTACGAAGATATAATTTGATTGACACAGAATATTTACACAATACACATAACATTTCAATGACTATTATCACGAAAATACTTGTTTTGGTCAAAAGCACTTTTATTTCAATTTTCAATTTTTCACTTTAAATAATTTCTTACGAAACCAAACCCATAAAACCCTGTTTAAAAAGTATATTTTAAAAAAAAGGTTTAGCTGTAGTTGGCATTAGTCTTATATTTAGTGTCGCTAAGCTACATCATGGCGACCAGTTATTAACAGGGGAAAAGTCGGAGTACCAGCAGAAAAACCCATATAATTGGTAGGAAGATCTGCAATCCTTGTCCCTGTCCGCAGTGAGACTCGAATACGCGACCTCGAATGTTGACAGGCACGTGATTAATAATGGACGACATACCTTAACCGCTCTGCCTACCGTACGAAGGTCCCTCCTTTAAAAGGTGAAATTGCTGGCTATCTGCTAAGCGTTATTATTTGAAACGATAGTCTGTTAGTTGTCACAGTAACAGCCAGTAACAAGTCCAACCAAAGGCTTTCGTATAGGACTTTGCATATGTTTTTAGGGGATTTTGATTTCCCCGATAATACCACGAATGCAAAGAACGAAACATACTCAAGGCCTATGTAAATACCACGTGCCCCCTTTTTGGCTGGTTTTTATTTGATAACAAATATTGTGTTTTTATTAAGTTTTCCGGAATCTAATACACATACGTCTAATGAAGACGGAAGTAGTTAATGTGACAGATGAAGCATTTCAACATACGCCAGTTAATGATGTTTACAACGACAATAAATCATATAATCAACAATAAAATTTATTTTATGAAAAAGTTATGTAGCGTTCCCGTACGACGGCTTTTTCGTGCCAAACAACAAACAGAAAAAAATTATTTCGTTTGTACGGTTTATTAATTCGTTTGTACGGTTTATTTAATCGTTTCTACGATTTATTAATCCGTTTGTAGGGTTTATTAAATCGTTTGTACGGTTTATTAAATCGTTTGTACGGTTTATTAATCCGTTTGTACCGTTAAAACGAACGGATTAATAAATCGTACAAACAATTTAATAAACCGTTTATTAAATTTTACTAGCATATATATGTCTAAAGTAATGCATTACACAACGTCAGGACACGAGTTAAAAATGCAAAGGTGTAACAAAACATACAGAAATATAAACAGACTTCGATTGGTCTAAATAATTTTGTCATGGTGAAGAAATTCGCTTGACTAAAAAAAGACGGATTTGCTATTGCACATAGGGAATATAAAAATGAGGTGGGTTTTATGCACAGGAAGTTAGGGTTTAAAATATTTTGCTTAAATTATTTCGAAAAGCTGTAAGTTCAATCATTATTCTTAAATTTTGCATAAATGTTTCGAAAGCTTTGTCATAATAGTGTCCATGTAATACGAATGGACAATCAGCATGATATAGCATGAATTAAAAATAGGACAACATCCTGAATATAGCTGAAATATTGCTTATTGGAAGTTGAACAACAATCAATCAATCAATCAAAAATAGGATAGATAATGCTTATTTTCGACTGTGTGCAATTACATAGTGTTTGAAATTAATAAACGAGCAGTGTTCATAGCACAAGCCAATTTGTCAAGAAACAACATTTTAATATAAGGCGGCGAGGATATATCAACAAAAATATTTTTCCGGTAAAGTTGGCTTTCCACAAAGATTTGACAGATCACGAATCTTGAATATTCCATACAAATATTTAAAACGCATTTACGAACTTGAATAAATCTTAAATAAAATCATTTTCTAAAACTAAATGTTGAAGTTCTACAAAACAGATTTTTTGTTGGTGTAATTTGAAGTTTTTCTTGTTCATTTTGTCTTTTGTAATTTGTGTTTATTTGTTTATATAAAATAAAAATAAAGATGATGGTGATGATTACTGCGCGGCTTTGAGGAGTCTTAAGTTCCCTAACGTTTCCTGGTACCTAGCTAAGCCAATATCTATTTCCATCCATCTCAATGCTTCCGGCGTATATGAAGTTACCTCGGTGGCCGAGTGGTTAGGACAAGCTGTTAGCTGAATGCTCGATTTCACGAAACTCCATTCAGAAATAATATCCATCTTGCATGTCTACATTCTCGTTAATAGGATAAAAAACCAAACAAGTTGGATTTTCGGTTTGTTGTTCGTGTGTTCGCCCGTCCCACCTCAGGTTTACCTTTGCATTGAATCTTTTTTTTAATTATGTTTATGAAACTTGGTACAGCATGATATCAACTTACCACAGACACCTTACCATGCTTACGGACAACTGACCATGCTAACGAACAACTTACCACGCTTACGGACACCTTACCATGCTTACGGACACCTTACCATTCTTACGGACAACTTACCATGCTTACGGACACCTTACCATGCTTACGGACAACTTACCATGCTTACGAACACCTTACCATGCTTACGGACACCTTACCATGCTTACGGGCACCTTACCATGCTTATTGACACAATTTTGTAGGACTTCACCTATTACTTCAGGCTTGAGTGAACGTAGAAAAAAGGTGTGTTAACAAATATGTGCCAAGTGGGACATTAGTGTCGTTGAGTCACATATCTAGATGAGAAAACTTTAGTCTTTTAGAACCCTTAGCGGCTTATTGTTTTCTTTCTTTCTTTCTTTCTTTCTTTCTTTCTTTCTTTCTTTCTTTCTTTCTTTCTGTCTTTCTTTCTTTCTTTCTTTCTTTCTTTCTTTCTTTCTTTCTTTCTTTCTTTCTTTCTTTCTTTCTTTCTTTCTTTCTTTCTTTCTTTCTTCTAGATTGTGAACTTGTCATACACAGTTCTCAGAAATGCTTCAATATAATTTAATACGAAACTTGACACAGTTAAATATCATTACATGTATATAGAGGTTTGCAATCGATATAAAGGCCGACACTTTATTTAGTTTACGAAATTTAATGTCAAGGTAGATTTTAGTGTATCAAGTGGAACGCTACCTTCGGACTTTTTTCGACATCGCGTTTTAAATTTCCAGCAAAATTCCGTCAAGTTTTTAAATGTTGTGCAATTTCAACGAAAGTTGCTGTGTAGGTAGATTTTAGTTTTCTGAGTTAAATGGTCTAATATTTAAGGCGATTTTGGGCGACTTCTGTATTGGCATCCCAACACTTTTGTTATAATTCACCAGGGTGGTTGCATTTTTTTCTGCAATTCTTTTCTACAGGCTGCTGGTCTCAGTCCTGCTAGGAGTCATTCTACTAAAGTCGGTAGAAAGATCCTGTGATCTCCGTTGGAAGATAGAAGATCGGATCTGTTCTCTAACAGATGGAGCGCATAGCCACGTTGTTGACACAGAACGGGAAAGTTCTTTGTCTTTTCTTGACTGTCTTGAGTAAAAGTAGAAGAGTCGCTGGGAAGAATGAATCAAAGCAATTTAATGCATTCATTAAAGGTAAGATTAATAAAACAATATAGTTGTGATACATAATTCTTAGTAACTTTTTTACAGCAACATTTATGATGATTTCCGTTTCCAAAATTGTGTCATCGTATTATAAGTCTTGCAACCTTATAACCAAGTTGTTGCACTCATATTGCTTTCTTTCAGAATATTCTTAAGAATGAGCCGGCTATTTGTTATTTATGTTTACCAAACAAAACGATGACATTGTGAAAAAGAACCGCTGTCGACTTCAATGTATTGTTTTGTTTCATGCAGGGTGTAAGAGTTTGCAGTAGAAAAAACCAAACAAACTTTACGTACTTGAACCAAATTCCTCTCTCTAAAAGAAGTTCTGAAAGATAAACAAACTTGATTAAACAAAAAATTACACAGAAATTGAAACAAGTAACATAAAGAAGTAAAACTCAAACTTGGCCAATACTGGACTTACCTAAAACTCAAACATGGCCAATTCTGGACCTACCTAAAACTCAAACATGGCCAATACTGGACTTACCTAAAACTCAAACAAGGCCAATCCTGGACCTACCTAAAACTAAAACTTGGCCAATACTGGACTTACCTAAAACTGAAATATGGCCAATACTAGACTTATCTAAAACTCAAACTTGGCAATACTGGACCTGCCTAAAACTCAAACATGGCCAATACTAGACTTATCTAAAACTCAAACTTGGCCAATACTGGACTTACCTAAAACTCAAACATGGCCGATTCTGGACCTACCCAAAACTCAAACATTGCCAATACTGGACCTACCTAAACTCAAATATGGCCAATACTAGACTTATCTAAAACTCAAACTTGGCAATATTGGACCTGCCTAAAACTCAAACATGGCCAATACTAGACTTATCTAAAACTCAAACTTGGCCAATACTGGACTTACCTAAAACTCAAACTTGGCCAATACTAGACTTACCTAAAACTCAAACTTGGCCAATACTAGGCTTACCTAAAACTCAAACTTGGCCAATACTAGACTTACCTAAAATTTAAACTTGGCCAATACTAGACTTACCTAAAACTCAAACTTGGCCAATACTTCACTTACCTAAAACTCAATCTTGGCCAATACTGGACTTACCTAAAACTCAAACTTGGCCAATACTGGACTTACCTAAAACTCCAACTTGGCTAATACTGGACTTACCTAAGCATCATGAATATTAAGAATGTATTCAGGTCATATAAAATAATTTAACTGATGTCAAAGAATCAATATTTCAGTTAAATCATAAATTAACATAATCATCCTAAAATATATAAACTAGCGAAGAGGATTTCAGTTTTGTGCAATTTTTATTTCGACATGCATGTGCACGCGGACAGTTCGCTTAGTGCTGCCATTAAAAAGTGACAACCAGGATAATTTACAATTAATACATTCTTACAATTTTGGGCAGTCTGCGTCAAAAAAGCGTTCAATCATTAATATATTGCATTGTTGCTTGACGTCTAGCGAACCTAAGTTTACCTTAAGTTAACAGACACTAAATTAGTAGGTCTAATGATCAGATAATATGGAAAATTTAGTACAAACAAAAGTTGCATTTGGTTGTACCTACTTGTTTTCGACATCTACATTGTTTAAGACACTCTAAAAACACGTCGCCATTTACAGTCTGCGCAGGCTTTATATGTTTTAAACCTGACAACTACCTCACAAAGACGCTACCCTCATCCGCTAACCACTGATGCGTTGTGCAGTTCTGTTGGTCGACCCATTCTTCTCGGCCAGGAAAAATTTTAAGCCTTGCAAAAAAGAACATTTTACAACATAATGGATTTTTTTAATTGTCCTAATGGTAAAAACTCAAAACTTAATGACACTTTAAGACCAAAGGGTTTTGATACAAATTTCAACAACCTGGCCTAGATTTTTTACTGCCCCTTTCTGATGGAGACTGTCTTGTTGTACGAATATTTGACAATACGTCTTATCAAAATAACCATTATGATCCTTCATATCAAATTATTGGTTCGCAGCTTAAAATGAAATTAATATTTACAGGCCTAAATACACTGGACAAAATTCAACAGCTGGATTCGGACCACACCTGATTACGAATGTTGTATCCATTAAATTTGACCAAGAAGCCGCTCTCTTTGTCAACATCACAAAGGAAGTCGTGGATTTTGCTATTTGACCAGACTAAGTCAACTACGAGTTCACTACGACACCAACTTCACGTACAACCACTACTGACCGGTCAAGTCAAGCACGAGTTCAAGTTCGACTGCTTCTACTTCATTTACGACACTTCCAACTTCAAAAACAGCTACCACCTTAGGAACAACTACACCAATGGGAGACATTAATAAGCCTGCAGACTTCACTACAAGTATACCTGGAAAGACGACAACAGATACTACAACTTCCATTAGACCTAATAAAAGACGAAGACGATCGGTGCTTTCTGTAATGTAAGTACGACATAACTCATCTTAGGATTAAAGACTACTCTTTAATATTAGTTTTACATACAGGATATGTTCAAAAGAATAGTATTTTATGATGACATTCACTCACCTAAAATGTCGATATAGATAGAAAAATGTTCACAGTATTTTCTTACTTTGTTGTAATGAACTTACTTGAAAACAGTATTATAATTAAATTGAATGATGTTTACCATAAATTTTTTATTAATGTAAAAACGTTTTTTTGCGAACAGCATATCTGAGGCAGCATTCTATGACAGCGGAACGTTGACTAAAATTTTATATTATAGTTCGAATATGGACTAAATACAAAAAATGTCTCTATTATAAAAACAAAAAAATTGCCCATATTGCAAAAATTAGAGCAGTAGTCAGTCTGTGGTCAAAGAACAAGCATGGGTTTCATAAAACTTCTCAAATAGAGGTTACCTCAAATATCTGAGTTTTTCCTCAAATTTGAATTTTCAAGCAATCTAATAGGTCAATTATTAAGTTGAGGACAAGTTGAGGGAATACTAGAATTTGAGATGTTTTATGAAACCGTGCCCAGAAAATGACATTTACACAATAATTGATCAGAGTTAAGATACTTATTAACTTTGAAGAACACGAGTTCGGGACCATATCTTAAGTAATTACCAGGGTATTGAATTGCTTCATAACTTTTATTTTAACTTTGCTAACTGTATACAGAGAAATATATTCTGTAAATCGCTAAAATTGGAATAGCTCGATTTAGCGTTCACACCCATAACCGATAGATACCTACCAGTTCTTATGACAACGGCCGATTATTCGAGTGAATTATTTATCCAAAAAATCTTACGAAACATATTCTTCATAGAAGTGTTACGGAGCCAACTAAAATGCTTTCTTATACGCTACCAAAACAGTAATTAATAAAATGTTCCCCGGGATGATGAACTAAAATACATCTTTGGAAAATTTTGAAAAAGTTTCTGTTTTAGATTTTAACTTCAAAACAATTTTACTTCAAGATAAAGACCTTTTTGGCAGTGTTAAATACTTAAACTTTCAAAGAAAGTGTCTTACTTCATGCTATGTGTTATTACCATTTAGAAAGTATCTAAACCAACGGTAACAAATCTTGCGGATATGGGAAGTAACTCATGCATTACAAAAATGTCGAAAAATGTAATAACACACGCTTCATAGTTAAGTTTAAGATCGAAGTATAGGTAGTTAATTAAACATTTCAACAGGAATGTCTATACAGACCCCAAAATATAATTTGATGTTTTTATTTTAGGAATATATGGAACCAATGTTGACTGCTGTGAGTTTGAGTGAGTACGCATGTGCTGACAGTAACACTGTGGGTTCATTACAAAGTGTGGGATACATTTTTTCGTGGAATTCGTTTGAACGCAAATCATGAATTTCAGTAAATAATAAGTTTCCAGTTACTGTGAAATGAACAAATGATAAATGCACAAGAATGTGTTTCCACGAAATTACATGTATCCACAGTAGTCCTGTTAGTCGTAAGCATTACTAGGACCAATCCCTAACCACCTCGACCTCGCAAAATACTTCTGTCTGTTTATTGTTGGTAGTAGAAACTGTATTGTTTTAAGTACAACATCAGTTTGAGACATTTCATGAAACATGAACCTAACATTTTATTTTTGGAATGTCAAAATTGTTTAATGGTTACTGATTTCTTCCAGTAATTAATCTGTCGTCAACACATGTCTTATTATCGTCGTTGTCACGAGCGCTTATCGTATGAGTGGCAGTTTTGTTGGATTTCCATTCTAGACGGGCAAGTCCAAAGAAAATGCTCTACATGATAGATCTTGCAACACAAGGACACATACGTCTAAGTTTGATTGGCCATTTTTTGACCTTAATATGATGTGTTCGAACTCTGCCCAAACTGGCAGTGAGTTATTTCTTAATGTCACTAGAGAACATAGTGTTGGTCGATAGAAAGGCATATAAAAAATACAAGAAATGTTCACGCATCACTGCTCTAAAATGTGTCCGCTTTCATGTAATGTGTATACATTTCAAAAGATTGCTTGTTTTCTAAACTGATTTCAGGAAGGTTATTAACCCAAACTGTTTCCCAATTGAGGTACCAGCAGAAGACCCTTACTTTACAAAAGCATGCATAAATATGGTCAGGTCAACAGCTTCCTCTTCTCTTGAATGTAACCTAGGTAGCCATTATACTTTTATGAAACTTTAAAAAATTATATGATGATATACGTACATATATTTTTTTTTGTAAAAATGTAAATGAGTAAATCAGAAAACAAGTCGATGGAAGCAAAAAGTACTTTAAAAATGTTCATTAATTTTTTTGCGACTTGTGTGTTTGCTTAACAAGAAAGCGTGCTTGTAAAGAATTATAAATCTCAAAAGAGTTTTTGAATGATTTGCAATAAAACATCATTTTATATGATGCGGACAACATTTGAACTTATAATTACCAGTACTAGGGTCAAACAACCCATTCAGCTGTGACTGAGTTGAGCCGTACATACCAGAACCGTCAATGAAACGTGTCAACTCGTTCAACTGATGCATATATACATTTAAAGAAAAAGCTATTCAATGCATTTATTTTCTAAAGGGTACTACACAAAGCGGATCATCTTCAGGCGTCTTAAATAATCGGTCGTTTAATAATATCTTCCTACAAAAGAGAAACAAATTATAATATGAATGGGTAAAATCTTTTTTTTTAAACACTTCAATAAATAAAAGATAACAACTGCTAGAACACACATGAAATAGATTTACATTAACACGGCTATATAAAAGTCAGACAATTAAGAAATAATTCACGAAGACTAGGGTATATCATTGTTTTACAACGGGGTGACTATTTATGTCGTATTATGTTCTCTAGAGCGACAATGGTAAATCACAACCTTTGTGAATCATTTTCTATTCTAATAAGACAATTACGGTACATTTATGATATTTGCGTATGGAAAACATCATTTCCGTCATAAACTGGCTGTTCCGACAATGTAACACACAATATTTATAGCGAGTGCCGCTATTTATAAAATTAATACGTCATACACAATAGCTTTCCAGTGAGAGTTACAGTTTTGTAATTGGAACAGCCGTTCATAACACGCTCTCGTCGCGCGTTGCTCATACATAAATCATTTTTGTTAACACAGTTGTGGTCTTAAAGTTTTTGAAGCACGTCATATTAGAATAAAGATTAAATTTAGTTGAGAATATATTTTATCAAATTTAGGTTCATGTATTGAAATACATTTAGTATAACAATTGCGATTGGAGATATAACTTAATAGTGAATAATGATATATAAATAGTGAAATTTGATCATGTCATATAACGTCATAAACATTTTTCTAATCTAAGTAAAAACAAAGTAATCAGTAGTCACCTCCATAAAACAGCAGAGCCACCTTAACCGCTCCATCCTCCGCCTCCAGATCCACCAAGTCCCCATCCGCCGCCTCCCCATCCACCGCCGCCATATCCACCATAGCCTCCATATCCACCGCCGCCATATCCACCATAGCCTCCATATCCACCGCCGCCATATCCTCCATAGCCTCCATATCCACCGCCGCCATATCCTCCATATCCGCCATAGTCACCATATCCTCCATATCCCTTTTTATAAGTGGCATAGGATAGCCCAAAGAGGGCAAGAAGGATATATATAAAGCTCTTCATGCTGCACGAATAATAAGGTAATATGATTATCCCTTTATTCTGGACTTTTTGGTCTTCAAGTCATATTTTGTTTTGCCGGTGGATTAATGTTTAATTTAAATATTTATAATTGCTTCAAATTCAATTATGCAAAATTGATTGCTCTATATTTCATACGTTAAATTTTAGCACAATTGTGTACTGTGAATCAAAACAAATAGAATATAAAACACAAAGTTACAATACTTGAATACTTGAATAGCTTGAAACATCTCCGTTTATTATTTCTTGCAAATATTTTGTGCTTTCGGTGCAGTAGCTTTGACTATTCTATTGATTTTGTAACAGAGTTGTCTTTTTTGACTCATGCTATGAATCCAAGCTCGTCTGTGAAGTTAATTTTTATAGCAGATGTCACGCAATGAACATTCTATGTGACTTTATTCAATAATAATTAGAACTGACCATGTAAGTTAATGCTTAGTGCTAGTTCAAAGTCCATTTAATGCATGTATTATTAATAAAGCAGTTTAGTATATGTTCACTAAGTTGTGGTTCATTATATTTCAGATTTGTACGTTAACTACTGTCTTTGTCCTTTTGGGCAAATTTTGCAATACAGTCAATATTGATATAATCCATAATTTAATATAACATGCTTATACTATAAATGTTAGACTTACTTGATATGGTGATATGGTGATTTTTGCAGACTGGTGATGGTCTGTAAAAATCCGCGCTTTTTTATACTGATCAGTTCCAAGGGCGAGCCAACTATTTCTGATCAAGATGTATCATTATGACCATACCTTTATGATACATGACTTTAATTCTATTTTCATTTTTTCCAAAAATAACCTAATATTTTAATAAATATGTTTATATTGATCGATGTACATACAAGTTTATTATTCAGAGTTGACTATTTTTGGTTTATGAAAAATTTAACGATATGTTAAACAGAACATTTATTCTCAATGATAAGTGTATTGCTGTTTCTAAGAAAGGTGATAATAGGCTAATAATTATGTTTTGTTAATATTTTGTAAGTTAGTATATGTATAAAAAATTGCTAATATATTTTATCGGTGCTTAATGACCACTAAACATTTTAAGGCTATAGCCAGGACTACACGATACATCATTTTGAATGCAAATAGAAATTGTGTTAAATCAGAAAATTTAGTATTTTGTAGTGGCTACAATAAACCAACTACTAAATGACATCTATAAATGTGGTCTTGTGCGTGACATGGTAACACAGTGTCACTGCTATACCTAATGTAATAAAAATTAAATAATCTGACACAAACAACAGAGTGCATCTTCATTGTGTCATGTGTCACCTATGTCAGCGGCGTGGTGCTTTTATTCAATTTCTGAGATTCGCAAAACTGACACGTTTATTTTTTTCCATTGTATTATTGTCGTATTTGTACATAAAAGTACTTTGTAAAGAAAAGCATTACTGTATAATATATTGGCATGACATAACCAAAATATTTTAATAGCTTTCCTGTTTTGCTGAACGATTGGATATTTAGTTTTCTGTTTTTACTTCAAGTTTCATAACGAGATTTGACCCAATTGTAGCTCTTATTTCCATAAATTCTACAGATAACTGAATCGAGGGGAACTTATTTTTCGTGTGCTGGTTTGGCAGTTCTAGTCGACCAGGTGATAACCCAGTCTAGTAATTTAGTTACAAGTTTTCTATTTTTCTCTGTCGTCATTATGCACATTTAACGTTGTCACTGTTTTAATTGCAGTTATGTACGTGTACTGTTTAAAAAAAAACTTGTCTGAAATAATCGTTTGCATTGTCCAATTTGGAAACCTGACTTACTTCTATCAAAAACTTCTTACTTCGCTTCGTTCGACTCATTTCGCGCATAATATTAGAATTTACTCAAATACAGTAAATTCTAATATGAAATTGTATTAAGTTCGACTGCTCGCATATAAAATGTCAGTTCCACCAGATAATTTATCTATCAGAGCGTTTCAACATTTTTTTCAAGTGATTCTCTCTAAATTTCTTGTATGCTTGATTCTTTTAAAAAGAACAGAATTATTGGATTCGTATGAACCATAACGTCCTGACGTTTCCACGTTCTAATTCTGCATGATCACCTGACTGACATTCTGTTACCATTTTGCGAGTTATGTGTTTATAAATAGCAATGAACGCGTACATACTTTGCACAAAAATGTCTCAATTATCCCTGATGGTGTTTACAACTTTTGTGAATTTCAATTTTGTTTTCACAGGATTTCTAGGCAGACAATGCCTTTTAAAATTTTGTTGTAATGCATCTAATTGCCACCACAAACACTCGTTGGTCATTTTTCGAGCTCAAGTGCCTACAAGTGAAACGTTCAGACCTTGCCTTTGCATTGAGACATGATTCTATAAAAGTAAAAGTTGCAAATATACCTGAAATCAAAGTAAATAAACATATAATATTAAAACATATGATGTCAAAATAGTAAAAAGATGAGGATTTGCTGCAACAATTGACTTAAATATTTGCAAAAACTCAAAAATCAGTACAGAAAAAAGTTGTCAATTCAGTGTCAAGTTAAAAATGACATATGCTGATGAATTACAATCAAGCAATCTAAAATTCATCATAACTGCAAAAAATATTGATCATTTAAATATAAACAGCAAAATACCGCAATGTACAAAATTTTTATTGTAATATCAACAAAGTTGAGCGGTATGTACATACCAAATCTGTGATCTGTACAATCTCAAGTTGGACGCATGCACCATTTCTAAGTTTCGAGCCGAAACCACACATGTAGGTATTGTAAAGTTACAGACAATAACACTGACTAGACAGAAAATATCACAATAACGATACAGTTCACCTCTTACACGTCGCATTTGTAGTCGATGTAATTTTTTCATTTGTATACGTTTCCAACAAATACAAACACAAAAATGTATTTTAATAAGCGAGATTTATATGCACTTAAAGTGTTTGTTGTGTGCCAAGTGACAGTCATTTTCGGTCAATTTACAAATCACAGTCAATTACAGTTTAAAATCACTTCCGGTCCACTGAAAGTAAGTAATGTGTATGTGACCACCTCGAGAAGTCAGCACCGCTCTGCATCTCCTCGGCATGGACTATCAAAACAGGAACGTTATTGCGAGGTATTCTTCACTATTCCTATGACAATATCGGTCAAAGTTGATCCGGGGTCTGCAGTGGTGGTTTGGTGCTTGCGCACAGTTTGTTCAGTTGGTCCAATCGTTTATTTTTGTCAACGGTAAACAAGAATTCTACCATAATGCTTCTGTAGAAGGAACCGCGAATCGTCACTAATACAAATTCTGCGCCAGTTTTAGAATGTCCAGACTCTTACCCTGTTGCACCACTTGAATGTTTCTCGTTGATGTCATGCCGTTAAAATTCCTCTAAAATACGGTTTAATTCCATGTTGTCGAAGCCGGTTTCTGAGAGTTTTGAATGTGATTCTTCGCAATACAGGTATCCCGACTGTTCGATTCCGATCATATACCCGGATGCACCGATCTAAACGTGCTGTGATTATACTTCTTGGAATGTCATTAGTCGTACCAGTCTGTTGGAGTAGGGCCAATTGTCTGGAAATGGTGTTCACATTCTCGATCGTGCAACCTTCCATTGGGTGACTCCAGTCTGTAGTTGTCTAATGGCGATGTTTCTGGGTAGCAGTATCCAACAGCGGCATGACATATCGGTTAAGTTTTGACAAGTTGGACCATCAAAACTGTTTCATTTTATATACGCTACCGGTAGACTGAGTAGACCACGAACTTTCTGTTGGTAGCAGTTTCAAAGTTTCGCAGTAATCCAAGTGTTTTTAGGCACTGTATACACTGTTTATGTGTCATTTTCATAATGTGACAATATTGCTTGCTGGACGTTAAACATCAATCAATCAATCATAATGTGACAATATACGAAAACTGAAGAAAAGACGCTTAAACAATTTAAAATTACCTGTACATTTAAAAGGTTCAATTGTCATTTTAAATTTTGGGTTTAAGAGGTAATCTTCAAAACGATTTTACTTTGTGCCATCTGTGTACGATTTAAAAAATACCTAATCCAATGGAAAACATCATGCGTATATAGGAAGTTACTCATGCATTATTAAAAATTTAGTATAATTAATCACACTCTTTACAGTTCAGTAAAAAAGTCCACGCTGTTAATCAAATAATCAGCAGGATTGTCTTTTAAAGCCCCAAATATATATTTTTGATGTTTTCAATATAAGAATATATGGAACCAATATTGACTGCTGTGGATTACGCATATGCGGACAGTAATAATGTGGATTTATTACAAATCGTGGGATACAATTTTTCGTGAAGTTAGTGTTAACGGACAAATCACGAATTTCATTAAAAATTTCCCAGCTGCTGTAATATGGACAAATATTAAATGCACGAAAAAGTGTTTCCACGCAATTACATGTATCCACAGTAGTCCTATTAGTCTTATGCATTAATAAGACAAATCATAACTACATGCACCTCACAATATATCTGTCGTTTATTTATAATTGTTAGTAGCAAATATATTGTTTTAAGTACAAAATCGTTTTAAGAAATTTTATGAAATATGAACCTTACATTTTATTTTGGCATGTCCAAATTTTTAAGTTACTCGTGTCTTCTTGTAATTAATATGTTGTTAACATATAAGGCTTATTATCGTCGTTGTCACGAACGGTTAAAATATGATTAGCAGTTAGTTCGCTTTATATTCTAGATGGGTTAAACTAAAGAAAATCCGTTTCATTATAGTTTTTTGCAACAAAAGGACAAATACGTCCAAGTTGGATTGGCCATTTTGTGGCCTAAATGATGTGTCCTGTGTTTGACATTACAGCTCAGTGCAATGATTTATTTCTGGCAATCATCAGAGAAAATCAGCTAAGCATATCGTGTTGATCTATCAAAAGGCATATACTAGTATAAAAGAATTGTTCACGCATCACTGATTGAAATGTGTTCACTTTTATGTAACAAAATGTAAATACATGAATAGCTTGCTTATTTTGTAAAATGATTTCAAGGCGTATATTAACCCAAACTGTTTACCAATTGAGGTACCAGGAGGCGATACAAACTTTACAAAAACATGCATAAGTATGGTCAGGTCAACAGCTTCCTCTTCTCTTAAATGTAACCTAAGTAACCAATATACTTTACGAAACTTAAGAATGATGTTTTAATATTACTGATGTTTTTCAATAGAATTTTTAAATAAAGCTTAAAAAAAAATTCGAAACTTATCTACGCAATAAAGTACTAATTTGAAAATCAGAAAAAAAGTCGATGAAAGCAAAAAGTACTTAGAAAGTGTTAAGGAGTATTGTTTGAAACTTGGATGTTTGCCTTTACAAGCACCAGTGAGAAGTAAAGAACGGTTTACCTCAACGAGTTTTTGAATAATTTCTAATAAAACATTTGTACATAGGATACAGACAACAGTTAAACGAGTTGATACACTTCATTGACGGTTCTGGTATTTATGGCTCAATTCAGTCACTACTGAATTAGTTGTACGACCTAAGTACTGGTACGTATTATATTAACCATTTAAGACATCTCTAGTTTTTGGGAAGCGTTACCCTCATATTTCAACAAAAAACTTTCACATCTATGGGAAACAGAAACTCCCCAAAACAGCATGCAACAAACACAGAAAACGCACATCAAAGATGTGTGTTAAGAGCACATCTTTAATGGTGTGGTCGACCATGTTCAGACCACGTAAAAGAAGATTTATGATCTCAACATGAGCTTGTTATGCTTTGTGTTAAATAAAAGATATCGAGCTGTCTGAATGAAGAAAATAAACGTTAGCGTTTGAGCATAGTGCTGTTTTAGCTCATGCCCACATTAGTTCTTCCTTTAGTTTTGTCTTATTGGAACCTTTCTTAAATATTATTTGATTTTTGCCTTTATTTTTATATCATTTAAGGTTTAATGAAAGCTACCGGATCCGATATGTTGCCTCTAAGCGAAAACAACGATTCTGCATGTAAATTAACGTCGTTTCAAAAATGTTTCCAACAAGTAGGATTATTTATAAGAAAATTAACACAAACATTTTAGTACAATTAACGTTTCTCATTAGATACTCTGCCTTGACTATCTTGAAAAGTAGATAAACAGATTACTATACTTAGGAACTATATCAGATTACACGCAGTTACTAGACTAAATGTTAATAGATTCTTACACTATTTTATGGAATATCTTTTTTATATTTTGTCGCACGAGATGTTTATGACCAGCAGTGGCAACGTGTTCAAAATGACATATGCTATAGTTTAATTATGAAAACGCTTTAGTTTAATTAAGGCTTATGATTTTTCTAGTCACTATGCCTTCGATATTGTGTTATGTACTAAAAATGTCACGGACTTCTCCCTCATGAAAAGTTTTTCAAATCATGTGGTTTGGATAGGTATAGTGCCCTCGCCAGGTGGCTCGTGCTCCTTTACTCATCAGACAACACTATAGAAAAACAGTTCCATCTTGAGACGTCCATAATAGATAAATACGTATATTTACCATGTTTACATCGACAATGTTTTCATCAATAATATTCCTTCATTTGTTTAAAATAAAAATAAATATTGTATTGTCTAGTTGATTAATCGACTAATTCATGTTTTTAAACGTCTTTACTATCTGGGAACAAGTAAAGTAAATTTTCAATAACCAAAAAAAAAAACACAAAACAAAACAAAAAAAAAAAAAAAAAAACCCAATAAGCTAACACACATTATAGGTAACCAAATTTAACCTTTATATTTTCTAAAAAAAATAATAGTAAATACATCCATGTAAAGGCTATTTTATATGTATTTACAGGTGATGTTAAAGCCAATGTACAACCCGGTCTTCATACGATATTTAGGCGAGAACATAACAGAATCGCGCGATACTTCATAGATCATTATAACTGGGATGCTGAACAAGTTTTTCAACAAACCAAGTGATACCTGGCTGCTGAAATACAACATATAACATATAATGAATTTCTACCCAAACTAATTTATGCAACCATACTTGAACATTATGGTCTTGTACCACTGACCTCTGGCTACTTTACTGGTTACGACCTTTACGTTAGACCCATGATTCGAAACCCTTTGCGACAGCTGCTTTCAGATTTGGTCATAGCTTTCTTAGGGATACTTTATTCTTTCAAGGCTTTGATAGCGATCTTCATACACAATTTAATAGACACGACCATTTGTACAGAGAATGGGGAATAGAAAAATGTACTCGAGATCTATATGAAAATTCGGCGTAGGCAATTGACGAGAAAATGACAAGAGAGGTAACTTGGAAACTTTTTGAACCCATAGCCAAAGATTGCGGCGAATTTGCCGCTTTCAACGTACAGCGCGGACGGGATCATGGACTTCCACCTTACGTTGATTGGTTAAATTGGTTCACATGTCATCGTGTAATACCGGATATTTTTCCACACGGGTTAAAGGTGGTCTAATTTCCGCGACGAGCAATCAGCTTTAAAGTTGAAACAGGCGTATAGGTAAGTATGTCGTTATTACATCTTAAACTTTGTTGATAAATCCTCAATTTTTAAATATTATTGGATATAAATGCTAAAATAAATTTTGCTTGATGATTGAAAACATATGATTTTGTTTTGAATATTCAAATATGATATAGATTTGTTCCCTATGTCGGAATTCCCAATACTAGGAGGAAGACTGATTTTTCTATGAAGGAAACACCACTCTTAATCCATATCCTTTTAGTACGTGGGAACTAGATGGATTCCGCCATATCATCATGGCGAAAATCATTTGTGAAAACACTCATATACATGAAATACTGCGGAATGTTCTCATGCTACCCAACGACTTATTTATCTTTTGGATTAAAGAAACCTATGTGGACGTTATCTTATTCCTTTCAACAAAATCTATCCAAGGACAGAGAATGAATAAAGATTTCTTTAGTCAAGCAGTAAACTTATCTTTGTTGCCACAAACGAAACTTCCATTAGGATACTTTTCAAATGCTTCAATTCTTTGTCCACAACCCACTCATGTAATACAGGTAGGATTTGTATTGGTCTTTCTTATTCGAGGACACTCCTGGCACGTTTTGCAATTTGACGGTAAAGAGATATTTTTCTAGCACATTAAGCCGTTGTTTTGTATAAAAATTCTGTCAGATTAGATAAATATTACCTTATAATAAACCAATTCTAATAAAGTTTGCGGTAGGAGAGAGAGGTATTCTGACCGACAAATGATTTATAAAGTTTATAGTTAAAAGATTGTAGAAAAATACCGTCATACTCTTACTCAAGTTTAATATGTTCTACTCAAATTATCGTTATATTAAATCAGAATTAATATTTATTTTTAGTAATCCTGTAGCTCCTTTCTCCGAGATTCCTGATATTTGTTTCCCAATTCACGGTGGATGGAGTGATTGGAAGGACGGCTGTTGTGGATGTTGTAATCATCAGTACAGAACATGCGATAATCCACCTCCCAATAATTGTAGACAATCGTGTAAGGGGTACGACTTCCGGTAAAAACTTCTCAGTGTCTCTAGATACATGAAAATGGCAATTAAATCCTCTAAAAATACACACTTTTACAATGTAAGAAAAATTCAGCCTAAAAACATGCTCCGCCCACAGATTTTGTATTTAATAGAATAAAAACTGCCTCTCATTTGTCACATACGATCAGACATATTTGCTTAGTCATAGGTAGTCTTTCCGATTCCAAAACTTGACTTTCTCCTAGACATGACAATAAGTATCTAATTAGAAGCAGACAGTGCTAACTCCTCAGGATCACCTGATTGCACCCATGGTTTTTATTGGGTTCGGGTAACTCACTTTCGTTTTTGTGTTTTTCTTATTTCATTTTGTTATCGTCCTTGACTTTCGACTTTTGTTGTTTGGTCAGTTTTCTTGCTATTTGTCTATTTTATAGTTCAGTATCTTGATATCTACATGTTCTTATCTTTTATTACATGAATAGAATTTTGCGTGTTTTGGTTGGCCTAAAACAACTTTCGGGTCACAATAAATCGCAACAGTACTACAATTACATAAAATGTTTGTATAGTAGTCAAGCTGAATCCGATATCGACCTGGTTTTTGTGTTTTAGCTAACCAGAACAGCCATCCTAATAAATTCATTCGTCCAATCAAATCGATTGTATTATTTGTATTGTACACAATTCATTGACGTCTGCTACACATACATCGTGTGTGCCAACAACAAATTGGAGGGTAGTTGGTTCTGCGATATATTGATTCATTTATAATCTTCTCAATATTTGAATCTGGAATTTCAGGATTATCAGCAAATTAATATCAAAATGCAGCATTAAAGAAAAATATTACGGGGTAACTACAACAATTACAAAATTTAAGCCGGGGCTCCAGTAGAAAAGGCATCTGATGTTTTACTGATCAAAGGAGATGGTGGTTTTGTTCATGTAATAAAACAATTAATGACTTTGATAAAGGTCGCTATCAAGATTTATCAGCCCGCAAAAATGTATATTCCCTCGCTCAGCCCTTAAAAATGTATATTTACCTCGACTGGCGGCTCAGTTAATATTACATTTTCTCTAGCTGATAACGACCTATCAATTGTATGCTTTTAAGAATAATTGTCTAAACAATACTTTCTAAAAATATGTTCAAATTGCTCTTCCATTATTTGTTTAATATTATTTATTTTATTCCGTTGTTGTTTATAGTTTGCCTTATCTATTTTGCTTTTTGAATTTTTTTTTATTTTTTGAGTATTCGTGTTTCCCTTTGTATTTCGCTTGTAAACCTTGGTTTGTCGTTTGCAAGTATTGTAACCATTTTTGTAGGAATAGAATCTTCGGCTGTATTACAAAATTGGTCAATAAAAATTTTGGACATTTCATCGGATTTTTGTAATTTCAATTTGTTCAGTGAATTTTGCTGAATCTATGCGATTAAACATTTTTTTTATTGCAAAAATTAATTGTCTCTAATAACTTATTGCTGCTCACGTTAGTTAAACAGATCAGAATTTATTGTACTATGGATACACATAAATCATCTTTATCATAAATTAACAAACCACAATTATTGTTTTGGAAGAGGATTCTATTTCAAGATTTTCACTTTACGTTTTGGTCACACACTGATTCTGTAATGACCAAAACATCAAATGCATCTGCAAAATTCTGTAGAAAGTGAAGTTTGTTACGAATACTACGGATATTAGGATTAAATATGGAAATTGTCTTGTTGCTGATACTAAATTCGTTCGAAGAATTTTTCGGCCCGGGTTTTGCTCGACAAATCCTTAAAGGAGAATAATGCAAAATAAAATTAAAAGGAATATAATAATAATAATATTCGAAACTAAAATCTGGAGAACAGTCAATGAAATGACGAATAGAGAACACCTATATTTCGTCAGAAAAAATGTCCAGGTATGATTGATTGTTTGTGTGCATTTATTATATTTGAAGCACAGGATTCCCTTTATCCATCGGGTAATATTTTGCATAAGGCATATTAAAGGGAGTAACCATAGTAAAATACTTCATTAAATACACATTAAATTGCTACACTAACAAAGTAAATTACATAATAATTTGTGAGAAAATATGTAAAACAAAGAAGAAGAATATAAAAATTGAATATCTATGAAAACAGAAACGGGGTATCGATTGATTATTTGTTAATTTGATTCCGTCCTGAATATTGCTCGATGCCCGTTAAGCAATCATTCAAACAATCAATAAATGTATTAATATCATTAATAATTCTTTATATGTTTGTAATACCATTGTGATTTAAACTGTTCAGAAAGAAAGATGTATATATACATATAACGAAAACGCAATTCAATGCAACAGACTATATTTACTAAAGGGTACTACACAAAGCGGATCATCTTCAGGCGTCTTATATAATCGGTCTTTTAATAAAATCTTCCTACAAAAGAGAAACAAATTATAATATGAATGGGTAAAATCTTAGAATGTTTTTTTTAAACATTTCAATAAATAAAAGATAATAACTGCTAGAACACAAATGAAATAGATTTACATTAAAACGGCTATATAAAAGTCAGACATTTTAGAAATAATTCACGAAGACTAGGGTATATCATTGTTTTACAACGGGGTGACTCTTTATGTCATATTATGTTTTCTAGAGCGACAATGGTAAATCACAACCTTTGTGAATCATTTTCTATTTTAATAAGACAATTACGGTACATTTATGATATTTACGTGTTATGGAAAACAGTATTTTCGTCAAAGTAACACACAATATATTGCATCGAATAATTATAGCACGTGTCGATATTTATAAACATTAGTACGTCATACGCAATAGCTTTCCAGTGAGAGTTACAGTTTTGTAATTGGAACAGCCCTGCACAACACGCCATCGTCGCACGTTGCTCGTACACTGACGTGTCTCAAAGGTTTGAAGCACGTCACATTAGATTAGGAATAAATTAAGTTGAGAATATATATTTTATAAAATTTTGGTTCATGTATTTTAAATATATTAAGTATAAAAATTGCGATTGGAGATATAACGTTTTAGTCAATTAAGTACATGTATAATGATATATAAATAGTGAAATTTGATCATGTCATATAACGTCATAAACATTTTTCTAATCTAAGTTAAAACAAAGTAATCAGTAGTCACCTCCATAAAACAGCAGAGCCACCTTAACCACTCCATCCTCCGCCTCCAGATCCACCAAGTCCCCATCCGCCGCCTCCCCATCCACCGCCGCCATATCCACCGTATCCTCCATATCCACCGCTGCCATATCCACCATAGCTTCCATATCCACCGCCGCCATATCCTCCATAGCCTCCATATCCACCGCCGCCATATCCTCCATATCCGCCATAGCCACCATATCCTCCATAT
Organism: Limnoperna fortunei; assembly: GCA_944474755.1. Lineage (NCBI taxonomy): Eukaryota > Metazoa > Mollusca > Bivalvia > Mytilida > Modiolidae > Limnoperna > Limnoperna fortunei. The sequence goes on along the minus strand of OX104116.1, from coordinate 30,133,448 downwards.
CCCTTTTTATAAGTGGCACAGGATAACCCAAAGAGGGCAAGAAGGATATATATAAAGCTCTTCATGCTGCACAAAGAATAAGGTAGTATGATTATTCCTTTATTCTGGACTTTTTGGTCTTCAAGTCATATTTTGTTTTGCTGGTGGATTAATGTTTAATTTAAATATTAATTGCTTTAATTTCAATTTTTCGTAAATCTCAGACCAACAAAGTTAAAAAGAAAATAAAATGATTAAATCCATTTATTTATTTTCGGTTATTATTAAGGCTTAAGAACGAACTCTGCGCTAGTAATACAATTACCATGCTGAAAATTTGAGAGTTTTAGGAGAAGCAAAACATAAAACATATTTACATGTGCAAAAATCTTTATTAAACACAAAAATACAAACGCTTAAATCCACAAAACTAATAATGTAAGTACAAATGTGCATTTACCGTATATTTTTAAAAAAGTAAAAACATGTGATAACAACAGGGGTTCGTTGCCCTCCTTGACCTACTGTATCCCCCGATTTTTTAATATAGTTTTTTGTGGAGTTTGTGTTGCCCATATTTCGTTCTCGATATGTGTCTCTTTTTTAAAAATCTTTTTTCAACTATGGTTTTGACCGTCCTTGACCTATCGATCTCGATTTCTTCGATTCTTTTTTCTAACAACGATTGACTAAATTATGCAAAATTGATTGCTCTATATTTCATACGTAAATATTTTAGCACAAATGTGTACAGTAACTGTAAATCAAAACAAATAGTAAATAAAACACAAAGTTACAATAAATAATTACTTGAATAGCTTGAAACATCTCCGTTTATTATTTCTAACCTGAACATGTTACTAGTATTTAAAAAAAAAATGTTGAGCAAATAATTTATGCTTTCGGTGAAGTATTTTTGACTATTCTATTAATTTCGTAAAAGAGTTGTCTTTTTCGATTAGCTACGTATAATGTCAGTAATTATGTCATAATACATGTTATGAATCCAAGCTCTTCTGTGAAGTTTATTTTTATAGCAGATGTCACGCAATGAACATTCTATGTGACTTTATTTAATAATAATTAGAACTGTGAAATAGGTCCATGTAAGTTGATGCTTAGTGCTAGTACAAAGTCCATCTAATACATGTATTCTTAACATAGCAGTTTAGTATATGCTCACTAAGTTGTGGTTCATTATATTTCAGATTTGTACGTTAATTACTGTCTTTGTCCTTTTGGGCAAATTTTGCAATACAGTCAACATTGATTTAATTAATAATTTAACATAACATGCTTATTCTATAAATGTTAGACTTACTTGATATGGTGATTCTTGCAGACTGATTATGGTCGATTAAAATCCGCGCTCTTTTATTCTAATCAGTCCAAGGACGAGCCAATTATTTCTGATTAAGATGTATAAATTTGACCAAACCTTTATGATACATGACTTTAATTCTATTTTCATTTTTCCAAAAATAACCTAATATTTAATAAATATGTTTATATTGATCGATGTACATACAAGTTAAATCTTCAGAGTTCACATATTTGTAGTTCAGTAAAAATGGTACGCTATGTTAAGCAGAAAATTTATTCTCAATGATAATTGTATTGCAATTTCTAATGAAGGTGATAAGAGACTAAGAATTATGTTTTGTCAATCTTTTGTAAGTTACTATATGTATAAAAAAATTGCTGATATGAGTGCTTAACGACCACTTAACAGTTTAAAACTATATCCAGGACTACACGAACATCAATACTTTTGAATGCCAATAGAAATTATCTAGGGTTGTGCTGGGACAGAAAATATAGTATATTGTAGTGGTTACAATAACCCTACTCCCAAATAACATCTACAAATGTGGTCTTTGGCGTGAAATGGTAACACATTACAAACTGTGTGCCACCGCCATACATTATGTAATAATACTAATAATCTGACACCAACAACAGAGTGCATCTTCATTTTGTCACGTGTCATGTTTGTCCAAAATTGACACGTTTATTTTTGTCTATTGTACGATTTTCATATATTCACATACAAGTACTTTGTAAAAAAGCATTACTGCATAATATATTGGCATGACATAACCGACATATTTTAATTGCTTTCCTGTTTAGCTCAATGATTGGATATTGAGTTTTCTGTTTTAAATTCACGTTCCGCTTTAGACGTAACTGATTGACGTAACGGGATTTTTCCCAATTGTAGCTCCTTTTCAATAAATTCTTTAAATAACTGAATCGAGGGGACTTTTTTATTTTTCTTATGCTAGCTGGCAGTTCTTGACGACCAGGTGACAACCCAATCTAGTAATTTAATTAAGTTTTTCTATTTTCTCTGCCGTCATTGCATTAGGGTACTGTTTCAAGAAATTAAAAACATCCTAAACCTGTGTCGTCACTTGACGCTGTTTGTTACCAATTTTCAAGTCGCTTCCTAATTGCATTACCAATCACCTTTTACAAGTATTTTTGTAGCTTCATCGTATGCATCCGTAATTGATAATCAGAGAACGTTATCTTCTACATATTTTCTCAATTAATGAAGTCGTCCAAAACTTGGAACACGTCTTTGGTGGACGAGGGTTTAAAACGATGATTTAAATGCTAGATATTTGTAATAATTTCATCGTAACATAAACGGTTCTAGAGGAGGTAATCTCCTCGGAATAAGTTGTTCTGCAAGGACATATCGAGACCGTCTATTTGAAGATTTTGACCAGAAACATGTGGGATGTGAGACTTATTTTGACTGTGAAATCCGGCAGGTCAGGATTCATCAATATGTATTCATTGTTAAGACTGTCATTGGTCTGGGCATTCTTTGCAAGGTTCATTCTGCCAGGTATAAATTCACCGACATGAGGATGCAAAGTTTCTAAACTTACTGCTGGTTCTTGCAAAGTTCGTTGAGCGTTATAACTTGCAGTTATAGTGGGCTGTATACGGAAATAATATTATGGGTTTCAAATTGTCACATCATTCGTTGTTGTAAGAATGTTAGGCGAACATACATCTTGTTAAAAATCTTGTCGGAAATTATTGCTTGCTGTAAAGATCGTTTGCATTGTCAAATTTGGAGCTCTTACTTAACTTCGTTGCCTCAATTCGCATTATATTCGAATTTTCCCTAATTGTAACTCAGCTTTTTCTTCAGCATCCATATATTTCAATTTTGTTCTGAGTTAAGTTCGGCTGCTTGTGCAGCAATATCGGATCGCTTCGCAATGTCATTTCTAAGAAATAATTCATCGCATCTAGATCTATCAGAGCGTTTCAACATTGTTTCAAGTAATTTTCTCTAAATATCTTTTATTCTTTTCAAAAGATCAGAATTATTGGATTCGCATCAATCATAACGCCTTGACGTTTTCAAAACCACATACTAATTCTACATGACCACCTGACTGACATTCTGTTTCCATTTTGCGAGTTATGTGTTTATAAATAGCAATAAACGCGTACATACTTTGCACAAAAATGTCTCAATTATCCCTGATACTTTAATTACTCCATCTTTTTGTTTTCGCAGGATTTCTAGGCAGACATTGCCTTTCAAAATTTTGTTGTAATGCATCTAATTGCCACCACAAACACTCGTTGGTCATTTTTCGAGCTCAAGTTCCTGCAAGTGAAACGTTCAGACCTTGTCTTTGCATTGATACAGGATTCTATAAAAAGTTGCAAATATACCTGAAATCAAAGTAGATACACATATAATATTAAAACATATGATTGTCAAAATAGTAAAAAGATGAGGATATGCTGCAACAATTGACTTAAATATTTGCCAAAACTCAAAATCAGTACAGATAGAAAGTATTAAAATATTTAGATTAAATGTGTTCACTTCACTGTCAAGTTAAAAATGACATATGCTGATGAATTACAATCAAGGAATCTAAAATTCATCATAATTGCAACAAATATTATTGATCATGTAAATATAAATAGAAAAATACAGCAATTAATGTACAAAATGTTTATTGTAATATCAACAAAGTTGAGCGGTATGTACATAACAAATCTGTGATCTGTACAATCTCAAGTTGAACGCATGCGCCTTTTTCTAAGTTTCGAGCCGAAACCACATATGTAAGTATAAGGTTACAGACAATAACACTGTAAGAAAGAAAATAGCACAGCAATGATACAGTTCATCTCGCCTTTGTACTATCGCTGTAATTGTTTTATTTGCATACGCCTCCGACAAATACACACATAAATGACAGTTAATGTATAGTTCTCATTGTAGTTATAGGCATCGAAATATATATATAAACATGGATGTTGCAACATAAACTTATTATCTTACAGTTTATAATAATATTAATGCCCATGTTTATGTGAAAACGAAAACAGAAAAAGTACAATTCTACTACAGGTTTCTGTCAGAAAAAGTGCCAAATAGTAAGAGCTAATAATTCGAAAGAAAATTTATTCATTTAAGTCGCAAATAATTACAATACAATCATTTGCTACATACTTGAGCCATTAAACATTTTGATGTGTTCGCTAAAATATCGGAATGATGTTGTTAGGTAACGAAACGAATATTTTAATTACTCCTTATCAAGAAGCACTGCAAAACAAAACAAAAACATATTGCAACAAACTATTTGACCGTTACATTATTATTCATGTAAAGTACTTTAAAGTTTGTAAAGTAAAGCAATATGCATATTATATTACCTAGTCATAACCGAAGTATTTTCAAACATCAGGCTTCGAAATGCCAGTTACTAAATTCCAGCAAATTGTTTGTTACTGTTTTCGAGTTAGTGGTTTTCAAGTCTGTACCATAAAATGTGTTCAGGTTAAATTTTCAGTTTATTTTGTGGTTCAAAGAACTCTCAACTGTGCTTGTCAAAATCATTTAAGTGTCGAATTAGACAGGCGAGAACCGAGAAATAACACCAGTCACACAATTTAAAGAAACAAAAGCACTCAGATACAACAAATTAATTCGTTTTTAGTTGTATACCGACCAAAACTTGTTTTGACGTTTTTAATAAATACATGTAATAAATTTAAGCTTTAAAGTAATATAAAATCATATTGAGCATCAGGAGCGATAACAAACCATGAACTGCATTGTTAAAAGGATGTTTGGAGAAGACAAACTTCCCTCAAATGTTTCACATACATGATGGGTTCAAAAAATACTATTTTCACAAGGAACCATTTGCCTAATGGTTCGATTCTGATAGAAGACACCATTAAGATAATTGTAGAAAGTAATTGCTTGATTTGATGAAAATTCTTTGCTTGGAAAACATTTTCTATAATTTAATTTGCTGGCGTTTTAAATACATTTTCTATCAATGTTAAGCTTTTTTAAGGACGCTGGCACAAACATTCTAGATCTTCGCTGCCACTTTCCACACTTTAGGAATTATGAGTATAGAACAACTGACGGACAACTCAGGTGGGAAATGTCCTTTACTCCATTTGACAGTTTCCTTTATCCGTAATCTGACGATAATTTTTGTTTTTAATTTTGTTAAGCAAGATATTAACTTAAATGATGAATGGACAAAGAATGTTCATAACTACAAACTGCAATCACATAAAACTGGGAATAAATAAATAAATAAATAAACAAACAAACAAACAAACAAACCAAACAACAAACAAACAAATAAATAAATAAATAAATAAATAAAAATATAAATAAATAAATAAATAAATAATACATGTAATAGTAATAATTATAATAATGAATATTGTTGTTTTGGTGTGGATGACCACTGTTATGCTGGACTGGAAACTAAGAAAAAAACTTAACAAACACCCTTACCATTCATCTTTTGATTTATATAACACAACACAGTCTGCAAAAAGTTCAAAAGTTGTGTTTTAAAAATGGTTTGTTAGCAACCCGAAATATTTATGCTTTTTTAATGTGTTATTCAACAGAAAATAAAATCTGCTCATGCACTATATTGCCTTCATAGTTATATATTTACTTGGCAATAATAAATATTTAACAAAATATATTTACTGAATGATTTTATTACATGAATAGAATTTTGCGTGGTTTTGATTTGTCAAAAAACAACTTTCGGGTCACGATAAATCGCAACAGTACTAAAATTACATAAAATGTTTGTACGCTGCACGATTCCGCTGCATAGTAGTCAAGCGGAATCCGATATCGACCTGGTTTTTATGTTTTAGCCAATCAGAATAGCCGTCTTAATAAATTCAGTAGTCCAATCAAATCGATCAGCTATACATACATCGTGCGTGTAAACAACACGTCGGTTCTGCGATATATTCATTCAATTATACTCTTCTCAATATTTGAAACTGGAATTTCAGGATTATCAGCAAATTGATATCAAAATGCAGTATTAAATAAAACATATTAAGGGTAACTAACATTACAACAATTACAAAATGTAAGCAGGCGCTCCAGTAGAATATACATCCTCAGTTTTTCTGATCAATGGAGATGGTGGTTTTATTCATGTAATAAAACAATTAATGACTTTGATATACGGTCAATATCAGGATTTATCAGCCCTCAAAATGTATATTCACCTCGCCTAGCGGCTCGGTGAATATTACATTTCTCTGGCTGATAAATCCTGATAGTGACCTATATCAAAGTCATTAATTGTATAATATTTCTTTTTATGGTATGCAATGTTTAGTTTTAATTTTAATTTGATAACGGAAAATAAGGTTAATTAAACTAGTTAAACTAGTAAAACTGTAGATTTTGTAAACTCTTCTAGAAGTAAAAGCCGGGATTAATCATATTTACCAAGTGCTTGCACATTTAGAGTTACTTTGTTATGCAATTTGGGAAATTCTTAGACCACTACATAACGAAAAGTGTCGTGTCAAAGGGTACGTCAGTGTTGACTTAAATTACGCGCCGACTTGGAAGGAGCATATCTATGACAGCCTGACTTTTGCTAAAAATTTATATTCTAGTACGAAAAACATTAAATAACACAAAACTTGTCTCTCTATTATATAAGGCAATGACAACACATTAATGTTATTCCCTTAAAAAAGTCTGGTTAGTTGAGCATGTTCGGCCTAGCACTGTCCTGCTAGAATAATTCTCTCTGGTGGTCGATTATTGGAAGTAGATGGTGTTGAACGATGTCGTCTCTGTATTGCTATAGGCGTTAAATTATTTGGTACGTACACACTCTCTGCTTTTCTGTCATCTGAGATCGCTTTCCACATCCTAAAGCTACCTCTACTGAATTCATCCAGTTCCTTCATGGAGACATGACTGCGCAAATCGTTTATTTCGTCAGCGGTAAACCAAGGTTCTACCATAACGCTTCTGTAGCAAGTACTGCGACTCCGAATTCTAAACAGAATTCTGCGCCAGTTTTAGAATGTTCATATTCTTGACCTGTTGCACCATCTGACTCTCGTCGATGTAATGCCGTTAAAATTACTCTAAAATACGGTCTCCTGGGTCTAATTCCATGTTGTCGGCGCCGGTTTCTGACGGTTTGGGAGGAGCTTCTTCGCAATACAGGTATCCTGACTGCAGTTGTTGTTGCTGACTGTTCGATTCCGATCGATTGAATACCCGGATGCACTGATCTAAACGTGCTATGATAATACCACTTCTTGGACTGTCATTAGTTGTACCGGTCTGTTGGAGTAGGGCCCATAGTCTGGAAATGGTACCTAGTTAACATTCTCGGTCGTGCAACCTCACTTTGGGTGACTACAGTCTGTACTCGTCTGATGACGGTGTTTCTAGGATGCAATATCCAACAGCGGCATGACATATCGTTCACGTTTTGACAAGCTGGACCATCAAAACTGTTTCATTTTATACGCTACCGATAGACTGAGTAGACCACGAACTTGTGCTGGAAGCGTTTTCAAAATTTCGCAGGTTTCCACGATGTATACACTTTTCATGTGTCATTTTTAATGTGATAATATGCCAAAACTGAAGAAAAGACGCTAAAAACGATTTAAAATTACCTGTACATTTAAAAAATGACTTTTATCAATTAAAACGTAGCTATGCGTTTCTTGAAGAGTATAAATATTGGATTTGTGAGTTAAACTGCAAAACGATTTTAGTGTATGCCATTCTGTGTACGATTTAAAAAATGCATAATACAATGGAAACATCATAGGAAGTAACTGATGCATTATTAAAATCAAGATATCTACAGGAGTGTATTTTAAAGACCGAAAATATATTTTTGATCTTTTTAATTTAGGAATATATGGAACTAATGTATACTGATGTGGAGTTGAGTGATAACGCATTTGCGGACAGTAATACTGTGGATTCATTACAATTCGTGGGATACAATTTTTATGAAATTTGTGGAACAGACAAATAATGAATTACAGTTTCTGTGATATGAACAAATGATAAATGCACGAAAAAAGTGTTTCCACGAAATAACATGTATTCACAATAGTCCTATTAGTCTTTTGCATTAACAAGCCAAATCATAACTACATGCACTTCACAAGATATCTTCCGTTTATATTTTATTGTTAGAACCAAAAATAATTGTTTTAAGTACAATATCAGTTTGGGAAATTTTATGAAACATGAACCTAACATTTTATTTTTGGAATGTCCAGATTTCAATGATTAGTTGTGTCTTCCGGTAATTGATATGTTATAAGGCTTTCAGTTTTCCTCAGCTACTACACTGACAGTTTATAAATTACCACACCTTTTTATATCCCTTTATATTACGTCACATGAGATGTTGATGGTCGTCTGATGAACGAGGCCAGCAGTGACAAGGGAATGGCATATTTTATAGTATAATTCTAGGATTCTAATATTTCTAGTTATTATTCCTTAAATGTTATACATATTACAGATTTACCCTTCGGGAAAGTTTTTCTATCGTGTTTTCTAGGGAGGTAAAGTGTCCTCAAATGCTTACTCGTGCGCGCTAAATACTCACCGGACAACCTTATAGAAAAACAGATCTATAAATAAATATATATATTGCCCATGTTTACATCGAAACTTTTTAGCGCTAATATGCCTTTGTTTTGTTTATTATAAGAATTAATCATTGTCTGGTCAATTGATTCACTGATTGATGTTTTTTAAATCTTTCTTATCTTGGAACAATGGAAAACGAAAATAGCAAAAATCGGCTAATAAATTGACAAACATTAAAGGTATCGAATTAAATCTTTACTTAAATGTACCCCTATAAAAATAAAATATTAGTCAATGCATCCACTGCAAATGCTTTTATATATTTTTACAGGTTATTTTAAAGCCAATGAACAACCCGGTCTCAGTTCTCTTCATACTATATTTATAGACCATTATAACTAGGAAGCTGAACACATTTTCAAGAAACCAGACGATAACGTGGCTGCTGAAAAACAACATAATACTTACTGCGAATGTCTACGCTAACACTTAAATGCAATGATACTAGAACATTGTGATCTTGTTACACGGCTTGGAAACTCTTTGAGATGATAGCCAAAGATGGCGGCGATTTAGCGGCTTTCAACATATAGCGTGGACGGGATCATGAACTTCCACCTTACACTGACTTGTTAAATCGGTGCACATGTAATCGTGCTATACCTATAATTTTCAACCCGGTGTTGAAGGTGGTCTAATTTTCTACGACGAGCAATCAGCTTTAAAATTGAAGCAGGCATAAAGGTAAATTTTCGCTATTAATATTTTTTTTAATTATGAAGTAATATTGCAATAAAATCATAAACTTCAAAATCCCAAGATTTTTAATATTATTGTAGGTAAAATGCAAAATAAATTATGCTTGATGATTTACATATGATATAGATTTGTTCCTTGGCGCTATGTCGGAAAGCCCAGTACCAGGAGGAATACTTGAACTTACCTTCCCTTGGATTATTGCGGTACAATTTACAACTCTAAAACATGGCGATCGTTTTTTAATGAAGCAGCAATCTCAATCATATCCCTTTAGCACTTTGCAACTAGATGAATTTGCCCTATCTCGATTATGAAAATCATTTGTGAAAGCACTCATGTACATGAAATACCGCGGAATAATGTCATGCTACCCGTAAGTCGAATACATCAATACGTTTTGATTATCATTTGTAGCCGTTTTATTTCTTTTTAAAAACATTCCACATAAGAACAGTAGTTAGAAGCAGTGAACATATCTTTTGTTGGCAAAAAAGAAACTGCCACGAGGACGAGGATACTTTTACAAATGCGTGAATTCATTGTCCACACTCCTGGCACATTTAGCATTTTGACGGAAAAGATATATATATATATATATATATATATATATATATATATATATATATATATATATATATATATATATATATACAACAAACAACTTCTATTGCAAAGTTTGCGGTAGCAGACAGAGGTATTCTGACCGACAACTAACAAATTGATTTCTTTCTAAGTTTATAGTTAAAAGATTGTAGAAAAAACTGTCATGCTCTTACTGAAGTCTAATATGTTCTAAAATTATCGTTATATTTAATCAGAAATAACATTTATTTTTTAGTAATCCTGTTGTTCCTTACCAGGAGATTGCTGATATTTTGTGGTAGATTTATTTATTTATTTATGGTAGATGCAGAGAGTGGAAGAACAGCTGTTGTGGATATTGTAATCAACAGTATAGAACATGTGATAATCCACCTCCCAATAAGTATGGAAAACTGTGTGGGGTACGACCTCGGTACAAACTAGCCTTTCAGTTTTACTAGATACATGAAAATGGCAATTTTACGCCATTACAATGTTTATTAGAAAACATTAGTCTACAAAACATAGTCCTTCCTCAGATTAAACTGTATCTCATCTGACACATACGATCACACATATTTGATGAGTTTTAGGTAGTCTTTCCTATTTAAAGTTTGACTTTCTCCTACACATGACAATAAAAGCTCTACGGTGTCTACAGTGCTTACTTAGCCTGATTGTTTTTTATTGGGTTTGGGTTACTCATCTCCATTTTTGTAATCGTCTGTGACTTTCGGCATTTGTTATTTGGTCGGGTTCCTTGCTATTTTTCTATTATTCAGTAGCTTGATATCTTGATGTACTTTTAATGTAATAGCTAAACTAAAACCTAGTGCTACACATCAGATTTCAGATATTGAAAAAAGCTAATAATGTCGCGTCTACTTCTCTGAAACTATTGTAATTTATTTATTTGCACTTTTTTAACGAAATAATAATAAAACGCTTTAACTAGAGCCAGTCAAAATTGTGTGTAGTGTTTTAAAATTGATTGAATAATTTTATTTTAATAACATATTGTATATTTTTATTTATGTAACCTGTGTATGGTGGCTTTAGTTGTATATAATATTTTTTATTGTTGCAAGTATCAATAATTACAGGTTATTTACGTTTTTTTGAAACGAGATCCGTTTTCTCGTTCATATCTCTTCGAAGGGAGACCCTGAAATGAGATGACGAGAAAATGCATCGAGTTTCATAAAACGTAAATAATCTGTTTATCGCTGTTTTGTAACATTGTGACGTCACAGTGTTACTTAACGACGTCCTGACAGCGAGCTGAGATGGGCACATTTCAAGCTAGTAGAGTGAGATAATAATATCGCACACAAAGATATAAGGAAAATACTGCAAAATAGCGAAAAAATATATATATCAGAAACCTAGACAAGTTCTTGGTTAGTTTGTTGACTGAACGTTTTGTCATACTCCTTCTTTATATTTGATTTTGCTGGTTCTGAATAAAGCTTTAATATTCCTCGCTCGACCTTAAGCAATCTATCATAAAGGGTTTTAATTCTCCGTCTCTATCCTATAATCTATACTTTTCCGGTGACAGTCAAATTATCATCAGTCCATTCGTTTCTCTGTTAAATTGTTGTTCCCATTCTGAATATAACTGAAATATTGCTCGATGGCAGTTGAGAAAATATTCAATCAATCAATGTATCTGTATGTGACTATTTATTCTATGCCTGTAATACCTTTGTATTTTAATTGTTCAGAAGAAAGATATGTATAAAGAGAAAACAATTCAATGCAACATACTATATTTTCTAAAGTAACTCAACAAAACGGATCATCCTCAGACATCTAAAATATTAGGTCTTTTAACAATTTCTTCCTACAATGAGAAACAAAGTTATAATTCAACTTAGCATGTTTTATTTAAACATTTAAATACAGTTTACCATAAAACTAACGCCAGCCAATTTAGATTATATTTAGTTGAGAATATATTTAACAGAATTTAGTTTAATGAATGTTAAATACATGAATTGTTGGAGATTAAACTTTATAGTAAATATGGTACATGTATTATGATATATAAATAGTGAAATTTTATCAAGTAATCAGTAGTTACCTCCATAACCCCCCGTAGCCACCTTAACGGCTCCATCCTCCGCCTCCAGATCCACCAAGTCCCCAACCGCCGCCTCCCCATCCACCGCCTCCCCATCCACCGCCGCCATATCCACCATAGCCTCCATATCCACCGCCGCCATATCCACCATAACCTCCATATCCACCGCCACCATATCCACCATAGCCTCCATATCCTCCATATCCTCCATATCCTTTTTTATAAGTGGCACAGGCCAACCCAAATAGGGCAAGAAGGATATAAAAAAAGCTCTTCATGCTGTGCAAAGAATATAGTAGTAATTATTATTTATATATTTTAATGTTTCATAGAATAATACTACAATTACCATGCTGAGAGGTTTTAGCAGAAACAGTGCATATCTTATATTGTTTAGGTAAAACATATTTATTTGCAGATAAATCTATATCAAACACAAAAGTATAAAAAAGGCGAAATCCACTTAAGTAAATGATATAAGTACAATAGTGCATTTACCATATATTTTATAGGAAAGCAATGTAATGCTAAACCTCCTTGAAGACCTGAATCCCCCGAGTTTTAGAGTTTCAGTAGAGTTTTAGTGTGGCTCCTATTTTGTACTTTTGAGGTGTCTGTTTTTTTAGTTGTTTTTTCTTTTCTATTTTTAACCGACCTTGACTTGTCGTTCTCGGTATCTTTGATTCTTTTTGCTGATATTGATTGACTAAATTATCCAAAATTGATTGCTTTATATTTGATAATTAAATGTTGAGCGCGAATGTGTAGTGTGAATCAATAAAAAAAAATATTCAACACAAAGTTACAATAAGTGACAATTTCAATAGCTTGAAACATCTCAGTTAATAATTTCTAGCGTTAACATCTCATTTCAAAATAGTTATTGTGCAAATACTGTATGCTTTCGGGATAGTAAATTTGACTATCGATTGATTTTGTACAAATGTTTCCTATTTCGCTTAATAAAGTTTAATTGCCATTTATTATGTATTAACAGATGCAATGAATCCTTGCTCGTTTTTTGAAATTGATTATTAGAGCTGACATCACGCAATGAACATTTTAAGCATAGAAAACTATTATCTTTTACAAAATAACTTACTCCTTAGTGTCAGTACCAATTCCATTTTTAACATGTATTCTTAACATAAGAGTATGGCATGTGTTAACTAAGAGGTGTTTTCATTATATTTCAATTGTGTGCGTTAATAATCGTCTTGTACGTTTTGGGCGTAATTTTGCAATACGCTAATATTGATTTAATCAATAATTGAATATAACAGGCTTATACTATAAACGTTAGACTTACTTGATATGGTGATTCTTGCAAACCGGTGATGGTCTGTAAAAATCGGCGCTCTTTTATAATGATCAGCTCCAAAGACGAGCCAATTATTTCTGATTAAGATGAATCATAATGACCAAACCTTTATGATACATGACTATGTTATATTTTAATTTTTCCAAAAATAACCTCTTATTTAATAAATTTGTTGATATTGATCGATGAACATACAAGTTATATTTCAGAGTTGACTATTTTTGGTTCAGGTAAAAAGGTACACTATGTTAAACAGATGAAGTCATACTCTTAATGACATCTATACAAGTGGCGTTTTACCCGAAATGGTAAAACATACCAGCTTAAAAAATCAATATAAGCTTGTTTAGTTGGTACAAAAGCACGAACAATTCCGTCCAAATTCAAGAAGAAATCTAAATTGTACAATGACCACTCTCTCTGATTTAGTTTAGCAAAAAAAAAATAGTTTTGTATTTCGTTTCCTAGTTACTACTCTATCGTTTTCAATAAGATTGCAGTATCTAAATTTCATCATTAAAGGAATCCTTTTTAGATTCTTAAATTCTTGATTTCAGCTTGATCATTTTCTATTACCTTTCAAAATCTGTCTTAGAACACTTAGATAGCAGGATATCCTTCAGAATCAAACATCTTGCAATTGATCCTAATGCTCGTTTTCAAACCGAAAATATTCAAGTCGATCAGGTATTGAGCTGTACATAGTTATCTTAGATTTTTGTCAAAAATACTTTAACAGTCCTAACTTCTGGGCCACCGTGATTAATTTCTAATTCGGTATGGTCTGGTTGAAAGTCATTGTTTAGCCATTTAAATCCTGTCCAGAAAAACCACTTTGTGTTTTGCATCAACTCTTCTGGTGTTTTATTACTATTAGTACAGAACCATTTCTTTGTGTTCATAGTCACGTTCACGTGTAGATAATGCTCCAATTGTGACTGAGACAAAGATAGCTGACAATTCCAGACTAGGGACTGCCACAGATTTGCAAGGTGTAACTTTAGATTTAGCCATGATGAGAGAGCAATAAAAATGTCCTTCGTGGTCTATCAAATCAAAGGTAGGAACACTGTCAGGAGCCGAATATGGTCGAATCGGAAGAGTGATATAATTGTGCGATTTTACCGAATTCATTCTATTTACACATTTAGGAAAAAATTTAGTCGTGAAAGATGATGATGCATATCGCTTTTCCAAAACTCTAATCTTCTTATTAGTTCATTATCAAGAAGATAATTTAAATCGATGTCTTGGTTTTGAGTTAAAGGTTTGTCGATAAGTACGATGCGAAACTAAAATGATCTACCTTTATTCATCATTTACTCCCCAATGTTTTTCTCGTAAGCAATTTATTCTGTCACTCTGTCTTCGTATCGTATTCGATTCAAATCTCCCTTTTAGTTTGACTGAAATTTATGCGACTGGAGACCACCAGCATTACAAATTTTCCTACTCCTATTGATAAAATCAATGCATCTTTCACAGTTTTCATTGACTTTCGTCCATGGTCAACAAAGAAACTCATTTCGAATAAAATTAGCAGCCTCTGATCAAAATTTAGATTAATCGTCAGTTACAATTTGTTTTAATCTTAAGCTGCCGCATCCTGACAAAGCAGCACTAATTAAATAAGGGTTACACTTAATACCATTTTTTTAATTCCACAGAAACCGTAGAGAATTGCGATATTTCAGGTTCACATTGATGTCGCATAACACTCAATGGGGTTCTTTTACGTAGCAAAACAGCATTCCAGTTAGGAAATTCAAAAGATCTGGTCCTTTTAAAAGGAAGTCATTTGTCCTCGTGCATTGTGTTTTGACCTATTTACGCAATTTATGTGATTTTTATAATTGTACGTGAACACTATGGTTCGATAATACAATATCTTCTTTTTCTTCTATTACTTTAATAATTTAAGACGTCAATCGGTAATAGATGGTTTCATGTTTATTTTTTAAAACCATTTTGAAGAATAACAATTTATTTGGTCTGATTTCGGAACAGTATTGATGCAGAAGGTCTACATGTATATCTTTGTTAGGTACATTAGCCGTCCTGTATAAACTAAGGTTACAAAAAAATACAACTCGTCCGAAACTTTAATAAGTTATACCATTGATACAACTTCCATGTCGACAAATGTATTATCCCGTTTGAAAATATTTTTGCAGATAGTTTTCCCTTTCTTAGGGATTCAGTGTAGAGTGAATGTGCTACGATGATTGATGGATACGCCTATTAGTGACTAGTGGTATATCATACCCATCTTTTTAAATCAACTAACCAACTGACATTACAAAATTAATGGAAGCGAGAGGTTTGGCATTGCAAAAAACCTGTTTTAACCCACAATTTCTTTTGAATGCCTGTACCAAGTCAGGACTTTTGCTGTAGTTGCTGTATTTTTGGTTGTTGGTTCTGAAGTTTGCCGGTTTCTCGGACTTTGATTTGTGTATTGTCATTTTTGACGGTTTCATTGGTGCTCGGTATTTTGTTATTACATTCATTTGTAAAAAATTTTTAGTAATTGTTATATATTTTGTGTATAGAAAAAGCTTTTTTAAAATAGCAAAAGACAAACAATGTGAGGACCATTAAGACCTCTTTAATTGCCTGATCACTGATATACATGCTTAAATGACATAATTTTAAATTTTGCTAACATGCATAAAACTGCAATCATTCTATAAAACTCAAGTACTAAGTAGATGCATATGCAGCACTAACTAGGCACAAGAATGCGAAATTACAAAGCATAAGCAATAAGGATTATTATTGAGAAAGAATTATTTAGTTGAAGCATATGAAATGACAAAGCACTATACTATTAATGAGCAAATCAAAATATTACAGAATATAATCAATCAAAGGAATGGCACAACAACGCCTGATATAAATTATATAAATATTATTTTATGGGGTATGTAATTGATAATAACAACATATTATACTTAACCGTCATAATGAAGGAAGTCAATGACATAGACAGTAAAAAATACTGTGACAATCTTTGCATCATTTTGTTATGGCCTTGCTAGAGATACCATTAGATAATCAGTTTCTTTGGTTTCACAGCAGTACCTACATTTCTTAAAATTATTTGTTTTATTGACACTTTCATTTGTATTGATCCCCTCGGTGCAATCACCAACAGCATGGCCAATGTTATCAGTTACTTGATTTGTATGGTTCATTGTCAGCAGGTATGTAAAGTTCAAAAAGTAAGTCTTGTAAGTTATTGTCAACATTAGCTGTTGGATAGATGTCAACATTAGACGTGTGTGTTGAAAATACTGAAGATGGAAGCAAAGTGACAGCTGGTATATAGTTTTTATTATGGATATAAACCTGTCCTTGATAATAAGGATTTCAAATTATCAGGTGATAATGCTCGAACATAAGAATCATTTGCAAGCTTGCAAATATTATACCTATTTATATGTTGAAGATATTAACGTATATACTTATGACATGAACAAATTAATATCCGGATTAAAGGACAAAAACATCCAACACCTAACGGTTGTAAAACAGGACTACAGTGGGCTGGTAAAACAAGTAATAAAATATTGTGAGATTTAGACCATTCTATGATACCAAGTGCAACAAGCGATTAATCATAAATTAATAACACGGTTGTCTATCTGTCAAACCTTGAAGATATTTAACAAAATGATCACTAAAATACTTGTAAAAGTAAGAGTGTTTGACCAACCACTACTGTTTACACATCCTTATGTACCTTCAGTGCAGTTCTCAGATAAATGTGATCTCATTCTAGCACCCTGAAAGATAGAATTTAGGAACCTAGCGCATAAAGAGTACCAATAACAGTAACTGTGAGTAATTTTTTCTGATGTTACACCTGAAGGTGTTCTTTTTATTAGGATGATAAAGCAAATGACAACGGCCTATTAATTATTTGCGTATTGGGGAAACTATTAACATTTTTTGCTTTGACTCTTGCACCAAGTTTCGTTGAGTAAAGAGAAAACCCTCAAAACGAGCGAAATCATTTTTCTAATATCACATTAAATTTTCGGGGTGTCATGTCAGATAAAATTTTTCGCAAATGTAGAAACCCCGAAGGGTATTCAAGGAAACTCACAAACACCCATAAAATAGTCCAGAAATGGGCTTTGCACAATCAGCTGAAAAATATCCAATACATTTAACAAACTATATACATGTAAATAAATTTATTTATCAATTCTGTATGAAACTGCTTTTTAAATGCAGCTCTTATATCTAAATTCCATTGAATAATAAATTCACTGTCCATGCTACAGCTCGGCGCAGCCAAATATCAAAATAAGAACTAATTTCCTCTCCCTCAGTCGAAGGACATTTACAGAGCCGTTGTAAAATGGTTAATCCTTCGTTCACGACTCTCAGAAAATGTCCATTTTCTTGAGAAAACACTTGAACATGATCAACAATGTGGTCAATAAATTGCAGTTCCAAAAATTTTGAAACTCAATTGGGTTTACTAGTTACTTTTAACTTGACATAATTAATCATTGACATCACTGAAGAAATTACATTCGCATTTAGAAATTGTGAATATTCTAAAGTCATTAATCTATGAGACAATACCATGTCAATGGCAATATTAATGTCGGCGCATTTGTTATCTACAATGCGCATTATGCCAAATCTTAAATCTTTTCTTAAGTTAAAAGATTTCTATTTTCGCTGTCGTCATTAAGCACATTTAATGTTGCCATTGTTTAAATTGCAGTCAGGCAGTTTTTAAAAACTGAACATTTTTCAAACCAGTATTGTCCCTTCACACTATAGTTGCCAATTTTCAAGTCGATTCTGCGTGTCTTTACCAATAATCTTTTATTAAGTAATATCTTACCTTCATTGTACGCATCATCGGTTGATAATAAGAGAAAATTATCGATTACCTCTCGCACAGAACCATCTACATATTTTCTCAAGTAATGAATACGTTCATAACTCGGAACACGCCTTCGTTCGACGAGCTTTTGAAAAGATGCTTTCCATGTTGGATATTTGAAAGGATCTCATTGACATATAAACGGTTACATAGGAGGTAATCTACTAGGACCTACTTGTTCTGCAAATGACATATCGTGATTGTCTACTTGAAGATTTGGACCAGAAACCTGTTGGATGTGAGCCTGATTTCCAGTGAAATCCGGCAGGGAAGGATGCATCAGTATTTATTGTAAAGACTAACATCGGCCTGTTCATTCTTTGCTTGCCAGGTTAATTCTGCAAGGGATAAATTCACTGACATCAACGGATTTAAAGTTACTAAACTTACAGGTGGTGGTTGTAAAGTTCCTCGAGCGTAATAGCTTGAAGTTGCAAAAGGCTGTATACGAAAGTGATATTATAAAGTTGTCAAATCATTTGTTGTAGTAAGGATGTTAGGCGAACTTAAAGCTTGCGTAAAAGACTTTTCGGAAATAATTGCTTGCGGTAGAGATCGGTCTGCATTGTCTGATTCGGAGCGCTGACATATCTTTATCAAGAATTTCCTACTTAGCTTCTTTAGGCTCAAGTTTAACATCCATATACATGTATTTCAATTTTGTATTAAGTTCAGCTCAAATAGCAGTATCGAAAAGCTTCGAAATCTCAGTTTACGAGATACGGCTTGTGATGATTAATCAAATTGGAATAAGTTGAGGCTATGCTACAATTATTGCCTGAAATATTCGTCAAAACTCGAAATAATTAAAGTTCAATATGCATAAATTACATCATACTTGTGTCTATGAGTTACCTTTATCGATTTAAATAAATAGCATATGTCAATTCAACACACAATATTGTGTGTTAGCTATACTACTGCATTGTTTACATATATTCAGAACAGTACAGAAATAATGTAGAAAGATATTTAGGTTCAATGTGTGTAATTCAGTGTCAAATTAAAAATTACAAGATGTTGATGAATTACAATCAAACAAACTAAAATCCATCATATCTAAAACAAATATAGATCAAACATAAATCGAGTAAAAATAAACAGCTAAATATAACAGTTTACAAAAAACATCATTGTTGAGCGGTGTGTAAATAATAATCTGTGTTCTATACAATCTCATTTTGTTTGAAGGCGCACTTCGTAAGTTTCGTGCTGAAACCACGTATGACGGTCTTTTCAACTAAGGTTACAGGGAATGTCGCTGCCTAGACAGAAAATATCACAATAACAATAAGGTTCAAACGTAGACGTCGCCTTTGTAGTCACTGTAAATTTTCATCTATTCACACATAAACACAAAAAGGATAGTTAATTTTATTAATGTTCATTGCAGTTTTTGGCATCGAAATATATATATAAACACAGACGTCGAAATATATACTTTTGATTCAAATAGTGTATATTTAATACTCAGGTGTACGTGAAAACTGTAACAGAAAATGCACAATGGTTCTAATAAAGTAAAAATAGTAAGAACGTATGTTTTGAAAGATATTTAAGATATTCAAGCCGAATAATAATCAAAATAAAATCATTTGTCACCTATTTGGGCCATAAAACCTCTTCAAAATGTGTTCGCAAAAATATCGTAATGATGTAGTTAGGAAATAAAACCAATATGGTGCACTATGACGCAAGTTTAACATGTTTTTCCTAATTAAGGGACAACAACAAACAACATATGGCAACAAACTGACAATTCACATAAAAGTAGTATAGTTTGTAAAGAAAAGCATAATTGTATATTATATTATCCAGACATATACGAATTCTTTTATGAACATCAGGCTTTGAAATGTTAGTTACTATATTGGTCACAGCTGCATGAATCACACTTGCACTCACATTTTCCCTGCACATTTCTGCCCACTTTAGATGTGATAGGAATTATAAGTATAGAACAATTGATTGATATTGTACATTTAACAATTTGGGACTGCCCAGGTGTGGAATGTCATTTACTCCTTTCTTTCTTCGGATTTTGACGGTAAGTTTTTCTTTTCACGTTTGTTTACTTAAGTAAGATATTTCTTTAATAAAGAATGGATAAAACTGTTAAAGGTAGGAAATGCAATCACATAAATCATTAATAATAATAATAATTGCAATTTGGCCTTGTAGATTTTGCCAATTCTCTTTGAACTCAAATCTATGATTTGTAAGATTTACCAAATGCTTGGACAGTTAGCAAACCTGTTCACCTACAAAGAACAGCTGCTATTCTATACCTGCAAGTTGAGTTACTTTGCTATGCAAATTTCAGCAGTTCCTACATCACGAAATAACACAAACTGCGCTGACAAAGGGTAAGTAATTGTTTATTAAAATCAAGCGCGATCTTTGAAGCAACATATCTACGAAAGCCATATGTTGAATAAAAAAATATAACCTGTTTGATACCTTCCAGTTCACACGACAACATAACCGATTCGATAATCCATCAAGGAAATCGACATTTACGAAATATGTTCATAATAAAACTTTTATGCTACCAAATATACCAATGTTTGCTAGAATTATTGAGCAAAATTCAGTTTTTCTCAAATTTAACAAACGTTGAGTTTTTACTGTTGAACTGCCAAACAGTTTTATTTTAAGATACAGACAGCAAAGCAAAACTAAAACTTTCAACGAAAAATTCCTAAGACATCTGTGTTATAGCCATGTATCTGGGAAGTAACTAGTGCATTTCGAAAATTTAGTATCATGTAATAACACGCTTTTGATTTTTCACCACGTACTTAATAACAAAAGGCAACAGTTATTTCTTTCAAAATCCTCAAAATATTTTGATGTTTTTGTTTTAGGGATATATGAAACTAATGTTTTCAGTTGTGGATTTGAATGAGTACACATTTGCAGAAATAATTACAATTAGCGGGATACTAATTTTCGGGGATTTCGTGTGAACAGTCAATCACTAATTTCAGTACAACAAATATAAGACCCTATTTGCTGTGATGATAAAAATCATGCAACTTGCAAGTGAAATTTTAAAAATTATTGATTGATTAGAAAATTAAATATTATTGCTGGTGGTACTAAAACATGCATTTTACTTCAAACCATAGGCCATGAACAATACTCTAAAACACAAGCACACTTAAGTGGGCTTGGAGACATGATTGACACATAAAGAAAAATTTTGCAAAACTTCAGATTTCATGTTCTAATTTCTTTTATATTTTGGGAATCACAATCAAATTTGCATTGAAATTTGCAGAAACATGTGGCTCTTCTTTTTCCTGCATATGACCAGTGCTTCATCAATATATCTTGATGTCAATGAATCTATCTGCACACCAAACAAACAGGCCATCTCTACAAAAAATAATTAGATATTCGATACAGAAAAAACAGTAAAGGACAATTTAATAATCTAAAAATCTAAATGTTAATTTTCAAAGAAATTTGTAATTTACGAGAAATGGGACCTCTTTGTAGCTCCGCTAAAAAAGGAGCTATATTATTGTAGCTTCAACTGATCACCCTCCAATATATGCCAACTGCAAATATTTTCAATTGAACAAATGCGAAAATCGATGTGTAATATTTTTTAACTATATGCCTGTTTTGCAATTTGGTGCATTGTACATTATTTAAAATATGAGGTTCGTATTGGAGAAAATAGTGTCAAGACACTTTTTGGTCTGCCTTTCCAAAAATAAACTATCGGACTTGATTTACTTTACGTTACATAACTTTTAGACATGTCTCTCTAAATCACTTAACAACGGACCTATTTCAGTGATGCGATTGTTTGTCCAATTTTAATTTTATATTACTTTTATCCCACATAAGATCCGATTTGTGACTATTTCGGGAACACTGTTTTAAAAATTTTCAAAGGTTTGCTAACATTTTCTAAAGTTGTTCCATGACGACGGAAAAAGGCTATAGCAACTTATTTTTAGATGAACTGTAAAATTCTGCTGTACGGACGGAGGAAGCATTCATGTCTCAGTCTATCATAGTATTGAGTTGGACTGAATGAGCTGTGTGCATGTTTCTAGTCAAAAACTCCGTGTCATTACGAAAATGGCGGTCTTTCCAAGTGACTACATCTCATAAATATTTTGAAGGAAGACAATTCGATGCCATCACAAATTGGACTGTATTGTCATTGTCATGAGCGCTTTTAGTATGAGTTGCAGTTGGTTTGATTTCAATTGTTTCTTGACGGGGCAAACTAAAACGACAATGCTGGTTCTTAAAAGATCTTGCAGCACCAGGACACATACATCTATGTTGGCATAAATTATGTGTCTGGGCTTCAGAATGACTTAGCTAACTACATTGAGATATTTTAAGATGATAACATAGACAATCAGTCAATTACATCGTGTTGATTTATAGAAAAGAATATAATGTTTTAATTTTTGCAATCATATATATATATTTTCCTGAAGGTTTAATGAAAACGCCAGGAACCAATATGTTGCTTCTAGGTAAAAACAAAGTAAATTAACGTCATCCCAAAAATGTTTCCCTGAAGGTAAATAGTCTCTTTAATATATTAGTACATAACACATTTATATCAACTTTTTTCATTTGATAATTTGTCGTTACTATTTCTGAACAGTACGAATTGATCTTAGCAAACATAATACTATACTTAGCGGCTGAACCTATAGGAGATTTTACACAGTAATATAATAAAGGTTAATAAATTCACGGGCTTTTAAGGGTCGATTTAACATGAATTTATATAATTTAAATTTTACCGCATGAGATTTTGATGAAAACGGTAAGCAGTGGCAACATGTTCGGAAATGACATTTGCTATGGTTTCTGGTACTACACTTTCAATATTGTGTTATATACTAAAACAGTACTATCTGTTGGGAACAGTTTTTCTAAATTGTTGTCTGGAGAGGTATAGTGCCCTCGCCTGCTGGCTGGTGCACTGTACACACCAGACGCAACTATAGGAAAACAGATCCCTCATGAGGAGTCTATAATCGATCAATAAATACATTTACCATGTTTACAGCGATATTCCTTTTCATTGGTAATAATAAGAATTAACCATTTAGTATCTAGTTAATGTATTGATTGATTCTTTCAAAAGTCTATTATCTGGTATCGAATAATTTTTTACAAAAACAAAAAAAAAGGCAAAAAACCTCACAAACATATTAAAGGTATCCACATTTAACCTTTAACTAAAGGTGCCCCTCTAGAAATAAAATGTTAATGCATCCACTGTAAATGCTGTTTTATATTTATTTACATGTGATGTTAGAGCAAATGTACAACTTGATCTAAGTGTCTTGATAGGATATTTATGAAAGAATGTAAGCACGTGATACTTTATATACTATTATTAACTGGAATGGTAAAAATAATTTCAGAAACCCGGCGATATTTGGCTGCTGAAATACAACATACTGCATACCAGGAATTTCTACCCAAACCCATTAATTCAACAATACTAGAAAAGTATGGTCTTGTACTTATATTTTATTGATTATGTATTAGGTTTTAGCCTTCTGAGAGACTGTTTGTTCTTTCAAAACTTTGATAACTATTTTCAAATTAGGATTAGAATCCTTTTTAAATGATGGCCAAACAGGGAGTCGATTTGGCGGCTCTCAATATACAGTTCGGACGGGATTATAGACATCTTACGTTGATTTGTTAAAATGGTGCACATGTCATAGTGTTAAATGCGATAACTTTCAACTGGTGTTGATGGTGTTCTCACTTTCCTCGACGTGCAATCAGCGTTTAAATTAAAACAGGCTTATCATAATAACTGTTTAAGAACAAAATGTCCAGCATGTCGCCATCTAATAATAAACTTTGTTGAAAAGCCCACAATTTCTTTATATGTTTTGCTGATAAAATTGCAAAATAAATTTTGCTTTGATGGTTTCAAACGTGTTTTTGTTTTGCAGATTCAACTGCAGATTTGTTCTCTGGTGCTATGTAGGAAACCCCAGTAGCAAGCAAAAGACTTGGACCAACCTTCACTTGCATTATTGAGTTACAGTTTAGGGCTGTAAAATATGGTTATCCTATCCTATTTTTCAAAGAAGGAAACACAAATCTTAATCATTATCTTTAGTACCTTGGAACTAGACGTATTTCGCCTTATCACCATCAGTGTTTTCATGCTAACCGACAACGTGACGTAAGTGTTTACATCCACCCATGCGTTTTCATTATCTTTTGACTAAATTAAACCTTCTATGAAGTCGTTATATTATATATTTTATTTAAAAACATTCATCCAAGAACAGAGCAAAATAACAATTTTTGTCTGTAGTCAATAGTTACAAGCAGAGAACAACTTGTTCAAATGCTTGAATTCTTTGTCTACAACCCATTCATGTAAAACAGTTCAATTTGTATTGGTCTTTCTTACAGCAGGATACTCCTGGCACGTTTAACATTTTTGAGGAAAAGAGATATTTATTATGGATGATGTCTTTGTTTTGTATATCAATTCTATCAGATTAGATAAATATTAACTTTTTATCAACAAATTGTAATGAAAATTGTGCTTCAGCAGATAAATATATTCTGACCGACAAATAACTAATTGATTTCAGTTCATAGTTAAAAGTTGTATAAAGATTTTAAGCAAGTTTAATATTTTCTACTCGAATTATCGTTATATACACTGTATTAAAAAAAAGATACTATTTGGTACTCCTGTAGTTCATTCCATCGACATTCTAGAAATTTGTTTCCCAATTCAGGTTGAATAAAGTGAGTGGAAGGATAGCTGTTGTGGATATTGTAATCAGCAGTACAAAACATGCGATAATCCACCTCCCAATAAGCGTCCGGTACAAACTACCGTGTCAGTGTCACTAGATACATGAAAATAGCAACTAAATCCTTTTACATTCTTTATTAGAAAAATTCAGTCTACGAAACATGTTCCGTTCTCAGATTTTGTATTTCAGTAGAATATATAAACTGTCTCTCATCTTATTTAAAATTTGATATCTTCTACTCATAACAACGAGTGTCTAATAAGAAGCAGACATTGGATATTCGTCCGGATTACTTTAGTGTTTAAATTGGGTTCGAGTGGCCAACTTCCTCTTTTGAGTTTAAGGTGTTTTTTATAATCGTCCTTGACTTTCGGTTTTTGTTGTTCATTCTGTTACCTTGCTATATTTCTCTTATAATTTAGTAGCATGATATTTTTATTATGTATTTATAATGTTAAAGCAATACTACAACCTACTGATATAGATCAGATATTAATATAATCGAAAACATATACACGTTTTTATGTCGCGTTCACTTCTCTATTACCACTGAAGTTTATTTATTTGAACAGTTATACAGGAAGAAAATAAAAGCAAAAACAAAATAATTATTACACTATAATTACAACCATACAGCTGTGTAGCCGGTCATAGCTGGTAAATTATTTTTTAAAATAAAATTGTACATCTTTATAATGCTGTAACTTGTGTATGTTGTCTTTATTTGTATACAATAGTCTTATTGTTGGATACAGCAATAATATTGTATATATATATATAAAGTGGTTTGTTTACTTAACATTTTGTCCCACCAGATTATTATGTTGATTTATTGTTCTCGTTCTGAAAGCTCGCTTGACGATAACAAATCAATAACAAAAAGTTACATTCTCCATCTCTACCCAATATTCTTTACTTTTCCAGCACCAGTCAAATTGTGTTAGATTTGGTCCACCCTTTTTCTCTATTGATTTATTGTTGGTTATGTTGTTCCCGTGCTAATTATATTCGAAATATTGCTCGATGTGCGTTAAGTAAACATTTGTCAAACCGTAAACCGAATTATTGAGTGGCTTTTACAATTTGGATTGGCGAATTGATAATCCAAGCGCGGTACATGCATTACTTAGGTTAATGAATGATCCACTCATTACTATCCAAATTATTTTGTCATGTTTAATCAAAAATGATTATTATTGAAAATTTCTTTTTATCTGATCAACAACATATAATTAAGTTTCGTTTCTTTAAAGACATTCTGTTATTTTTGTTGACCTGTGTGTTGTTTATATTAACGTAAAAACAATCTGCATTGTTGAATTTTTTCGAACTGTAAGTTGATAAGTGTTTTCATGAAATGTTTTTCAATGATTTCGTAATAAAATTTAGGAATTTGATTACAATACTTATCAATTATTGTCGATTTATTTGAATGTATATAAAGCGAACATATTTGATATATCGCACGCAACAAATACAAACGATGCCTAAGTTCGAAACCAATATACATGAAATAAATACCCTTAGAATTTGTAAACATAACATAATAAAAATGACGTCACACCCTAAACTCGGTTGACTCGAACTTCGGATAGCTCGATTTATTTTTTACGGTGCCACAAACTTCGACTTATCGAGGTTTGACTGTATATGTAAAGAGAAAACTCAATTTAATGCAACAGAATGTATTTTCTAAAGGGAACTATATAAAGCGGATCATCCTCAGGCATCTAAAATAATAGGTCTTTCAATAATATTTTCCTACAAAAGAAAAAACGTTTCTAATGTAAATGTTAAAATCTTACTAATTTTTGTAAATATTCTCATACATGTTTAAAAAATTTCATGACAGATATGAACTGTTAAAACAAAATGAAACATTAATGAATGATATTAACATGAAAAAGGCCATACGAAATTTAGATTCAGTTGAAAATAAACATGAAGCATAAAACTGAATCAAGTATCTTGATATATTAAAAGTGTAACTTGGTCATTTGAAAAATGCCATATTTGTTCACAAGAATTTCGTCGATACTTCTAAACATAATTAAATATTAATGTAGTCACCTCCGTGGTGGCCGCCATAACCACCATAGCCTCCGTAGCCGCCATAGCCGCCGTGACCTCCCCAGCCGCCTCCCCATCCACCAAGTCCCCATCCGCCGCCTCCCCATCCGCCGCCTCCCCATCCACCGCCGCCATATCCACCATAACCTCCATATCCACCGCCACCATATCCACCATATCCTCCATATCCTTTATAAGAGGCACAGGACAGCCCAACGAGGGCAAGAAGAATATATATAAAGTTCTTCATGCTGCACAAAAAATAAATTGGTAAATATTATTTCTCGATATTGAACTCTTTGTTTTTCAAAGCATAATTTCTTTTGCTAGCGGCATAATTCTGAATCAAATAATATTTGCTTCAACAAAAAAGCAACAAAGTTTAAAATAAATAAAATTCTTGCATCCAATATTGTTTCATTTACTATTATTATTAACAGGTGTTATTTGTTCAGGTTCCTACAACAATTTTCATGATGAAATTTTTTTTTAGAGGGAAAGTGACAATATGTGACAACAAGAAAAGCTTGAGACAATATAATTTCTTACCTTTACATGTTATTTCAAAATATAAATAACATTTACTTTCGCTACAGTTTATAAATTTACACACTGGTTATTAACGTTGAATTTCCATATATTTTGTCATAACATTTGTTATGAATCCCTGCTCGTCTCCGGTATTAATTGTTAGAACTGACGTTACGCGTTGAACATTTACAATTTTTGTAAAATCATGAAATTATGTTTGTTTTTATAAAATAACATCATTAAATACTTTATTGACTTATGTGACTTCACTCATTAGAACTGAGGAAAGGGTAAATGTCAAATGTTGCTTAGTGCCACTACAAAGTCCATTTAATGCATATATACATAACAATAAGGTATGGGCTTTTGAAGTGCTTTTTTATATTTCAATGTTGTAAATTAATAAATTAGCGTACAAGTATTAGCATATTATTGTTAGACTTACTTGATATGGTGATGCTTGCAGACTGGTGATGGTCGGTTAAAATCCGTGCTCCTTTATACTGATCAGTTCCAAGGACGAGCCAATTATTTCTAATTAAGATGTATCATATTGACCAAAACTTTATGATACATGACTATATTTTATTTTCATTTTTGTAAAAAGAGACTTATTTTTGTAATATGACATATTGTTTATAATGATTGATGTATATACAAGTTAAATCTTCAAATTTGACGCGTTGTGCTTCAGTTAAAATGGTACTCTAGATTAAGAAGACAAGGTGTCTTGCAGTTTCTAATTATTATTATAACAGGCAAAGAATTATGTTGAAGTACTAGAAGGGAATATTGAAGTTATGGTTCTGTTGGTATTCTTTCAAGTCACTCAAGATTTTTTTTTAGGTTATAATTTTACACCCCCCCCCCCCACAAAAATGAAACAAAATGTATCGTTTTTTGTACAATGACTTTTATGCGTTTAAGAAAAACGACATAATTTGCTAAATTTAACTATGCAATAAATAATAAATCTTTCAAACACAATAAATAGAAAAAAGATAATATATCTTTCTATAAGAAATAAATAGATGTTTTTTACAGTTGGACAACGTTCAGTAATGGTCCATTAAAAATATCGTATGAATTTTTCACCTAGAACGCTGGTATGGTATAAGGTATTACGAAATACAAAAATAATAAATTCCAGACAATAGGAAAAAAGTCCATTACCATCGGTTAAATAGATGATGAATAGTGTTCAATGAATTCGTCATGATGACTTATTATTTTTACTAGGCAGTACTTAGACCGATTTGTCGGAGAGAAACCACTTTCCATATGTTGCGTTGCTAAATAAATGTCCAGTTTGCTGATTTTGATTATTTAGGTGATAAGAGGCTAAAAATAATGTTTTGTCAATAGACTAAAAGTAATTATAGATATTTATTTCATACCAGTAAAATTATGTTGGTTTTAATTGGATAAAGCAAGGTCAGCTGGTATTAGTTAATTTGCAGTAATTTGACGTTAGGGCATTATCACACTCTGATAACGCCCACGGGCGTTATCACGTCGTGGTAATGCCCTCTCCAGTAACAAGCAACATAAAACTGTTTTTCTTTTAATTTATAAAGAAAATATATGTACATGTACAACTCAAATGTTGAAAAAATGTCAAAAAGTTTAGAAAACGAACTGTGTATTGCCTAAAAATGCCAAACAATGATATATAATGAGGCCTTAATTCTTCAATAAAATAAATATAATAGTTGCTTATATAGCTGGCATTGTCATGATACTTGACAGCATTCGGGTGAGTGGTATTGCCTTTAACATTGATAATGCCCTCGCCTTTAGCTCAGACATTATCAATGTTTCAGGCAATACCACTCTCCCTTGTGCAGTCAAGATATCATGACAATGCCCTCTATATAAGCAACTATTGTATAAATATATACACACACACTTGATGATATATTGTATCGATTGTAATCGTCCATGGTGAACATTTTAAAACTATATTCAGGACTACACGATAAATCAATACTGGTCTTAAAAGTTTCAGTGCAAATAGGAAGTATGGATATTTGGGTTAGTATTATGTAGTGGCTACAATAATCCTACTTCTATTGACATATATAAAAGTGGTCTTTAGCATGAAGTGGTAACATTTTATACAAATTGTGTGCCACGGGTATAACTTATGTAATAATAATAATAGTCTGTCACCAACAACAGCGTGTATGATCAATATGTGTCATGTGTCAGCAGCGTGGCTCTGTTGTTTTATTCCTTGGAGCCGCAAAATTGACGCGTTACCTTTTGTATATTGTACGATTTTTGCAGAAACATATGCTTGCTGATATATTATAAATTATAAAGAAAAAAAACCTCTAACTTTACGTTTACAATGACACTTTGAAATTAACGGTTGAAAGAAAAAAATGAGATGTTACAGACCCAACCATGTTGAATGTGAGAAAAACAGGCAATAAGTTAATTACAAATAATTATTCATAGTCTATTATAGTTTGTAAAGACAAGCATGTTATATTGGCTGGACATATCCGAATTATGTTTTAATATTGAGCTTTCAAAATGTAAGTCACTGTATTAATTTCGAATTGCTTGTCAATGAATATGACTGTATTTTAAAATCTGCATAATAAAAATGAATTTCATGTCAAGTTTGCAATTTATTCGGTGGTTCAAAATACTGTAAGTGAGACGGAAGTAAACGTAGTCATCAGTCACACTTTACAAAAAGAATAAATAAAAAGCACACACAGACATAATAGATCCATACTTTGTGAGTTGTATACCGACCAATGCTGACTAGAAGGTTTTAATAAATAATACATTTTAACTAACCTAATTGTTCATGACACAATGTTGTTTTTGATCGATGTACATGTACACCAGAGTGACTATTTTTTGCAGTTTCTATTAAAAGTGATAAGAAGCTAAGAATTAGGTTGGTGTACTACAAGGAAATATTCGCTTCGTGCTCGTCGGTAATCTTTCATATCATTCAAGACCTAACTTTACACTATAATTTTACACAAAACCGAAACGAAAGAAATATATAGAATTTTCTTGTCCGTTTGGCATTGAATGGCGCCGAGAAAATGCATCGAATTTCAAAAAACGTATACTAATCTGTTTATCGCCGTTTTATAACAATGTGACGTCAGAGTGTTTTCTTAACGACGTCTTGACACAGAGGTGAAGTTT
This sequence comes from Limnoperna fortunei, assembly GCA_944474755.1. NCBI lineage: Eukaryota > Metazoa > Mollusca > Bivalvia > Mytilida > Modiolidae > Limnoperna > Limnoperna fortunei. Next base: position 30,102,323 of record OX104116.1, on the reverse strand, counting down.
ACCGATTTCACGCAACTATTTTATAATGCAAAATTCACATTGTCACCACACATATACGGTTGTTCCATACAACCATAACACCTCCAGCGTTTTTTGAACATTCATCAAATTATCCAAGATAGTGCTTTAAAAACTAAAACACATTGTTACATATCAAAAATGTTTTACCATGCAACACCTTTAAACGAGGCTTAATATTATTTGAACGCTCACACATCAACAAATACATTAACAAAATGCAAAATACACAGTCAACACACATATATAGATGTTCCATAACAACCGGAACACCTCCAGCGTATAAGTAATAAATGATTGATTGACAGAGTTCTTTCGTTTTTTTAACATTTACCAAATTATCCACGATAGTGCTTTAAAAACTAAAACACATTGTTACATCTCAAAAATGTTTTACCATACAATACCTTTAAACGGTGCTTAATAATATGTGAACGCTCACACATTAAAAAATACATTAATAAATACGGGGGAGTAACATGGAAACTTAAAATTAATGCCGCCTATCTAGGACGAACAAATCTAGACATCTGAATTGCTATTTTGTCCTTTTTATAATGGAACTGATTGTGTTTACATAGTTGATCTGATTACATTTTGTGATGACGCTGAAATATTGGATACATTTTCAAATCCAGACAGGCCTCGGTGGCTGAATGGTTAACGAATGGTAGTATCTTCTACTATTGACCACGTGGTCTGTCAACACTGATATTGCGGTTTCGAGTCTTACTGCGGGTAGCGTGCGCTCGACTCCAATCTTAAACAATAAGGTTTGCCAGTTTTTCTACCGAAGGTCGGGTTTTTTCTCCTGGTACGCCGGCTTTCTCCCCAATAAAACCTAACGCAATGCTATAGCTTGTAAATTGCCGGAATTGGCGTTAAACAACATACAAATAAACAATCATAGCCAGACAACATAAACTTCCTGTATAGCAACTGTCCAAGCGTCCAATCATGTTAAAGGTCTGTTTGCAAAGCCTGCGTATTCATTAGCAAATAATCTTGTTCGTATATACTCGATTAAAGTTTAATTAACTGGTGTATTTAATGTTTATCTGTTTGAAAACATACAGACAAAAGCATAAACACAAGATGCAATTGCTTGATGTATAATTTTGTCTAACTTGGGAAAAAATATCAACCCGTCACAAAAAAGGAAGGAAAATAATGGATGCTGACTTTGATACAAAAATATACGAAATCCATTATTTCAATTTTACTTGTGCAGTTTTATAATCTACATAGTGACGCAGCATTCATATACACATATAAAGCATGTGCAGAGTCAGTTATTAGCCTGTCGCACATTTTGCATAAGATAATGCATTTGCCACGGTGTACGATTTGCATAGTAACATGCTTTGAAAATAAAGATAAGGCCGTGCTAAACCAAATTCTTGTTCGACCGCACATATTTGATTGAAATCTATAAAGTAATATTATAAAACCTTTATCAACGATCTTCCAAAACAAATATATCAACCCTATAGCCGACATAATAAACGAGATTAGGATACTGAATACTTAACTCAAATTTAAAATAAATGTTTGTCAGACAACAATTGCATACCATTAAGACTAACTGTATTTACAGTAATTCCCTTTTTTAGATAAGCCGTTAGAGTAGGATTTTCATATCAAAGAATTACCAAATAAAATCCAATTGATCTCTCACGGACCTTAAGCACGGATTGTTCGAGTCCCTGATCTGTAGAAGATTGTAGAAAACTGGAATGGGATTTTTGTATATTTTTATCTAATGTTTGAACTAATAAACATATCGATGTAAATTGAACGCATTCTGAATAATAAGGTTTTAAAAAGTTGACTGTAAGAAGTGGTTTGGTGGACTTTGACGTTCAGAGAAGTTTCAACTTTTGACATTGATTTATTGTTTGCTCATCTGTACCCGTCCTTAATGTGGCTAAAATATTGCCCGCTATGCGTTAAAGCAAAGGCTAAATCAATCAATGTATTTGTATGTGTAATTATTTTGTGTATGTATGTGATACCATCGAAATTGTAATTGTTTATCAGAAAAAGATAGACATGTAAAAACCAATTCAATTCAACAAAATGTATTTTCCAAAAGGGAACTATCCAAAGTGTATCATCATCAGGCATCTAAAATAATAGGTCTTTTAATAATATTTTCCTACAAAAGAGAAACAAAGTTATAATGTAAATGTTAAAATCTTAACTTTTTACATTGGGATACATATAATATACAGAACATTTTTTGACAGAAAAGAACTACTAAAATATAAATGAAATGAATTCTTATGAAAACGACCATATGAAAGTCAGCCATTTGTATTAGTTTTAGTTGAAAATAAACATGAAGTATCAAATTTGCGATTGAGGATATAACTTTATAAAAAATGTAACGATCACGTAGAAAGAATGCCACATTTTTTATAATCATTTTTCTAAAGAATTTACAAGTATTTTGAAGTTACGTTTGCGGTCGTTCTGAATAAGCATTTGATCAGGAGCATTCATTGTAATGGTGACATAAAAATGTACATTATAAACAATTAAATTCTTTCTATTGCATCTTATATTTTTCTCAGAAACAGTGATAAAAATGACAATTACACCTGCTGAAGTGAATTGTTCAATTTCCTGTTAATTGTCTTGGATTATAAATTAAATTTTAATTTTATTCTTGTTTGGATTCAAGTGACGAAATTGACTTTTAAATCTTTGTTCAACAAATACAAAAGAGGCGAACGCAAGTAAAAAACACTTGTATCTTAGTCACCTCCATGATGATGACCATGATGATGACGGCCATATCCACCGTAACCGCCATGATATCCATGATAGCCTCCATGACCTACGCCACCATAATATCCATGCAGGCCTCCATATCCACCGCCGTTATAATATCCACCGTAGCCCCCAAATAGACCACCACCATATCTACCATATCCTATATAGCCTCCATATCCTCCATGGTGTCCATATCCTTTGCTATAATAAGCATAGGATAGCCCAAAGAGGGCAAGAAGGATATATATAAAGCTCTTCATGCTGCAAAAAAGAATTAGGTATTAATTATTATTATATCTACTCTGCACTTTTAAATCTTTTTTGTTCCGACTGATCTTGTAATACAAGAGTTACTATTATCACAAATGCTCTAGAACGCACCTAGCTGCGTATGTATTGCGTATTATACTCTCGTTTTCGTGCTGAACATGTGCCAATTTTAAAGATATTTTTGCAGAAGGAATACCCATTTTATAACGAATGCTGTATATATATATATATATATATATATATATTTAGCACAAAATGGTACAAACGCTAATGCCCACTGTACTTATAAATAAATAAATTATGTAAGTAGAAAGTGCATTTACAATATATTTTAAGGACGGGTTTTTAGTAACTTGGATGTGTGTTTTTTGTTTTGTTGTACCACTTTTTTTCAAATCCTCGACTTATCGTTTCCCGATACTCCTCGGTATCTTCAATTCATTTTGTTTTTCAATAACAGGCTATGTGCCAAATTGCTTCGTGCTTCATGTATATATATTATACGTGAATTCTCAGCAAACAGTGTAGTACGAATCTCAATAAATGTTATATCAACACACAAAGTAACAATCTGTGACTAGAATAGTTTTAACATCTCTGATATAATTTCTAACCTTAACGTGTTGTTTGGTGCAAATAATATTTGCTTTCTATGCAGTAGTTAAAACGACTTACATTTTTAGCTATATATTCGTTTTGTAAAACAAATTGTTTATTTCGATAAGTAATGTTTAATTGTCAATTACATGGTCATAATACCTGTAAATAATCCTGGCTCACCTTTGGAAATTTATTATTTGAAATGACGTCACGCATTGAACATTCTTGAATTTGTATATTTTTTTGAACTATTATGTTTTATCAAATAACTTCTGGCATCTAAAAATAGTAATAGTTAATAACAATATTTTACCGATTTATGTAATTTTTTATAACTCTTATTATATTTGAGAGTTGATGCTTAAGTCCTTTTAATACATGTTTAGTTAATATATCATTGTCATTGGTTTAGTAAATTGGTTCCTTTTAGGTATAGTTTTGCTAAAAAAGTAAATTATTAATTAATCGATTTAATTAATAATTTTCGATTACAATAACTATTAGACTTACTTGATATGATGATGCTTGCAGACTGGTGATGGTCGGTTAAAATCCGAGCTACTTTATACTGATTTGTTCAAAGAACAAGCCGATTATGATGTATCATAATGACCAAAAAACACACAGACACAATAGATCAATAGTTTTTTTTTAGTTTGATCTACAGACGAAACTGAGTAGGGGGTTTTATTAAACAATACATTTAACCTTTAAACTAATAAAAAAATCAGGTTTGGGTATTAATTGATTGATTGCATACTGTTGTTTCAGTTTTATTAGTTGGATATCAATTTTCGTGGTTATCTATCCACAAATTCCATAATTCAACGAAGTATTATAATCGAGAGTGTATGTAACAAAAATGACCACAATCAACTGTATTCTTTAAGTAAACCTCTAACTTTATCATGTTAATACTAAAGATTTTTTCAGATTTTTCTTGTCAATAAGAAAGAAACAAGACATACGAAAATGTATTATTCTAACAACAAATGCGTACTCCAAAAAGTCAAACAGTTAACTACCGGTTGTGTATTTACACGTATTTCCTCCATATCGTGTAATAAACCAACAATAAATTATTTTTTATTGCATATCAGTAATAAATTAGTATATTTGATTGGCTAACAACTGATAAGCTGACATAAAAAATGCAATATATAAAACCCGGCTGTCCGATTTCTGGTATATGGACTGATAGCTAATAGTCCATATCAGAAAATCGGACCACTAGCTATTTTAGAGTTTTTTCCCTTTTACAAAAGCGCATTGTTGAATCGGAGGTGTGTTGTCAGACGACACAAACAAACAGGAGTCATTATTGATGGAATAAATTTCCGGTGCATGTCAAAACATTGCAGGATGAAAACATAGTCCCAATTTTTCTTTTGTTTCTGTTTTTGCTTGTAACTGTTATTGTTTAATTGTATAAGATATTTTAAAAGGTATGGCATTACTGTAGAACAAGAATAATGGTTTTGCTGTTCAATGTCTTAATTCCTAAAGTGTGTAATGTGGTACAATGTGACCACAACATTGAAGGTAAAATTCCCGTACAAAGTGCTTGTACACCCATACATTTTTCTCCATTTTTATGTAATTTAGCATTATATGTGTAATGTCCCATATATCAAATGTATGACCATCAGCAGCGAAAGAAAGATTTTTTTAATAAAAAATGTTGATGTCTCGCCCGGTCAGCTACATTTGCACATGGCCAATCCAATAGGATAATGACTTCAACATGCCAGACGCGCAAGGACAGAAGTGGTTTGCTGTCCTTTCGGATGAAGACAATATGGAGGTTCTTGCAGGCAAAAATGCCAAAAAACCCTATATGTTCTACCAAGTATGCAAATGGTGTATTCCATGACTAATGTATGCTGCCTTATCTGTACGTTAGTGCATTTGCCATCGATATCTTTCAAGCAGAAACATTGGTCATTTTATGCAGATTTACGGAATCGTTACGTGGAAAAATATAGTGTGTTAACAATGAAATCCATCAGACATGGCCTAAACAAGTATTTACAATTGTCTTTCTTTCATTTACTTTGTTGTACTTACGAAAGGACATTCTGATTTTCACTTAAGTCAAAGGGTCTTAACAGTTCAAGTTGGATGAAAGAATAAAAATAATTCAGATTTACCAGATATGCATTCGAAATAGGTCTTATTAGGAAATTATCTTGATTCTGCATCCGGGATTGTTCAAGAAAAATGTTTAGACCCCTTTCGTAAATTTTTTTATTATTTATTGATTTATTCGTACCGAATACCGAATGTCGGGGGTTTTGTTCTGGTACTTCGAAATTCTCCCCAATAAAAACTAGATGCCATGATATAGCTGAAAATTACTCAAAGTGGCGTAAACCAGTATTCAAACAAACAAACAAACTCTTATCATCTTTTTAGTCCGATCTTGAATTATAAAGCTATAATTATTCAACAACTAGTAAAAGCCAACAAAGAGTTGAAAAATATTAATGAGTTTAAAAAATATATGTATACAAATTTGGATAAATATAAATCAAAAATATTAATGCGTAATCATCTAAGCTGTAGGAATGAATATGACACCTTACATGTGGATTGTTTATGACACAAAACATATTTTACCTTACTAAGTCTTTTAATGAGCATCTATAGTCAAACCACAATTAAAAGAAATATAATGCAGCATTTCATTGCTTGTTTACCCTTTCAGGTACTATAAAGGACCACCAACTAGAAAAGGTTTCCAGATAATCGATGGCTCAGAGTTCGCAAGAAGTAATGAAATGTTAAAGACAATATTTGCCTACTTGATAAAAGACGGAAAAGGAAATACAATTCATAAGCATGTTATAGAAGCGGATGACATGGTCAAAATACACCAGTACCTTTCTTCTTTGAGAACAAATAACACAACTCTTATCCATAAAATTTGGATGGAAGTATTACATCATTGTCGTAGGCGCGGTAGATAAAGACTTCGAGACTTAAAGAAGGTATCATATATATTACAAACAGATAGAAGTGGAATGAAATTTATCATTAAAAATGGTTCAGAAGTAACTAAAAATTGCAGAATGTCCTTCAAGTGAAAATTGTCCAGTTAAATCGTTATACATTAAGCACAATACCCACATTGTGATGCTTTATTCCAAAGACCTAAGGATGAGCTCGACGTTAATGATCATGTTTGGTTCCAAAAAAACCCAAACAGCCTTGGATCCCTAATGATAACTTTAACCAAAAATGCTCATCTTGAGAAGCCATACACAGATCATTCGCTACGACTCACATCCAGAACTGCCCTAGATGAAGCAGGCTTTAAAGGCAGAGATATACAGTGTTTCGAAACATAAAAACATTACAAGTGTTGATAGCTATTGTAGAGATGCAAGTATTGTAAAGAACAAAAAGATGTCGGCCACTTTATCAAAAACTTTTTAATAGTACATGTAGGGAAAGTTCCGATGGATTAAAGAAAGATGAAAATTTATTGGTTACTGTAACAAATAAGTAAGTAGAAACCAACAATGATATAGACTTTTTAGAAGATGACATACAGCTGGCTGATCCAGAAGTAGACAGAGTTTTGAGAGACATAAGTGTTCAGCCCCAGTCCCAAGTTAATGTAAGAAATGAGGCAAACCAAAGTCTTAATCACATGTTTAACATTTCAAACATAACAGGAGGTGTATTCAACTTTTATGTGAATAAGTCAAAGCAAATAATACAATGTTAACGAAAAGTTATGTCCACGATTTTACACGATGTTATTGTTAGTGGTTTCGTTTCAGTAAAATTTGTAAAAAAAACTACTCAGATTTTCTCTTCCTTTGTCTTTGACACGCTACGCACTAAAATACTAGACGAAGAAAGATACTGACCTTTTATACACAAAAACAGAAAAAATGAAAGCACATATTCATCCATGGATTCACAATTCTTCAATGCAACAAACGGAATAGTTCATGTTTGCTGATGGCAATATCACAAAATCTGGACAGCCCTCGGGTCAATATCACGACCCTTGGACAGTCAAGATTTCGTGATATTGCCATCAGCAACATGAACTATTCTGCAAAGATGTACCATTTTATATCATTTTAAAGTAATTTATCATTAAAAAGAACTAATAACAATATTTCAAACAAGTTTTTTGTCGTCTACATAGTGTGGAAGATGATCGTGAGAATCTGGAAATTTTCTTCCTGTTACGATTCAAAGTGCTCGAGTTTGGAATAAATAACCGCAATGGAATATGAACTATATTTTAGTTTTTTTGTCAATGGCATCTTAAGTTATTGATAAAGGTAAAATATCAAGATCATTTCATTCTATTTAACAACAGTCGCATTAATGACAAGTATGACGTAAGGTACATACTGTCGTCAGGTAAACTTCACACGCCTCCCGTACGATTAACTACACAGCCAAGAGTATCGAGATACTTGGATTTACTCACATAATAATTCTTTGTTTAAACAACAACATAATAAACAGCACTGCTACTATTAAAGTATTAAACATTCGGTACGGACAGAGAATTCTGTCTTTTTGTAGCGCCTACGTTTTTTGAAAACGCATTTATGGTTAATCATCGAGCATAGATCCTGGCACTCTCATAACACGCCACCTATAACGGTCCCGCGGCGAGACTTTCTGTATTAAAACATGACGATCCCCAACGAGAAGGCATCCCTCATTAACCACCCGGGGAAGCGCGGGGCAGCTCTGTGGGTTGAGAACTGGAAACCGGTCCTGAAAGATCCCAGCAATGATAAACGAATCCACTACATACAGCAACTACGGACTGGACAGCTCTCTAGGTCGAGAACTGGGAATGCTACCAGAATTGGAGTCTTTAAAATTAAATTTCAAGCCATGTTTTTAGATGAATTTCGCTATTCGCAGCATTTTAAAATTATATTTATGTAATTTTCAAAAACAAATTACGTGGGTTGCTGTGTTGTTTAATTTTCTTTTTTTTGGTATTTTTTGTTGTCTAGTTTGAAACCTATTTAAAACTTGGTTAATTGCAGATCATTATGCAATGCATGTCACAAAATGACAAATGTTTGTTTGTTTGAAAAATTTGTCAGAGAAACGGAAAAAAATCTAAAAACAGACCATGCAGATGAATGACTATATTGACTATTTAGATAAAGGCGAATTTTTAAAGTTTTCTGACAACAAATAGTAAAATTTGTGTTAAGAGCACATAGTTAACCTTATGTTTTTGGAAGAATTTTTTGCTATCAAATGTTAAAAATATATTTAAGAAATTCAGTCAAATTGCTTCAAATAATAAAATTGTATAAATGCAGGTTTTATTTCCCAATTGATTTATAATGTGTTGACTTATCATGATTACAGCTACTAATCGTTTGACGTTATTTCGTTGAAAAACAACGAGACCATGGGTATGTCTGCAGTCTTTTGATTTTTGTTGTAATAACTGTATGTAAAAATAGTTTTTCATGGGTGGTTCTGTTTTTAATCTTTTATGTCACACAATACTAAATTTAAATGTTTTTGGAATTATTGATTGACGTTTAGGTTGTTCCCAATATGTGTCCGAAATGGAATTTCCAAATACAAAGGTCTTTGTACAACTGGTTCTACTTTTCCACGACCGAAACAGGACAAAACTTGGTTTTAATATGACCTGACCTAATTTCTACTATTACACCATAGCCAGAACAGGACAAGACATGGGAAGAATTTGTACTACTATACCATGGCCAGGACAGGGCAAGACATGTGTACAGTTTATACTAATATACCATGGCCAGAACGGGACAAGTCATGTGTACAATTTGTACTACTATACTATGGCCAGAACAGGACAAGACTTGTGTACAGTTTATACTACTATACCATGGCCAGAACAGGACAAGACTTGTGTACAGTTTGTACTACTATACCATGGCCAGCACAGGACAAATCTTGTGTAAAATTTGTACTACTATACCATGGCTAGAACAGGGCAAGACATGTGTACAGTTTGTACTACTATATCATGTCCAGGACGGGACAAGTCATGTGTACAATTTGTACTACTATACTATGGCCAGAACAGGACAAGACTTGTGTACAGTTTGTACTACTATACCATGGCCAGGACAGGGCAAGACATGTGTACAGTTTATACTAATATACCATGGCCAGAACAGGACAAGACTTGTGTACAGTTTGTACTACTATACCATGGCCAGCACAGGACAAATCTTGTGTAAAATTTGTACTACTATACCATGGCTAGAACAGGGCAAGACATGTGTACAGTTTGTACTACTATATCATGTCCAGGACGGGACAAGTCATGTGTACAATTTGTACTACTATACTATGGCCAGAACAGGACAAGACTTGTGTACAGTTTATACTACTATACCATGGCCAGAACAGGACAAGACTTGTGTACAGTTTGTACTACTATACCATGGCCAGCACAGGACAAATCTTGTGTAAAATTTGTACTACTATACCATGGCTAGAACAGGGCAAGACATGTGTACAGTTTGTACTACTATATCATGTCCAGGACGGGACAAGTCATGTGTACAATTTGTACTACTATACAATGGCCAGAACAGGACAAGACTTGTGTACAGCTTGTACTACTATACCATGGCCAGCACAGGACAAATCTTGTGTAAAATTTGTAATACTATACCATGGCTAGAACAGGACAAATTTTGTGTAAAGTTTGTACTAATATACCATGACGAGACCTGGACAAGACTTGTGTGCAATTTGTACTACTATACTATGACAGGACAAGACAAGTCATGTGTACAGTTTGTACTACTATACCATGACGAGACCTGGACAAGACTTGTGTACAGTTCGTACTACTATACCATGGCCAGAACAGGACAAATCTTGTGTACAGTTTATACTACTATACCATGACCAGAACAGGACAAGACGTGTGTACAATTTGTATTACTATACTATGACCGGGACAGGACAAGTCATGTGTACAGTTTGTACTACTATACCATGACGAGACCTGGACAAAACTTGTCCACATTTTGTACTACAATACCATGGCCAGAACAGGACAAGACGTGTGTACAATTTGTACTACTATACTATGACCAGGACAGGACAAGTCATGTGTACAGTTTGTACTACTATACCATGGCCATAACAGGACAAGTCTTGTGTACAGTTTGTACTACTATACCATGGCCAGAACAGGACAAGACATGTGGACAGTTTGTACTACTATACCATGACCAGAACAGGACAAGACTTGTCTACATTTTGTACTACTATACCATGGCCAGAACAAGACAAGACGTGTGTACAATTTGTACTACTATACTATGACCAGGACAGGACAAGTCATGTGTACAGTTTGTACTACTATACCATGGCCATAACAGGACAAGACTTGTGTACAGTTTGTACTACTATACCATGGCCAGAACAGGACAAGACATGTGGACAGTTTGTACTACTATACCATGACCAGAACAGGACAAGACTTGTCTACATTTTGTACTACTATACCATGGCCAGAACAGGACAAGACGTGTGTACAATTTGTTTTACTTTATCATAGCCAGGACAGGACAAGTCTTGTGTACAGTTTGTACTACTATACCATGACCAGAAGAGGATTGATTGATTGATTAATGGTTTTTAACGTCCGAGCAGCAATATTTCAGCTATATTCAGGCGATGAACATGAAATGGATGATAAAATGATCATGAAATGATGATGAATGAAAATGGGATGGGACACAAGGAAAAATAGGGGTAACGGATTTTAGATTGCCACTGGCAAATGGGAGGATGGATAGGGTCGGGCAATTTAGCCTCCTGTAGCGGGATCGAAATCCCTACTCATAGCGAATACTACAGGAGCGTTCTTTAACGTGCGAGGAACGTGGCATTTTTCCCAACACCGTGCACTAATATGGTTTGTGGTAAGGCCTGACCACCCCAGCTTGCCAGGGGTACCCCATTCAACCACCTGGGGCACACATCCCAGTCGGTCTTTAGGCAAACCGACCTGACACGCCGGTCAGGGTACTGGGCGCTATTTAGTCGCCTTTTACGACAAGCTAGCGCGACTGCGGTCTATTTTTTAGCCCCCGGATCCCGCACGGGGCGACCAGAACAGGACAAGTCTTGTGTACGATTTGAACTACTATCCCATGACCAGGCCATTACAAGACCCGTGTACAATTTGTACTTCTATACAATGAACAGGCCAGGACATGACTTGCGTACAATTTGTTCTACAATACCATGACTAGACCAGTACAAATCTGATGTACAATTTGTTCCACTAAATCATGAAAACTGTTAATTTGCGGCAACCATAGCTTTTGCTGATATCAAGGCCAGAATAAGAATAATAAGTGTTTCCTGAATATTCAGAAATAAAGTCTGACATAGGATCAATCACCTATAATCCATTATACTGGTGAAGACCAAGTTTTCTCTTCTGACTGAAAGGAGATAACAGAATTTATCACAACAAAAATATATAATAACGTCTAAGTGTTTTGAAAACCTTATATCCAGCGTATTTATAAAACATCCGAAACACAGTTAATACCACATATTTATATACGTCTACAAACTAAGCCCAACATTTGATTTAGTTAGAATTAGATTTCAACACTGTCAAGTTTTATATTTAACCTTAGCTGGATTTGAGCTCCCAGCATCGTGACATTGTGGCACCCAATTACCAGAATTATGTCAAGCGCGCTATACCACTCGGCTAATCTTCTACATAAAATATAGCTTAATGAACCAATGTGAATCTAGTACAAGTGTTCCAGAGTGTGACGCTGAAAATTGCGTAACCAATACGTAAAATACGGATAGTAAACTAACTCAGCATTGCTGTATATATTAAATAGAATGTCAAAGTTACTTGTCATTCAGTTATAGTATGTAAATCATGTACAAACGTCTAAGTATTGTGACAATCACATAACATAACTATCCAGCGTATTTCTGAAACATCTTCTACACATGATTAATAACAAATATTTATATATGTCAACAAATTAAGAACAGCACTGTTAACACTAGATTTAATAATGGCAAATTTTTATATTGCATTACATAGATATGCGTTTGAAACTGTTTACAACAACATCTATATCCATGCTTATATTTCGCCTGACCAACAGGATTTATCTGTTTTTCCAACTTATGACAAAAACAAATAAAACGTTTTGTCAATATGAGTATATGATAAACGCGATACAAAATAATGAACGGACAAAAATGTTTATTGTACATACTACAAGTATGTTGATTTGTCTAAGTAAGGCGCACTATTAATAAGACTGCTCCATAACAACCAGAACACCTTCCGCGCATACATGTAAGTATATAAATGATTGAGTGACGTATAGAGTACTTTCATTTTTGACAACTTATTAAATTATCCATGATAGTGCTCTTAACAACTGAAAGAACATAGTTACATCTCAAAAAGTTTCACCACGCAACTTCTATAAACGGGAATTAATATGTGAATTCTCACACATTAAAAAATACATCAACAAATATGGGGAAGTAACATGGAAAGGTAAAAATATTGCCGCTTATCGAACAAATTTGAATCGTTGTTTTGTCCTTTTTGAATAGAACTAATTGTGATGAAAAAGTTGATCTGATTACATCATTTGATGATATTGATATCGTGGGATACATTTTCAAATCCGGATTATCCTGTTTAGCAACTGTCCGCAGACGTGCGTACATATATATGCCTTCACACTCGCATTTCGTCCACATTCGAACTCGCCTATTTCTCGTCATTTAGCAATCTGTACAATAAATACAAAACGAAGTGTACTGTTTAAATTATTTTCTTGTATGCATTTCTCCATAAAACAAATTATTTAATAGTAATAATATACAGCGCTTTTACTAAATAACTTTCCGTGTAAGCGATACATCGCTCAAGATATTTGTATCGCCAAAATTCAAGTGTACTGGCTTAATTTGTTGTCTGAAGCCTACACGACACATAGCCGCCGTATTTGTTTACGTTTAACAACAAAAAAGTAGTTACCCAAAAGTCGTTCATCAAAGTATGAACGGATCTGGAAGTACTGGTTTAAGGCCTTTTGACCAATCAAAAATTACTATAAACGTAAACGAATGTAAGATAGAATTATTGTATCGTGAATCGAGCGATTTAAAAATTTTAACAATAGATACTTCAAAGCTAGCTTTTGTTGATAACATATGTACAAAGAACCAGAAACAATTATTTTTGTTATTTATTTGAAGCAAAACCTGGTGGTCTCTAACTTTTTGCAAGTGCATATTTTAATCACATATTTCTGTAGAAGATTATCTATATACACAAATCCACTATAGAGCAATACAGATGTGCGGTAAGAAAGGGTATATATAAAAACGTAGCCCTTTTCATAAAATTTCTTTTGATTAAATATATATCATTTGATTTTTAAAATGTCAATGCCCCTAACTCATTCTCATTTCTCATCTAAAGCTAGTGACTTAACAAGCTGAGTGCTTCATTTACATCACTAGATGAAACGATCTTTCTACATGCTGTTAAATAAATCAAGAAAACATGTGTCATGCAGTGATAATAAATGGGTGTTAATTGGGTGCAATTTACTGTCATTGTGTCGCAGGGGACAAAAGAAAAAATTAACAATGGAAGATATAGCTTTAATTTTAATATAGTTACTTTTGTTGCATAAAAATTTGGTAGGTACAATCAATTTAAAATATATATTAATAGGTCTAGTTAAAAATTTTAATATATGATACGATTCCATTTTCCTACTGCCGAAAATATACGAATATATATTTCAATAAGATAATTTGATTATTTTCTGAGCTGCTTTTTTTTCTTCCTATTTAAGTTCATCGTACAAAAAATTATTCGCATGGCATACGATTTGCAAAGTAACATGCATTGAAAAATTAATATATGGCTGTAGAAAATCAAATACTTGCTTCAAATCTATAAAGTAATATTATAATATTTTACATTCCTCGCAAACAAACAAATTTGTAAATTTTCAGATGTAATTCGAAAAAAAGAAAACAACATGCCGTTCTAGTAGTGAGGATATTTGACGTAAAAGGCATGTTATCACACCTTTTCCAAGATGTTTCGAAATCAATTATTTCAACCTTAGCGCCGACATAATAAACGAGATTAGGATACTGAATACTTAATTCAAATTTGAACTAAATGTTTCTCACACAACAATCGCATAAAATTAAGACTATTTGTATTTATAGTAATTCCCTTTTCAGATAAGCTCTTGGAGCAGAATTTTCAGATCCTCCAAAACTGACACTCTTTTAATTGCATGGTGAATATGTAGCCTGAATAAGTAGATTCTGCGATATTTTTTATCTACGCCTTGATAAAAAAAATGGTCACAAAAGGTATAATATTGTAGTCCGATACATATAATTACAACTCGCAGAATTACTAAATAACATGGAATTGATCACTTGCTGACCTTAAGCACGGATCGAGTCCCTCTGAAAAAGGAAGATGAAAACTGGAATGGCTTTTTGTATATTTTTGTCTACGAATAAACAAAGGATTCTGGAAGATAATAAATATTTCACTTTATATAAAATTATTTTGTTATTTTCATTAACAATTTTTAAAATCTTGACTGGAATATGGTTTTCTTTAAAACAATATAACATGATTTTTCAACTTTTTAAAACTTATAGAACCGGGTAAAAAATGTATTAATATATAAATTAATTGTATTTGTAAAATTAAGAAGGGAAAGTTGACATAAATGTTAGAAGTAGAAAGTTGTCAAAAGTTGACTGTAAGGGTTTGTTTATTAAAATATGACGTTCAGTGAAGTTTCAGCTGACGGCTCTGTTAATGACCTTTGACCGAGGGAGAGGAAATTAGTTCTTTTTTTGATATTTGGCTGCGCCAAGCTGTAGCATGGACAGTGAATTTATTGTTCAATGTAATTTAGATATTAGAGCTGTATTAAAAAAGCAGTTTCATACAGAATTGATAAATAAAGTTAGTTATAAACTTTGTTAAATGTATTTGTTATTTTTCAGCTGATTGTGCAAAGCCCATTTCTGGACTATATTATAGGTGTTTGTGAGTTTCCTTCGGGTTTTCTAAATTTGCGAAAAAGTTTATTTGACATGACACCCCGAAAATTAAATGTGATATAACTGAAATTATTTCGCTCGTTTTGAGGGGTCTCTCATTACTCAACGAAACTTGGTGCCCGAGTCAGAGTAAAAATTGTTAATAGTTTCCCCAATAAGCAAATAAATATGAGGCCGTTGTCAACTTTTGACCGTTGTATTATATTGTTTGCTAAATTGTTCCCGTGCTTAATGTGGCTAGAATATTCCTGCTGGGCGTTAAAGAAAACGCCAAAGCAATCAATGTATTTGTATATGTAATTATTTTTTGTATGTATGTGATATCATCGAAATTGTAATTGTTTATCAGAAAAAGATACATATATAACAAAACGCAAATAAATGCAACAAAATGTATTTTCTAAAGAGAACCATCGAAAGTGTATCATCCTCAGGCATCATAATAATAGGTCGTCTTTTAATAATATTTTCCTACAAAAGAGAAACAAAGTTATAATGTAAATGTTAATACCTTAACTTTTACATTCTGATGCATATAATAAGTTTTTGACAGAAAAGAACTATTAAAATATGAATGAAAGGAATTCTTATGAAAACGACCATGTTAAAGTCAGCCATTTGTATTAGTATAAGTTGAAAATAAACATGAAGTATCAAGATGGCGATTGAAGAGATAACTTGATAAATATTGTAACAATCACGTGGAAAGGATGCCACAATTGTATATAATCATTTTTCTATTCCTAGCTGAATAAAACAAATGATTAAGTATCGCAATGTATTCTCCAGGGTTTTGATGTCTTAAGTCACGTTTGCGGTCGATTGGGATTAACGTTGACACCTTCTGATCGTTCAATTTCCTGTTAATTGTCTTGGATAATCAATTCAGTTTTATTCTTGTTGGGATTCAAGTGACGAATTTGACTTATTGTCAATTTTCAAATGCTTTCATCAAATAGGAAAGTGGCGAACGCAAGTGAAAAACACTGGTATCGTAGTCACCTCCATAATGATGACCATGATGATGACGGCCATAGCCACCGTAACCGCCATGATATCTATGATAGCCTCCGTATCCACCGCCGTTATAATATCCACCATAGCCTCCAAATAGACCGCCACGATAGCCACCATATCCTATATAGCCTCCATATCCTCCATGGTGTCCATATCCTTTGCTATAATGGGCAAAGGATAGCCCAAAGAGGGCAAGAAGGATATATATAAAGCTCTTCATGCTGCAAAAAGAATAAGTATTAATTAAAATGACTTACATTTTGGATTATATATTGTTATTGTAAAACAAATTGTTTTTTCGACAATAACGTTTTATTGCCATTTACTTGGTCATAATACCTTTTATTAATCCTTTTTTATTTGCTTTTCAAAGTCATGGTTTTACATATTCCCCTACACCACCACCTAACCTGTGGTATAAAATTATCAAATTACAAAAATATTATGACTATTACATGAAAAGAAAAGTAAAGAAATAATCATGAGTTACAGTTACTGATATGTTATTTCTCACATTTCCTATCCATTCACTCTCACCTTCACTCTTCGTCATATTCCCTCTTTATCATTTCTAGTCTTATGTTATAAATCCTAGCTCGTCTTTAAAAATTTATTATTTAAAATGACTTCACGCATTGAACATTCTTAAAAATATTTGTATACGCATAGACAACTATTTTGTTTATAACATAACTTCTTGGGTCTAAAAGTAATTAATAATAATATTAATTATTTTTAGGTTAGTTTATATAACACTAATTAGAACTGAAGTGATGCTTTAGTACCTTTAAAAAGTCAATTTAATACATGTTTAGTTAATAATACAGTATGTGATTGGCTTAGTGAATTGGTCCTTTTTGGGTTTAACTTTGCCAAAAAAAAGTTAGTATTGTTTAATTGATTTAATTAATAATTTAACAAGATAATAATATAACTATTAGACTTACTTGATATGGTAATGCTTGCAGACTGGTAATGGTCGGTTAAAATCTGAAGTCCTTTATAATGATCAGTTCCAATGACAAGCCAATTTCTTCTGATTAAGATGTATCATAATGACCAAAAAAAGAAACACAGACACAATAGATCAATATTTTTTGAGTTTGATATACCAACGAAAATTGAGTAGGGGGTTTTATTAAACAAAACATTTAACCTTTAAACTTATATAAAACCAGATTTGAGTATCACAATCAATAGAAAAGAAAGAACTGAATGTTTTTAGAGAAGCTATGTGAAGTTTTATTTTCAACATTTGTTATTACGTGTATTTTATCTGATTATTTATCTGTACCATGAAGTCGAATTGGTTTTTTCATGTTTTGTTTATTTTGTTTTTTTTTTTGGACACCAGAGTTTATTCAATGGTAATAATTGATTGATTACATATTGGCTTGACGTCAGCGAGCAATATTTTAGCTTTATAAGGAAAAGAACATATTAACAAAAATAAATCAACGGGAAAATAGAAAAGAGCAAATGGAACACAATATTAACTGCTACTATAAAAGTATTGAACAATCGGTACGGACAGTGAATTTAGTCTTTTGTAGCGCCTACATTTTTCGAAAAGCAATTATGGTTATTTATCGAGAAAAGAGACTATACTAAGTGTTGACGTATTGTGGAGCATGTTTTTTGCGTGAGAAATGAAAACTGCTTACCGCGTATGGTTCAGCTTATGCTCCTTTTGTAGATCAAGAATTCTACTTTTTGAAATCAATAATTATTTCCTCGAGATATTCAGCGTTTTGAAATTTGGCAGTTTTTAAATTTTAAAAGGGCGATTTTCCATACTAAAATTTGACCTTAATTAGAACGGAAGTGTACTTTAGGAACAATCGATTGTTGTCTACTCGAAATCCTTCGGGTGATGTCGTCTGCAGTTTAGGCGGGAAAAGTCTCGCGGTTTGTCCGAATACCATTGAACGTCACGAAAGCAGACGAACATTTGTAAACATCGAAAGGTCCCTTTAGAAACAAAAATGGCTGACTTATTATGTAAAATTCCCGTAGCAAAAGTCAAGGACGATTTGTAACAACTTAACACCAGAGGCATACTATAAAACATGGACAGGTTATCGTATCTACATTTTTTCTACTGAATTTTCGTAATAAAAAGGTAAAATATAGAATAATGAAAAAATGCAAGCAAACAAATTTTTCGACGTGGGGTTGGCATTTAGTATAGTACTCTCATAAAGCGCCACCCATAAGGGTCCCGCGGTTAGGCTTTCATTATCATTACCTGACGAGCCCAACGAGAGGGCCTCTCTTTTCAACCACCTATAGACGGGCTGAGCAGCCTTGTGGGTTGAGATCTGGAAATACTTCCAGACTTTTCACAGCAATGGTAAATAAAGCCAGTACATATAGCCACTAGGCGCTGGGCAGCTTGTGAATCGAAAACTGGGGGTGCTCCAAGCAATTGTAAACAAAACCACTACATAGCAATTAAAGTCTTTAAAATTATTTCATGTTTTTAAATGATTTCGATATTCGTACATTTTAAAAAAAAAATTGTGTAATATTTAAAAACTATTCATCCGGTTTTTGTGTTGATTCTTGTTTTAATAATTATTTTTGGTATTTTTGTTGTGTATGCGGAAACTTGTTTAAAGCTTTGTTCATTGCAGATCATTATGCAATGCATGCCACAAAATGACAAATATTTGTTTAAAGAATTTGTCAGTGAAACAAAAAAAAACTTAATAAAACACCATACAGATAAATGACTATATTTACTATCTATCCTCATAAAAGAGTATTTTTTTTACAGTTTTCTGACAACAGAAAGTTGTGTAAAGATCACAAAATTAGACAAATGGATTTCGAATGTTTGTTGGAAGACGGAAGATTGTTGAAAATATAATTAAAAATTGCAGTCACATTGCGTCAAATCGTAAGATTTTATAAATGCAGAATTTATTTCCTTTTTCATTTATAATTTGTAAGCTAGCTCTCTCATCGTGAATACATCTATGATACAAATCAATTGACGTTAAACAAACATTCAATCCCATTAAGACGGGACCATGAATATGTCTGCAGTCGTTTGGTTTTTGTCGTTCGAACTGTATGTAAAAAAAGACACACAAGACTAAATTAAAAAACAAATGAATCATTGATAGGCAGATATGTTGATTTCTTGATTGAATGGATGTTTGATTAACGTTCAGCGAGCACTATTTTTGCTATATTTTCGACAAAAACCTTTTTAACTCACCGTATATCAACGAAAAACGGCGTGGGAAATCCGAAACATGAGGTTGCTGTCACTGGAAAAGAATATAGCTTTAAGCGGCGGTTATGAACCAACCTATTTGCAAAACTTAAGTTTTATACTTTAATTTTACAACCAAGACGACGCAATTTTGCGCCTTTAAAACAAAACCCATAATATGCAGATATTTAATTATTCTATCCTGGACGAGACCCTTAATTTCTGTTTTGACGTGACTGTCAAGGCTCAGACAAAACCTCTGCATTCACACAACAAAAGTTACCAAATACAACAACAAAGAAAAATGTCAGCTTAACTTTCTTACAATGGTTACAATTTTTGTGAAATAAGTTTTACTCTTCCAAGATTAAAACAGGACAAGACGTGTTTTAATATGACAAGGACATGACAAAACGTGTGTATACTACTATACCATGGCAAGACTATGACAAAAATTTGAACTGCTATATCATGGCCCGAACAGGAAGACTTGTTTACAGCTTGTACTACTAATACCATCGCCAGAAAAGGACAAGTCTTGTGTACAATTTGTACCACTATACCATGGCCAGAAAAACAGGACTAGACTTGTGTACAGTTTGTACTACTATACCATGGCCAGAACAGGACAAGACTTGTGTACATTTGTAATACTAGACCATGTCCAGAACAGGACAAGTCTTGTGTATAATTTGCACCACTATACATGGCTACAACAAAACAAGTCTTCTGTAGAGTTTGTATTACTATACCATAGCTAGAACAGGATAAGACTTGTGTACAATTTGTCATACTATACCATGGCGAGAATAGGACGAGACTTGTGACCAATTTGTACTACTTTACCATGGCCAGAACAGAACAGGTCTTGTGTACAGTTTGTACTACTATACCATGGCCAGAACCGGACGAGACGTGTACAGTTTGTTCTGCTGTACCATGGCCAGAAAAGGGCGCGCTTTGTGTACATTTTGGACTTCTATACCATGGCTAGAACAGAACAGGTCTTGTATACAGTTTGTACTACTATACCATGGCCAGAACAGGACGTCTGGTGTAAAGTTTGTACTACTATACCATAGCCAGAACAGGACAAGATATGTGTACAATTTGTACTACTATACCATGGCTAGAATAGAACAAGTCTTGTGTACAATTTGTACTACTATACCATGGCCAGAGCAGGACAAGTCTGGTGTACAGTTTGTACCAAAACACCATGGCTAGAACAGGATAAGACTTGTGTACAATTTGTACTACATGTACTATACCATGGTGAGAACAGGACAAAACTTGTGTACAATTAGAACTACTATACCATAGCCAGAACAGGACAGGTCTTGTGTACAGTTTGTACTATTATACCATGGCCAAAACAGGACAGGTCTTGTGTACAGTTTGTACTATTATACCATGGCCAAAACAGGACAGGTCTTGTGTACAGTTTGTATAACTATACCATGGCCAGGACAGGATAAGACTTGTGTACAATTTATACTACTATACCATGGTTAGAACAGGAAAAGACTTGTGTACAATTTGTACTACTATACCATGACGATAACAGGACGAGACTTCTGTACAGTTTAATTTCTTTTAATTTGTTACTCATGAGTATATTATTGTTATCCGGCGATGTAGAAACTAACCCAGGTCCAAGTGGCACATCCGACACAAATGACGGTTATTTGTCAATTTTTCATTGCAATATTAGAAGTCTCAGAAATAAAATAAATTACATCGCTAATCTCGTTGAGGAATTTGACGTTGTGTTCTTTACGGAGACACATTTAGATAATCTTATATCAAATAATGATATTATTATTGATGGCTTTGAAAGACCAGAAAGAAAAGATAGGAACTCTAACGGGGGCGGAATTATAATGTATCATAAAAATTGGATTGACATAAAAAGAAGAGTAGACTTGGAGCATGATCATGTTGAAAGTATGTGGTATGAATTGAAGACCAAACTAAATAAAGTTTTGATAAATATAAATTACAGATCAGAGAGACAATCACATATTTATTATTGGCAATACTTTGATCAGATGCTTAAGCAGGCGCAAGATGAAAACGGCAATATAATTTGCTTGGGGGATCTAAATAAAAATTTCCAAAATAATTTACCCCAATCTATTCAAGACATCTTTGTAATTAATGGATTTGTAAATATAATTAGTAAACCCACACATTTTGAAGCAAGAACTGGTAAATCATCTCTACTAGACCCAATACTGATCACAGATTCAATACCGGTTATTGATTGTGATACAGTATCGATCGATAGATCAATAAGTGATCACGACGGAACATATGTTACCTTTGAATGTGGTTATTGTAAAAAGAATACATTTCAACGCACCGTCTGGGATTATAAAAGGGGAGACTACTTACTAATGAAAAAAAAATTGTGGAAACTGACTGGGAAAATGCGATTGTAAATGAAGTTAATGTAAATTTGGCCTGCTCTAATTTAAAAAAAATAATTCTTGATATAGCTAAATCGTGTATTCCAAGAAGGGAGGTAACCGTTCGTAGTGACGACAAAGTTTGGTATGATTCAGAACTGCGACTCGAATCCTGTAGACGAGACAGACTTAGAAAGATATATTTAAGAACTAAAACTCTCACATCCGAACGAAAATTTAAAAATCAGAGAAATAAAGTTAACAATTTGAAGAAACAATCGAAACAACGGTTTTATACTAATATTAATGAACATCTTGATGATCTCAAATCAACTAATTGTAAAATGTACTGGAAAACTATTCACATGCTTCTGAAAAACGACCTCGCTACGAACGAGTTACCTCCAATCCACGACCCCAATAACAATTTTAACTTAGTATTTGATTCAACGGAGAAATCAAACATTTTAAATAATTATTTTTGTTCGATCTCGGTGTTAAACGACGAGAGCGTCGACATGCCCGAGTTCCAAGAGAGATGTTCAAATAATCTTTCTGAAGTTATTGTTACTGAACAGGACGTAGTAGACATGATATCTGTTCTTAATGCTAATAAAGCTACTGGTCCTGATACTATCAGCAATAAAATGCTGATTTCTGTGAAAAAGGAGATTTCAAAACCCTTGTGCTTATTATTTAATAAATCCTTGCGTGAAAGGGTGTTCCCTTCTGAGGGGAAAACCGCTAATGTTATTCTATTGTTTAAAGACGGTGACAAGTCTCTACCGTCTAATTATAGACCCGTTTCATTACTCTCCTGTGTTAGTAAACTATTGGAAAAAATTATTTACAAGCACATGTTTAATCATTTTTATGAAAATAAACTTTTATATAAGTTTCAATCTGGATTTATTCCAGGTCATTCTACAAGTCACCAGTTGATTGAATTGTACCACAGAGTTCTTCTGGCTTTAGAAGCAAAACATGTGACTAGTATTACATTTGCGGATATAAGCAAAACATTTGACAAAGTTTGGATAAGAGCTTTATTGTATAAACTTTCTAAATATGGCATTCAAGGAGATCTTCTTTGTTGGTTGAAAAGTTATTTGACCAATCGTACCCAGCGAGTTGTAATTATAGATGCTCTTTCGTGTGTTGGGAAATTGCATGCGGGTGTGCCACAAGGGTCTGTACTAGGTCCCCTATTGTTCTTAATATTTATAAATGATATTACAGATGATATTTTAGGTTTAGGTCGACTTTTCGCTGATGACACGAGTATTCAACATACAGCAAACGATGAAACTACATTGAACACCATGATCAATACTGATTTGTCGCACTTGAAAGAATGGTCAAGCAAATGGTTGGTCAAATTTAATCCCAACAAAACAAATATTATGGTATTTAATGTTAAGGGCGTTGAAAGCAATTTAACATTTAATTTTGACCAAACGTCAATTAATTCTGTTAACATGCACAAGCATTTAGGGGTTGTCTTGAGTAGCGACTGTAAGTGGACAATGCATATACAGTCGAACTTCAGTAGCTCGAACTCGGATCGCTCGAACACCCGGGATTTCTCGAACACCTATCAAAACTAAATCAGCAGTCCCAATACCAAAAATCCATTGAAAAAACCATGAATAACTCGAATTAAAATTATTGACATCTTGCATGACTAATTGGTCGTAAAAAGTGTAAAGATCGAAGCCATACCTGTAAATGCCAAGCTTGATTTTTAATGATTTAATCCCTAATAATTAACCTAATGTCATCAATTTGTATTTATGTACGCCTTTGTAGGCAAATTTGTTGAAATAGGTTTTAATTAATTAAAATATGCGCCCATAAATTGCTATCAAATCCGAATCGAGGCCATTGACACAATTACGTAATGCAATAATACTTATCAATACTCGTGTACAAAATTGAACAAGAAATTACAGTAAACATTTTTATTTTAATAAAAACAAAAATAAGTACTTAAAAATAAGATTTATATATGAAATGCAATGAAGAAACACAATTTTATTAATCCAATGTTACACAGGAAATTAACCGAAATATATAAACCGATATCGATTCCGGTTCGCACATGAATCATATCCGGACGTCACAAGCCCCGGTTTCTCGAACTCCCGATTTCTCGAACTATTTTTGTCGGCCCCTTCGAGTTCGAGCCATCGAAGTTCGACTGTAGATAAATTGATTTTATCAGCTTCAAAACAACTTAACGTACTTAGAAAATTAAAATATAAACTTAAGAGACATTACTTAGAAAAAATATATTTTACTTTTATAAGACCTGTCCTTGAATATGCTTCGGAAGTGTGGGATAACTGCGGGAACGTAAACTCTGATAGACTAGAAAAAAATCAACTTGAAGCTGCGCGTATTGTCACCGGATTACCGGCATTTGCTAGCATTAATTCTATTTACAATGAGACCGGGTGGGAAAAGTTGAAAACTAGAAGAGTGGTTAAAAAAATACTTTTATTCTATAAAATAGTAAACAAAGTAGCACCTAATTATTTAACAGAGCTAGTACCACCTACAGTCGAAACTAATAACCCGTATAATTTAAGGAATCACAACAATATTTCGCAACAGTTTTGCAAATTATCTATATATCAACATTCATTCTTTCCTGATACAATTAAATTGTGGAACTTATTGGATCTGAACCTGCGTCAACTGCCGACTCGTTCATCATTTAAAACTATGCTTAAACGAAAATATTTTCTACTTAAACGTAATCCAATTTTTTACAATTTCGGCCACCGGGTTTGTAATGTTTTGCACACAAGATTACGAAACGAGTGTAGTTCGCTTAACGGCGACCTATTTAGATCGAACCTGGTTCCAAGTGCCGCTTGCTTATGTGGTCACGAAAATGAAAATTCTGAACATTACTTACTTAAATGTGAAAGATTTAATACATTTATAAATTTTATGCTTGCTGAATGAAATTTACTTGACTTGGAAGGTTTACATATAACTACCGACCTGTTGTTATTTGGAAGCGACAAACTTCCAGATGAAACCAATATTTCAATATTTTCTTGTGTTTTAAAATATATAAAAGATACAGGACGTTTTTCTACTTCTTAATGATTTTTAAACACTCAATGTATACAATGGGTTTCAAATGAATGCAGACTTGCATTCTCTTTGTTTTTCCAAGGTCATACTACATGTATAAGGGGGGGGGGGGGGGGTAAAAATACCAAAGGTAGCTAATATAGGTTATCAAACAGTACTTACCGACATACAGCTTTTTAGTGATAAATTTATATCCATATTTTTAATAAAATTACATCCATTACTTAATATATCTTAACGGATATCATAAACACGTTTATGTGTGCAAGTTATTA
The DNA here is from genome assembly GCA_944474755.1 of Limnoperna fortunei. Lineage (NCBI taxonomy): Eukaryota > Metazoa > Mollusca > Bivalvia > Mytilida > Modiolidae > Limnoperna > Limnoperna fortunei. Next base: position 30,076,497 of record OX104116.1, on the reverse strand, counting down.
CGGTGTGTTCGATTTTATTTGTAAAAATCAATATGTTGTATATATATTTGTCGTTTTGTCGACTTGTGTACCGGTATGTCTGAGTAATTTTTTTTTCTCGTCTTCATATTGTGAAAATATTTACCTATTATGTATGTTTTATGTTGTTCTGATTTAATTTATTTGATGTATCTATCGGAGAAGACAACTCTAAGTTGTTAAACTTGTGTCTGATCCATTTGTTGCTTTTTTAGAACAATAAAATATGTTTAAATTAAAAATTCTGTACAGTTTGTTCTGCTGTACCATAGCCAGAAAAGGGCACGCTTTGTGTACTTTTTGGACAACACTTGTGTGCAATTTGTACTACTATGCCATGGCCAGAACAGGACAAGACATGTGTTCAGTTTGTACTACTATACCATGGCTAGAACAGAACAAGTCTGTTGTACAATTTGTACTACTATACCATGGCCAGAACACGAAAAGACTTGTGTGTACAGTTTGTACTACTATACCATGGCTACAATAGAACAAGTCTTGTGTACAATTTGTACTACTATACCATGGCCAGAGCAGGACAAGTCTGGTGTACAGTTTGTACCAAAACACCATGGCTAGAACAGGATAAGACTTGTGTACAATTTGTGCTACATGTACTATACCATGGTGAGAACAGGACAAAACTTGTGTACAATTTGTACTACTATACCATGGCCAGAACAGGACAGGTCTTGTGTACAGTTTGTACTACTATACCATGGCCAAAACAGGACAGGTCTTGTGTACAGTTTGTACTACTATACCATGGCCAGAACAGGACAAGTCTTGTGTATAGTTTGTATAACTATACCATGGCCAGGACAGGATAAGACTTGTGTACAATTTATACTACTATACTATGGTTAGAACAGGAAAAGACTTGTGTACAATTTGTACTACTATACCATGACGATAACAGTGTACAGTTTGTTCTGCTGTACCATAGCCAGAAAAGGGCACGCTTTGTGTACTTTTTGGACAACACTTCTGTGCAATTTGTACTACTATACCATGGCTAGAACAGAACAAGTCTGTTGTACAATTTGTACTACTATACCATGGCCAGAACACGAAAAGACTTGTGTACAGTTTGTACTACTATACCATGGCTAGAACAGGACAAGACATGTGTACAATTTGTACTACAATACCATGACGATAAAAGGACGAGACTTGTGTACAGTTTGTTTTGCTGTACCATAGCCAGAAAAGGGCACGCTTTGTGTACATTTTGGACAACACTTGTGTGTAATGTGTACTATTATGCCATGGCCAGAACAGGACAAGACATGTGTACAGTTTGTACTACTATACCATGGCTAGAACAGAACAAGTCTTTTGTACAATTTTTACTACTATACCATGGCCAGAACAGGACGTCTGGTGTACAGTTTGTACTACTATACCATGGCCAGAACAGGACAAGACGTGAGTACAGATTGTACTACTATACTATGGCTAGAACAGGAAAAGACTTGTGTACAATTTGTACTACTATACTATGGCAAGAACAAGACAAGACTTGTGTACAATTTGTACTACTATACCATGGCGAGAACAGGACAAGACTTGCGTACAATTTGTACTACTATACCATGACGATAGCAGGACGAGACTTGTGTACAGTTTGTTCTGCTGTAACATAGCCAGAAAAGGGCACGCTTTGTGTACATTTTGGACTTCTATGCCATGGCTAGAACAGAACAAGTCTTGTGTACAATTTGTACTACTATACCATGGCCAGAACAGGACGTCTGGTGTACAGTTTGTACTACTATACCATAGCCAGAACAGGACAAGATATGTGTACAATTTGTACTACTATACCATGGCTAGAACAGGACAAGACGTGTGTACAGTTTGTACTACTATACTATGGCTAGAACAGGAAAAGACTTGTGTACAATTTGTACTACTATACCATGGCTAGAACAGGACAAGGCTTGTGTACAATTTGTGCTATTATACACTTTGGCCAGAATACGAAAAGACTTGTGTACAGTTTGTACTATTATACCATGGCGAGATGCTATACCATGGACAGAAAAAGCAAGCCTTGCGTACAATTTGTACTACTATACCATGGCGAGAACAGGGCAAGGCTTGTGTACAATTTGTTCTGCTATACACTTTGGCAAGAACACGAAAAGACTTGTGTACAGTTTGTACTACTATACCATGGCGAGAACAGGACAAGACTTGCGTACAATTTGTACTACTATACCATGGCTAGAGCAGGACAACACTTGTATTTATATTATTTGTACCACTTCACCATGACCATGCGCAGGACAAAGCTCGTGTACAATTAGTTCTACTAGTCCGTGACCAGGCCATGGTCAAAACTAGTGTAAAATTTGTGCACCATGACTTGACCAGGACAAGATTGTTTGTGTACGTTTTTGTACTTTTCAATATCCAGTTCAGGACAAGACTCGTGCACAATTTATACTACTATACCATGACAGGGCAAGGACAAGCCGTGTGCAATTTGTACTATTATGCGATGATCTGGCCAGGGCAAGATGTGCGTACAATGTGTTCTATACCATGAGCAAGCCATTACAAGACCCGTTTATAATTTGTTCTACTATACCAGGATTCTACAGACGTATGTACAATTTAGTCTACTATATACCATGACAAGGCCAAGATAAGATTTAATAAATCATGAAAACTCATAATATGGGCAAACGTCAGTAGGTGTGTAAGTTTTTCTGCAAAGTCAAGAATAAAAATAATAAGTGTTTCCTGTAATATTTAGAAATGACATTTTCTTTTAAATATTTTCCACCTGTTCACTTTAGTTGGCGCTCGCAAAGGGATTTGCTAACTACGTCACAAAAAGATATTAACATACAAATTCCAAGCCGGAATATTTTTCCGATAATATAATTAAGGTTAAGCTTAAATTCTATTAAATCTCAAAAGGTTTTACCATGCAATACCTTTAAACGGGGCATAATATTTGAACGCTCACACATTAACAAATACATCAACCAATACGGGAGCGTAACATGGAAACGTAAACTTAATGCCGATTATCAAGGACGAATGCATTTCTGGTTTTATCCTTTTAGAATAGAACTGATTGTGTTACAGTAATTTATCTGATAACATTACATTGTGTGTGTATGTGAAAAATTGATGTCTTGGGATGCATTTTCAAATCCGGACGACATCAACCTCCTGCTTAGCAACTGTCTGCACAAGTGCGTTCATGCAAGTTTCAGGGCTGTTTGCAAAACCGACGTATTTACCATCAGGTAAGCTGGTTTGCATACAGTTGATTGAAAATTTTATTAAAAGGTTTCTTTTATGTTAAAATTTTTAGATATCAACTTTACAGACAAAACCATGTAAACGGGATTCAGTTGCTTTTTAATTGCAGATTTATAATTGTCTAACTTGGGAATATATTCAAAGAGTCTAAAAAAGATACCAAATCAGTACAGTTATTTAGTATCGGATCGACAAACATTAAAGCATATAAAATAATATGCAAGTATAGAAGATTATTCAACGATAAAAATGACGGTGTTTCTTGTCAAAACTATAGACACAGACTGACCAACGAATGACCTTAGTCATTGATAGTCAATAAAAATAAATAACGCGAACAGGTCATAACATATTGATCTTGAATTTTCTCATCCAACTGAACCCAAAACTTTATATATTGCTTCCCGGTCCGTCACGTTACTTAGCTTTGCTCAAATATATCAACAAGATGTAATCAAATATTACTAAGGTGACAAATTCATTACGCCAGACGCACGTTTCGTCTATTCAATACTTGTCAGTTGCGTTTAACTCTAAATGTTTAAGATATTCTTCATTGAGAGATGGAATAATAGTATTCTTCATTAGGAGATGGAATAATAGTATTCTTTATTGGGAGATGGAATAATGTAAGTCCACTGGGTTCGAGTAAATAACAATACAGACAGTTCAAAATATTATGTAAAAAGTCTAAAGAAAACTACCCGTATACTTATTTAGTATCGGATAGACAAACATGACGATATAACAAAAACAAAAAAATAATATCAAGTCTAGAAGATTATGCAACGATACAAATGACGGTGTTTCTTGTCAAAACTATAGACACAGACGGTCAGGGTTCTCATTCTTTCTATGTGATAAGGGAGCGAACGTGGAGTAAAAACTGTAAGATTGATCTGTACCCAAAAGTAGCCTTAGTAACCCCCCTTCCGTGTTGATACTAAATATTTTTTGCGAACATTACTAGCCTTTTTATACTGCTGCGAACAGTTGAAACCTACATTATGGATTAAGCGAATCAAAATAGTTTTACGTTATTCTAAATACTTGTTCTTACATTGCTTTTGTTTTAAAGCATATATAAAATGTCTTTGTTTACATTTGAAACCATGTCACACAAATTAAAATGACACACAAATCAAGACCCTCCCAGTCCACTGTCAACGTTCTCCCTTTTTTCCAAAGTCAAGCGATGAAGAAATATCTGCTGTAATTTTAATGAACTCTTTGCATTTTAATGAATTGATTAAAGATACATAATAGGAGGAAGTATATACAATTTACTGTTTATTACTCTTTATTGTGTCTTTGAATTAATGATCTGATGCATTCACATATTTTCTACAAAAGTAATATTACACAAATTTTAACGCTTTCCGCATCTACATCTACAAACCAATTTATCGATGTAATTTAAAAAAAAACTCATGCCATTCTAGTAGTCAGTGTATATGAAGTAAAGAGAGGCATATTCGTCTAAAATGTAGCGGTTTCTATCAGTGGTGGTATGTCAGCACACCTTTTACAAAAATGTTTCGAAATCAAAGGTTTCTGCCTTAGCGCCGACATAATAATCGAGATTATGATACGAGATTTTTTAAGTCAAATTTGATATAAATGTCTGTGAGACAAAAATCCTATTAAATAAAGACTATTTGTATTTACCGTAATTCTCTTTTCAGATAATCCAAAAACTGAGTCTGTACACGTTTTGGTTGTATGGTGAACATGTAGCCTTAACAAGGTAGCTACTTCGATTTTTTGCCTCCACCGCCGAGATCACAAATGGTCACAGATAACATATTGTAGCCAGCGACATATAATTACAGTGACTGGCAACTCACTGTAATACCCAATGAAATGCAATCAATCTCGCTCGACCGTTACGCACGGACGAGACTTTACGGGAGTTCCCTTCGGAAAGATGAAAAAGAGGAAAGGTTTTTGATTAATTTTGGTCTATAACTTTGAAAGGATAAACATATCGATGTAATTTAACAAAATCTGAAAGTTAAATACAATTTTGACGCACACAATATAATTTTTTTTAAATTTATTTTCATTTAAATTACTAAAAACTTGACTTGACGGGGATTTTCTTTTATAAAATTAAACACGATTTTTCAACTTTGGTACTTAATTTGTTCTACCTATAGAACCGGGTCAAAGATTTATTGATATATTACTTAACTTATTTATAAAATTAAGAGGGGAAAGTTGACTTCAAACTTAAAAAGCGAAAGTTGTCAAAAATTGAATGGAAGGGTGGTTTGTTGGAATATGACGTACAATGAAGTATCAAATTTTCCCTTTTGATTTATTGTAGGCTAATTGTTACCGTCATGAATTTGGCTGGAATATTGCGCACTGGGCGTTAGGCAAACACCTCATTAATCAATGTGTTATGTATTGTGTGTCTGTGATACCATCGAACTTAATTGTAATTGTTTATCAGAAAAAAGATACATAAAAAACCAATTCAATGCAACTTAATTTATTTTCTAACAGGAACAAAACAAAGTAGATCATCCTCAGGCATCTAAAATAATAGGTCTTTTAATAATATTTTCCTACAAAAGAAAAACAAAGTTATAATGTAAATGTTAAAGTGTTAGTAATTTTAAACACTCTGATCCATATTTTAAACTGTTCATGATAGAACAGAACTATTTAAATATAAATAAAGGGCATTCATATGAAAACGTCCATACGTGACCAAAGTTAGCCAAATTGAGTTAGATTTACATGAAGTATAAAATGGTGATTGAAGATATAACTTTTCAAATAGTGTACCCTGATGATTTGTAAAGAATGTCACATTTGTTTATAGTTTTTATACGTATTTTTCTAATCCTAGCTAAATAAAACCAAGTTAACAATATCCGAAACTATCGTAGTCACCTCCATGATGACCGCCGTATCCGCCGCCACCATAATATCCACGATAGCCTCCATATCCACCGCCACCATAATGTCCATGATAGCCTCCATATCCACCACCACCGTAATATCCACGATAGCCTCCATATCCACCTCCACCATAATATCCACCAAACAGACCGTCACCATAGCCTAAATATCCACCGTAGCCCCCAAATAGACCACCACCATATCTACCATATCCTATATAGCCTCCATATCCTCCATGGTGTCCATAACCTTTGCTATAATGGGCATAGGATATCCCAAAGAGGGCAAAAAGGATATATATAAAGCTCTTCATGCTGCAGAAAAGACAAAAGACAAAGTAGTAATTATAATGTCTTTTTTTATTTTGGACTTTTTGTTCTTTGCTGGCGGCTAAATTTCTAATCCAAAAAATATGCATAGATTTTTCCTTTTTTTATCGTAAATCTTGAAAAAAAACACAGCTCAAAAATATTACTGATTCTTCAATCCAAGAATTATTTATTTATTTACTAAATGCGTTTACAGCTGAAGTTGCTTACCTATCAGAAGCTTCGAGAATTGCCCAGTGTTTACAGCTAGAGTTGCTTACCCATCAGAGGCACCGCCCAATGTTTTCAGTAGAATTAGTGTTTCTTGAGTTATAAGTTTTTTTAATCTGTGTATGTTTGTTCTGTTGTTGTACCTCTTTTTTCAAATCCTTAACAATCCTCGGTATCTTCTATTCTTCTTTCTTTTAAAACTTGACTACATACCAAATTGCTCCGTGCTTTTATATATATTTTATACGTAAATGTCAAGCACACTTGTGTAGTGCAAATCGCAATAAATGTTATAAACACACAATATGTGACTACTTGAAAAGCTTTTAACATATCCGTTTTTAATTTCTAACCTTAATATGTTGTTTGGTCCAAATAATATTTGTGTTTGCTACAGAAGTTAAAAGGACATTCTATTTTTTCTATCTCATTTGTCTTTTTTGAGAAGAAACGATTAATTGCATATTACCTGTTATTAATATAAAGACTATGAAAAGGGTTAACTGAATTGGTTCATTTTCGGTATAAATTTGCAATAAACGTAATATTGATTTAATAGGCAAATTAACGTAACAAGCCTGTAATATAACTGTAAGACTTACATGATATGGCGATACCTGCAGAATGGTGATGGTCGGTCAGAGCAGCGCTCTTTTATACTGATCAGTATTAGCCAATTACTGATTAAGATGTATCATAATGAGCAAAAAAACACACAGACACAATAGATCAATACTTTTATAGTTTGATCTGCAGACCAAAACTTGCTAGAAGTTTTTTTAAAACCATACATTTAACATTTAAGGTAATGTACATCGGCATTTCGGTATCACGATCGAAAGAAAACCAAGAACTGCATACTAATTTTATTTTCCGACATTTTTCTTCGCGTGTATTTGTATTTCATCTTTTCATTGATATGTACCAGAATGTCGAATGGTTGTACCTTGTTTTGTTTATTTTGGCATTTTATTTGAACACCAAAATTAATACAATTGTACAAAGATAAATAAATTGAGTATTGCTCGACGTCCAGCAAGCAATATTTCAGCTTTTTTAAGGACACGAGTATGTCAACAAACAATAATTTAACCACAAAATAGGATAGACTAACGGGAACACACTTTTGACTGCTACTATTGAAGTATTGGGCCTGTTGTAGCGGATACAAAGCCTTCGTTTTTAAAACAATACACAATAGTTATTTATCGAGCAAAGAGCTTTTCATATTATTATTTGACGATCCCCCAACGCCCCCAACGAGAAGGCCTCCCTTATCAGTTACCTGGAGACTCGCTTGGCCGCTCTGTAGGTGGAGAACTGGGAGCAGTTCTAGAATGTTGATTCAACTTTTTTTGCTATCTTTTCTTGTGTATATGGAAACTTATTAAAAACTATCTTAATTGAAGATCATTATGCAATTCATGGCACAAAATGACAAATGTTTGTTTGTTTAAAGAAGTGAAACGAAAAAATATCTTTATAAGAAACTATGGAGATGAATGACATGCAGATATATTGACTAAGCAGATAAAAGAGAATTTTACATTTTTATCAACAAAAAGTGAAAAGATCACAGAGTAAGACTTATGGGTTTCTAATGTAAATTTTACACTCGAAATATAATAATGAATTATAGTCAACTGCTTCAAATGGCTAAATTATGTTTATGGAGGTTTTATTTTCCAATTGATTTATTGTTTGATAACTTGTCTTCGTTTTAAATACAGGTATAATACTAATCGCTTGTCGTTAAGTAAACATGTATTCATTCAATGAATATTGCCATTACAACGAGACCGTGTCTACAGTAAAAGACTTTTTGTGTACAACTTATAATATTATACCATGACCAGCCCAGGGCAGAGTTGTGTACAATTAGTTTACAATACCATCACCAGGCCAGAACAAGGCTTGTGTACAATTTATTCTACTATACCATGACCAGGCCAGAACAAGGCTTGTGTACAATATTCTACTATACCATGACCAGGCCAGGACAAGGTTTGTGTACAATTTATTCTACTATACCATGACCAGGCCAGACCAAGGCTTGTGTACAGTGTACAATTTGAACTACTATTCCATGACCAGGCCAGAACAAGGCTTGTGTACACTTTATTCTACTATACCATGACCAGGCCAGAACAAGGCTTGTGTACAATTTATTCTACTATACCATGACCAGGCCAGAACAAGGCTTGTGTACAATTTATTCTACTATACCATGACCAGACCAGAACAAGGCTTGTGCACAATTTATTCTACTATACCATGACCAGACAAGAACAAGGCTTGTGTACAATTTATTCTACTATACCGTGACCAGGCCAGAACAAGGCTTGTGTACAATTCATTCTACTATACCATGACCAGGCCAGTACAACACTTGTGTACAATTTGAACTACTATAACTATACTACTATACTATACAGGCAACAACAAGAGTTGCGCACTATTTGTTCTACTTTACCCTAACCAGGCAAGGACACAACTGTATACAATTTGTATTACAAACCACCACGAGGCCAGGATAAGAGGTGTGTACAATTTGTTCTACTATACCATAACTAGACCAGGACAAGACTCGTTTACAATTTATGCTACTTAATCATGACCAGGCCAGGACAATACTTTTGTACAATTTGTACCATTATATCGTAACCAGGCCAAGACAAAACTCGTGTACAATTTATACTACAATACAATGGCTAGGCAAGGGAAAGACTTGTTTACAATTTGCACTACTAAACTATGACCAGTCCAGGACAAGATTTTTGTACACTTTATGCTGCTTTAATTCTATCTTGCTGTAATTTATTTATATAACGTGCTTTGTTTGCATGAAACACATAAATTACATCATATCAGATAATTTATAAATCGATATTTCATCTGTGTGGACTGCTTTTAGCATCCAATGTAAACAAGATGGCTTCCTCATAGCATATCGTAAGGGAGAGGGGACAATGTTTTGTCTGGCGCAACGATTTCTTATTAAAGCTATTTAATTTTAAATTAAATAGAATATGAATGAAAATATGGTTTTATTTTGTTGTTTGTTTTTCTATTCATACAGAACATATACAGAACATATTCCTATGTTTTCCGGTCTTGAGTTCTACATTTACCTCGGTTAAAGAACTGTTTGCGCAGCTTTAGAAATCGCAACGATTATTTCAGAGAATTATAAGGATTACAGACTGTGTTTTAGGAAATATCAATGTGTCAACTCAAGCGACTCCCTCACAAATTTGACATAAAGTCCCTCAGACTCAATTAAGTTTGTGAGTTGACACATTGAAAATTTCCTTAAACCCAAGGTTTAATCCTATAATACCGTGACCAAGCCAGGACAAGACTAGAATTTGTACTATTATACCATGACCAGTCCAGAACAATCATGTACATTATATATTATACATGATCTTTCCCGCTCTTATTTGAAATGAACATGTAGTTGTGGTCTCTATCGATATAAAGCGGTAATGTTATAAAGTTAAATTCCCCCATTAAATTCGTGGACACTAATACATTTTTTTCCATTTTTGTATTTCATATAACAATTTAACTTTAATAACCGAGGTGGATCTATTGAGACATAGTGCATGTGTACTAGAGTGTGACGATGGAAATTGCGTTGTCAATACGAAAAAATTTGACGTAGAAATAAATTGTAATACTGTCACATTTTATATTGAATTACATACATATGCGTTTAAAAAGTTATAAAACAACATCTAGATACACAATTAAAGCGAACACAGCGTTTTACACTTTAAAAATTGCACAAAAAATTCGCGTAATCAAAAGCTCCATCAGTGTTTTTTCAACAAATGACAATTGTAATGTTCTTAATTTTATATATATATTTAATTAAGATGCGAGAGGTATTATTCCAAATTTTATTATTCCAAAATGTTATTGTAAAGGTACATGTACAATGATGTGTGTTAAATTCACTCTCTCTCTCTTGTAACAATTTCTTCACTCTTTTTCTACTCTTAGACTCCTCCCACAATATTAATACAATATTTTCAAAGATGCCAAAATGTTTACAATGGGCAGTTATACAACTATAAATGTCAGTCATAATTAGAAGAAGATTTTATCAGTAGGAAACAAAAGTTGTTTCTCAGTTTTTGTAACTAACATATGTCAATAATAAGTTAACCCTTGACACAATGTGAGAAAGTTCTGACCTCAAGATTATGCTTACTAACTATGTTTAAGATTCAGTTATTTTCCATAAAATATTTGTAAAAATAAAATATTAAAAGTCAATACATAACATCCCCCACAAAAAGAAAATAAAAATATATCATCAATTTGTATTAACTGATAAGAACTTATTTATTTTATTTTATTTTTTTTACATGACAAACTTTAGGAAAAAGCAAAAAAAAAAAATAACACATATTTATACATTAAACATTGATCTATTTACATACTCCTATTCAATAATTCATAAAAATATTAACAATGCATAAAAAAAGAATTTGTATACAATATTCATGAATTTCTACAATTTCACACCACTTTCCATTTGCACTACTAATTATTCTGCTACCACCCATCTATCAAAACTGACATTCACTGTCATTCAACATTCAAATTATAAAACAAACTAAGTAATAAAATACAATAGAGAAAAAATAATGTACATTACACATATAATAAGCATAAAAAAAATACATTTAAAATTGGTTAATACACAATGTTTCAAATTCATAATGTTAATTGGTTCAATATTTAAAAAAATTTTTTTTTTATTTAAAGTTTTGTTTTATTTTTTTTATTTTTTTATTTACAAATTAATGCATTAACACAAACCAAATATAATATTCAATGATAAAATACTATAAACATTTTTTTACACAGAAATCACTGGAACATTAGCTCAATTAATATCTAATTAATCCTATTTATGATCTCCCTGTTGTCTCATCAACACCTGAGAATAAACATTAATCAAATGGGATTTTCTAGCCCTGTTATCTTAAATGACCAATTACTGGTACTGATTTTCTGATTATAAGGGGAAAAAATTGGATAATTTCTAATCATATGTGAAAAAAAATTATGTTAATGATACTTCACATCTTTACATTATCTTTTTCATAATTTCATACAATATAATATACATTTTATCTCAATAAAATATTTATTCCATCTGAACTATTACTGGAGGGGGTTTCAATTGTACAGACCTTTTAGCTTTACAGTTTAAGCTTGAAAAGGGAACCCAAACAGCATGTTCAGCAGGCTCTCCCACCAACTGAACTAAATACAACTTCTTGTTGTCAAGACACTTTTGTCCCAGAACTCGCTTAATTTTATGGTATCCCATGCTATCCATAACTCCGTCTTCTGAGCTAAGAACTTCATCTAGATCTATGGTAAACCCATATCGTTCTGGAGGCTTCCTTGTACGTGCAGAGCGACGTAAATCAATATGACCCGTTTCATTCTTCATTTCATCTTTGTCTTTATGTACCTCATCAATATTCCCCAAGGCATTCACCGATTGAGAGTCGTCTGATTCTCTTGTGAGTTTTTGTTGTGCATTTTCATGTGTCACAACTTTACCAAGGAAATATGGTTGTGGTGTGGGCTCTCGTACGTAAGCCATTTTTAACCTGTTGAGATGTACTGGATTTTTTCTACATTTCATAGTTTGCGGGTCTCGTAACATGACTAAATGGGGACTAATAATTTTGTGCACTACAAATGGTCCTTCATATTTATTCTTTAGTTTTTGTCCTTTTCCACTAATTTCATGCAAAAAGATAAACATAATCTCCGACAGAAGTTGACAGTGGTTGAGTTTTGTCATTGGCACGTTCTAGCATAATTTTCTGTGACTGAAAAACATTGTTTTTCATTTCGTTTCTGATTATGTTTAGTTTTTCTGCATGCTTTTGTACATATGTACGAACATCAATAGGAATACTGTCATAATCAATTATTTTGGATGTGAGCATTGGAAATTTTGGTCTTTGCCCAAATATAATTTCATGCGGTGAGTATCCCATTCTCGGGTTTACGGACTGATTGATTGAAAAAGTGATACTTGAAAGATAATCTATCCAATTATTGCAAAATCTATTTATATATGGTGTGAGCCTTTCTTCTAATGTTCTGTGAGTTCTCTCACACGCTCCCAAACAATGGTGAACAAAACTTGGAGTAAACTCTTGTGGTATACAAAGTTGTCTACAAACTTCAGTCATAGCGGAAGAGATAAACTCTGATCCTTTGTCACTAATAAGCGTGTCACAAACTCCATATTTGGTAAATATCTGCATAAGTGAAGACGAAACAGTTAAAGTGTCTTTGTTAGCTAATGGTAATGAAACTAGATATTTGCTGAACATATCGACAGCAGTCAAGACATAGCTATAACCTTGTGATGTAGTCGGTAATGGTCCAACTAAATCCACTTGCCATACTTTAAATGGTGCACTGGGTGTCCGGTAGGATGTAATTCCTGACTTGGTATGATGCTTTGTCATTTTACGTTTCTGACACTGTGTACCAGAACGAACAAAGTCAGTTATAATGGGACCCATTCTCTTAAAAAAATAATGTTCTCTTATTCTATCTGTTGTTTCATGAATTCCTGCATGACCTGCCATAGGTGAATCATGATATAACTGGAGAATAGTTGGGACCATGCAATCTGGTATTACTAATTGATAGTTATTTAGTTGTTTTGTTCTCTGTGATTTTTTCTGTCTTGAATGCATTAAAAGGCCATCTATCAAAACGTAGTCATTTGATTCAATCAATAGACGTCTGGCTGTCTTTTGACTTTTTGGTAATTCATTGGTTTCAAGGTAATTAATCAGATTAATTAAATTCATATCTGTTCTTTGCATAGTTCTAAATTTTTCCAAGCTAAAATCATAATTCTTAAATAAATCAATCTTTGGTACTGATTGTTGAAGACAGGTAAATTTTAAATCAGGTAAATTGGTTGGATTGTCTTTGATTTCAACATGTTTGCTTTTCTGTTTAATTGACCGTGGCAATTTTATGGTTGTATTAGTGATTGACATCTGCGTTACCTCAGTATCACCATCATAATCTGAATCCTGCTGGGAAACTGTTTTATGATCCTGGGATAATGATATGCAATTAATTACTGCTGGTCTGTTATCAGATGACTCCATTAATTCTTTAAGTGTGAAACCATTTGGCAAAATAATTTCACCTACATTTTCTTGAACATATGGGAAACATGGATCCATTTCATCTGGACTTTCAACAGGTGGATCTGATTTTGAATCAGGTTGACGTCTTGAAAGGGAATCCGCAACTACCATTTGATCAGCTGGTTTATAGCGGATTTCAAAATTAAATTCCTGAAGTATTGCTAGCCATCTTTCATAAATTGCACCTTTCAGATTTTTCTGAAACAATGGTTTGAGAGCTTGATGATCACATTCAACAATAAATTTTCTTCCACGCAAGTAAGTTGAACAATCAATTATGCTGGTGACCATACCTAATAATTCAAGTTTTGTTGGTCCATACGATTGTTGCCATTTTGCTAGAGACTTTGAACCAAAACGTATCACATGTATATCTTTGTGTTTGTCATCCTGTTTTTGATACAGCATGTAGCCGATACCTTTGCTCGATGTGTCCACTGCCAGGTAAAATGGTAAATCATATCTTGGAAATGCTAATGCATCTGAATTAAGTAGAGTATTTTTCAGTATATCAAACGCTTCTTGGTGTTCTTGTCTCCAAACAAATTTCTGATCTTTTCGAAGAAGTTTGTATAGAGGATTTGCTTTAGCACTATAATCCCGAATAAATTTTCTAAACCAGTTCATAAGTCCAAGATATCGTTTAAGCTCCTTAGCATTTTTAGGGCCTGGATACTCTGTAATTGCTTTGAGTCTATCGCCCGGTGGTCTTATTCCATCTTTTGATATTTCATGTCCCAAGAAAATACATTTCTTTTGTGTAAATTGACATTTTTGTGGTGACAACTTCAATCCAGCTGATTTGAAACGACTAAAAACCTCCTGTAAATCTTCCAAATGCTTGTCGAAAGTTTCAGAAAATACTAAAACATCATCCAAGTAACATAAGGTATTCCGAAATGATAAGCCATTCAGTACTTTATCCATAAGTAGCTGAAAGCTATTTGGCGATGTTTTCAACCCCAAAGGTAATCTATTAAACTTGAATGTACCGAAACAAGTATTAATTGCTGTATACTTAGTAGATTCTGGCGAAATACGCATTTGAAAAAAACCTGAGCTTAAGTCAATTGAAGAAATGTAGTTTGGAATGCGCTGTGTAAATGACTCGGTTAATTCTTCTACACTTGGTATGGTGTATCGAAAGTCTTGTGTTTGAGAATTAAGATGTCTAAAATCAACGCAAAACCTATACATTAACAAACTCTCTTCTTTAGAACCTGGTTTCACTCCTGATTTTGGGTGATTTCTTTTGGAAACTAAAACAATTGGACTGGATATAGGAATATCTTCCTTTTCGGTGACAGGCATTATTATTCCCTGATTTAACAACTCATCAAGTTGATGACGTAACACTTCCCGTTTCTGTGATGGTAATTTATATGGTCTTTGATGCTTGGATATGGCACCTGGTTTAAGATGGATTTGGTGCTCTACTAATGTAGTCAATCCTAATGATGGGTTCTCTTTGGTAACAAATAATTCTTTATTTTTAACCAGAAAAGTCTTAAGTTGTTCTTGTTGGTAAGAAGTTAATACATTGGGTGTCATATTAAAATATGATAAGAATTTGTCCTGAGATGACCCTCCATTTGTAACTGTCTTATCTGTAATCTCATTAACAACATTTGCACAGTGGGGTTTAAGCGGAAAGACATCTGTTGTAGCATCTAACAGATTAAATTCTCCAATATATTGATTCTTATATAAGGTTATTGTCTCTGTTGTGGGGTTCATGACCTTGATAGGTACCATGTGATTAGGCGAGACTGTTGACAAACATCTTGCAACTAGTAACCCTTTCTTTGAAGCTAATACACTGGCTGAACATACCCCTTGGAATCCCCCACAAACATAATTTGGAACCTTGCCCCAAACTATAGACTCAGAATTTGGAGAAAAATTTAACGTTTTTGGAGACTTGATTTTCGATTTAGAAAATTTTACAGACAATGAATTAAAATCTAAAATGACACCACTTGATTTAAGAAACTCTGTACCCAATATTAAGGGGTGAGAGGTATCCTTTAGTACATACACATCAAAAGTTGTTTGATTACCTTTTATAATGCCTGTTATGGTGGCAATGCCATCAATTTGAATTTCTTGATTATTTGCTAAAATGATTTTGTTGTTTACAACATTCAACAATTCACTCTTGTGTTTCTTAGACAAAGAATTATATAAAAAATATGACATTAAATTAATAGAACTACCTGTGTCTAAGAGTGCATATATCTTACAATTAAATTGTACAGGTAAATATAAAAAATGTGTACTATTTTTACTTACAGATTCTTCAGAAAAATTGTCACTATCCATATTTACATTATTTACACTTTTTATTGTCCGTATTGAAATTCTATTTGGCAAAGTTGTCATATTACTTCTGGTGCGCTTTGTTAGTTTCTTTTCCCCAAGTGACCGCGACCTACATCCCTCGGGCTCCTGTCGTTTCCCGAACGTTCAAACTTTCGCCTGTTTTCAGAATTAAAGCACTGTTTTGCGGTATGTCCTACTCTGTCACATAGTTGACATTGAACATGTTGCATGGTAGCTCTCTTGCAATGTCGTTTTGTGTGTCCATTTTCTCCACAAGTAAAACATGTAATTGTTTTTGCCTTGTTAGAATTTACAGTTATTTTGTCCATCTGTTTTGAAAGTTCTTCCAGTCTGTTTTCTATAGTGGACAATCTGTCTGGATGAGAAATGGCTGCCACTGTGGCTGTGGGATGCACAGGTGCAATTGCAGGTCTATTAGGAACGGCTTGTCTATATCCGTAAGCCTCACCCAATTTAGCAGACATAAACGCCTGTTGAATATTTTCAGGATTTCCAGCACGAACAAAGAAAGCTAATGGAGCTGGAAGTCCTTCAATAAATTTTAGGAGAATTTCTTCTGTGCTTTTGTGAATTTTTCTCCCTTTATCCACCACTTTACTAAAATAATCCTCAATTTGTTGTCCTGGTAACAGTCTCAAGTTCTGAAAAATTTCTGTTTCAACCAATAAAACTGGCTTGTTGAAACTGTACTCTTCTTGAAATTTCTTTAATACAGATTCCCAACTTGACTTAACAGTACTATCTAAACTCGAAAACCAAACCTGTGCAGGACCACACAGGTGAAGTTGGAATGCTGCTAACTTCCTTTGATCATGTCCTTCAAGTCTATTAAACACTAAATATGCTTCAAAATTTGATAAAAATTGTTCAGCGTCATCTGTAGTATATCCACTGAACTTGTTAACATTTAGTTTGGTAAAATTATCCATGTCTATTTCATAATCATTGGTAGATTTAACGTGGTCCTCAGTGTCACTTTCTGAACTTGAATTCGAATATATGTCGTTGTATGTTTCAAACTTAAAAGACTGGTCAGCTGCACTGCTAAGAAATGGATCAGTGTCTAATAGAAGATGATCTGTATCACTATAGAAATGTCCATCATTATAAATTTCTTCCATCTATTTAGGGTCTCCACCATGTAATGTATAGTTGTATAACTGCCCATTGTAAACATTTTGGCATCTTTGAAAATATTGTATTAATATTGTGGGAGGAGTCTAAGAGTAGAAAAAGAGTGAAGAAATTGTTACAAGAGAGAGAGTGAATTTAACACACATCATTGTACATGTACCTTTACAATAACATTTTGGAATAATAAAATTTGGAATAATACCTCTCGCATCTTAATTAAATATATATATACAATTAAGAACATTACATGGTGGAGAACCTAAAGTGATCCGTTTTAAAGCGATTTGACGGAATTTTTAACTGTTTCACCAGATATTTTGGACATTTAAAACTTTGGAACTATTTGAATTTCGATCGACCTCGTGCATCATTTGGTGCCATGTTGGATTTTGATTTTCAATTCAAATCGGATGGAATTTTGGACTTGCATTTTACCATTTGGATTATAAATTTGTTGAACTTTTAGAATATTTTACTGGGAAGTTTAGTGCCGGATACTAACTTTGACATTTTCCAGTATGAACCGAAGTTTCCTGTTTAAGTTTTTCAGACTGCCGTTTATGATGTACCGTATTTCAAATTTCGATGAAAGTTCAAAACCAGAACCAGACCATGTCTTGTCTACTCCTCTTGTGATGTCTTTCTTTGTTCCCGATGTATCGACTACACGTGTTTTGTTTGCATCCTGCCAATACATTTTAATGATTTACGACTTTGACCGACATTTGACTGTATCAACACTGATAATATGGAAGTTCAAGACTTTTTGAGCGTGCACCTCTCTCATTCATATCAAATTGTTTATGTCAGTGTTACGTTATTATTTATATCGCCGATTTTACAGTGTTAAAGAAATCGAAGTTATGACAATTTTAAAGTATTAGATTGGAAATTTTAGTAACTTATGTGAAAGTTTATTTTGTTCCTTAGTTACATGAACGTATTCTAAACTGAGCGAGTTTGTCATTTAGCGGTGTGATATTGGTCATAAATAAAACCTTGGTGTGTAAGAGTTTAAGGTCTCTGATGACTTTATCAAATTGTATTCAGCTTTTATATGACTTTGTTTGAACTAGTAGAAAATGCCATTGATTGGTATCGCTGTAAATTGTTGTGTGAAAGTAATGCGTGCATAAGGTCATCCGAGGGAGGAGTCCGAGATGCCAGACTTTCAGGTTATGCAGCGTTGATACGGATGTTTTAATAAAATGGTTACTAGTTGGTCGAATGATCAGATTACATTCATGTTAACGAAATGTGTCTAAATATTTTTTTTTACAATGGCAGTATTACTATATTTCAATTCGACAAAAACAAATTTACCATTTGAAAAATTTAGGAAATTTTTTGTTTTGCGGGCGGGATGTTGTATGTTAGTGTGAATGGTAAATGTGTTTGTGTGTTTGTGTGATAGGGTTGTTCCCATTTTCCCCGATATATGTATTTGTAATTGTGACGTCATTTTTTTGTCTGGATAAAATGTAGCAATGGAAGCTGATGTGTTTTTGTTTTTAAGCCTTTAATCTGTGCCATCCTACCATGTCCCTTACACAATAACAAATAACAAATAAAACATTTTGTCATTATACGTATATGATAAACGCAATACACGATAATTTATGAAACACAATGTTTGTTGGTGCTACTACACGTATATACATGCGTGTAAGTAAGTAGCGATATCAATAGTTAATAATGCATGTACAAAATAAATATTGTATACAATTTGTTCCATTACAACCATGACACGTTCCACGTATAATTATATAAATGATTGAGTGACGTATATACTTTAGTTTTTAACATTTATTAAATTATCTACGACAGGGCTTTATACAACTGAAAAAACATTATATGAACAACTTAAAAAAAAACACGGTTATATCTCCAAAAGTTTTACCATGCAAGACGTTTAAATGGGACTTAGTATTAGAACGCTCACACATTTAGAAATACACTAATGAATTCGGGGGAGTAACATAGAAACGAAAAAAATAAAAAATAATTCTATAAAAGAAACGGTAGAAAAAATAATGGATGCTGTCTTCGATACAAAAATACCAGCAATCCGCTATTTAATTATTTTACTTTTAATTATGTACATAGTTACACAACATCCATACAGACACATATATAGCATGTGCAGCGTCAGTTACTAGCCTGCCACTTATATCTTTCGTTTTTTTAAAAACTTTGTTCTTTAGAAATGGTATCAAATCTCAAGCATTTTGATCCACGAAACTTGACATTCCTTTAGTAATAAAGGATTATTTGAAACACTGAGGACCACATATTGCACTTCCGTGATTACAAACAGATAAACGTGCAGTTGATATCGCACTGTCGGACTAATGAATCGTGTCGGACTATCTTTCAGTCTGACATTGATACTCACGGGGAGGGGGTTGTCACTTCTTATATATGTGAGGTCCACAAGGGTCTTTTTTACCTTTCCAAAATATATGAAAAAGTAGCTCTTTTCATTGATTGTAAGAAATATCATTTCTCATATAAAGCTAATGACAGAACAAAATGAGTGCTTCAGTAACACCACCTGATGAAACGAAATCCATACATGTTGTTAAATAATCAACCAAACATGTGAATGATGTGATAATAAATGGATTCGTTGATAGGAACGTATAGTATACATATGTTAGAATTAGGTTCGATTCACTGGCATTGTGCCCCCAAGAGCCAAAAGAGGAAATTAACAATGGGAGAAAACGTTCTAAAAGACAAGAAAAAAATAGAGTTGATGTCCTTTTGTCGATTTAATTTTATGTGTTTAGTTTTGTTGTATTAACCTTTTGGGATTTACAATAAATTTTAAAAAAATGTATGAATATGTCTGGTTTGAAATTTTAATAAATGAAGAGGTCCCATTTTTAAAGTGTGAAAATATATGAATAGGGTTCCTTCCGCAGACATGTAATCATCCTCCCATGTCAAGGGTTCCCATTCAAAGTTCGCTCCATGTGACCTCAGAGTTGACAGACCACGTGATAGTACAAGCAACGAATAATGCATATAATGTTTATATACCATGAACTAAAATAGATAAAAAATAAAGCAGCTCAGTGAAATCAAATTGTCTTACTGAAATCACAGTGTTCCAGCTAGGGGGAAATAGAGGGGCGCAGCGCCCCGCCCTAAAATCACCGCGCCCCTGTGCCCCCGTTCAGCGCCCCTCTGTCCCATCGGCGAAATGTATCACACTTAAGTGTTCCAATTCATTATATTTTCTGAAGTTAAAATTAATTACAGTGTGTTTAGAACTAATACCTGGTATATTAATTAGCCTATTGACACTTCCTGACGATTGTGATTACATAATTAGTGGTACACAGGTAAACATGGTTAGATTACTTCCAATTATCGATAATTAGGTCGTTAATAACCTTTTGATCTCTTTCATTCCTGAACTATAGTTCACAAACAAAACACACGCTAATATTTCTTTGAATAATGTCAACGCTGTATTTTTGACATAAATAGACTCGAACTTGCTGGAGAATTCATATCGAGGTTCGAGTCAGTGTCGGAATCAACATGCCTACACAGAAACGCAAACTCGCTCAATTGCAAAATGAGAGAACGAAAATATCTAAAACCAACCATTCTATCACTTCTTTCTTTGTGAATAATGATACTTCTCGGTAAACTATCTTTCATTGCATATGTATTTGTGTTCGAAAGCGTTCTATAAATACCCAATAACGAGGAAGTAATAACAACCTTCATTTCTATTTATAGATTTTCTTAACGTTTTTAAAATAACTAAGTATACTGAAATCTTAAATATATTTATATTTAAAAAATATTTTTTGAAGGAAATTTAAAAAAAATATATATATATATATAAAAATAATAAAAATATTAAATATATTCAGACAGTGAGACGTACAACAAAAATAAAAATGAACTAAATTACAAATTTTTAATTTTTTTTCACAGCAATGACGAGGTTGATGATTCTTCTAAAGTCTCATGTAATACTTTAGACCATGAATCTGACAATTCCAACCAACAACCACCAACACAGATGTCTACTCCATCATCTACTACCAAGCGAAGACATCTCAGCGGCACCAGACATAAAGTTGGAGTTAACGAAGACTGGTTGAGACAGTTCAAGTGGCTCTACTTTGACATAGAGAAAGATGATGATGACCAACCAGTCGATGTAATGATGTGTAAACTGTGCAACAAGCACCAATCCTACGGCAGCAATGGTAGCAAAGTCTGGGCAACAGTTGGTTACAGACTGTTACGAAAGGATAAACTTCAACTTCACGAAGACAGTGAACAACACAAGTATGCTACTACTTTAGAGATGACACACACTGTAGATAATATGGCAGCAAAGATTAACACCAGTGCACAAAAAGCCATCAGAGATGCTCTCAAAGTTCTCTACTATATACTAGAAAACCATCTACCACTAGATCTTTTTGGACCAACAATAGACCTGTGTATAGAAGTTGGTGCTACAGATTTACCCAAGCTCAGACTTGCAAAGAATGCCACCTACTCAAGCTGGGACACTGTACACGATTTACTAGATATATTGAGCACTAAAGTTCAACAACTTCTATTACAAGACATGAAATCCAGTCCATACTTCTCCACGATGGTTGACGAAGTAACTGACAACAGAACTATTAAGCACATGGCAATCTGCACACGTTACATCGACACAGAAGGCGAAGTTAAGACCGGATTTCTGACAGACATAGAACTACCAAATGCAACTGCTGATGCCATCACCACAGCTTTCACGTCAGAACTAAGCAACCGACAACTTAGTATAACCAACATGGCAGGGTTTGCATCTGATGGAGCAGCTGTATTCACAGGAAAGAAGACTGGTGTAGCAACTCAACTTAAGGAGCAGAACCCACACCTACTTACCCATCACTGTCGTGATCACCGCCTTGCACTTGCCTGCCGTGACAGCTTTAATAACATTCCACTGATGAAGAAACTGGACCAAACCATGGAAAATCTCTACAAATACTACAAGTACAGTTGTAAGAAAACTGAGAGCCTGAAAGCCATACAGCATGCCTTCAACGATGCACCTATCACCATTAAGCAGGCAAAGCACCACAGATGGCTCAGCCATGACCAAGCAGTGACTTCAGTCGTGCGTACCTACAAGTCACTCATTGTAGACCTAGAGTCCTCAGAGATAAGCACAGACCCTGTTGGCCATGGTTTACTGAAGAGTTTAAAAAATCCATACACTTTGAGATGTCTTCTCCTTTTGGCAGATGTACTACCCCACATCAGCAGTCTTTCGTTAGTGTTCCAGAAGAGAGATGTCCACCTAGGAAGTATTAAGACCAGCGTAGACAAGACTTTAACTATTTTAGAAAAGAGAAAGACCCAACCTGGACCCTGGTTACTAAAGGAACACCAACTCAGGACAGATGCCAACATTACAGAACCAACACCAACCGACTTTGACATAAAAGTACGAGAGCCATTCCTGAATGAACTTATAAGCAACATCAGACAGCGATTTACAGATACAGACACTGTAGACCAGCTTGCCATTTTAGACTTGACAGGCACAGATACCTTAGAGACCATGTATGGTTACACAGAGATGGAGGCACTGGCCCAGAAATTCAGCATAGACACAGAGGCTCTTCTTCTTCAGTGGCAAGACTTTATTGAGCTGATGAACTCCAGAGCACCAGACCAACGTTCACTGCTGGATATACACAGATTGTTCAGCTTACCACAACACCAAGTACTCAATCTGAATCAGATGTATCCACTAGTATCCAAACTCTACAGTATTGCTATAGTACAACCACTCAGTACAGCAGAAGTAGAAAGAGTCTTCAGCCAATTAAAGCTCCTCAAGACAAGCCACAGGTCAAACCTGAAAACCCAGACTGTTTCCAAGATCTTAGCCATTAAGTACAACTGTGACAAAGAACTTTTTAACACCATCATTGATGATTGCACAGCATCATTCTTTGCCAAGAAAGAGAGAAGACTAGTGAGCATTGTATAATAACTCTTTATTGAAATTATATATATATATAACATTATGTATTACATCATTGTTGTAGCCTTATGTTGTTCTATGTTGAATATTTCCTGAAATAAATATACAGATATATATTTATGACATATTGATAACAACAAGTGCCCATATTGCCCGTATATGCAATTACGCGTAAAAGTGCCCTTCTCATGCGCCCCTCTATTTTTAAATCCTAGCTGGATCACTGAATCAGTTGAATGTCTCTGTTCTAATATACTAAATATTTTAGTGAAAATTGTTAGCCTTTTTAACTACTGCTAACAGCTTAAACATAAATATGGATTTAGGCTACGATCATGTAATTATAAGCACTAATTATTATATTTTAATTGCTTTAAAGCAGAAAGAAAATTGTTACCATCAGAACATATGTTTCTTGAATTAAAATGATTGGATACCCTCTCAGTCCACGTTGGCCCAACAGCTTTGGTCACAGAATGTACAATATTGTAGCCAGAGACATATAATTCCAGAGATTGGCAACTCGCTGTAATACCAAAAGAAATGCGGCTCTTACGTACAGACGAGACTTTAGGTAATCCCTTGCAGAAGGATGGAAAAGCGGAAAGATTTTTGGTAAATATTGGTCTATAACTTTTGAACAGATAAATATAGTGATGATATTAAAAAGGATTCTGAAAGATTATAAAAATTTCGGCGCACAAAAAATAAAAATATTTTCATTTAAATTATTGAAAACTTGACTGGAGGTTTGTTTAACTTATAGAACCGGGCCAAAAACTGATTGATATAATACTTAATTTCATTTATAAAATTAATAAGGAAAAGTTGACTTCAAACTTTAAAAAGGAAAGCTTTTATAAATTGACTGGAGGGGTGGTTTGTTGGAATATGTCGTACAGTGATTTTAACTTTTCCCTTTGATTTATTGTTTGCTTATTTGTTCACGTCCTTAATGTTGCTGGAATATTGCTCGCTTGCTGGGCGTTATACTACACCAAATCAATCAATGTATTTGTATATGTTATTATGTTGTGTATATCTGTGATACCAATAAACTTATTTGTAATTGATCATCTGAAGATGTATATATAAGAGGAAACTCAATTCAATGCAACAGAATGTATTTTTTAACGAAACTATACAAAGTGGATCATCCTCAGGCTTCTAAAACAATAGGTCTTTTAATAATATTTTCCTACAAAAGAGAAACAATGTTATTATGTAAATGTTAAAATGTAAGTATTTTTAAACATTCTTATAGATATTTTAAACTTTTCATGAGAGAACAGAGCTATTAAAATATTAATAAAAGGCATTCATATGATAACGGCCATGAGTTACCAACGTCAGCCAAATTAAGTTAGATTTGCATGCAGTTTAAATTGGTGATTGAAGATATAACTTTGTAAATAGTGCACCCTGACGATTTCTAAAGAATGTTACATTTGTTTATAATTGTGTATAAGTATTTTTCGAATCCTAACTAAATAATAGTAAATAGTATCAGAAACTATCTTAGTCACCTCCATGATGATGACCGCCATATCCTCCGCGACCATAATATCCACGATAGCCTCCATATCCACCGCCACCATAATATCCACGATACCCTCCATATCCACCGCCACCATAATATCCACGATAGCCTCCATATCCACCTCCACCATAATATCCACCAAATAGACCGTCACCATAGCCTAAATATCCACCACCCCCATAATATCCACCGTCGCCATATCCTCCATACCCTATATAGCCTCCATATCCTCCATGGTGTCCATATCCTTTGCTATAATAAGCATAGGATAGCCCAAAGAGGGCAAGAAGGATATATATAAAGCTTTTCATGCTGCAAAAATAGAAAGAATAAAATAGTAATAAATATAATTTCTCTATTCTGAAACCTTTGTTTTTCTTGCTGGCGGCTTAATTTTTAATCCCAATAATATATTTTGTTTTTTACTTATCGTAAGTATAACTGATTCTTAAATCCAAGAAGTATTTATATATCTACTATCTCATGTATAATTATGCGGCTTATTTATCGGTGTATGATACTACCATTTTCATGCTGAAAATTTGCCAATTTTAAAGATAATTTAGCATAACTGCCCATTTAATAGCGAATGCTGCAAAAAATATATTTACTTGAAGATAAAACTAAATCAAATACAAAGACATAAAGACGATGAAATCCATTATATAAATAAATAAATTATGTAAGTACAAAGAGCATTTACAATATATGTTTAAGGAAAAAATTGCGTTTACTGCAGGAGTTGCTTACCCTTCCGGAGCACCTAGACCCACCCACGGTTTTCAGTAGTATTCGTGGTTTTTTAGTTATTTTAATGTGTATGCTTACCCTTCCGGAGCATCTAGACCCACTCACGGTTTTCAGTAGTATTCGTGGTTTTTAGTCATTTTAATGTGTATGCTTACACTTCCGGAGCATCTAAACCCACCCACGATTTTCAGTAGTATTCGTGGTTTTTTAGTTATTTTAATGTGTATGCTTACCCTTCCGGAGCATCTAGACCCACTCACGGTTTTCAGTAGTATTCGTGGTTTTTAGTCATTTTAATGTGTATGCTTACACTTCCGGAGCATCTAAACCCACCCACGGTTTTCAGTAGTATTCGTGGTTTTTTAGTTATTTTTATGTGTGTGTTGTTCTGTTGTTGTACCTATTTTTTTCCCACTTTCCTTGAATTATCTTTTCCTGAACACTACCGTCGATTCTGATAGACTACATACCAAATTGCTCCGAGCTTTCATATATATTTTAATCATGAATGTTTAGCACAACTGAATGTTTACTGCAATAAATGTCTTATAAACTTGAATAGCTTTTAACATCTCCGTTTATAAGTTCTAACCTTAACATGTTGTTTGGTACAAATAACATTTGCTTTCGCTACAGTAGTTACAAAGACATACTATTATGATTGTCTATTGTAAAACAAATTGTGTATAAGTATCGTTTAATTGCCATTTACTTGGTCTTAATGTTTGTAATGAAACTCAGCTCGTCTTTGAAATTAATTATTAGAACTGACGTCACACATTGAACATTCTTGAACATTTTTGTATACGCATAGAAAACTGTTATGGTCTTTTAATAACTTCTTGAGTCTAAAAAATAATTACTGATTATATTTTACCGATTTATGTGACTTACATATAAGACAACAATAATTAGAACTGAGAAATAGGTCCATGTCAGTTCTGTTCAGTGCCAGTCCATTTAATACATGTATAGTATATATACCAGTATTTCATTTGTTTATATAATTGGTCATTTTAAGATGTAATTTTGTAATAAAGTCAAACTGATAATACAACGTATATTTAATGAGCTTAGAATATAACTGTTAGACTTACTTGATGTGGTGAGGCTTGTATGGCAGAATGGTGATCTTCGGTTACAAACCGCTTCTTTATACTGATCAGTTGAAAGGACGATCTAATTACTCCGATTAAGATGTATCATTATGTTCAAAAACACACACACAGACACAATAGATCAATATTTTTTTAGTTTGATCTACCGACCAAAACTGATTATGATGTTTTTAATAGACAATACATTAAACATAAAAAGTAACATAGCATCACGATTGAAATTAAAACAAGACCTGCATGTTTTAGTGATTCTTGTATAAGCGTGTTGCTGGTTATTTGTTCTTTTCAGGATGTGTTATTAGAGACGGGTAAAAATTAATTGGGGGTTGGGATCGGTGCATTCCAAATTATGAGGTTTACAAAAGCTATGTCTTATCTCCTTACAATGCAAAAAAGTGTCTGTCCTACATCAAATGTGTTATAAAGAAGTTGTCCTATCTAGTGAAACATTGCATGGTTACAATTCAGTATTTATGTTTGTGAAGCAAATTGTTAATTTACAGTATATTGGGGTTTGAATTCAAACGTCAGAAAAATTTTTTGCTTTTATCATTGATAATATTGCTATCAAAAAAACTTGCTGTCCTATCATTGCTGAAAATAAACTTGGAGTCCAATATTTATGGCAGTTCATTGATCTGTACGAGAATGTCAAAATGATTGTATCGTGTTTTGTTTATTTTGATTTGGATACCACAGTTTATACAATCATTCAAAGATTAATTGATTGATTGCAGATTTACTCGACGTCATCAAGCAATATTTCAGCTTAAATAAGGACAAGAACATGTTTACAACAACAAAAAATCAACGGGATAATAGGATAAACCAATGGGAACACAATTTTGACAGCTACTATAAAAGTATTTAGCATTTAGCATTTTGTAGAGGATACAAAGCCTACGTTTTAAGAACTCTACGCAAGGGTTATTTATCGAGCACAGAGAATTCTCATATCACGTCACCCACTACGGTCCGGCTGTCAGACCTGAATTATTACCTGACGGTCCCCCAACTAGAAGGCCTCCCTTATCATCCACTTAGAGACAGGCTAGGCAGCTCTGTGGGTTGTTTGTTTTTTTCTATAAATATCTACAGAACATATTCCTACGCTTTCCGGTCTTAGTACATTTGAGTTCTTGATGGGTTTCAGCTTTCAAAATCGCAACGATTATTTTAGAGAATAATAAGGACTACACACTGTGTTTTGGGAAATATCTATGTGTAAACTCCGACGACTCCCTCACAAAATTGAGATAAAGACCTCAGAACTTCATTTAGTTTGTGAGTGAGTCACCGGATTTTACACATTGAATATTTCCTTAAAGCCAGTGTTTAATCCTTTAATACCGTGACCAGGCCAAACTGAAATGCACCAGAACAATAAAAAATCCTGTACATTAATATAAACTTCCTTTCCTGCTCTTATTTGAAATGAACATCTTGTTGTGGTCTCTATCAATATAAAGCGGTAATGCTATACAGTTTAATTCCCGAATGAAGTTTGTGGACACTCATATA
Organism: Limnoperna fortunei; assembly: GCA_944474755.1. Lineage (NCBI taxonomy): Eukaryota > Metazoa > Mollusca > Bivalvia > Mytilida > Modiolidae > Limnoperna > Limnoperna fortunei. Next base: position 30,048,094 of record OX104116.1, on the reverse strand, counting down.
TTTTTCCCAATTTTTGTCTTCTATATAACAATTTAGCTTCAATAACCCAGGTGGATCTATTGAGACATAGTGCATTTGTACTAGAGTGTGACGATGTAAATTGCGTAACCAATTCGTAAAACTTTGACAGTAATCTGACTCAGCATTGTTGTATATATTATATATGATGACGAAGTTACTTATAGGATAATTAATTGAGCGGAGTAAATATCCAAAATATGATCACGAGTGCCGCATTACGCATCTGATTTAACGAGTACGCGGAACTTGTTCCCCGCACGAGTTTTATCTGATGCCGCGTTTATGCGACACGAGTGATCATATTTTGGATATTCACGATGCCCAATTGATTATCCTGTGTATTATTATTAGATCAAAATTGTTTTCGTAAAATTTTAATGCTTAATCCTAAATTTTATGAACGGCGGATGAATATCTGTATAGTACAAAACCAACTGACATTTTGGCGGGAAAAAACCCGAGAGTGAAAATAAACGATAATTTTCACATGTGATTTACCGTGATTTTTGTCACTCGGAAAAATCGATATTTCATCTCTATCTATATAATAATTGTTAGACAGTCACAGTAAGTAAATTATATACAAACGACTAATTATTGTAGCAATCATTTAATACATCTATGCAGTGGATTTCTGAAACATCCGAAAAACATCTTTAATACCAGATATGTATATACGTCTACAAATTACGCCCAACACAATTAGAATTAAATTGTAATACTGTCTGATTTTATATTGAATTACATACATATGAGTTTGAAAAGTTGTAAAACAACATGTAGATACATAATAAAAGCGAACACAACGTTTTACACTTTAAAAATGGCTAAAAAAATTCGCGTAATGAAAAGGCTTGTTAGTGTTTTTCACAAATGACAATAACAAAAAAAAATGTTTTGTCATTATACGTATTTGATAAACGCAATACATGATAATTAATGAGTTTATTGGTGCTACTACACGTGTTTACATGTGTGTAAGTAAGTAGCAATATTAATATTTTATAAAAAAAATTTACAAAATACACATTGTATAAGAATGTTCAATAACAAGCAGAACACCTCCCGCGTATAATTATATAAATGATTGAGTGATTTATAGTACCTTGTTTTTTTTTAACTTTAATTAAATTATCCACGACAGTGCTATATACAACTGAAAACAAAAACATGTTTATATCTCCATGGGTTTTACCATGCGACACATTTAAACAGGCCTTGGTATTAGAATGCTCACACATTAAGAAACAATACATCTATGCTGACTTTGATACAACAATTCCCGCAATCCACTATTTTAATGTTTTACTTTTAATTATGTACATAGTGACACAACATATATATAAAAGCATGTGCAGCGTCAGTTACTAGCCTGTCAAGCATTTTGAATAAAAATAATGCACTTTTTTCATCTTTTTCAACTCATTTATCTTTGGTTTTTTTAAAACTTTGATCTTTCGAAAGTTTACCCAATCTCAAGCATTTTGATCCACAACACTTTCTTTCCTTTATTAATGAAGAATTGTTTGAAACACGTAGGGCCATATATTGCACTTCCGTGATCATAAACGCATAAACGTGCAATTGACATCGCACTGTCGGACAATAGAACCGTCGAACTAATGAATCGTGTCGGACTATCGATCAAATTCATTTATTTTTAATTGTTAAAACTTTATTACCAGAAGTGTCGATCGTCTTCAATGTGTTTGGTTTTAATACCAATTTCAGATGCTTTTATACCAGTTTATTTTAATGTCATTTAGTTTATATAGACAGGTTCATATATAAGTCACATATTTGTCAAGAGAATTATCTATATAGAAACATCATTCAATCTGGCATTGATACTCACGGGGAGGGGGTTTTCCCTTCGTATATACAGAGCACTACGGAAATGCGGTCAAAAAATGGTCTCTTTTTTTACCTTTCCAAAATATTATCTCTTTTCATTGATTGTACGAAATATCATTTCTCATATAAAGCTAGCGACTTAACAAAATGATTGCGTCATTAACATCACTTGATGGAACGAAATCCATACATGCTGTTAAATAAATCAACCAACCATGTGAATGTTGTGATTATAAATGAATGTTAACTAGTTGATAGGAGTGCATTCATATGTAAGCATTGGGTGCGATTCACTGGCATCGTGCCGCCTAGAGCCAAGCGAAAAAATTAACCATGGGAGAAGAAGTTCTAAAAGACAAGAAAATAAATATCGTTTATGTCCTTACATGTCAATTAAATTTTATGTGTTTAGTTTTGTTTTATAAACCTTTTAGTATTTACAATAAATGAAAAAAATTATGAATGGGTCTGGTTTGAAATTTCAATATATGATAAGGTCCCATTTTTAAAGTGTGAAAATATATGAATAGGGTTACTTCCGCAGACCTCTACTCATCCTCGCAAGTCAAGGGTTCCAAGTGTGCTCCATGTGTTGACAGCCCACGTGATAAATAGTACAAGAACAACCTTAACCGCTCAACAACCGAGGCCACAGGACACATTGAGAATCATGCGTATACTGTTTATGTACTATGAACCAAAATAGGTAGAAAATACAGCAGCTCGGTGAAATAAAATTGTCTTACTGAAATCAGTTGAATGTCTCGGTTCTAATATATTAAATATTTTAGTGAAAATTGTTAGCCTATTTCACTACTGCTAACAGCTTACGCCTCCAATATGGATTTAGGTTACGTCTAAAAAACGTATAAATGTATAATTATTAGCACTAATTCTTGTATTTTATTTGCTTTAAAGTAGATAGAAAATGGCTTTGTTGCCGTCAGAACATATGTCACTTGAATTAAAGTGGCACATGAATGGATACCCTCTCAGTTCACGTTGGCCCAACGGCCTTTGTCACAGAAGGTACAATAGTGTAGCCAGAGACACATAATTGCAGAGATTGGCAACTCGCTGTAATACCAAAGAAATGCGGCTCTTACGCACGGACGAGACTTTACGGGAGTCCCTTGCAGAAGGATAGAAAAGCGGAAAGATTTTTTGGTAAATATTGGTCTAAAATTTTTGAACGGATAAACTTATTGATGCAATTAAAACGGGTTCTGAATAATCATATGAATTTCGGCGCAAAAAAATAGAAATATTTTCATTTAAATTATTTAAAACTTGACTGGAGGTTTGTTCAACTTATAGAACCGGGCCAAAAATTGATTGATATAATACTTAATTTCATTTATAAAATTAATATGGGAAAGTTGACTTCAAACTTTAAAAAGGAAAGCTTTTATAATTTGACTGGAGGGGTGGTTTGTTGGAATATGGCGTACAGTGATTTTAACTTTTCCCTTTGATTAATTGTTTGCTTATTTGTTCACGTCCTTAATGTTGCTGGAATATTGCTCGCTTGCTGGGCGTTATACTACACCAAATCAATCAATGTATTTGTATATGTTATTATGTTGTGTATATCTGTGATACAAATAAACTTATTTGTAATTGATCATCTGAAGATGTATATATAAGAGGAAACTCAATTCAATGCAACAGAATGTATTTTTTAACGAAACTATACAAAGTGGATCATCCTCAGGCATCTAAAACAATAGGTCTTTAATAATATTTTCCTACAAAAGAGAAACAAGTTATAATGTAAATGTTAAAATGTAAGAATTTTAAAACATTCTGATACATACTTAAAACTTTTCATGATAGAACAGAGCTATTAAAATATAAATAAAAGGCATTCATATGAAAACGGCCATGAGTGACCAACGTCAGCCAAATTGAGTTAGATTTACATGAAGTATAAAATGGTGATTGAATATATCACTTTTCAAATAGTGTACCCTGATGATTTGGAAAAAATGTCACATTTGTTTATAATTGTTTATAAGTATTTTTCTAATCCTAGCTAAATAAAAGTAAACAGTATCCGAAACTATCGTAGTCACCTCCATGATGATGATGACCGCCATATCCTCCGCCACCATAATATCTACGATAGCCTCCATATCCACCACCACCATAATATCCACGATAGCCTCCATATCCACCTCCACCATAATATCCGGGATATCCTCCATATCCACCTCCACCATAATATCCACCAAACAGACCGTCACCATAGCCTAAATATCCACCACCCCCATAATATCCACCGTCGCCATATCCTCCATATCCTATATAGCCTCCGTATCCTCCATGGTGTCCATATCCTTTGCTATAATAAGCATAGGATAGCCCAAAGAGGGCAAGAAGGATATATATAAAGCTCTTCATGCTGCAAAAAAGAATAAAACAGTAATTATTACAATTTCTCTATTCTGGAACCTTTGTTCTTCTTGCTGGCGGCTAATTTTTAATCCCAATAATATATTTTGTTTTTTTTTTACTTTTCGTTAGTATAACTGATTCTTAAATCCAAGTAGTATTTATTTATTTACTATCTCATGTATAACTATGCGGAAAATTTGTCAATTTTAATGAGAATTTAGCAGAACTACCCAATAGCGAATGCTGCAAGAAAATATATTTACTTAAAGATAATACCTATAGACGCTGAAATCCATTATATTTATAAATAAATTATGTAAGTACAAAGTGCATTTATAATATATGTTTAAGGGAAAAATTGCGTTTACAGCAGGAGTTGCTTTCCCTTCCGGAGCACCTAGACCCACTCACGGTTTTCAGTAGTATTCGTGGTTTTTAGTCATTTTAATGTGTATGCTTACCCTTCCGGAGCATCTAGACCCACTCACGGTTTTCAGTAGTATTCGTGGTTTTTAGTTATTTGTATGTGTGTGTTGTTCTGTTGTTGTACCTATTTTTTCCGACTTTCCTTGAATTATGTTATCCTGAACACTTCTTGGTACCGTCGATTCTGATAGACTACATACCAAATTGCTCCGAGCTTTCATATATATTTTAATCATGAATGTTTAGCACAACTGAATGTTTACTGCAATAAATGTCTTATAAACTTGAATAGCTTTTAACATCTCCGTTTATAAGTTCTAACCTTAACATGTTGTTTGGTACAAATAACATTTGCTTTCGCTACAGTAGTTAAAAAGACATACTATTATGATTGTCTATTGTAAAACAAATTGTGTATAAGTATCGTTTAATTGCCATATACTTGGTCTTAATGTTTGTTTTGAAACTCAGCTCGTCTTTGAAATTAATTATTAGAACTGACGTCTATAAATAACGTCTCGAGTCCATAAAAAAATATTCTCTGATAATATTTGACCGATTGATGTGACTTACATATAAGACAACAATAATTAGATCTGAGAAATAGGTCCATGTCAATTGATGTTTAGTGCCAGTCCATTTAAGGTATCCGGCCCATTATGAAGTTAAGGTTTAATTTTATTTTTCGACCAAAAAATACCGCTGTATTAAAACAATGTATTGCTAATTAATATGTCAAATTAAATACATTGTTCTACACTGAGTCAATTTTAACAGTTTTGAGTAAAAAAGAAGTTACTGAAATAGTATTTCCGATGTATACTGAACATAACCGAGTTCTTCTCCATTAAAAATCAATGGTCATTCGTGTCACCAGCTATGATCACGTGGTGAATTGTGGTCTAGATACCTTAATACATGTATAGTATATATACCAGTATATCATTTGTTTATATAATTGGTCATTTTTAGGTGTAATTTTGTAATAAAGTTAATACTAATAATTAAACGTATATGTAATGAGCTTATAATATAACTGTTAGACTTACTTGATATAGTGAGGCTTGCAGTTGCAGAATGGTGATCTTCCGTTCAAAACCGCTTCTTTATACTGATCAGTTGAAAGGACGATCTAATTACTCCCGATTAAGATGTATCATAATGTCCAAAAAACACACACAGACACAATAGATCAATATTTTTTAAGTTTGATCTACCGACCAAAACTGATTATGATGTTTTTAATAGACAATACATTTAATTTTTAAAGTAACATAGCATCACGATCGAAATTAAAACAAGACCTGCATGTTTTAGTGATTTTTGTATACACTTGTTGCTGTTTTTTTTTGTTCTTTTCATGATGTGTTATTAGGGACGGGTAAATATTAATTGTGGGTTGGGACCGGTGCATTCCAAATAATGAGGTTTAAAAATCTATGTCCTATCTCCTTAAAATGCAAAAAGTTGCTGTCCTACATCAAATGTGTTATAAAAGAAGTTGGTGTCCTATCTAGTGAATAATTGTATGGTTACAATTCAGTATTTATGTTTGTGAAACAAATTGTTAATTTACAGCATGGGGTTTGAATTAAAACGTAAGAAAAAGTTTATGTTTTTATCATTGATAATATCATTGCTGAAAATAAACTTGGAGTCCAATATTTATGCCAGCATAAAAAACTATGTGTCCTATTGCGTTTTGCACCGGCCCTACCACCCCAATAAATATTGACCGATCCCTTATGTGTAATTGATCTTTTCATTGATCTGTACGAGAATGTCGAAATGATTGTATCATGTTTTGTTTATTTTGTTATTTGATTTGGATACCACAGTTTATACAATCATACAAAGATTAATTGATTGATTGCACATTCACTTGACGCCATCAAGCAATATTTCAAATTGGGAAATAGGATAAACCAACGGTAACACAATTTTGACTGCTACTATAAAAGTATTGAGTATTGACCGAGCATTAAGCCTTTTGTAGAGGATACAAAGTCAAAGTTTTTCGAACACTACGCAATGGTTATTTATCGAGAGAGCACAGAGAATTCTCATACCACGTCACCCACTATGGCCCGGGAGTCAGACCTGATGATCATCCCAACAAGAAGGACCCCACGCTATTAGCCACTTAGGGACAGGCTGGGCAGCTCTGTGGGTCGGGACCTGGGAACACTTCCAGTATGGTCGTTGCAATGGTACACAAACATATCCTTTACATAATAATTGGAGTCTTTAAAATTAAAATTTCATGGCATGTTTTTAAGAGAATTTACAAAATATTTTTGTGTAATATTTAACAATATTCAGTGGATTTTTGTGTTGTTTTTGATATTTTTTATTGTATATTTCGTAACTAATTTAAAACCTAGTTCATTGCAGATCATTATGCAATGCATGTCTCAAAATGACAAATGTTGGTTTGTTTAAAAAAAATTGTTAGTGAACGAAAAAAATCATACTACTTAACCACGCAGATGAATGACTATACAGACTAACCAGAAAAAAATAGATTTTAAAAATTTTCTTACAACAAAAATCTGTGTGAAGATCAGTTAGTTTGCCTTATAGGTTTTCAATGTTTCATTGGAGATTTTTAAATTTGAAAATATAATTAAGAAATATAGTCATATTGCTTCTAATTGTACAATGTTATATATGCATGTTTTATTTCAATATTTTATTACATACTACTAAATCTTTTCCATATCTCCCAATTAATTTATTGTTTTTTTAACTTGCTCTCGTCCTGAATATAGCTATAATACTAATAGCTGGACGTTAAACAAATATTTAATCATTCAATGAATATTTCGTTGCCATTACAACCATGAATATGCCTACAGTCGTGATATTTGTCGCCAGAACTGCCTGTAAGAAGTGCTTTTCGTTGTTCTGTTTGTACTATTTCACGTCACATAGGACTTAATTTAAGATTTATTGATGAATTGATAGACAGATAGATTGATTACTTGATTGATTGGATGGATTGCTTAACGTCCAGCGAGCAATAGTTCCCCTATATTCATGAAGACAACATGTTAACAAACAATAACTCAACCGAAAAACGGTTTCAGAAACAAAATGTTGACTGCCACTGGAAAGAATAGAGTTATGGATGAGGAAGAAGTTTCGTACTGGCTACAATCCATAAAATAGTGTATTTCTTTGTAATTTTTTCTTTGTTTTTTTTCTTGTTTTGTTTTGGTTATATTTTTGTGCTTATTGGAAGAAAGGATCATTGAAAAAAATTTTAATTAAACATTTGATGAAATATAATGGATTAGGAGTAATTTGGTCGAATGGAATAATTGCAAATTTCCTGTTTTCAGAGTCTCTCGGACTTAATCCCTGAAGATAAGGATGCTTCCAGAGTTCTTAAAAGAGTTATAAGTGGGGTTTTTTGTACATTTTGAATAAAGTTTGGAAGTGGTATGGTACTTTCAGACCACCAAAGTGCATTCCAGAAACAACGGTGGAATTTATTTTAATTGACTTTATAACCAAAGAGGAAAGAAGGGGTCTTCATAAATTGTGTGTTTGTTCCTACTGGCTATCAAAATCAATGCAAATATCAGTTGCAGTCCGTTTCCGTCTGCCATTGATTGACTGTATGGTTACAATTCAGTATTTATGTTTGTGAAACAAATTGTTAATTTACAGCATGGGGTTTGAATTAAAACGTAAGAAAAAGTTTATGTTTTTATCATTGATAATATCATTGCTGAAAATAAACTTGGAGTCCAATATTTATGCCAGCATAAAAAACTATGTGTCCTATTGCGTTTTGCACCGGCCCTACCACCCCAATAAATATTGACCGATCCCTTATGTGTAATTGATCTTTTCATTGATCTGTACGAGAATGTCGAAATGATTGTATCATGTTTTGTTTATTTTGTTATTTGATTTGGATACCACAGTTTATACAATCATACAAAGATTAATTGATTGATTGCACATTCACTTGACGCCATCAAGCAATATTTCAAATTGGGAAATAGGATAAACCAACGGTAACACAATTTTGACTGCTACTATAAAAGTATTGAGTATTGACCGAGCATTAAGCCTTTTGTAGAGGATACAAAGTCAAAGTTTTTCGAACACTACGCAATGGTTATTTATCGAGAGAGCACAGAGAATTCTCATACCACGTCACCCACTATGGCCCGGGAGTCAGACCTGATGATCATCCCAACAAGAAGGACCCCACGCTATTAGCCACTTAGGGACAGGCTGGGCAGCTCTGTGGGTCGGGACCTGGGAACACTTCCAGTATGGTCGTTGCAATGGTACACAAACATATCCTTTACATAATAATTGGAGTCTTTAAAATTAAAATTTCATGGCATGTTTTTAAGAGAATTTACAAAATATTTTTGTGTAATATTTAACAATATTCAGTGGATTTTTGTGTTGTTTTTGATATTTTTTATTGTATATTTCGTAACTAATTTAAAACCTAGTTCATTGCAGATCATTATGCAATGCATGTCTCAAAATGACAAATGTTGGTTTGTTTAAAAAAAATTGTTAGTGAACGAAAAAAATCATACTACTTAACCACGCAGATGAATGACTATACAGACTAACCAGAAAAAATAGATTTTAAAAATTTTCTTACAACAAAAATCTGTGTGAAGATCAGTTAGTTTGCCTTATAGGTTTTCAATGTTTCATTGGAGATTTTTAAATTTGAAAATATAATTAAGAAATATAGTCATATTGCTTCTAATTGTACAATGTTATATATGCATGTTTTATTTCAATATTTTATTACATACTACTAAATCTTTTCCATATCTCCCAATTAATTTATTGTTTTTTTAACTTGCTCTCGTCCTGAATATAGCTATAATACTAATAGCTGGACGTTAAACAAATATTTAATCATTCAATGAATATTTCGTTGCCATTACAACCATGAATATGCCTACAGTCGTGATATTTGTCGCCAGAACTGCCTGTAAGAAGTGCTTTTCGTTGTTCTGTTTGTACTATTTCACGTCACATAGGACTTAATTTAAGATTTATTGATGAATTGATAGACAGATAGATTGATTACTTGATTGATTGGATGGATTGCTTAACGTCCAGCGAGCAATAGTTCCCCTATATTCATGAAGACAACATGTTAACAAACAATAACTCAACCGAAAAACGGTTTCAGAAACAAAATGTTGACTGCCACTGGAAAGAATAGAGTTATGGATGAGGAAGAAGTTTCGTACTGGCTACAATCCATAAAATAGTGTATTTCTTTGTAATTTTTTCTTTGTTTTTTTTCTTGTTTTGTTTTGGTTATATTTTTGTGCTTATTGGAAGAAAGGATCATTGAAAAAAATTTTAATTAAACATTTGATGAAATATAATGGATTAGGAGTAATTTGGTCGAATGGAATAATTGCAAATTTCCTGTTTTCAGAGTCTCTCGGACTTAATCCCTGAAGATAAGGATGCTTCCAGAGTTCTTAAAAGAGTTATAAGTGGGGTTTTTTGTACATTTTGAATAAAGTTTGGAAGTGGTATGGTACTTTCAGACCACCAAAGTGCATTCCAGAAACAACGGTGGAATTTATTTTAATTGACTTTATAACCAAAGAGGAAAGAAGGGGTCTTCATAAATTGTGTGTTTGTTCCTACTGGCTATCAAAATCAATGCAAATATCAGTTGCAGTCCGTTTCCGTCTGCCATTGATTGACTGCAAATGACTGTAAAAATTACTGTAAAACTGCAAACGTTTTGTCAGACCATAAAATGGTATCAAACGAAATTCAACTGTTACAACGACTGGTCATTAATAATTCTAATTTTTTAATGCCAGTTGATTAATATTTTAATTTTAAATTATTTTACGAAACTGTTCGGGATTAAAAATGTTCGAGCACTTTACGATTACAAATGTAATGCAAATAAAACGTTACTTAACTTAACTCTCGGGAACGAAGACAGCTTCAAATGTAATTATATTTTTAAATATTGATATTAATCTGAATTTATCATTAACTAACTGATCCATCTAATTAAAATAAACACCGTATTTAAGACATAATTACGTAAACCTTTTCTGTATTTCAACAATAATATTTTATGTAAGCGCAAAGTAAAAAATTATGATGACACCGCCAATTGTTTTTTTAAAATTTTTTTTTAATGAAGTCGTGTTTGTTTTTTTACTGTTGTTCTGAATTTTAAAGAATGACACATGTTGTTAATAAGGTTACAGGTAATCCCGCCTCACTAATCAAAGTACGTATATGTATGATATATTGAAATCAGTCGGTTTATTTGCGACAATCCTGAACAAAGATTCATATTCATATCTTGGGTCTAAAGATAGCTACAAACCAGTAAACTTTTTAAGTATTAGGAACGACAAACATGACGAAACAGCATAAACAAAAAATAATATGCAAGTCTAGAAGTTTACGGTATTTCTTGTCAAAACTATAGTCACAGACTGACCAACGAATGACCTTAGTCACTGAGTGTCAATTTAAATAAATAACGGAAACAAGTCATAACATATTGATCTTAAACTTTCTCACTCCAACTGAACCCAAAACTTTTATATATTGCTTCTCCGTCCGCCACCCGAGGACGCGCTGTTGCTTGGCTTTGCTCAAATATTCCAACAAGATGTATTCAAAATTACCAAGGTGACGAATTCATTACGCCAGACGCGCGTTTCGTCTATTCAAGACTCATCAGAGCATTTAACTCTTAATGTTTAAGATATTCTTCATTGGGAGATGGAATAATAGTTTTATTTTTATTTCATATACATGAAAACAAGTGTGGACACAGAAAAACGTCTCGCCTTCATTCCGCATCAGTAACGAAAATAAATTTCGTCATAAGCATTACGTAAATAGCATTAAATATCAGCAGCGGCCTGTATACGAAATATTGTCACCATACCATTCATAGTTACAGGGGAACAGCCGAAACCCAAAAACTTTAACGTAGTCGCTGGACCGTGAAATTGAGGTCAAGGTCAGGTGACACCTACAAGACAGTCATGTACTAGTCATCAGCAACCTATACACCAAATAATGTCATCCTACCATGCGTAGTTACAGAGGAACTGTCGTAACCCAAACAATTTAACGTAGTCACTGGACTGTGAAATTGAGGTCAAGGTCAGATGACACCTACCAGACAGTCAAGTACTAATCATCAGCAACATATATACCAAATATTGTCATCCTACCATGGGTGGTTACAGAGGAATTGTCATAACACAAAAACTTTATCGTAGTCGCTGGACCGTGAAAATGAGGTCAAGGTCAGGTGACACATACCAGGTCATGTATTAGTCATCAGCAACCTATACACTAAATATTGTCATCCTACCTTGCGTGGTTACAGAGGAACTGTCGTAACCCAAAAACTTTAACCTAGTCGCTGGACCGTGAAATTGAGGTCAAGGTCAGGTGACACCTACCAGACAGTCATGTACTAGTCATCAGCAACCTATACACCAAATATTGTCATCCTACCATGCATAGTTACAGAGGAACTGTCGGAACCCAAAAACTTTAACGTAGCCGCTGGACCGTGAAATTGAGGTCAAGGTCAGGTGACACCTACCAGACAGTCATGTACTAGTCATCAGCAACCTATACACCAAATATTGTCATCCTACCATGCGTAGTTACAGAGGAACTGTCGTAACCCAAAAACTATAACGTAGTCGCTGGACCGTGAAATTGAGGTCAAGGTCAGGTGACAGGTGACTGACTGGCAAGTACTCATCATAAGCTACCTCTGGACCAAATTTGATGGACCTAGGGCTTGGGCTTACAAATATATGAAGCAAGATGTCAAGTGTTTACGCCGCCGCCGGATTCCCATACATATGTCTCGCCTCCAGCGACTTTCGTCGCAGGCGAGACAAAAACTATCAGACCTTATATTTTCCTTCCTTTTTATACGGTATGAAATATAGACAAATATAAGGTCTGAACATGTTCTAATTCGCTTAAAGCCCGCTCGCAATAATCTGCTTCTTAAGTATATCGTAATGCTTTTCCGTTCGCGTTAGTGACACCGTATAGTGTTGTAATGATACATCTTCTCGTACAACGTTTGACAAATAAAATTTAACATTAAATAACAACATTAAACATTTAAATTTCATTGTGCATGTATATATCAATTTTATAAAGGAATTCGAAAATCAGACTGTTTTAAGTTTTTTTACTGGTTCGAGTAAACAAAGATAATTATCACAATGCACGCGTTTACGAAGTACACGAACAATTGTTCTATCCATCAAAAGATGATATATGCTACTTTTTCTTTTTACTTTTCTTCTTATTTTAGGTTAATGTGTTAACAATTGTTAGCTTTTAAATACATAGTTATGATATATTTTTCCCCCGTTTAATTTCTATTTACGATTGTGTTCTACTTGATTTGCAAGGATAAACTACTTTAGCAAACTGTTTACATGTAAATTGTCTTAAATGTACAGAATTACACAATCCCTTAAAACGATAATTTTCTTTGTGTTCGTTTTTCAAGCGTCGACCGCAACAGACATACAGGTAGATCAAGGCTATATCTAAAGTAACAATTCCACCTTTCTTGTATTTCCAATTTTATCTTCAGAATTTTGGTTCACGAAAAAATGGTAAGCTAGTTTAAGCTGACTAGTTATTCTTAATAATAAGAGTATTGCATTCCTAAATAAATGTATCTTTTTGCTTTGTTTGATAATTTTTTCTCATTTAGTAGGAAAATACTCAAAACGGCGTTAGTACTTTATAATTTCATTATTTAGTAAATAAATTGTGAGTAAATATACAAAATTGTTGATATATTGTAGGTTGCTTAACTTCCAGCGAACATTTTAATCCTATATACATGTATATATATATATATGACTACACGATAAATCAATACTGGTCTTAGAAGTTTGAATACAGATGTTTCACCTCAGTCACCAGCGTGGCTCTGTTGTTCGATTCATATGCATCACAAAAAAGACACGTTTCTGTTTGTCTGTTGTTTGGTTTTCACAGAGACAAATACTGATATACATTATAAAAAACCAAACCACTAACTATACGTTTACAATGACAGAGTTGAAATCAACGATTTAAAGAAAAACTAAGATGTTTTAAATCCAAAAACTTAGAATGTCAAGGAAACAGGTTATATGTGAATGACAAACAATTATTCAAATAAAAGTAATTAATAGTTTGTAAAGAATAGCATTACTGCATATTAAATTGGATTATATTTAAACATTTGACTTTCGAAATGTCAGTTACTATATTTCTTCCGCGTTGTTTGTTATACTGTATTTGGTAGAAAGTGGTTTTCAAGTCTGAACCATAAAAATGAGTTCATGTCAAGTTTGCAGTTTATTCGGTAGTTCAAAGTGTTTCAAAACTGTTGCTGCAAAACATAGCTAAATGCAGAGTGAGACAGCATACGATCAACAGGAACTGAAGTGAGACAGCATACGACCGACAGGAACTGAAGTGAGACAGCAAACGACCAACAGGAACTGAAGTGAGACAGCACACGACCGACAGGAACTGAAGTGAGACAGCATACGACCGACAGGAACTGAAGTGAACAGGAACTGAAAAACAACATCAGTCAAACTATTTATAAAAAAGAAAATAGAAAAGACGCAGACACAATAAATCAATACTTTTCCAGTTGTTTTGTACCGACCAAAACCTACTATGACGTTTTCAATAAACAATACATTTAAAATTAAAACCAATATAAAAATCAGAATTGGGCATCGCGATCTTTTTTCGTCAATACAAGAGTGACCTGTACCCGGAGTGCTAAATGGTTGTATCGCGTTTTGTTTATTTTGACGTTTGGTAAAGAGATTCTGAGAGCAATATTTCACCTATATTCAGGACGAGAACATATAAATAAACAATCAACGGGAAACAGGATGAATCAACGGAAGTAAAATTTTGACTGCTACTGAAAAAGTATTGAGAAAAAGGTAGGGATCTAGAATTTAGCCTTAGCAAATACAATAAGTCTACGTTTTTCGAACACTACGCAATAGGTCTTTATCGCGCAAGTAGTCTGGCACTTTCATAACCCATCGCCCACTACGATCCCACTGTTAGGCTTTCCTTATTGTTAATTGACAATCCCCCATCAAGGGGTCCTCCCTTATCAGCCACCTGGGGACGCGCAGGGCAGCGCTGTGAGACGAGAACTGGATACACTTTCAGTATGGTCCCAGGAATGGTTAAAGTAGGCACGACATAACATTAAAATTAAATTACATGCCGTTTTTAGATGAAATTTGATATACGCAGCATTTTGAAAATGTTTGTGTGTAATATTTCACACTAGAAAGGTGATTTTGTGTTGTTTCTTTGTATTTTTTATTGTGCATATGGAAACTTATTTAAAAACTGATTCATTGCAGATCATTATGCAACGCATGTCACAAAATGACAAATGTTTGTTTGTTTGAACAATTTGTCAGTGAAAAGAAAACAATAAATATGTAAATGAATTACTATATTGACCTGGTTACCTTCCTACACTACAAAAGAAAACCAGATAAAACAGGATTTTAAAGTTGTTCTACTACTCCTTGTATAGGCTAGGACAAGACTCGTGTAAAACAAGTATGGACACAGAAAAATGTCACGCCTGCATTCCGCATCAGTAACGAAAAAAATTACATCTTGAGCATTACGTAAATGGCATTGAATTATTATCATTTAAAATATACAATGCATGGTTACAGAGAAACTGACCTAATCCAAAAACTTATCTTAGTCACTGAACCATAAAATTGAGGTCATGGTCAGTTGAAACCTACGAGACACTCATGTACTAATCATTAGAAATCTATATACCAAATACTGTCATCCTACCATGCATGGTTACAGAGGAAGTGCCCTAATCCAAAAACTTTAACGTACTCACTGGACTGTGAAATTGAGGTCAAGGTCCAGACAGTCATGTTCTATTCATTGGCAATCTATATACCAAATAGTGTCATCATACAATGTCTGGTTACAGGGAAACTGCCGTAACCCAAAAACTTTAACGTAGACGCTGGACCGTGAAATTGAGGTCAAGGTCCGCTGACACCTACCAGACAGTCAACTACTATTCATCCATCAGCAACCTCTATACCAAATATTGTCATCCTACCATGCGTGGTTACAGAGGACCTACCGTAACCGAAAAACCTTAACGTAGTCGCTGGACCGTCAAGGTCAGGTGACAGGTGACTGACTGGCAAGAACTCATCATAAGCTACCACTGGACCAAATTTAATGGACCAAGGGCATGGGGTTACAAAGATATGAATCAAGATGTAGAAGTGTCGCCGGATATCCATACATATGTCTCGCCTCCAGCGACTATCGTCGCAGGCGAGACAAAAATTAAAATACCATGACGAGTCCAGGAAAAGACTTGTACAATTTGTACTACTCAACAATGACCAGATCAGTACAAGGCTCGTGTACGTAACAATTTGTTCTACTGTACAATGGCCAGGCTTGGACAAGACTCTTGTAAATTTGTACTACTATACCACGACTAGGCCAAGACTAGACTCGTTCCCTATTTGTTTTACTATATCATGATCAGGCCTGGGCAAGACTTGTGTAGTTTTACTACTACATGTAAAGCATGACCAGATTAAGACATGTACACATTGTTCTACTATATAATGACCACTGATAATTTGAGAGAACGTGAGTAAGTATGCATTTTTTTCTGTCATCAAGAAAAAGAATAATTCGTGGCTCCTACATATTTAGAATACACATATACACTGAAGTAACTTTCATCGATGTGTCATGTCCGAATTGGACACGCCGTTCTGACATCTGAGTCAATCTCCACAGTCATGAATGGAATAAAAGAATCTTGATTCCATTTACAAAGTATTCCCATCTTTCTTAAAATACATATTAAAAGGGGAACATTGATTACCCGAATACAAATTTTTATCTTTAATACTGAATTTCACTATAACAATTAGAATTATGTACATTTATATATAAGAAGTTCTTTCCCGCTCTTATTTGAAATAAACATCTTGTTGTGGTCTCCATCAATACACAAAGCGCGCGGATGGTAGAGTTGGTTATCAGCCTGTAATATGACGTCTAGAAATGTTCCGTCTGGCGTCAGTCGATGTATACTGTGGGAGTCTTTACCAGCAATGTATACGTTACCGAGCGCATCCGTTGCAATCTTCTTTGGGTTTTCTAAATCGGGTGACTTGAATGTGTAGACTTCCGTCCCATCCAGCTTTATACGATGAATTCTGGAGAAGTCCGAGTAGACTAAGTCTCCTCTGCTGACTGAAAGGAGATAGCAGAATTTCTCGCCGTTTACAAATATCGTGGACAACAGGTTTCCTTCAAAATCCAAAATATAAATATACCTATCCATGCCACCAACAAAAATTCTGTCCTTTGTTGCAGTTATTCCACGTTTTTCATCGCTCCCAGCCATTTTTACTTCTCTTCCGGAAGTCAAGGCTTTTGTGTCTATGAACTGAATAGAATTCGTATTTGGCAAAACCACTACTGCTTTGCCCTTTACAGGTAGAACAGCAATATCCCATGGTGCACCTTTCACCTCTATATCGGCAATAAATTCTCCATTTATATTACAAACAAGAACTTTGGGTGTATTGTGATTCCAGTCGCAGTTGCAGAGAAACAGTCTGTCATCACAAACTGCCATTCCGGAGACAAAAGCTTTCTTATCTATTAGCGTCATGTCAATTGTTTGACAAAGTTCGAAATTCCGGTATAATTTGTAGTCATCTATATGCAGTTTGAATTTTTCTGTACACGGGATTGCTGTTTCAATTACCGATCCAAGTGTTAGAGAGGCTAAAGCATCTTCTGGAATATTGTGGTTTATCGATATTGATCTCAATCGCGCAATTTTGCTTATTAATTGGTCTTTCAAATCGTGTAAAGCAGTCTTCAATGTTTGAACAAACAAAAAAGTGTGTTTGTCCGATCCATGAAGTTGAACGAAGTTCATTTGGTTCTTGTAGACATGAACCACTTCCGTTTCTGACACAGCTTGGTCCATTTCAATGTTAAGTGTATCAACAGCAATAGCCTGCATTCGATCTAAATCAGCTTGTAATGATTTTTCGAGAATGTCAACATGTTTAATCACTTCAGACTTGAACTTGAAAATCGAGTCTTTAACTGTTTCAACAGAGGAATTAATGAGTGCTACGTTCTTTTGTCTATCTGCTGCAATATTTCCAAACGTCTCCAAAATATGATCTAATTCGTCTGTAACGTTCTTAAATAATTTCGACGATTTTACATGCTTCGACGCAGCATCTATAGTGGATACTTGTCGACATGATCTGTGCAGGTCAGAGGTCATACATTCTCTACAACACAAACTTTGGTGGTCGTTGCAGAAGTATTCAAAGTAATGCCCACTGTGTATCTCGCAAAACTTGTATCCACTGCGCGGAAATGTTGGGAACGAATGAGCAACGTGTAGGTCGACCACGTGATGATTTCTCGTGGCTTTCATTGATGTATGACAATCAGTACACTCCTTACATAACGATTCTTCACAATCGCTACACCATTTGATGGCTTCAATTTGTTTTTTCCTTTCGGAACAAGGTTCACAAAAAGCTGAAGCCGCTGTTGCCATCCTTTCTAAAAATAAAAAATTAGCTACTTAATGGGACATTAAATGATACCCCGCCACTTTGCATTGTTTTTAATATTAATGAACACATTTTACTGAAATACATTTCAGCCTACAGAAAAAGCTGAGCATGATAACAGTCCATCTCACAAGACAATTTTTACCTTGACCCTGGACCTATACAAATTACTTCAAATTGATACAACCCAAAAATTTCATATGGTATTGTGTTGAAAGTTGAACTTGATCTTCATTTTATAGCATTTAATAGCAGTGCAAAGTTTAAATAAAATCTATTGACGCGTTTTCAAGTTATCATCTGGAAACCACAAACTGTTGACCAAAAAAAAAACTTAAATTAGCCAAAGTCGAAAACTACAAATTGAATTGGGCTGAAAATCAAACTTTATCTTCATTTAAAGGTATTTAATAGCTGCCCAAAGATTAAACAAAATCTGTTGACGCGTTTTCAAGTTATCATCTGGAAACCACTGAGGCACGGACAGACGGACGGACGGACACTCATATTCATACGGAGGGTATCACATAATATCCCGCCACTTTGTGTGGCGGGTATAAAAACCAAAAACATAAACGTCCTATCATCGTCAACTAATATACTACCGATCAATGCAAGTTCAAAGCACGCGTATTTTGTCAAATGCTACAGCGTCTAAAAATACTAAAACTTAATTCTATAGTAACTATATATTATATTTTTCGGTGCATCTTTGAAACCATGCGAAAACAGCTATTTTATAATACAAATGCACATTGTCACTGCACACAAATCTGTTCCATAACAACCAGAACATCTCCCGCCTATAAGAATCGGGATCCTCCGATGTTGGATCTGGATATCCGGATTTGCAGTATATAAGTGAATGAGTAATGTGTATGGTACTTTCGCTTTTGAACACGTATTAAATTATTCATGATCGTGCTTTCAACAACTAAAAAAGTCATATCTTAAAATGGTTTTACTATACAACACTTTAAACAGGACTAAATATTTGAATGCTCACACATTATCAAATAAGGAAACCATAAAAACATTTCCACGTACCTAGGTTTTACTTGAATTGCTGTTTTATGTCTTCTTAAAGTAAAACTGATCATGTAAAAGTACTTGCTATGTTTACATTATAACTCCAATATCTTGGCTACATTTTCTGAAATGATTGAATTATAAAGAAGTAGAACTAGAACTGAAAAAAAATCACTGTGAATTGTTTAGATGTTTACGTTCAGCGAGCAGCATTTCAGCTATATTCAGGACAAGAACAAGTAAACAAACAATGAATCAATTCCAAAAGGTTGAACCAATGGGCAAAAATTTAGACTGCCTTTGGAAAAGTATGGGGTATGGGTAGTGCGGAAAATTTTGCCTTTTGTAGCGGCTCGTATTAAAATAGAAAATACTCTTATCAACATCTACAAAAGAAGTTTTAACCGCACAAGGAGCGTGGCACTCTCCAAACACCTTACCATCTATGGTCTGCGGTCAGGCTTGCCGTAACAGGACCATGCACCCCCAAACTAGAGGGCATCCCTATCCACCACCTTGGGACGCGCTGGGCAGCATTGGGTCCAGCACTGTGAACCCCCCACAGTATGGTCCCAGACATCATTGCAAACATGGTTTTAATATAAAATCAACTATTCCAACTACTACATTACAACATATTTCAAAAACAAAATAACTAGCAGCTTCGGAATTGCAATCTCCAGCAATCTTCCAGAAATATTCATATTTTCTGTTGCTTGGAACTAAAGTATCCGGTCGTATTTTCACAATACCCTTTATGTAAAAAGTAAAAATGGGACGGGAACCATCGTGCACTGCTGTCTTTTTTAACGGCGCGTAACACGAGTGACACAATTCGGAAGCTTTCTGTGCAAAATAGGAATATATGCGAACTTCAATATGACAAGTGGGATTCAACTTCTCTTTTTAATGTGAATATAGCTAGGTAGGACAACGCCAAGGCGACTTACAAAAACAATAGCCCATTCCGAATGTCGTATTTAACGTTTTATAAGGCCTCGAATGGTTTATGGTAGTCCCGGCTAGATAGTAAGTGTATGTGTCGAACCCTGTTGGAACATTGATTTCCGTGATTTAAAATCGCAGTTAAGCATGCCATTTATATAGCATTGACCCGCCGAGAACGGACTAAAGAACAGTGGGACTTACTATCATCAGATCCATAAATAATTGTAAAACGTTTATTACCACAAAGTGTAGATCATCGGCATGCCCATGGGAATTGAGAAACAATAAAAAATGCTACATTCTGGTTGGGTTGTTCAAATGAAATAACAATCATTTGAATTGCCTTATTTTTTATCAGAATTTGACCTGAGACAGATAAGTACGGTGGAACAAAAGAAAAAGGGGGAGCAAGTGGAAGATTTAATTTTAATTAGATTGCATCATTTGTAGCAGAGAAGTTACATTTACGTTACACAGCAAAAAAAATTTTGCCACAGTTACGAAAAACTTTTTTATAGACAAGAAATGTTCCCTAGCTGGCTACTACAGTAAATCACGGTTTACAAGGGAACTAACCGTGGACAATAACACTTGTTACGAGATGATGTCGGAATGGAAATTAAATACCATTATCGCAAATTTAAATACAATAAAAGCATCAGTTCGAATCTTCGATAACCAAGTTATAGTGGTTTTGCTTTAGCTTGAGGATAAAACTCGCATTTTCTGTAGTGGACGCATCAACCCCAACCCTCACAACCACCCCCCTCCCCCAATTACACACACCTGTTGTCCTGCTGTTATCGGTTCCGTTCGAGGTTGTCGAATTCTATAGAGGTATATTTCTTAATTCGTAATATTGAACTTAAGTGTGTTGAAACGAACGAACTTTTATAGGAATGCACAAAACAACAATTGCATTAACACATTTTGACTGGAAGTAGGTCACGCACAAAACAGTAAACAACTGATCAATAAATGAAAGTAATTTAGCTTGGCTACTACGGAGGACAGTATTTAAAGTTCATAACCTAAAATCAGAAATAGCAATGCTAGGAAAATATCATTAATAACCTACCAATTTATGTCTTTTTGATATTAAGTTTCAGTGCTGAAACTAATACTTTCTCGAGTCGATGTGTATCAATGTAGAATGGCGATCAACTGGTCAGGGGACAGAACTCTTAGAAACAAATACATTTTTATGTATACATACTTTCAGATTCTTGTACATGTACACAATTATGTTCTAATTCGTTCGTACTCAACCGAACATAAAGTATTTATTAAATAAAACAAACACATGTTTATAGGAACAGCATATGTGCAGCAAATATCGCCAGCATATATTTATTAAAAAACATCAATATTGTGTATTATAAATGTTAAGTTCATCACAAATTATAAGAGTGACGGCTGCCGAGGCAATACTGTACAGTACATTCTAAAAATAGAAAATAAACGATGTTAACATCATATAAACATTAAATTTACATTGTCCATTACTTTTAGTAACGATAGTCTTTCAATATTAAAAAATAAATATCTCATAAAAAAATTATCGAGCTAAGCTGCACAGAAAACGAGCTTCGAATGACTATAAACTCATTCTAGCTTTAACACGAAATCTTTTCGCGCTGAAAATGCCTTAACATACCCGTGCTATTTCCATAATAATAACATAATCTCTGCATTACGACCAATCAATGCATTTCTAAATATATAAGAACCTGTTTATTAGTAAATAAACAACAAAGGTGAGTAAATAAGTCAATTAATTCTATAGAGGCGGATTAATTGACATTAAGTTATTAGTTGATGATAAATACTTTGACGAACAATGTATTCGTTATGTATGTAGTACTTATATATTATACTGAATTAAACATTTCCAATTGTCAGTTTAGTGTAATATAATCGATTTTGTCATGTTCCACTTATTCCAGAAAATATATGCAATTTATATTTATATTTCTACGGAAACGGATTTTAATATAAGCATGTTGCTTTTTCCGCTGAATACAAACCAATAATAAATGATTGAATATGATTTTCAATAGATGTTTGGAAAAAAATCGATAATATAAAAATGTAAGGAATAGCTATACGCAACCATTTTCTAAACAGCTTAAACTTTCATTATTTAAGGTTCAACTACAAAAAATATTTTCTCCATCGACGGATAACAAAATTTTCGTTTTGCACATTGTATAATCCGCGTAGCGCACAACGGAAATTTTGTTATCCCTCGATGGAGAAAATATTTTTTGTAGATAATACTTATAAATAAATTCAAACAATAGAATAAACGCAACACTATTATTTTTGTAACTAGAAATTTTTGAAAAAAAAAAGAGATCAACACAAAAACGTTTTTGTTGCGGAGTAATATATGACGTCAAAGGGTGCGCGTCTCCATGACGATCATTTTTTTCCATTCTCTGATAGAAAATATTTTTTAGCCAATCAAAATTCAGTATTCCCGCAAAATTTATTTATTTATAAAGAACCAAAATAATTTATGTAATTCTCACTTGGTAATTCTGTACAATTATAGTCATTGTATAGTCGAATAGACTCCAAAATTAATAGGCTGGCGCCGAAACAACTGACGTTGATTTTATTACATAATAATCAGAGAGATTGGTTATCTGTAGTCACATTGACATTTGCCATGAAATCATGAAATTAAAGTAATTGCATTGATATTATGTTGTATCATTAACATATTTACCGTTATATTCTCAATTTTGTAATGTAAATTTAAAAGTAAAACAATTACAGTATTTCTTTTTTTAAGTTTATCATAATTGTAACCAACAACAACAAACCTAAAAAAAAGTTCTGTTTTTTTTTTTTGGGGGGGGGGGTGGGGTGGGGGGGGGGGGGCGAGATCTTTTCTGTTGGTGTGATTTGGCCATTTTAACAGGTCTGTATTTCTTCAAATAAAACAACTATTAACTGTTTTTCAACCATTAGCTGTTACAGTGTGTGTGTGTGTTTTTTAAATCGACATTGTTGTTTTCTGTTAGGATGAAAATATTAACCTTGTTTGCTGTTAATAGTCAGAACACTGTTAACTGTTATCTGTTTAATTCATTTGTTCACCACTTTTTAATGTAATTGAGTCTTCCTATGATGGGAGTTATATTAAGGAAAACTGGCAATAATGTCAATTTAGATTGGAGTCAAAGTCGTGCACACCCTGTATGCAGTAAGACTTGAACCCATGTGATCAATAGATGACTAACTACCTAGACCACATGGCCAATATGATCACACACTAGTTAACAATGATTACTCATGCATATGTTAATGTATGCATTTTCTCGTGGTATCGCTCTTCGATAAGATTCTGCTGTTATCTGTTTTTTCGATATTTGAACTCACTGTTTTCTGTTTTCTCGTGTAAGATGCTGTTTTCTTCCGTAAATGGCCGATTTCAGGTACATATGAGCTCACGCGCACACATCTGTACTTGCTGTGTCGTCCAATCAAAACGCCAGAAACAAAAACGTTGTTATGGAAGCATAACAACGTTCTCCTATGACGTTCTTGTTTTCGGCGTTCTTGTTGGACGTCAGAGACAATAGAGTCTAAAACAATGGAGAGTCTATAGGTTATAGCATTGTGAAAGTTGTTGGTTTACGAAAGAAATAGGTACTTTCATACGTTTTTGGGAAAGTCCGTGTGATCTTTCACTCGTGATAGATATTTTTATGTCTTTGGGCTTGTTTCGCTGCGCTCCACTCGCGAAAAGACATAAAATTTCCATCAGTCATGAAAGATCAACCTGTCTTTCCCAAAAAAGTATGAAAGAACCTATTAATCTGTTATCATCATTTTAAATGTACTGTCATATATTTGTGGGAAAAATAAAAAAAAATATTGTAAACCTGTTAATAAAACAATATCAGAATTTACGGTCGGGAGTTAAGCTTATGACTGGTCTTAACACATAGAAATCATCAGTGAATTCATTATGTGATAATAAACACTAATTTATATTGCTTTGAAGTTGTTTTGATCAGAACACATGTCGCACGAATAAAAAACGCACATGAAGCGATACCCTCCAAAGTCAAGTTCACCGCCCCTACCTTTCACACTATCACGCGACGATGAAGAAACATGTACACTTATTTTAAAGAACTCTTTGCTTAAAGTATTGTGTTACACCCCAAAAATATTGTGTTATCCTGTTATACGCATTCCAATTAAATCATTATTAAAAACGATACATAATAGAATGAAACACGATTTACACAGCAATTTAATACAAATATATCTTTATTGCGTCTGGGAATTTTGCCTTATGTTTGGTCTGAGGCATTTTAGTGATTTTAATTTAATAATTTGATTTCAATGAAATGCTTTCTTTGCCTACCTTTTTTGGTTCATTGTACTAAAACATAGTTTACATGTTGTACGATTTTCAAAAATGTATTGAAAAATAAGGAAAACACGGGTATCGAGAAAAAATACAGTCCGTTCTTTAGAGATTGATGAAAATGTGGACTGTGAGATAATGCTCACTAGCGATACCCCCGCTTACACCATATGGTACTATAAAATAAAGCAATATGCAAAATATCAGGCTTTTGCATTTAATAGATCCTTAGATAACTGCGACGGCAATTATTGCATGTATGTCAACTATAAGTAAAAATCTAAGTATTCGGCTTCACTCCAGTACAATCCAGTCGATCGTGAATATAATCGTGAAGGCTTCACTCCAGGACAATCCAGTCGATCGTGAATATAATCGTGAAGGCTTCAAACCAGGACAATTCAGTCGATCGTGAATATAATCGTGAAGGCTTCAAACCAGGACAATTCAGTCGATCGTGAATATAATCGTGAAGGCTTCAAACCAGGACAATTCAGTCCATCATTAATATAATCGTGAAGGCTTCACTCCAGTACAATCCAGTCGATCGTGAATATAATCGTGAAGGCTTCAAACCAGGACAATCCAGTCGATCGTGAATATAATCGTGAAGGCTTCAAACCAGGACAATTCAGTCGATCGTGAATATAATCGTGAAGGCTTCAAACCAGGACAATCCAGTCGATCGTGAATATAATCGTGAAGGCTTCAAACCAGGACAATTCAGTCGATCGTGAATATAATCGTGAAGGCTTCAAACCAGGACAATTCAGTCGATCGTGAATATAATCGTGAAGGCTTCACTCCAGTACAATCCAGTCGATCGTGAATATAATCGTGAAGGCTTCAAACCAGGACAATCCAGTCGATCGTGAATATAATCGTGAAGGCTTCAAACCAGGACAATCCAGTCGATCGTGAATATAATCGTGAAGGCTTCAAACCAGTACAATCCAGTCGATCGTGAATATAATCGTGAAGGCTTCAAACCAGGACAATCCAGTCGATCGTGAATATAATCGTGAAGGCTTCAAACCAGTACAATCCAGTCGATCGTGAATATAATCGTGAAGGCTTCAAACCAGGACAATCCAGTCGATCGTGAATATAATCGTGAAGGCTTCAAACCAGTACAATCCAGTCGATCGTGAATATAATCGTGAAGGCTTCAAACCAGGACAATCCAGTCGATCGTGAATATAATCGTGAAGGCTTCAAACCAGGACAATCCAGTCGATCGTGAATATAATCGTGAAGGCTTCAAACCAGGACAATTCAGTCGATCGTGAATATAATCGTGAAGGCTTCAAACCAGGACAATTCAGTCGATCGTGAATATAATCGTGAAGGCTTCAAACCAGGACAATCCAGTCGATCGTGAATATAATCGTGAAGGCTTCAAACCAGGACAATTCAGTCGATCGTGAATATAATCGTGAAGGCTTCAAACCAGGACAATTCAGTCGATCGTGAATATAATCGTGAAGGCTTCAAACCAGGACAATCCAGTCGATCGTGAATATAATCGTGAAGGCTTCAAACCAGGACAATTCAGTCGATCGTGAATATAATCGTGAAGGCTTCAAACCAGGACAATTCAGTCGATCGTGAATATAATCGTGAAGGCTTCAAACCAGGACAATTCAGTCGATCGTGAATATAATCGTGAAGGCTTCAAACCAGGACAATCCAGTCGATCGTGAATATAATCGTGAAGGCTTCAAACCAGGACAATTCAGTCGATCGTGAATATAATCGTGAAGGCTTCAAACCAGGACAATCCAGTCGATCGTGAATATAATCGTGAAGGCTTCAAACCAGGACAATCCAGTCGATCGTGAATATAATCGTGAAGGCTTCAAACCAGGACAATTCAGTCCATCATTCAGCCTATGTTATTTAACTACCCCAAATTATGAAGACCATAAAAGCTAGTTGTTGCATGCTGAAAGTAGAAACAATGCTGTCCATAAAACTAAATTTATTCAAAGCACTATTTATTGTATAAAAAAGCGGACGCGCAGTGCGGACCGTTCTTGCTATGGCTACTAATCGTGTGGAAGAAGTGACAGTCCTTCAGCTTAAAATTTTGAATTAAAGCATCTTTAACTTCCGGTCTAAGAATAAAGATGTTATGAAATGCTTTTTTACAGGCAAATAATCAAAGAAAACTTAAACAAGGAATTCATATTTAACTATACAATTGCCAGAAATCGACCCGACAAAACACAGTTGTGGGATAATCGCCAATCTGGAATCACCGGACATAAAAAGAACAAAAAGAAAAAACAAAGTTTGAAAATCATGAGTGCCCATGTTTTCCAAACAGAACTCAGTGCCTGCGTCTTATCAAACACTCGTTGAGATACTCATTGGCATATCAAGAAAGAGGAAGGCTTATTATAATATGTAAGTGTTTAAAATTCGGAGAGTACCAATTAAGGAGGTATAAGTCGTGATTTTATATTACGCCGAAAACTCGATTTGGGTCGGAAATTGTTAACTTTGAAAACCGCCTGTTCTTTTTTAATTTTTAACTTTTCTTAATAAAATACCAACAATATATATTAGAAAATGAAAATTGGACTCAGCTCCTTTTATTAATTTTTCCTTGAGATTGAATAATTGACATTTTTGTTGCAAACTTCGGTTCATTCATAGTAACTATAACCCATCCTAAGAAACAGAAGTGAATATATATCGTCCTGGACGGTGATAATGAACATTGCAAATTTTGTTTTAAACAAACAACACAAACTTTTCATTTTTGGAAATTGTTCTCTCCGTCTTTTGTAGCTTTTTTTAGTTGTTTCTCACGGTAATTCAATGATCTCACTATCCAGATCTCCGAACTGTTGTTTCTCACGGTAAGTCAATGATCTCACTATCCAGATCTTTTTTTAGTTGTTTCTCACGGTAAGTCAATGATCTCACTATCCAGATCTTTTTTTAGTTGTTTCTCACGGTAAGTCAATGATCTCACTATCCAGATCTCCGAACTGTTGTTTCTCACGGTAAGTCAATGATCTCACTATCCAGATCTTTTTTTAGTTGTTTCTCACGGTAAGTCAATGATCTCACTATCCAGATCTTTTTTTAGTTGTTTCTCACGGTAAGTCAATGATCTCACTATCCAGATCTTTTTTTAGTTGTTTCTCACGGTAAGTCAATGATCTCACTATCCAGATCTTTTTTTAGTTGTTTCTCACGGTAAGTCAATGATCTCACTATCCAGATCTTTTTTTAGTTGTTTCTCACGGTAAGTCAATGATCTCACTATCCAGATCTTTTTTTAGTTGTTTCTCACGGTAAGTCAATGATCTCACTATCCAGATCTTTTTTTAGTTGTTTCTCACGGTAAGTCAATGATCTCACTATCCAGATCTTTTTTTAGTTGTTTCTCACGGTAAGTCAAT
The DNA here is from genome assembly GCA_944474755.1 of Limnoperna fortunei. Classification (NCBI taxonomy): domain Eukaryota; kingdom Metazoa; phylum Mollusca; class Bivalvia; order Mytilida; family Modiolidae; genus Limnoperna; species Limnoperna fortunei. Next base: position 30,019,916 of record OX104116.1, on the reverse strand, counting down.
GATCTCACTATCCAGATCTCCGTACTGCTACTTGTTTTGCAAGACTCATGATTGATTGATTCATTGTTGTTAGTTTAACGTCCAGCGAGTTCAAATTATTATTGTAAAACTTCTGATCATAGCTCTGTCTAAATATCTTTATGTTCGATTAGACGAATTCATATGTTCATTAACAATTAAGTTATTGTTATTAAGTGTGCAATTCCACTATAATATTTAGGAGGAAAACATAGTTAAATATGAAAATAAGTGTATCACGGTAAATTATGGATTTAGACCATTTTTTTTTAAATTAAAACTCACATGTAGTACTGATTTTAGCTGTCTCCTTGACCTAAGTTTTTTTTTAAATGATGAATTATCAAATAATAAATGGAAGCTCATCTTTATATATTATATATACAGGAGTATTTACACTCAACGCTGAGTTAACTCCTTACCGGAAGATGATGATATTCAATCACTCCAATTTACGGACTATGTATCTAGTACACTTAACTACGTATGTTAAGGGTTTTTCTTTTTATCTTCTAATCTTTTTTAAGTTGATAGAAGGAATTTTTCTAGTTTTATTATGTTTTATCAAAAAATTGAAGAGTGTGTCCATGGGACACGGATGCCCCCGCTAAATGAAGTCCCAAACAGGAAGTAGTTGTCCGACAGGTCTGAAAGTCGCTTAGGACGTACAACTTGTGATACTGAACCACCCTGCCAAATTTCAAATTGTGCTGATGTACGGTTTCTGAGAAAAGCTTGACGGAAATTTTCATACTCATGTTAACACATTTTCATATCGGCCCAGTCGCAGACAGGAAGTAGTTGTCCGACAGGTCTGAAAGTCACTTAGGACGTAGAACTTGTGATACTGAACCACCCTGCCAAATTTCAAATTGTTCTGATGTACGGTTTCTGAGAAAAGCTTGACGGAAATTTCATACTCATGTTAACACATTTTCATATCGGCCCAGTCGCAAACAGGAAGTAGTTGTCCGACAGGTCTGAAAGTCGCTTAGGACGTACAACTTGTGATACTGAACCACCCTGCCAAATTTCAAATTGTTCTGATGTACGGTTTCTGAGAAAAGCTTGACGGAAATTTTCATACTCATGTTAACACATTTTCATATCCGCCCACTCGCAAACAGGAAGTAGTTGTGCGACAGGTCTGAAAGTCGCTTAGTACGTACAACTTGTGATACTGAACCACACTGCCAAATTTCAAATTGTTCTAATGTACGGTTTCTGAGAAAAGCTTGACGGAAATTTGTACATACAGACGGACGTATTTACGTACAAATGAAGTCCTTAACAGGAAGTAGTTGTCCGACAGGTCTGAAATTTGCTTAGGACGTACAACTTGTGATACTGAACCACTCTGCCAAATTTAAAATTGTTCTCATGTACGGTTTCTGAGAAAAGCTTGACGGAAATTTGTTCGGACGTACGTACGGACGGACGGACGGACGGACGGACATGAGTAAAACTTAATGCCCCTCGACATGTCGTCGCAGGGGCATAAAAATGTTTTAAAAGCTTTAATACTGCTAAACAAAACAAGATTAATCAACATAAACGCAATAACTGTAAATTGTGTGTATATGACCCGGAGCACTGGGTCATATATAAAAATAAGACCGATAGGGACAGGAAATGTGTAAAGTAAAATGCTAGAAAAAAAACTATATTGTTCGAATGGGAACGCCTGAATTTTTCTATTATGCTTATTGAATATAAATGCACACATGAAGATTGTCCTTTGTAAAATTATTTATTTCATGATTTCTTTTACTTTTGACAAAAGGTTCCAGTGACTCCTCATACTTGTTCTTTGTTAACTTTGACCTTTGGTTTAACTCATCCTCCCCCATGGTCGGATTTTCTGACTCCACATACCCTCTAATCGTGAAGTGTACGTAGACTGGGAAAATCTGACTTATGATGAGAAAGTATATGTGGATTCAGAATCCCTGACTTGGGAGGATGGTTTGACCTAATCTAGGCCTAGCACCATAACACAATTTGGAAAAATGTTTTTCTCGGCACGAGAATTTTCTCAATCACCATGATAACAAAGGAAAATGAAAGATTTGATTTGATGAAATTAGAGAATAAAACAATTCTCAGCAAAGAAAATTTATATGGCGCTGGGACCTGTTATCAGATGTTATAAGCTTTCCTTTAGTAAAATTCATTATAGATATTTACATCAACTTAATATGATATGTTAATGCGAATATTTTACACAAAAATTAAATAAATCCGGGTGTTCTCTAGGACGTTTGGCTATCGGTTAAACAAATAACAGTCACGTTTTAAAATCTTTTGATCAGTCAGATTTCCGGTGAAACTATAACAATCTATTATACAAGGTACAAAAGTTATGTACCCGTGTATATTCGGTTGCCATGCAAATTAAAAGTTATTTAGCGCATTGAATGACAAAAGTTTTCGTTTACTATTTATTCGTTTTAAAATTAAAGACAACTTTGCAAAGTTACAAGAACAACTGATGTTTAATACCTCTGTTTTGATCAGAAAACATGAAAAACAGGGGGTGTACTCTTAAGTGCTGCAAAAAAATGCACCAATTCTAATTTCGATGAAAAAAATTCCATAGATTTCTGAAATGTTCATCTTTCACATGTGCAATTTTTGAGTTTCTGAGAAAAAAATTTCAAAGTCGAGCATTATTTCTGTTGCTGTTCATTCATGTGTGATAATTTTCGGTGTGTTCGTATATGTAACAGATGAACAAGGTGCGTCTGATTTGCCACCGGGTTATGTACAAAGGCTCGTTTTAGTGCGGTAAATTTTATTTTAAAGGTGTTTAAATTTGAAAATAAATAGAGTAAAAAAATAATGACAATAATATCTATTTTTTACAATGAAGTAACACATAAAAATAAGCTTTTATCGCAGAACACAGTAGCATTCGTCACATTCGGTGCGAGGGTACGATTATTCGCTCCAGTTCTCTTTCACTAAAATTTATTGAAATAACATCCACTTCAAGCCACGGATCGTGCCCTGTTTTTCGATCTAAATTGGTTTCTATTGCACTATGATTCTGTTGAAAATATTTTAGCAGTTTAATTTCTATAACAACCGAACATTTCATTGAACGTTTTTATAACATTTTAAATCTGCCGTGTCTTGTACGTATCTTAAATGCGTCAAAGTAAGACTTATTATAAACAATGTCTTGTGTATATAGCTAATATGTTGGTAGAAAGTGTATTATTTTATTTTTAAAAAATTCTTCAAATAGTTCGATAAAATAATTGTTCGCATTAATGGCACAGAACAGCGATCCCTGTATGACTAGTACGTATTGTTTAGTCCGAGAATCGTCTGCCGTCTAACGATTTTTTTGCATGGGCAAAAAAAAACCTTTAAAAAACCTTGGATAGCAGAGGGTTCTCGGACTACTTATTTTCATGCAAATGCTACATTTTTACGTTCACGTGGGGACACCAAGGCAGAAAAATTCACACTAGAAGACCAACATCTTATGTACATACGTGGTATGACTTAAAAAGTCGCAAGACAAAACCTTTCAAAATGATATAAATTTTAAAAAAGAAATTCAATTCTGACGTAAGTGATTTGCTCTCCTTGCTGTATATTTCTTTAATAAATATGACTTCCCCCCCCCCCAAACCACTTCGTAAAACAAACCAGAAAATAAAAGACCAACCAACACATATAAATGTAATTTGTGCATACAGTATTTGTTCAAATCAACTTTTAATGTTTCAAATGCGAGGGTATTTTTGAATTCGTGACATTTAACATTTCTGAAATTCCGAATTTGCATGGTTATGGCGGGGGAGGGGGGGGGGGGGAGCATGCTAAAAATAAGAATAAAATGAAGAGTCCAAAATAACATTGCAAAATCTGCTGCTCCTTCCATCATGAATCTTCCGCAAGTATACGTCTTTTGAGTTTTATCAAAACTTTCCCCATTATGCTCTACTTGAATGAATTTGATCAGATTATTTTGTGCATGCACTTTTTCAGATTTTATCCATCAAGATTGTGAAAAAAATGAATCAATTACTTGCATTTATATTTTATTTTCTATTTTCAGTCCTTGACATTTGGTTGTTTGGTGGCTACAAAAAAATGATCTGACTTTATACTAGACACCATAAGATAAGGATAATTCAGACCAACTTTGCTTAAAGTTGGCAAAAAAGGATTTCCGAGTAAATTTTTAAACAAAAGCACACGAAGTGAATTTTAAACAGTCAACTTATTCAAAAATTAAATACACCGTTATAAAGTGGGGTTCTAAAACCTATGGTTTTTTAATCGAACCATAAAATGACCAGGCCATTGAACAATACTCTAAGACAATGGCACATTAAAGTCAGGTTGGAGAAATAACTTAATTAACACACATTTAAGAAGAAAATTTATTAAGAACTTTGCAAAACTGTTCAAATTTTTAATTTTGGAAATCACAATCTTTTTCCTTCAAAAGACCATCTCATGAATATGCATTCTCAAGCACATTCAATACATCAGTAAAGTATTAAAGATTATTGGAAGAGGTGGTACAAGTGGTTCCTATACAACCATGGCTGGTTAGGCTTGTGCATGATGACGCCTTCTAGTATAAACCATCTCCAGACCTTGATAGTACAAATGAAAGTTACCTACATACAGAGCGTCTCTACAAAAAAATTAGATTTTCAATTAGGAAACAAACAGTAAAGGACAATTTAAGAATCTGATAATAAAAAAAGTAACCCGACAATGAAATTTTTCTTAATATTTATATGAATATAATTTGGGAATGCAAAGTATTCTAAAGTTATCAGTAATAGCCTAAATAGGATTTTTTTTACAAAACATTTTTAGCCTACACGGCCTGCCATACCACAATCAATTACCGGACGTGAATCACTTGACCGTTACACTACTTTTAGACTTGTCTCCCTTAATTACTTGACAACGGACACATTTATGTGCTGCGATTTTTTGCGCCACGTTAAAATTACTTCAAACAAACGTAAATCAAATCTATATATAATTACCTTTGTCCCATAGAAGATCCGATTTGTGACTACATCGGGAACAGTGTTTTAAAAATTTTCAAACACATTTTCCAACATTTTCTAATGTTGTTCCTTGACGATGGAAAAATGTCTATAGCTACTTTTTTTAGATTGACTGTAATTTTCTGCTGTCATTGCTCGACGGAGGAAGCATTCGCGTCTTATAATATCATAGTAGTGTGTATTCATGAGTTGAACTGTATTAGCCGTTTACATGTTTCAAGTCCAGTCAAAAACTTCGCATCAGTACGAAAATGGCGGTCTTTCCAAGTGACTGCATCTCATGAATATTTTGAAGGGAGATAATTCGATATCACCACAAATCGCACTTATATCTAAAAACAACAAACAATTTAATGTTATTGGACGAATATTCGATAATATGTTACAATACTAACTTGAGAGAGCAAATGGAAATTTTATTCGCCGCAAATATTTACGAAATCGTACGGGGACACGTCTATGTTCTTACTATTTCATACTATAAACTTATGGAACGGGTTGCCCTTAAAACTCGTAATTCGATATGGTTGATGTTTGGACAAAATATTATTATGTTTCTTGTGATAGATATAGAAAGTTCAGTTTGTTTTAGTTTGTTTGAATGATCTGCCAAAGGCCGAGGTCCAGAGTTCTTCTCTAAACTAGACGCCATGAACAACTAAACAAATTGCTTAAGACACCATTCAAGCAAACAAACATCTAAAAGTTTCGCTAATTGTTGTTTATGAAGATATTGTTAAGTCTGTCCTTAACCGCTTTTTATTACATGATTTATTTAAGATGCATACGCCGATATGTAAACTTAATATATGGAAAGCCAAAACTGTCTTATGTGATGTGTTTTATTTACGTTAAGTGGTTTTATCTTTACGTTTGGTGGTTTTATCTTTACGTTATGTAGTTTCTTATTTACGTTTAGTGGTTTTATCTTTACTTGTGGTGGTTTCTTATTTACGTTTGGTGGTTTTATCTTTACGTTTGGTGGTTTCTTATTTACGTTCAGTGGTTTTATCTTTACGTGTTGTGGATTCTTATTTACGTGTGGTGGTTTCTTATGTACGTTTTGTGGTTTCTTATTTACGTTTAGGGATTTTATCTTTACGTGTGGTGGTTTCTTATTTACATTTAGTGGTTTTATCTTTACGTGTGGTGGATTCTTATTTACGTTTAGTGGTTTTATCTTTACGTGTGGTGGATTCTTATTTACGTGTGGTGGTTTTATCTTTACGTGTGGTGGTTTTTTATTTACGTTTAATGGTTTTATCTTTACGTGTGGTTGTTTTATCTTTACGTTTGGTAGTTTCCTATTTACGTTTAGTAGTTTTATCTTTACGCGTGATGGTTTTATCTTTACGTTTGGTGGTTTTTTATTTACGTTATATTGTTAAATCTATATATGTTGATTACTTAAACCGCTATCAAGCATGGCCACAATCTTGCCGTTAGTGTCGGATTTTTTTATTATTTTGTGTTTGCAAACAACACTACCTGGAACCGGATAAAATTCCATTTCGACTAACGTAGCTTAAGTATCGAAATGGATATATTTTGAAAAGGATAGATATGGAGAAGTGTGTTGATGTCTTTGCAAGAGAAAAAATAACTCCTGACATTGTAGGAAAATTGTCAGTGTACCAGATGGAGTGCTTAGGTGTAAAGGATAGGTCGGAAATGATGAAGTTGAGAATTAACTGTATAACATTCGGTAGAGATCAACAGAAGGGGGAATAAATCACAATTATGACATTCCAAAAGATGTTCTTGAATGTCTTATTGAGTCGAATTTCACTGTCTTCGATATCAGCAATATATTATCGGTATCAGAAAGTGCTGTATTCAGAAAATTAAGACTTTATAACCTGAGCAAGTATCAGTTTGATGACATTGAAGATGATGCCTTAGACATGTTAGATAAGAAAGTTAAAAAGATAATCACGGAGTTTCCTAGATGTGGCGAGGGGATGCTGCGTCAGATTTTGTGTCAAGAAGGAACAAAGGTTAGATTTTCTTTTAGTTTTATAAAAGTGATGAACTGAAGTGCTAATTCGTAAAGAGCAAATGGTTAGCAGATTCATTCAGTAACACATTTGCAAGTCAATTTTGGCAACATATTAAATAATTTTTCCCCATTATCTTCAAATAGGAACTAATTTTAAAAGTTGGGCGAATTGGGGACAAAATATTAAAACATGAATGATAATATTAGGTAAATTATAATACTTTTGCATTCATTATATTAGAAATTAAAAGTTAAAAATGGGTAATCTTAACTTTTAAAACTGGTGAATAAATGAGTGGTCAAGGAGATGTAGCAAACATTTTTTAATGTTAAATGTCGCACGGTTTCTTTGACATGTTTATGTGGGACAATTTCATCCGTCGTTGTCTGTCGTAATCTTTTCTCCTCTGGAATTAAATATGTAGCAAGGATTTTAGCTGCAACTCTACCAAACTGTGAAGGAGCCTTGTTTCCAAAATGGCGACATATGCTCCAATATTTTGCATATTAACAACTTTCTTGGAAACTAATAAGCCAGTTTGATCAAACTTGGAAGTAATGTTAACTGGAATTTACTCTTCCAAAGATGTCGATGAAACGCCAAATATACCCATATAACCTGATTTGATTTACAATAGTCTATGTTATACTAGTAAATAGTTCGTTTTCCCATTGGTTTCCAAATATCTGATTTAACGATGTAAATGATTGCAAATTCATTTTGGTCTTTGATTATAAATTAACTTAAGGTGAAAAATTCAGACTAATGTACTCCACTAGTTGTAGACTGTGTAATAGCGAGCATCGCTTATGCGATCCAAACGGTAAATGCACGTATAAAAAAGTAACGTGATCCATTCGGACAAACCCATTTCAGATGCTTAGCTATCCGGACAAAATATTGAACAAGGAGGGGGTGGGGGTAACTTTATATATTTCTGGCGATACGGATGTGAGGCCTAAAAGGGTCTCTTTTTAACCGTTCCAAAATATATGAAAAGGTAGCTCTTTTCATTGGGAAGGTGTAAATTATCTAAATATATCAATGCCCCAAATTAACTTCGTATCTACAGCTGAGGAGGTAAACCACAGTGACTCAACTAAATAAGTGATCCATTAACATCCCTTGATTAAACAAAATGCTACATTTTGTTTTTTTTAAACACTTTGGTAGTGAATAGACTGTTGTGTCTATGTGGATGTACAACAGACCCGTATGAACAGGGGGGCAAGGGGGGCAGCTGCCCCCCCCCCCAATATTTGGCTTTTCAAAAATTAAAAATTGAGTGTCGTTATTAAACAAAATAGGTAACTTCATCAAAGCTACCTATTTTGAGGGGACACAGATTTGAGTGTCTCTGGCCCATTAAAATGCAGTAGAAACTGATGAAATAAGCTTTGTTGGCAGAAGTGTGGATCTACTCTCAGATGCCAGGAAATCGTCTAAAAACATTCTAAGTTTTAAAATTTTACAGGGGGAGTCCCCACGGACCCCCCCCCCCCGAAGCTTCGCGCTTGCGGCGCTCCCAAATTCGGCCCTTGAGACTGGCCCATCGGCCTTCAAGTTCATGCCCCCCCAGCCCCCCCCCCCCCCCCCCAAAGTCGAGGACCTTCCTACGGCCCTGTACTATCAATTAAAATATATGAATATGTCGGGGTTTTTTTCAGTGTATGATTAGGTCCCATTGTATAACGCCCGTAAATATATGAATAGGATGGGTTTTCTCTCTCCGCACACCTGTACCTAAAATACCCTTAGTTACCCGCCCTCCCCGCCCCCCCCTTTATTTTGATATTGAAGAAGAGCACATAAATTAATTTAAAAGTATACTTCAAAATAAATTTGTCATAGATAAAAATTAAGTGGTCTGTTAAAAAAACAACACAAATTCCAGACACAATATATTGCAATCTATGAAAGTCCTGAAACGTTCGATTTAAAAATTGACAACCGCATGACATTCATGACACGTAACCAAGACGATACGTGCACGCCGGAATGCAGAGTCACTGCTTGGGTGCGCGAAAGTAACGTCGACGTCATAATCCACAAAATGTGTAATGCTCGCATTTAGGCCTATATTCATATTATGACTAGTACTTGTAAATAGAGGTAGACTACGAGTTTCGGCTAATCCTCCAGTTTTAGTTCTGAATTGTGTAAAAATTGTGAACAACATGGGGGAGAAATTTGATAATGTCGGAATGTGATCGTTGCTAAAAAAGTTGTCCTACTTAAATTTATATTTGGATGGAAGCTAGACTTTAAAAAAGAGTTATTTTATTCTTTTTTTTTTTATTAAATGAATAAAACATATGTTTATTATTATTTTGTCCTGCAATCGTCTATTAAAGCAGCTTAAATGCGTTGAGCATATATTTGCTTGTGATTAACAACTAGTGACCGATTATCACAAAATTCTGACGTCATTTTTGTCGCTTTCAACGCACTTACAAGTAATTTATTTATTGCGTAATGTGTAGAGGCCTGATATGGGTTCTAATTTTTAAGATCGTTTAAAAATAAATAGAAATTACAAAATTAAGGACCATGTGTGTAAATATCGTACACTAGAATGCAGGATAAACTTAATATTAGTATATTAACTTGACATAAAAACAATCTATATACTCGGAACGAAACGGAAAAAAGGCTCGGCAGAGCTTCACCTTTTCTTTACTTCTCGTTATATATTTAATTACATTGCAGGTACCTAGGCATCGACTAAGAGAAAGCCTCCACTGTTTGGATGAAGTAGGTATCCATGACAGAAAAAACGGAATACTTCCAAGAAGAGGGTATAACGTTACTGGTGTAAACCACCTCTGGCATATTGATAAAAACCACAAACTAATAAGGTGGCATTTTGTAGTAGTAGGTGCCATAGATGGCTTCAGCCGATTTGTTACCGTCCTTAATTGTACCGATAATAATAAAGCAGATACAGTATTGAAATGTTTTGTTGACGGCGTCATCAGCATGGGCTTCCCTTACAAGTTAGATCAGACAAGGGACTAGAAAATATTAGGGTTGCCGAATACATGATAAGAAGACGCGCACCCGACACAAAGGCTATGATAACAGGGAAAATCACTCATATTAAGCGCATTTAGCGCCTGTGGAGGGATGTCTTTGAAGGCGTTCTTTATTTTTATTACAATCTCTTCTACTTCTTGGAGGATGAGGGTATACTTGATATTATGATTGACCTTCACATATTTGCTCTTCATCGTGTATTTCTGTCAAAGATATGTGACAAGCTGAACATTTGGAAAAAGGCGTGGAATACACACCGATTACGCACGGTTAAATCATCTCTGTCAAGAATATTCAGAGCAGGTTCTTTTACCAATCCTGAACCCTTTTCGCTTACGGGAGATGAAGAGAATTATGGTGTAGAAGGACTGAATGGCGATGACATTCAGAGAGATGAAAATGAAAGACCCATTTTTGATCCACCTACAGTCTTGGATTATAATCGAGAAAACCTACAGCAAGTTCTATATTTACACTGTCCAAAACACTGGACATCAGAAAACTTTGGAATTGATGTATACACAAAGGCATTACGGGTTTTACATTAAAATAAAACATAAATTATTTATCTTGCATTTATTATTACTACAAATAGTCTTGTTGACATGTTAACATCTTATACATTTAAGTTCAGATTTTAAATCTTGTAGCAACACAGATTTAAATTTAAACCCTAGCCAGTGATGCATGAAAAGTAGGCCAAACTAACCTGGAGGTCACTGTCCTACTTATTAACATTTATCTTGCTTCTGCATTTAAGTTCAGTGCAGATGATTCCATGTATTACAGTAAAGGCTTTTATAATACCGAATCTAACACTTCTAAATCTTTGACCACATGAAGTCAAGCATGGGAAAGGTAAAGGTGACCCAATTAGGCATTAATGCTAGTCTGACTAAGATACATCAGGTTCAAGTTCAATAAATAACTGAAAATTGTAATCAACAATTTATAACTTACGAAACCTTAAACCTAATCATCAACTAGAAAGCTGTAGCCTTTTTTGGCTAGATGCTGATTTACCTACTATAATGCAACTACAATGGGCTTAAGAAATCTATTACTAAAGCCAATAGAGTACAAAAGTAGACTGACTTTCACCTGTGCTGTACTCCAAACCAAGATGCATCTTTATGCAAATATAGATTATTCTATCATTTACCACAAGTACCTGAGATTTTGATGTAAAATCACCTAATTTAAAAAATAGGTTCAACATTTCTCAGTCAAGTGAAAAATAGATTTTCTTTGACAAATTTTTAAAAAGTGCACATTTTCCAAATAATGTATACAAATAAGAAGACAATAAGTTGACCACTTACTAGACATTTGTAAGGCTCTGTTTATCATCTAACATAGAACAAATTTCAATTGTTTCGATACGGTGTTCTGCAAAATTGCTATTTATAGAGATGAGAGATTAGAATCTTCTAAAACTTTCCATACGGAATCCGAATCCATTTTAAGAAACACGTGCACCGGTGCAGGTGTGAACTAAATAACGGATTAAAATTTCCACATAACTTAAAGATAAAACTACCAAACGTAAAGACGAAACCACCAAACGTAAAGAAAAAACCACCACACGTAAAAAAGAAACCACCACACGTAAAGATAAAACAACAAAACGTAAATATAAATCCACTTAAGGTAAATAAGAAACTACATAAGGTAAAGATAAAACCAGGAAACGTAAAGATAAAACCACTTAACGTAAATAAAACACATCACATAAGACAGTTTTGGCTTTCCATATTACATGTAATACATTGAAACATTTTCCATAACCCTGTTACAAATGTATTATTTTAGCTTTCCTATTCTATGGTTCACCCATCGACCTCAGTATTTATTCATTATTTCAGCTAATGCGTTTCTATAAAATCATCATGGAATTACACGGGCTTTCTAAAAAAAGGAGTTTCTGTTAGCAAATTAATGCAGCTTAGTTAAACTCTAAGTAAACTTAAAATCTAACCCTAGTATGGTCAACATCCTGGCGAAGCAGGTTGATAACATTGATTTCTATCATACTACACGACGTGTAATAGTCTTGCCTTTCCATATCGTCTATATATGACTAAAGTAAACACGACGGCGTTGTTAACGGTTTATGAAACGCTATACTATCAATCCGGACTTTCTGCTTTTAGTTCCAGTTTTTCTAGTGTGTTTTTTCTCTATTTTAAATATAACAGTCATTGGTAACCAATGACCGATGTCATCGGTATGTTGATGTATACAAGGTATGTGTCACAGAGATGATCCCTGCCATACTACAGTTGTGAAATACAGTATGAGGTTGATTATTGTAACAGGTTCGCCAAGTTTAGTACTCTATGTATATTACTTCCGACACCACCGATTAAGGTACACAGGCAATCTCTGTAGAGTATTTGGGTGACACATATGTCAAACATCGAGAGAAATGAAAAATTCCCAGGCCATGTTAAAGACAATACAATGAGATAAAAGTTACTTCGTTACAATATTTATGTAGTAAACCAAATACAAACATTACAACTCAATAACCATGGGAACAAATCATGAACAAAATTAATGAAAAACATATACCGGTATCAGGAATACATGTACAAAGGCATTAACTAATGTGTGGAGAGGTGGAAGTTGTTTACTGTAATATTCTACATTACAGACATGCAGAAATGTATCACATCAACAGAAAAAAAAACAAAGATAGGACTATTGTTTCAAACAATTAGGTCTTTCCGGATTTCTGTTTTTATGTCGTCTTGAACTTAAAAACATACGATTGCTAGGTTATATTTTAACCGGAATAGACTATTTTTTATAACAAAAACGGAAAAATGTATGGTTGTTAATACTTTTTTGATACTGAGATTTTTTAAAGCATGTAGTCCTAATCCTTTCAATATTAGGTTGCTAGCGATAGACTTTCCAGAAGTAAATGTTTTGACAAACGTCCTGAACCCCGAAAATTTAGGTTGCTAGGTCTTCTTTCTACCGGAAAGACATGTGTTATGTTGTTCTTAAACCACAAATCTATAGTTGTTAGGTACTATTAGCAAGAAACAAGAAAAGATATGGTTGTAACCATATCGGGGAAACTCAAAGTAATTGGAGGATAAAAACAGGAACCCATTTTGTATTGTAATATCTGATAAATGTCCGATAATAAAAATAGAAATTGTGTAATTAATACTATAACCAACAATAACAGTAAAGAATAAAAAGCTTCGCCGAGCGCAGCATGATACGACCGCAACATGTTGAACCCTGTACGTTTGAGGCCCAATATGAATGGTCAATTGCTTTGGACAATGGAGCTCATAGTGGACTTACAAAGTTTTTTGACACATGCATTCCTTAGTGGACTATCGACCCATATTTTCATAACTAATCCATTATATTTTTGTTAAAAAGTAGACAATAAATAAATGCATGTTTATCTATTATTTGATTTAAAAAAAAACCTTTGGCCCCTCATTTCTAGCCGGAATAAACAGAAAAAAGGGTCTAAAAATACTCTTCATTCTTTATCCATTATGTGACAAGAATCAATTAGAAAAAAATTCAAAATCGGACAAGAAAATACAAAAGATACATTTTTGATACCTTTAGCACCTAATTTCTACAGGGGTAAAAAAAGAGTTGGTCTGGAAAAATTCATTCTTCATTTTGTATCACTATTTGACAAAAATTAACTTCCAAATTTTTTTTCAAAATCGGACAATAAATAAAAAAGTTTCATATTTGCCCCTTTTGGGGTCGTAATTCCTAAACGGAAAAAGGAGGAACCCACAAAATCAATCTCATTCATCCTTAAAAGATAAAAAACATTATTGTAAAATTCCAAAGCAATCTGTAAACCAGAACCAAAGTTATTGTGGAAACAAATATATAAGTAGCATGTTTTGCCCTTTTGGGGCCCATAATTTTTAAACTAGAAAAAGGGGGGACAACAAAAATCAATCCCACCCATATATTAATGGTAAGGAACAACATTGAACAACAATGCGGGTCCAGTCGGAATGAGAAAGTTTAAGATCAATATGTTTATGACTTGTTTAAGTTATTTATTTGTATTGACACTCAATGACTAAGGCCATTTGTTGGTCAGTCAGTGTCTTTATTTTTGACAAGAAAAACCGTCATTTGTATCGATGCATAATCTTCTAGACTTGTGTATTATTTTTTGTTTATGTTGTATCGTCATGTATGTCGATTCGATACTTAATAAATTTACTGGTTGGTATTTTCTTTAGACATAACGACATAAATGGCCATCCCGTTGTAAAAAAATGATAAATCATAGCCTATGTTAATTACGTAATAAACCAATTACGGTACATTTATGATCTTGACGTACTTTTGAAAATACTCCCGTGCAATGACATTGGAGTTGCTTCCCTTTGAACTCTGGTGTAACAAGAGAAGATATGGTTGAACCATATCAAGTAAATGGAGGATTAAAACAGGAACCCATTTTGTATTGTAATATGAGAGATTATTAAAATACAAATACAAATACAAATATAAATAATTTTATTGGCTCAAACTCATCTACAATAAATAGTGTAATGGAAAATAATATATAACATCACATGTAATGTAACGTAAATTACCGTTACACACATTAACATTACGTACATTATATGTTACGTACAATAAAGGCACTGCATTTTAAATTATTTTGCCTTTAGGTGCTAAATATAAGTAATATATTAATGATGTTCTTAAGTGCTTTTCAATGTATTTTAGGGGGGGCTCGGTGGCCGAGTGGTCAAGGTAGTTCGTCTACTATTGATCACGTGGTCTGTCAACACTGAGATTGCGGGTTCGATTCTCACTGCAGGCAGGGTGTACTCGACTCCAATCTTAATTGACAAGGATTGCCAGTTTTCCTACCGCAGGTCGGGGGTTTTCTCCGGGTACTCCGGCTTCCTCCCCCAATAAAAACTGGACGCCATGATATAGCTGAAAAATTGCTGAAAGTGGCGTTAAACACCATCAAACAAACAAACAAACAATATATTTTAGCAGTTATGACACATTATTTAAATGTCTTTAAGTGTTTTAGCGCTCACAAACGGTGTTACGGACCTTAATTTCTTAAACGTGACGCAATAAATTTCGCTGTTTTATTCGTTGCTGACAACAATTTAAATGAAACATAGATAAGCATTTGTTATGATGATAATTGGATTAAACTTGATCTAAAACCAATAAAAGAACGTCAATAAACGTGTATTGGTCATGCTTTATAGAGAAAATAGATTGATTGTTTGATAAAGGTCATCAACAGTTTATATTGTTGAAAATAATTGTAGAAGTTAATAATCTCATCAATTGTTTTGCAAAATAAGACTCTTCTTCTAATTGTTTTTTTTTTTTTTTATTTTAAATTCTGAAAATTTTATAAAGTTCTTAGCAATCGGTTTATGCACATGAATGCTAGTTTGACGTTTAAAATACATTTAATTGCAAATCTTTTGAAACAATTGTAATTACAGTAAAATTAAATCAATAAAAATTGTAACTTGTCGGTATGTTTTCTTTGATTTTCCGAGGACGCGATAACTGCCGATCTTACATTCACATTTTCCCCCACAGAACCACTTGACTATGGTCAATGTATTTTTATTGGTAAACAATATATATATGTTCTTCGAAAACTTTGCTTTTTTTATTACAGTACTCTTCTCAAAGTTGAGATATTATAATCAAGATGATTATTTCTTGCCTTTCACAATCGTCTATATTTGCATCCCTTTCAGGGGCGTAGCTGCCTATACGCGAGTACGCGGCTGAATCCACATTATTTTAAGAACAAAATTGCAATCTATCCCTGTAATCAATAAACTGTCCATTTCAGTTCTAAATAAACCACTTTAGAATTCTCCAAATTGCACCATTGTTTTCAAAAATATTCCGGGTGCATACCCGGACCCCACTAGTTCTTTGTGAATCCACATTGTAACTAGTCTAGCTACGCCCCTGCCTTTACAGCATATGATAAAATTTTAAATAAAACAAATTGAAAAAAAACTATTAAACCAAATGGGATACACCTATAACATATAAATCGAACATCTCTGGATATGGGTTTAACGCATACCTTTTCTTGTTATATAATTCAATTCAGATGAGAGCAGATTTAATGTGCATTTATGATAATAGTACGAAATGTTTATTTGTTCAACACATTTACAACACGTGATTTACAATAAATGGTTATGACACATAATCACGTGCACATAATGTAATGAATACAACACTAGCCAGCTTGATCGCGTACGAATATATGAACAGAATTATATTTTTATTCAAATGCAAAGAACAAAATTATTACATTTCGCACTACAAAACATACTGTTTTTCACCTGAAAAATAGTCAAAACAATATTACAGATAGAAAGTACTTACTTCGGTAAATGCAAACATCGAACTAATTATCGCGCAATAGCTCAGTAAACCGTACCTGAAATTAGTTATAACGCCACGTGTGATACAATGCAACGATTTGAGTTATGAAAATGTGTCGAAACAACTTATATTGTACACATATGACTACCATGATTTTGAAAATTAGTACAAAATATATTTTACTATACCGTCTTCACTTAGCTGTACCTGAATACATCTATACATTTAACAGAACAAAATACATTGAAATGACCATCCCGTTGTGAAACAATGATAAACCATAACCTATGTGAATTACTTCTATCCTAATGAATTAATTACGGTTCATTTAGGATATTGACGTACCTATAGCCAACAACATTTTTGCCATAAACTGGCTAATTACACACAATACATTGCGACGGATAATTACAGCACGTGTCGCAATTCATAAGATTATTACATCAAATGCAACAGTTTTCAGATGAGATTTACAGCTTTGTAACTGAAACGGCTGTTCAGGACAGGCCCTCTTCGTCGAGTGTAACTCATACATAAATATATATTTACCACAGTGTGGCTCAAAACGTTTAAAGCACATCATATCCCGCACGGTTTGTCTATAGCACGTCATATTTTCGTGTAAAAACTATCATGTTATAATATTGAAGTTACTTCACTTTGATCTGATTCGATTCTCACTGCAAGCAGGGTGTACTCGACTCCAATCTTAATTGACAAGGATTGACAGTTTTCCTACCGCAGGTCGGGGGTTCTCTACGGGTACTCCGGCTCCCCCCCCCCCCAAATAAAAACTGGACGCCACGATACAGCTGACAAATTGCTGAAAGTGGAGTTAAAACACCATTCAAACAAACAAACCTTTTGATCTATGGTGTTAAAATGTGTCTAAATGACTTGTATTCGCGTACACATATGACTACTATGAAAAGCAGCAATTTAAAAAAATAGCATATACTGGTTTAAATCTCTAAATAAAGCGTATACTAACAGTCACGCATTTCATTTCTAAAAGCATTCATGTTTTTAACAGCGATGTACAAGTATAATGGCGCACATACGTTAGTAATATACTAAAGACATTGATAAGTCTTAAAAATACAAAAGTTACACGGAGCACGATGTATTAAGAATAATCGCTAAACGCACTTCAATATATTCTATTCTACACATGTTGCTGTTGACATTATGTCGATCGTTCAATCAAGAGCGCTATTTCTCTACGTTACATACTGTTATTTAATTGTTTGTCTTTGGAGAAATTGTTTTGGCCCGGTTTCTTTTTCTTATTAGTCTTCTATTTTCTTTCTTCTGTTTTCTGTTTTCTCTTATCTTTTTTCTTCTTTCCGTTCAGTCTTGTCGGCTAAAAAATTTCTGAGATGTAATGTCCAATCAATGTGACACTTTGGGAACATGTGAAGGTTTACCTGAAGTTTTGCAATCCACTTTTGGTATTTTAAAAATAGCTGCCGTTTCCATGGAAACAAGGGTCGTTTTATAGGACATTGCATTATCTTGGTAAACATTTGTATTTGAATGATGTTCACCATTCTCAATATTATTGTGGCAATGGGGGTTCATTTGGGAAACATTTTGTTTTGGCATCCCAACACTATTATAACCAGTTATATATTGCGTAGGTTTTCAGAAAAGGGTCACTTCTGTTGGTATTGTACGGGTGTATAGTGTTTGTTGGTGTACGTTACTGTTTTTTTTTGTTAGGGTATTAAAATAATGACGGAGACTTGTGATCAAACTAACCCATATGACTGTTAGGAGACGGTTAGTTTTATATCAATATTTTCTATATTCTTGAATTATCGTTAATTTTTTATGGTTTGGATTCAAATAATATAACATCTACTAGAATTGCACAGAGTCACTATGAGGAGGAGGCCCTATGGTTGAAGGAGAGATTGTTTGTCACAGGTCATAATAAGGAAAGGCTGGCCGCTGACGTTTTTTGAGTGCTATATTCACTGCATGATGATACCCTTTTGTAGATTTAAAAAACAAGTAGACCTTAACAAAAGAATAAATTCTCCGTCCCTACTCGAACACCATATACTTTTCTAGTGGCAACCACTTGTTCCAGTTGTTGGATCCATTTTCTATTTTAATGTATTGTTTGTTAATGTGTTTTTTTTCATAAATATAGATGCAAAAAAATTGCTCGCTGGACATTAAACAAACATTAAAGCAATCAACTTAAAAACCCAAATGAAAGTATTTAATAGCTCTGGTTTCTAGATGCGAGCGTAATTACCGGAGCAATTTACAACCTATTCGATACGCGATACCACTGTAAAAGCGCCATTGACCGGCGACCATGGCATTGCAGAACAAATTCGGTAAACACATAAACTACGCTAATACATTGCATTCCGTTGATAAGTTCTATCTACCAAGTATAGTTAAAATGCGTTAAGGAATTTTGCATTTCCAATACCCAATTTTTAATTAGATTATTAGAAAATTCATATTAGAATAAAAAAATTAATTTTACATGTACATTACTATATCAATCGTCATTAACATCTAAAAATTTTCACTTTGCACCTAAAATATATATAAAAATATGACAAAAAATTAAAAACGAATTCATCCTAATGATCAAAGTAAGTTTAAACTGATACAAGCCAGCTGAGACTTTAACATTTAAATGTATTACTTACCTAACATTATAATTAAAGGAAACTGTCAACTACTTTGTCCAAATGATCAAAGTCTACTTGGACTGATAAACGCAAGTCCGTGTTTTAACCTTTAACCTATTACGGTTTAAATTATATTAAATCTGGAACTAGTATAACTATTGATTCCTGATTAAATATAGGCAGAAAAGAAACAAATGAAAAAAATATTTACCATTAAATATTTACACAACTTTGTTCATTTGAAATGCAACATAAGATATCATCAAACAACACAAATTCTGAAAAATATTTTTGTTAACAAACCAGTAGTAGGGTAAACTTGATTGCAAACCGGGAACGCATGCGCGACCTGTCTGCGTCCAGTCTTCAGAATTGCCACAAAGATGGCCATGGTCGCCAGTGTGGCAACCTATTGACACAGTCTTCTAGGGATTTCGTACGTCTTCGTCATCGTTGCGTGTTGGTGCATTCTGCCCAGCACGACTGGTTTCAAATAGTATTGTTGGTTATCTGTCCGTCTCTGGACAGCAAGAACTGCATGGATACCATATGAACGGCTGGTGTTGAACATTGAATACGGAATTGTTTCTCTTCTTATCGGGTTTATTTAAATTTAATTTTCTTTTATTTTAAAGAACTTTATTGTATGTTACCTGTATTTTTCCTTAAAGTTCTTGGATGTAAACAGCTTTCCTATATTAATAAATATATATTCTTTATACATTAATTCCTTTCTTCTTCTGGTATGATTGTAATAAGGAGCTCTTTATGAATTGTATATGAAATCTACGTAATTATATATCTGCTGTTATCACAATGAGTAGATCAGGTAATTACTTAATGTGTGTTATATATTATGGACACGTAAGAAATTATGCAGCAATTTAGTAACATGAACGTTTTAATGTATAGTGAACAACAGAATGGCTTTAATCACTCGGTAAGCTAAACCTAGTTACCAAATTTAGACACGTTTTTTTATTAGGAACCCGTCTTTTCTTATTTATTCTATAAATACCAGCTTTAAACAAAAATAAACATTTATCGTTTGGACTATCCAGTTATTACATTTGTACCAACAGAATTCGACTCGCGTTCATATCCACTCCGTTCTATATTCCGTAGCAGTGCACGCTATTTGATAATACAACACGAACTAATTTTCTGGTTTCAGAAAATCTTAGACTTCATCACTGCGGGTAGGGATGGCTCCAAGGCATAAGATATAGGAATGATTTTTCATTCCCACCACATTTTATTTCAAATGCGGTGGTGCATTAAAAAAAACATGTTATAATAAACTAATGGGCGAAAACGTTTGCGGTGTTGCTCCTGATTTCAGTCACACCATATATTGGGGTCATCTTGATTTATAAAACATAATAAAACGAAACAATCTTTGTAAATTGTATTTTACAATTATTTATTCTATTCTTAATTAATATTTTTCAAGATATCACGGATATAAATATAGAAATATAAACTGTGACAACTTGTTTGAATTTGAGATTAGTGTCAGAAAGGAGGTCGACTGCTGCTTACCAAAATATAGTCTAGAGTACACATGGAAGTTGTTGAGTTTTTTTAACACTCATTTGTTCTATTGATACTGTTCAATTAAAAAATGTCAATATATCGTAGTGCCTTATCAAAAATGTTTGTATATATATATGTATATAGTTGTGCGTCTAACAGCAATAAAGGTAGAACGGTGGTAGTAATTGTTCGACATAGTAAAACATATTTCATGAAACATTTGTGTGATTTGAATACCTTTCTATCATTGATCAGCATATACCGGGGCTAGAACATTTATAAACATGTATTATTCAGTAGTCAAAATACAATTTTCGAAAAGGGCGATTAGAAGAATGAATGTAATAACAAAATACCGAAGACCGAGGAAACTGTCAAAAAAGTCAATCCACAAATAAGTACGACAAAATGGCAAACTCCAGAACCAACAACTAACAAGAAAAGATATGGGTTTAACCATATCGGGGAAACTCAATTAAAGTAATTGGAGGAATAAAATAGAAACCCATTTTGTATTGTGATATGAGGGTTTAATTGTTGTTTACAGCTTGTGAAGATTTGTTTATAACAATTTTTATTTGCTCAAAGAACAAATAGGGATAGGACACAAGTTTTACCAACTTACGAGGTCTTCTCCCTTACAATACAATATGAAATAAAATACATGTACATAAGAGCACGCATTATAGATAAACACATATGTGAAGATCTAATGTACTTATGATATTCTATAATATGCTTTAACCAAGTCAGGATAATTTAATACAATAAACTTTTTATGGTTTGTCTTTGCCATGTGTTGCTTTTTCTTCTTTGATATAAGAGAATAATCATCAGAGACATAAGAGTTCTAAACATTTGGTTTCTTTATATAATAATGTATAGATATTAAGGACGCGAGTTAAATAATACAATATAAGACATAAAAAGTAAAATATAATACAGAAAAATTTGTGTTAAATGTATTTTTAGTGTTATCTTGTAAAATATATGTTTATATTAATATTTACATTTTGGCATATCTGTTAAAACATATATTAAAAACCAAGTTTCATTTTGCCCCCTTTGGGCCTCTTATTACTAAAGAAAAAAGAAGGAACCCCCAAAATCAATCTCAGTCATCTTTTTATGATAAGAAAAATTATTGTAAAATTTCGAAGCAGTCTGTAAACCAGAACCAAAGTTATTGTGGAAACAAATAAAAAAGTAGCATTTTCCCCCTTTTGGGCCCCTAATTTTTAAACTAGAAAAGGGGGACCACAAAAATCAATCCCATTCATCTATTAATGGTATGGAACATCATTTTAATTTTTCATTAGCATTTGGTTGACTAGAACAAAAGTGATTGTGGAAACAGACAAAATAGTGGCATTTTGGGCCCCTGGTTCCTAAATGGAAAATAAGGGGACCCTAAAAAGCAATCCCATCCATCCTTTTATGGTACGAAACATCCCTGTAAGGTTTCAAAGCGATTGGATTACTAGAACAAAAGATATTGTGGGGACACTTAGGTTAACAGACAACGACGCAGACGACGACACAGGCGACAGCATCATACCATTATACGTCCGCAATTTTTTTGCGGTCGTATAAAAATAGTATTCATGCATAGTAAATAAACCAGTTAACATTTTTGGACATTTGAAATATTGAAAGTAAAAGAAAGATGCAGGAAATTGCAATTGAGACCTGTATTTAAAAAATTTTATTAAATAATTTATTTCTATTTGATGCGACAACAACAAAATAACTGGAAAATTTAAAAGTGCATAAAACCAATAATAAAGAAACGTTTTCATCATTTTAATTTTCGACAGGAATTACAGATTCGTAATACTGCCCTGTGCCATCTTTTTTCCAAATTAGTTACATTTGTACCGTTTGTTAAATCTGTAATCTCAATTGGGATAAGGACTAGCTATCGTTTGTTTTAAAAATATTCGAAATTCTTAATACATTGATTTATTTGTTATTTTTATTCTGCAAAGATGTACATGTGCAAATCTTGTTTACTGTTATTCATCATGATAATCAGCTGCAGCAGTACAGGCAGCTATGGCATATAAACTGTTAACATCACGAAAATTGTTTAATATACCATTAAAAACAGTAGCAAGAATTTCATTATTTTTGGACATAATTACAATGCGTCAGGAACCTATAAAGTTCTCTAGTTAATCAAGTTAGTTATACTAGTCCCAGAATGCGTTAATTACATAATTGACAATTATTCAGATGAAACAGATTGAATGTGAATATGATTGTTCACCTAGCCAGCTTGATCGCGTAAGAATATATGAACAGACTTTTAATTTTATTCAAATGCAAAGAACAAAATTATTACATTTCGCAATACAAAATATGCTGTTTTTCACCTGAAAAATAATCAAAACAATATTACAGATAGAAATTACTTACTTCGGTAAATGTAAACATATATTTTCGCGCAATAGTTCAGTAAACCGTACCCAAAATTAGTTATAACCCCATGTGTGATACAATGCAATGATTTTAGTTATGAAAATATAGTAACTACAGCCATGGTCTTGACTTGGTACAGGTGTTTCAAAAGAAATGATGGTTTTAACCAGGTTTTATCGCATTCCAAACCTCCCGCTTCCGTTACTGTAGCATTTGAGTTGGTGATTAAAATTGATGGGTATCAGTTAAATAGGTGTAACCAATGGAAAATCTCGAAATAATTACTAAATCGAAAAATGTACGAAAAAAAAACAAACAATGGAATTTTTTCATGGAGATATTACTCGATAAAATAAAAACAAAGAATTTAGTTGCTACTGTTGAATGATGTAGTTTCCGGTTAAATTTGTTTAAGCATAATTTAGTAAACTGTAATGCCGGACGCCATTTGCATTGATTACTTATCTGGGTATGCAGATACTGTAGTTCTACAGCATAAAACCCCCATTTAACGTTTATTTTTATCATTTTCATCGGTCTTTTATATTTTTTATTACTATTGAAATGCGAGGTTTTATCTGTCAGCTGAATTTTCTCGGAGCAAAATTTTTTCAGAAGTTCGGTTTTTTGAACATGTGAATATCATCCTCACAACTCAGGGTTTCTGTGTCCACATGTGTCCATGAAACCCTGACAAACTTAGCCAAGAAATTCCCGGGCTAGAAGATTTCTCATATGACATCAAACCTTCAAAATATCAACAAATGAAATTGCTTGAAAGAAGCAAGTGTTTGGCATAAGTCATTCTTACTAATTCTTGAGTGGGAAAAAAGTATCGCAACTAATAAAGAACGCGGTAATAACAAACTATTACCACTACTGTACAAAATACACTGACTTTTACATGGTCTATGCAACACATCTATTTGGTTTATTTAAAATCGACATCGGGATATCCCCTAACCAAGTCGCGAATGAAAGCGAGCTTTTGATTTGCTACATCAAGGTATGATGTAGCCAATCAAAATAGTGACTTCTAGCCCGGAAATTTCCTAGCTAAGTTTGTCAGGGTTTCGTGGACTCATGTGGACACAGAACCCCTGAATTGGGAGGATGGTGAAATATAATGAAACTAAGACGAACACAAAGAATATACATGTTTTCAATAAACTAAACTATGTTCACTTAAGTAATCAATTTTTGAAATATCGAGGCGAAATTTTACTGGGAGTAGACATTTTGAATTTAACGGTGAATCGAAATTACGGAATCAAGTTGTAATTAATGGCGGAACGAATACAATTAGTCGGAATTGTAACCAATGGAAAATTCGTTTCGTCAAAAACAAAGCCATAAGATAGATTTAAATGGGGACGGCCATTCATTGTAATGGGAGTGAAGGCGGTATCTCAAATAATGCTTCAAACAGGACTTTAAACATCTACGACATACTCAGGTAAGACAATTTTTATACACTTTAGACATGTTTCTTTTAGTTTAACGTAGTTTGCATGTGTTTCTTTTTTTTCATAGCAAACTTAGCTTAAACATTCCGCACGATTTTCTTGCGGAATTTGCTGCATATGAAAATGCGTTTAAAGATGAAATCTCGAACATAAAAATTTCAATATTCGTTAAAGAAAGGTTGAAAATAAATATTAAATGAGATGTTTTATTAATGGAACTAGCAGATACTGATATCGAAAGGAATTCAAAGTTCTGCTGCAGTAAACTTGATGCTGTCGTGTACATTTAAAATTTCGATTTTAATGCCAAATAGGATATAGTGATCTAATATGGTCATTGTATATTGTCTACCGTGAGAATTTCATTTGGTAGGATTCTAAAAATAATTGTACAAAATTTTAATTGGAATAAATGTTAATAAAATAACTGTAATTCTTGTAATATTCTGGCCATATTTTTCTGTTTGAATGTAATATTATTTCTTGATAATAATGAGGAGTATCGAAATTAACTGGTTATATTTCTTAAAACAAACTTTTCAAAAAGGGACAGTAATTTTTTATGCGATTCATATAAATATTCTTTACGTTATATTTTCATGTTTTTAATTTTCAATAACTTTTGCAAGATTCATAACATCCATTTTTTTAATTTTACGCACAAGTAGTACATTACTAAAACGAAGTACAATTCCTTTGCACTACAAGTTCATCTCTATATTACTTGTGTACTATGTCCTAGGTTGGTTCAACCCTTAGAGTTGTTCAGTGCGTCCCTCAGGCCTTCGCACTATAAAATTAAGACAATTTTCTTAATTACCAAGACAACAAAGGAAATGGAAAATTTTAATTGGATGAAAAAGAGAGTAAAAATTTCTGAACTAACAATTATTTATTACCACAGGAACTAGAGGCTGATTAAGGATGCCCCTCTTTTTGGAAGGTTGCCAATTTATAATACGGAGACTGACAGCCAATTATGGTAACGTTCTTGGAAAGTGCCACGCACTTGAATGATAATATCTTAACTGCTACAGCTACAACTCCAATATGTAAAAACAAGTCCAGTGGCATGAAACACTTCCGGTTCATCAGTTTCCCATTGATTTATTGATGTTAAATTTGTGTTTCTCCTGAATATAGCTGAAGTATTACTAGCAAGACGTTCAACAACAATTCAGTCGGTTAATCATATTTAAATATTACTGTTTGTGCTATGTGATAAAAGCGTATTTCTGGTTTTAAAATGTTAATCCAATCGAGAAGGAAACAAAAATTTAAAATAGTTATCAGAAAATGTTAATATCAAGAGGAGATCAACCAATCACAACCCACACAAATTATCACTGCCAACAAATCACACAAAAATAACAAGAAACAAGTGAAAAAATAGAAAAAACTGCTCGGAACAATTACCTGAAATATTATGTGGTGGGGTTGTACGCTCCCCTAATAGTGAGGTTGTACGCTCCCCTAATAGTGAGGTTGTACCCTCCCCTAATAGTGAGGTTGTACCCTCCCCTAATAGTGAGGTTGTACGCTCCCCTAATAGTGAGGTTGTACGCTCCCCTAATAGTGAGGTTGTACCCTCCCCTAATAGTGAGGTTGTACCCTCCCCTAATAGTGAGGATGTACGCTCCCCTAATAGTGAGGTTGTACGCTCCCCTAATAGTGAGGTTGTACCCTCCCCTAATAGTGAGGTTGTACCCTCCCCTAATAGTGAGGTTGTACGCTCCCCTTATAGTGAGGTTGTACCCTCCCCTAATAGTGAGGTTGTACGCTCCCCTCATATCGTAACATTTATTGATTGATGTTTAACGTCCAGCAAACAATATTCAGATATATTCATATGGTAACATCACAGACATAGAGAAATGTATCGCACCAACATAAATCACATACACACCTGTACAATACAGACACAACAGAAACAAGGAAGTACATAGTGATTGATTGATTGATTGATTGATTGATTGATTGATTGATTGATTGATTGATTGATTGATTGATTGATTGATTGATTGATTGATTGATTGATTGATTGATTTGTTGATTGATTTTGAAAATGTGCATAGAGACATAGTTTAACTATATTGAGGACTACAATAAGTTAAGAACCACAAAGTCAACGTTGAAATAGGTTGGTTAATGGGAACAAAATGTTGTTTATCTGTGAAAAATTATAGATTATTGGGTAGACATGGAGAACTTAGCCCTTGTGTCGCGCCAAATGATCCTACTCTATTTCTAAATCTACATAAGGGGTCTTGGTAGCTTTGTGGGTCGAGGAAAGTAAAGTCTGTATGATGTACGTACATAAATAACGTTAGAAAATCGAAAATGGAAAATGATATAAACGATAAACACAGTACGAAAAAAGGAAAATGCAAAAATCTGGATATTGATAACCGTCGCCATAAAACTAGAAATCCTTGCCACGTCTGGAGTCGGACTCGTCTAACCCTGAGACGGTTTCAAACTCGATACCCCAGAGTGGAGAAGCCTGTCATTTATACATTGTTGTAGATGTCTAAACCACTAGCCTTCCAGTTTACGAACAAAGCCATAGTCACCATATTGTGATTATGGGTTAGGAAAATACAGTAAAGTTAAAGACAGAGTTAAAAACAGACAATTGTGTTCAACTTTAAAATGATGTAAATGACCTCAGGCCTAAATCTCTTTGTATAAAACAATGCGTAAGTTTAATTTATAGCAAACAAATATATAAGACAAAGGTTTGAAAGGTTTAAGCAGAAGAACAAAATTAAAATATGGAATCCGACAATTTGACGCCTTAAAAGACAGAAATGTAAATCGAAACCAAATTCACCCAAAGTAATTGGCTGATGTCAAACATTTACACAAATCAAATCGCCAATTGCATGGTACTGACAATTACAAAAATGTCGTTAACAATATCAAGTTAACGTCTTAAAGAGGAAATCGATTTGCGCCATAAAGCATATACAATGGTTTTGTCATGACCTGCGTTTATGATAAATGCATTTCTTAATTGGTTTTATTATACTGTTACACTATACGATTAGTGTAAGTATTGCAACTGAATGCACTATTAGTCTAATTAGTTTTAATACAGTAATAATTAAAATTGTAACACGTTTGTCGGCAGGATCAAAGCAAGTTAAGTTTACCGAGTTCTGTTTATTTGCCAAAGGCAATAGTAATCTTTTCATTGATCCTTTAAAATGTTGATCTAGACTATATTCCTACCAAGTAAAGATTTGCAGTAACTTAGGGCTGAACATATCTGTTGTTCACATCAATTCGAGCGCGGATACGATATTGCTTGTTTGTTGAGTTAGGTTCACGCTTTTTTCAGCTTTGTTTTCAGCTATAACAGGTCTTATAATGTTATTGGAGTAGGATACTAGAGTACCACAGGAAAAACCACAGACCTTTGTCAGGAAGACGGACAATCCGTTTTTCGTCTACGGTTTGTGTTAAGAGCCCATCTCGCAAAGTTATCCACTTCTGGAATGTTTAATTAAAAATGTCTGGGTTTTTTTGTTTGTATGTGGTTCAACGACACTTTAACCATTTGTTAAGGTATATCGGGGCGTTATGTTTTTATTAGCGGGAGGAAACTGGAGTACCCGACGAAAACCCCAACCTTTCGGTAGGAATCTGGCAATCCTTGTCAATTAAGATTGAAGTCCTGAACAATCATCTCTCAATAACAGTCGAACCCGCATCCTAATGACCTTATGTATTGTTTGTTTTTGTTTGAATAGGGGTTTACGCCACTTTCAGCAATTTGTCAGCTATATTATGGCGTCCAGATTTTATTGACGGAAGGAAACCGGGTAAAAATCTCGACCTTCTGCAGGAAAACTGACAATTCTTGTCAATCAAGGTTGGAGTCGAGTACACCCTTTCTGCAGTAAGACTCGAAACCTTTACATCATTGTTGACATGTCACGTGATCAAAATAACTTATTTTAACACAGTTAGTTACGGGGACTCTAAAAAGCATGAAACGCACTGGATGTAAACTCTAAAAATTACCACAGTTTTACGTTGATTCTTTTGGGAATGTTATATTCCAAAATGTAAAGACTTACAGTTGAACATATCCAAATATTACACAATTAGATTGTAAATTTTCGTAGTTAACGGGTTTAAGAGGCAGAATCTATTAACTTAAGGATTCAATAGAAAATAGTAAAATTTCGTAAAGGATTTGGCGGAAATTTACGCATGATAATTTTATTAACATGTGTGTTTATATACAATAAGCAAACTCGTCAGAACCGGTTCAATCTCCACAAAATTAGAGCAAATTATTTAAAACAACGCAATTCGCAGGATCGCGATTCGTAATTTGTCCTAACTTTGAGAATTTTAAACCCGCAATTTAAAGCAAATACATATACCGTGCTTGTACCTGTTGTTGTTTATATATTAATTATCAAAAGTTTAATTGTATAGAAATTCTACTTTGACAAAAATAAAGATATGAAATGAAAATAACTGTTCGTTTTTATACTAAATTAAACGGATTAGTTGGAATCAACAGAATAATACAAACAATGTGTTTTATTCAGCAGTAGTTTTTTTATCCTAAGTGTGTGTGTGGCCTTGTATTGTTCAGACTAGAGTTTGTCTGTTTTGTTTTAGGGACAGACCATTTAACTTGAAAAGGGGGGGGGGGGCTCGGTTTTTTGTTTTGGTCAGACAATTGTTTTTTGAAGGCGCCGCGACAGAATATTTTTTTTTTTCATTATTAGCATTATTTTATATAGCAGAAATCCTTCTTCAGAATATTTTTTTCTTACCCTCTGCTTCTAAGATATTTTTTTCATCAAAAATCATTTTCAAAACATTTGTTTAGGAAAAAAACAAGGCCCCCCTCTGCAAGTTAAATGGTCGGTCCCTTAACGCCACTTTTAGCAATTTTCAGCTATATTATGGCGTCCAGTTTTTATTGAGAGAAAAAAACCGAAGTACGAAAAGGACTTTAGCTTGTAACAAGTGCTCAGGACTGCACGAAAAAAAAGGTTCAAACCTGAATCATGTGCTGAAGAAAGGTGCATCCCGTAACCAACACTCATGTTAGTGTACTAATGCTCCAGATGAGAAAGTATCCCGTAAGCAACACCACACATGTTAGTGTACTCGTGCTCAAAAAGATAAAGCATCCTGACACCAACACTTCTCATGTTACCTTCAATCTAAAATCGTTTAAGATCGACATTCCATGCGAGTAGAGGGTAGCTTAAGGTAGTTCGTCTACAATTAACCACATGGTATATCAACACTGGGATTGCTTATTCAAGTCTCATTGTGGGCACGATGCGTTTAATTAACAAAGATTGTCAGTGTTCCTACCAAAGGTCGGGGTTTTCTGCGGGTATTCTGGCTTCTTCCGCAAATAAAAACTGGACGCCATGATATAAATGATAAATTGCAGAAGGTTATGTTAAACACTAGTCAAACAAACGCAAAAGAGTAGAACATGAAAAGGTGGTGTTTCAATGAAACACTAGAGTTTGCCTCCAACAAGACAAGTAGAAGTGATGTAAAAACGCACGGTCAAAACATAACATGGTTTTCCTTCTACAAAGGACTACCCAAAACTTTGAAAGCATCCTTTGGATAAGAACTAACATATATAAGGTCCAGTTCTGGATAAACATCATATATCATTTCCTGTGGCAGTCACAATTACACACCCAGTGACACACAAAACACACAAATATACAAAATGACATTTTGCTTTATGGACTTCATTAATGTATTGTACATTTATATTGTTTACTATAGTGAAAGTAAAATATCGAGGGACAAAATAATTATAAAAATATATTTTAGTTTAAAAAGCCGAAGTCATGCATAGTATCCGTGTTGGTCTCGCTGAATTCTTGTAACAGAACACAATGAGGCCACATTGATTATCCAAAGGTGTCGATGTTTATCTGATTTGGAATAAAAACGGATTAAAAAATTCGTGAACAATTATTAACCGCACGGTTTATAATCTCTGTCTGTTGTACAAGGTCAATATAAATTATATCACCCATTTAATTGACCAATTATCAATAATTTGAGATAATAATTTATACAAGAGGTTATCAGTTGATTTTGTCGTGCTGTTATCTACACTTTGTTATAAATCTTTATACAGTTTTAGTCACCATGTTCAGCATTAATACAGGTGTAGAAGTTAAGCTGTTTGACCTAAATGTACACTGGCCTACTTTGTTCACAGCTCCCCCTAGACGACTATTTAAATAAAAATAAATACGAACCTCACAATTAGAGTAATCCACAAAATACAGTACAACACACCGCTCAAACCAATAACGGACAGGGAAAACAAGACACGCGTTTTATTTTGTATTTAAACATGGCAAGAATAGTGGACCAGTCTTTTAATCAAATAAATTGATTGATTAAATTTTTGTTTAACGTCCAAAGAGCAACATTTCGGCTATATTTAGAATGAGAACAAGGTTACAAACAACAAATTAACCGGAAAAGAGAAGAAACTCTTTTGACTGCTATTAGGCATGAATTTATGAATTTATTAATTATAACCTGATCACACCCTCCCCAACAGTAAAACCACACCTATCTGCTGATCCCACCCTCCCCAACAGTAAAACCGCACCTATCTGCTGATCACACCCTCCCCAACTGATTATATGCAGAAAATCCCCGAGTTTGAATCGCTCCCGGCTGCTCCATTACGACCAATACAACCTCTTTGTAGTTCTGTCCATAAAAAGGAGCTACATTATTGGAGCCAGGTAATAAATATATAAAAGCAACTAAAATAACTTAAACCTTTAACTAAAAAACAAATACTACAACATAAATCAATCAATTAACACAGATAAAAACAACCAAAGAAATTTAACTATTAAAACAGGGACAGTTTATACTAACGGGACATGTCACTGGCGTTTTCGGCAAAACTTTCCCAATTAACATTTTATTGAATTTCTCTTCAGCTTTGATTGTTTTCATACAAATATCTTTAATTACTTTATTTGTAAGGTAAAAGGAATACAATTCTTTGATAATGATAAGGAAAAAAAATAAATAAAAACGCAAGCCACTCTGTATAATCATAAACCTGTCTGGTAAACACACCTGTCAGGTAAACACGATGATATTGTAAACAGTAATTAACTAATAAAACTAATTGATAAAATTTTCTGTCTGCCTCACACCATGTGGGGCAACTAAGGCAATCTGTATAGTTATTACCCCAATCAAATTCAGAAACTAGTGGTAGCTCGCATCACTCTAAATCAGATCGTACATATATTGAAAGGAAGTCTGTAAATCATATTGCTCCTGTTCTGGAGAGGAAATCAGCAACGAAACAAATCTATCAGTCTCCCGCGGATATCGGTAGTACAACACACGAGAACCTGTCTCTAACCGACTCCAATACTACTGAGATATATGCTAACCATGTGGAACAAGGGCCAGTAATACCTCCGAACTCGGAACAAATGAATCAACTGACAAATAGGACGAATTTTTTAGGGAATCCAAGCCTTCAGAGGCCACCAAATCTAGGTAAGTGGCACAAAAACGACTCTTAGACCTAGTCACCTGTAATATCGAGGGCAAAGGTAATTTTAACTTCTTAGGGGAACTGTGTAATAAATTTGACATTTTATGTATTCAGGAGCATTGGTTATTTGATTGCCAAAAACATATTCTCGTTAACTCGCTGCCTTCGATGGATGTACATATTAGATGCTGTGATTCATTTGATAATATTCAAAACTTTCACCTACCAAGGGGTAAAGGGGGTGTATGTATTGCATGGAATAAGAGTCTTACTGACAGAGTACGTAAAATAGATATGGGAAATGAACGTATTATTTCTATTGAAATCCTGCCACCGGATAATATCTGCCTTATCTGTGTTTACATGCCTACAAATAATTCTGGTGACTCATACTTTGAATATATAGAAAATTTAGACATTCTTGAATCTGTAGTTGCATCTTTTGTTAGTACCCATAGGATAATCCTTGCGGGCGACTGGAATGGAACTTTGTTAACTCCTCGTAAGGGTAATAAGCATGACACACTTTTAAGAACATTTGTTGAAGAAGGGAACCTTAATCACCATCATAACTATGATTCAACCTTTTACCATCATGCTAATGATTCTAAATCGCAAATTGACTATATTCTCTTTAATGGAGACCAACAGCAATTTCTGAACTTTATGATACATGAACCTTGTGCTATTAATTTATCTGCTCATGTCCCAGTGTCAGTTAGTGTAATAGTTAGTGAACACTACAGTCACAGTCAAAAGAAGGATCGCTTGGGTGCTATAATGAGATATAACTGGAGAGATATAGATAAAGTTAAGTTTTGTAACCTTATAGACAATAATATTTCTACATACAGTCAGAAGGCTTCCACGGCTGAGGAAGATATTGAATTCCTTTGTCGTATACTTACTAAAGCGGGGGCCTCGTCTGTCCCGGCTAAAACTATCAAGCTTCAAGGTCCGAAAAGGAAATATTCAGAGCAGAGTTTGGAACTTCTAAAATTAGCTAAGGAAAAATTTTATACATGGAAAATTAACGGAAAACCTAATAATAAATTAAAATCTGAAAAAATTGCAGCCCAAAGGATGTTAAGGAAACAACTGAGACAGGAACAGTACATAGAAAGAACCAACTTTTATCAGGACATTATGGTCAATGCGAACTCTGTAAATTTTTTCAAACTTATTAAGCGTAATTCGAAATCTTGTGGGGGTACAACATGTCTTCTTGTTGGAAATAGCAGTTTATTCCAGGTAAATGACCAAACACGAGCCTTCGCCAAATATTTTGAAGATCTAGCTATGCCAGAAAAGGATTCTTCTTACGATTCCAATTACCTGGCCTCATGTAATCAACGTTTTGAATTAATTCAGGAGTTATGTGACCTGGAGCATGATAGCCTCACTCACGAAATATCTGTTATGGATATTAAACAGGCAATTGATACTCTTAATACTGGTAAATCCGAAGATGAGTCTGGGTTAAGTGCTGAACACTTTAAGAACTCGCCTCAATCAGTGACTGTGTTTCTATATAATCTTTTTAGGAAAATAATGTTGAATAGATCTGTTCCAAAAACTTTGAAATCAGGTATTCTTTCACCAATTTTAAAAACTGGAAAGGATCCAAAGGACATGGATAACTATAGAGGGATCACCGTTACATCTATAATATCTAAAATATTTGAAGCATCCGTGCTAACCTATCTTACGGAAGTCTTTACACAGTCCACTATGCAATTTGGATTCACTCAAAATGAATCAATGCTAATGGCAGCTTTCTTAATTAGTGAAGCTAGAGCTGAGGCAAGATATAACTCACATGAGTCACTCTTCTTAATTACTGTAGACAGTAGGAAGGCATTCGATGTTGTGGATCATACCATACTTTTAAATAAAGTTTACTGTCTTCAACAAAATTCCTCTCTAT
This sequence comes from Limnoperna fortunei, assembly GCA_944474755.1. Taxonomy (NCBI): domain Eukaryota; kingdom Metazoa; phylum Mollusca; class Bivalvia; order Mytilida; family Modiolidae; genus Limnoperna; species Limnoperna fortunei. The sequence continues at coordinate 29,985,847 of OX104116.1, read as the reverse complement.
GGTCAGTTATAAAGGATTACTATTCTGGCTTGACGTCTAAAGTGAAATGGAAGGGAACAATTAGTAAAAGTTTTGAGATTAAACAAGGCGTTCGTCAAGGTGGTATACTATCGCCTTTTTTGTATAAACTATATGTAAATGACTTACTGGATAAATTACAGAGTAGTAGCATGGGGCTGAAAATAGGTACTACATACATAGGCTGTCCGACATGTGCTGATGACATAGCACTCCTTAGTAATAACCAAAACGAACTACAGGACATGTTATCAGTAACTAAATGGTTTGCCGACCAAAATCGTGTTACCATTCATCCGTTGAAAACGAAGGCAATAGTCATAAATCACAACAAAAAGGTGGATAAGTCATCATTGCATTGGAAACTTGGAGACTCGGTTATCCTCCCATCTAAGGAGACTACACATCTGGGAATTATTCGATCTGAGATGAAGGAAAATGAAATGAACATTGAATCAAGACTAAGCATGGCTAGACGCACTTTGTATTCTCTTATGGGTGTAGGAGTGCACGGGTCAAATGGTATAAATCCGTATGTCTCATTTAGAATTTATAAATGTTATGTTCTCCCTAGACTGTTATATGGAATCGAACTGTTACCAATCACGTCCACTCAATTTGAGACTCTTAATAATTTCCACATTAAGACCGTAAAAAATCTACAGTCTCTACCTTCGAGAACAGCCAACTGTGCGGCCCTACTTTTACTTGGTGCATTACCGTTAGAAGCAGAGATACACAAGAGGGTACTTACATTCTTATACAATATCTTGTCATCCCGCAATGACACCATTAGAAAAACTGCTGAGCGCCAGATTGTTATGAATCAAGATAATCCGTATAGTTTCTTCAATAAAGCCGTTAGTATTTTATACCAGTATAATTTACCTACTTTTTCTGAAATTGTAACATTGTTTGGTGACAAGGACTTATGGAAGAAATTTGTCAAGACAACTATTTCAGATTATTGGAATAAATTTCTGGTAAAAGAAGCCAGTATTAAATCATCTTTAGTATACATGGACAGGAGTAGTCTGAGTATCGGTCATACCCACTCTATTTGGTCGTGTTTGAAATCTACTGTATCAGATGTAAAGAAAGGAATGATCCGTGACAGAATGGTAACAGGGACATATCGGCTACAAACTCACTCTCGTAAATTCTCTAATGGTAAAGAATCAGGGACATGTAAATGTTGTCATAGTGGTGATGAAACACTACTCCACTTTCTATTGGAATGTCACAGTCTCTTTTATCAGAGGAAAGAGTACATCATGAAACTGAAAACACTTATAATATCTTTAATTGGAGAAGATGGATGGCAGTTAAATTTCGGCACTAAAAATGAGCTGGTTAAGCTAATTGTGGACAGTTCACATTACTCACATCTGTTTAGATCGGACATTGTAATGACCTCGATTCACCAGATCTGCTCAGACCTGTGTTACCGTCTTCATGCCCATAGATTATGGATTCTAATTACAAATCCGCAATAGTTGTAACTCTATGTATGACAACTCTTAGTCTGTGAATAGGACAGTTTCTTGGCGATGTGTTTTACAAATGCACTGAGGGAGATAGGAGTCATTTTCTTTACAAATTTTTGTGTAAATTTTACCCTTTTATTCAATTATATTTTTATACCACCCAATTTTACCTTTTAGTTATTAAAACAAACCATTATTCCCCATCACTTATCCTTTTATATCTAAAGCTAGGAGTTAAGTGCATAGATGCACTTTTTATTTAATAGTAGTGTTAACTATTTTGAAGAATATCACATTAAGCAATAAACGTGTACTACATTGGCACGTTTTTCTGTTTGTTTTTATATTACCCATGTTTTCTCTTTTTCTTTTTTTTTACCTTTTAGTTATTAAACTAAGTACTATTCCCCATTATTCCCCTTATAAAATCTTAGGATTTAAGTGCATAAAATGCATTTTATTACTAATGCTGTAAATTTTTGTGAATAATATCACACTAAGCAATAAACGTGTACTTCACTGGTGCGTACCAGTGGAGGTGTTCCATAAATGGAAGGATGTACATTCAACAGAACAGAACAGAACCTGTCAGGTACACACAGTAGGAATTACAGGATGTTATAACAATAATAAACTAATTAAAATAAATTGTCTGTCTGTGTTAGGTGACAGGACTTCTTTCGAGAAGGCATCTGAAACAACAATATTATTAATAATAAATATTAGATATGCACAGAAGTATCTATAAATTTTCATAAAAACAAAGGTTAGTTGTGATCACACAAAGAGTGATGAAGTTACAAACGTTTTATATTCTAAAATGGGTGTATGGTCGGTGTATGTAGCCAAGATAGGGACAGGTGTTCCAAAATATAAACAAATTTCCAGTCATCCAAATACATGCAAAAACACATAAACAGTCAAATGCACAGGAGTATCTATAAATTTTCATAAAAACCAAGGTTTGTTGTGATCACACAAAGGGTGATGAAGTTATTCCATCCTAAAATGGGTGTATGGTCGGTGTATGTGGCCAAGGTGGGGACCGGAGTTCCAAAATATAAACAAATTTCCAATCATCCAAATTCATGCAAAAAAACACATAAAACCTACTTTAAGCAGTCCTATGCACAGGAGTATCTATAAATTTTCATAAAAACCAAGGTTTGTTGGTTGTTATCACACAAAAGGTGATGAAGTTATATTCACAGTTGGGGTTGACTGAAGGAAAAACCCGCTTCGATATTACGCACATGTTGGACAACAACATTTTCGTATTGTTTTCTGGCTATATGTGGAATGACAACATTTAATTTGACGAAATCATAACAGATAAGTGAATAATAAACTATAAAAAATAAACATTTACTATTATTTAACTTTATTTTCGTGAAACAACCAATTTCGAGAGAGAAAAAAATTCCAAGCACACTAAAAATAAAATGGCGAATGTTAATTCCGGAAACGGAACAAAGCGGATACGTCAAATTTCAGCTGTGGCACAGAAATATCGAACTGTAATATAGGTTTAATTAGGAGTGACATGTCCCGTTAGTATAGACTGTCCCTGATTAAACTAAAAGTTTAAAAAATGCCAAATAATTATGTTAGTACAATTGAATATCAATGAATGAAATACCGGGCTTGAGCTCGGTTCGACCGTATCCGTCTATAAATCTCTATGGTGGCGTAAATGTAACCATCGCTATCCCAGCTAGTTGTATTTAGGACATTTTTGTCGGAACTATAACCTAGTAACTTACTCAAACAAGACCGATTAAATACTTGATTGTTTTTTTACTTTATGGTTACGACGAGTTTGATGCAACAAAGATAAATTTCTAGCTGTTAACTTGCTCGTTTACCATGCAACGGATGCTTACTAATAAGGATGTATTATTTTTGTTTGGTTTTTCTATATCGTTTGGGCAGTCTGGTTAAGACCATCGCAATAGTTAGCACATTTAAAATTTTTGGTGCATGTGAAGACTTCATCAAGTTCCTCTAAGTCCTTAAAACATGACGATTTCCTCGATATTTGGTCTTATTGTGCCCATTTGAAGCACTCTTCAGTAGCACGAATAAACGTTTTCATTTAGTCGTTGTACGAAACGGAGGCAATATGTGAAATAGGAGTATTAACCTAAGCTCAAAGACAAGTAGTTAACTTCACCAAACGATCTACCTTTATGGTAATAAATCCTTTTGACATAAGTTACACTTTAATACTGCGTTCTGTGTCTATATGATCTTCAGTATCTTTATCTTTATAGAAAATTATTCCTTGGCTATTGTTACAAAAGAAATGAAGGACCATAGATTGTAATGTCTGAAATTTTAGTAAAGTTTACAGGACTGTTGTCAAAAACATTCAATTAAAAGTTAACCCAATTTGATGTAAGATGATGTTTTACCTTTCCAGCACATCCTTTTTTTTCAATTATAAAAGAATAGACTTTAAATACTAAAAATCTTAGCCAGCATGTAATGAATATCAAATTCATATTTCCCCTTTTTAAATTATATTAAGGTTGCATCATTTTACGTGCCATCCTTCATTAGAAAAGAAAGTGTCACCGTCCTTCTTTTCAATCCTAAGACACATTGTTATCGAGGAACAAATTTCAAATCTCGATCTACAATAGATTGACAAGTGGCTTGCGTGACGAGGGGATCCATTCCCAACCACTAGGATCATGCAGACCTTCCATCGTCACAGGTTGTGAAATCTGAGAAAGCTTTTGCTATTTAGCTGATCATTTCAATAAATTCGCCGTTTACCATGGCCTCTTTGATCCTCTCATGTTAGCACAGGACTGCTGCTTTTGTTATTAGCCCATGCTGTCGAATTTAGTCGGTGCTCCGAATCATACCAATAGAAAAGGAGAAGGGGTAAGGACATAGGACAGCTCGAAATTCCATAATATTTAGACAGAACAGATATGACATCATAATTTTCTGCTCAACTAAGTATAAAAACATTCAATTGCAATAGTCATAATGTTCATCTAATGTGTCGTGGAAGCCGTAGAACTCTATAGTAGCATGGAACTATAAGAGTACTTGTAACTGTTAACTGATTGTGTGCCAGAAACACAATGAATGATTAGTTAAAAAGGAACATCAAACATATAATATTGTATAAATTAATATTTTTGGAAAAGATGGAATATTTAAACAAATTAATAATGGTGCATTTACCGCTTAGGAAAATGAAAGTATATGTGAGTTATCTCAAAATGTTGAAACTGATTATAAAAGTGGTCACGAATATACATGTATATGATAATTTTTTTAATGCTGAGTAAAAGTTTAGTATTACTTTTTATCTGGCAACAACTATGTGCAACATACTCGTGACATAAATAAGATTGATTAAATGTCACAACACTAAATTTATGTTTCTCTTTTATCTCAATATCAGAAATCATTACAGAGATCACATAACGGCGGATATGTACTATAGACCATATTATTTCATTTCATTAAAGTTCTTTTAAAGTTATAATTTTAATAAAAATGATATGATGTACATCGACAAAATCGGGCTCTAAATAATGCTACCACACAATTCTTTTCGTGACACTTAACTAAAGACCATATTTATTTTAATTGTTTATTAGAGTTCAATTAAAGCTTGAATTTCAAGGAAAAAAATTATGTCGACAACATCGAGCCATAACCTAAATAAAGCTAACCACACAACTCTGTTTGTGACACTTAATTATAAACCATATTTGTTTATTTTTAACTAGGCTACTTTGTGAAACCCTTAAAAATAAACTTTTTGAAAACAAATCATCAAAAATTATAGGGAATCATTTTCAGGTCGGTCATGTTTAAAAACAATAAAATATCTTCTTAACCCCAATAAGAACTTTTGTCTGATGAAAGTACTTTCATAAACCAGTCAATATAACTACGAGAGTGAGGTTCATTTTGGAAAAAGTAACATAACATCTAAATGTTTTGTGCTAATATATGTTTAAATTGTCATTGGTTGTTTGTATTAGTACATCGACAACATCAAGCTATCATACCTGATTCTGCAGTGATCGGGATGACGAGGAGAATGTAATAACGGCTGTTTTTTGTGTGTTTTGTGTTGGTACTGTCCACGAAGAAGACGCAGAATCAAGCTTATCTTTGCATATTTAACACCTGGCTTCAATTCTACCCGATAGGAATTCTTACGGGTGGATGAATTTGAATATTTAAAAATGCAATATAATTTTATTATAATTTATTAAATTATCCTTCATTATTGACTTTTGTGGTACTGTCCATGTGTTAAAATCTCCGATGACATTTCAATTTGTTATTTTGATAGGCTACTGTGTTAAACTGATACTATCTTTAACGGTTCTTTAAATATGTGATTGAGCATAAACATAACAACTGCCTTTAACATATATTTGTTGAAACTATTTAGAATTAAACATTTAATGAAATACAGATGATTGTAATGTGTAAAGTTACAACGCGGAGTTGTTTATTTACTATATATACAGATTGTAGACATTCCAGATAGGCAAGTACTGAGTGCCTTTTTTAAAAACAAAGTTAACATTTTTAACTAACATTTAATTAAAGCATGTTCTAACATTGTTTTAAATTTGTACAATTTTATTACAGGACCTACTTGATCATTCAAATACAGCCAAAGTGACCAAGCTAATGTCAAAGTCAGGACTAAAACAATCAATACGGCTTATGAATTTTATAGAAATTTGTCGAGTTGCATAAGTTTATTTCAGTTATATCATTAACAGCTGATTAAAGTGTATCATACTTAAAACCCTGCAATAGTTAAACCTTTAACAATATTTTATCGACGTTATTGCTGACCCTCTCCAGATGACCCTCTGAAAATAATGTGATTTTGTGAATCAATATAATTTAGAGTATTGTTCGTGTGAGCCTGCTTTATAACTTTAAGCACACCAACAGTGTCATTTTTAAATTTTTAAGCTTGCCACGAGACATTTGTTTTTGTTTTGTTTTAATATGAGAGAAACTATCAACATTTACTGTACTGACCACATGTGGACAGTATAGGAATTTTGTTGAGGAAAAAATGTTACTCTCTAATGGAACAAAAGTATTCAAAGGAACCTTTTTTAAATCTAGCATTTTAAATAAACATAACAAATAAAAATTGAAAAATTGAATACAAAGCAGAAAAGCAAGAATAAATATATGTACAAAAAGGCATTTGGTCAACACGTTTTTCAAAATTTGCCACAAAAAAAACTCACAACAAAAGTCTGATGATTTATAAAAAAAACAATACTAACTAAAACAAAATAAATAATGTGAACTACTAAATGAACTAGAAAAAATGTAGAAGGTTCTATACTTTACTATGACAGAAAACACTAGGGTTATCAGCAATAACGAATAGTAAGTAATATGTATGTGCCAAAGGCAGCAATAAACTACTTTGCAACAGAGTTGAAAAAGTGGATACAATTTAGGTATTGTATTATGTGCATGAAAATCGAAAACTTAATATTAACATTTTGCAATAAATTCGATGCGATTTTTTTATTTTGCAACAAAACACGATTGGAGATGCATTAATAATGCTAAATGTTCGAGTTTTTATTCTTACATTATGTTATTGTTACTTGCTCTCTGAATAAGTTTTGAGAATGTTACATGACCTAACTTAAAAAAGACTACACAAATACGGGACAAGCAAAAAACAAACAATGAAATATACACCACCATAACTAACAACATAATTGTTTGTTACACCAATACCCTGATTTACTAAATTGTCTGTTCGAGTTATGCACTTATAATTGATATGGTAAAGTATCTGTAAAACTTTTGAAATAAAAAATTTTGACAAAGATTTTTATCTGCCCGATTTCCGTAGATAGAAATTATCAAAAACTGATACACTGATTTAAATTTCATTTACAAGCGTCGATACTTGCAAAGTATAATTTTTGATTTTAAGCCAACGTCATATAATATTACAAATCAACTGCCAAGGCAAAAAAATAATTAGCTGTTTAGAAGGGTATATAATTGTTTAATGAAGCAAACAATATATTCGACAAAGTAACACCTGATATTGTAAACAATGAAAAATACCAACCTAATCATCTTATATTATCAGCTAAAATGTGTATTATCCTCTATAACAATGGGTCTTTCGCTTCTGTGTCAAACAAAGGCATAAATATGTATAGAATTAATTTGACTATGATTAACAATACATCAGTGTGGGTAAATTTAGTATCATTGTCTTATTATCAGCACCTGTCAACAAATCGCTGTATGCATTTTTAAATTTCATTGCAAAATATACACTTTGGGTAAATTGTTTTTTTTTCCAAACTTAAACCATTTAGATATAATAAATTGTTTAAGTTTGGGTAAATTGTTTTATTTTTTGATTTTCTAGTTGAGCAAGATGACCTGAAACAATTTTTTATTTCCTATTTAGGCCATATGACTTCAAAACAATTTTCATTTTCTATTTAAGCCAGATGACTTCTTAACAGTTTTGAATTCTAGTTAAGCCAGATGACTATAAAACATTCATGAAAATACTGAAACATTATTTTTAAGCATAAGTAATTTTAAGACTTTAATTGAATATAACTTAGACAATTATATAAATACATACACATAATTTTGCATTTAAATATAAGTCATTCTCAATGCTTTAGTTGAATAATACTTAGATAATTATGCTAATTGTACAATTACGTGCATACATCATGGATACAAAAAATAATAAGCCTTCAAAACAGGTAGAAATGCAAGCCTAAAGATGAACGTTATATTTTCTGACATATACAAAAACAATTTTTTATTCTGTATGAATAAAATTAAATGCATCCTAATAAGAATAAAAGGTACATTTCTATCCGACTACTAGTTAAAAATTTTGACGCCTAATTGATTAACATGATATGACAAACTAATATAATATTCGAGAATATTAATATTATTGGAATTAGGAACAAATGTTTTGGTTTGATTTGATTGTGGTTTACCCACATTTCAGCAATCACATGGCAAATTTTATCGAGAGAGGAAGCCACAGTAACCGATTTAAACATCTAACCTGATAACTATTAAACCAGAAGAATTTAGTCAGTACTAAACGAATAAAGTAAAACTGGCTTATCTTTATTGTTCAGCAGGATAAAATATAGCTGATTTGCTATCTGTACGATATAAAACAGTTCAAATTGATATGATTTTTATGACAAAACATTTTGTGTACCTAGCTAAACAGTTTATGCTCATCTTATCCATAAGTTAACTTTAAACTTGTATTACGAATTGTACAACCACACCTCCATCGATGGAATATTATTTTACTGACTAGTTTAAAGTCAGATTAAGGAGTATTAGAACATTTTTATCAGAACTATTGTATTATATAGTAGCAATGACGTATAGTAAAGTAATTACTTTAATTTGACAATATTGACAATTAACGTGTCGCTTGATATATCAACATAAATGACCTTCAGTTGACCTTCATCTAGATCTTTATCCAAAACATGCCTGAATTTAATACAAGATCTTAACTTTGAAAATTAAAATAAGCCGACAATATTAGGTTGCTGCTTTATTTTAAGAAAACCAAATAGTTTAACGTTTGAAAATCTGTATATAAATGTTTGAATTATTGAATGAAATATTTTACAAATGGGTCAATGAGTAGCCTTAAATAAAGGCAAATCAGTTGCTGAACTTGCTGTACCATATTTTTTTTAAAGGAAAAATGTTAATGTAAATTTAACTTAACTACTAATATGATGTAAAATAAAATTAGTCAATATTTTCGGACTAAGTCCAGATTAAGTAGACTTTCTGAAAAAGTTTGAATGCTTGAACGGGAGATTTGTTGTATGAGCTAGTATTCTTGACTTCATATGCTTATTATTAAATGACCCGGATACAGTCAAAGGTGTCCTGTTCAAAAACCGTTTTAAGCTATTAAAACATATTGGTTTTAGCCTTCACTAAATTTGAATGGTTTTAAACCATAACTGGTCTCTTATGTCAATAGACTTTTAATTCGGACAATATTTATATCGTTTTGAAGTTAATGTGATATGCTTCAAAATTATATTGGTACTTATGGAAAAGGGAACGATCATTCGAACATTTGTTCATAAATTCCTCTTCCACCTCAAATAAGGCATTGTTGATTCTTCACTTTAGAATGAGAATTGTTCTTAAAGGGTGAGTATACACTGCTTCGCTAGTGACACCCGTTGTGTTACGTATGGCCTAAATCGGCGTGAGGTCCAAACGAGAAAAGATCATAGTTCACTATTAAACTGATTCCTGGTCACTTGTTAATTTGTTTTGATGATTTGTTGTTGTTGTTATGCATATGTCTGGCTATTTGCACACATTATATAAGTTCAATAAAAATTTAAAAAGCCTGATGCCAATGCAGCATTTGTTACCCAGTTTTTCTTACCGTTTTTACCTTTGCAGATACAAGTATGAAACCTAAACAGTATAGAAATAAGACATACAATAAATCAGATGTATGATACAACGACTGTTTGTTTAGCATAGACTGGTAAGGCAAATATCCCGGAATACTTCCATGATAAACTGCATATAAAAGAAAAAAGTCGTCTCTTGATTCTTTCGAACTGCTTTAGTCAAAAGTTTAGATAACTTTTAAGTCTCAAAATTATATACGTAATTCATAAAAAATGTTCTCAATATGTCTTAACTATGTATTTTATTGTATGAGCAAGCATAGATACAGTAAATCAATTGTATAAATTATTAAAAATCTTAAGGCAAATTCTGTGTCGACTTCATCGTTAGTAAATTATAATTTTTACCGTTTAACTAATATTAAATTAACAGTATATGACACATTATCACCCTATCATTTAATGACATTGCATTTTGATGACCGATATATGCCTAACAAGTGGATCAATTTACTAATCAGCTATCACACGTCGCCTTTATTTTGCCTCTTTACACACGACAAATTAAAATTTAATGCTTATAAGCATTTCAAATCAGGCATGAAGTATTTTATTCGAGTAATCTATTACATATCTGTTTCATTGATGTTTTCCCCAATCATGGACACCGGAGTAGTTTATCTACACTCTACAGTATTACAAAGCACCTGTGACTGGGAGTTTTTGGAGATTTTTGGCATTTTGGCAATCTCTAATCTGTTAAATCGAAAACTTGACAAATTTGATACACTTTAAAACGAGAATCGGATTTATTTGAGTTACTATTAATGTCAAATTTTCATGGAGGTTATCGCATAAAAAATATATCAGTTACATTTTGATGTATATTTTTCCGATTCGATTTACCTGATAAACTGTATATGTCACTTCTTGAAATCAATATGCGCATGCTCTAATTATCACAACCGATGACCATACAAACTATGGTGTCCAAATATTATAGATGTCATAAGAAAGTTGACAATATAAAATTTTGCATTTCCTATGAATAGAAAATATTGTAATAATTCAATGGTTTCCACCTACGCCCTTCTTTATACCGTGCTTAAACAGTTGTATCGCGTCATATGCAGTTTGTACATTAATTGTCATCTACTTTATACTATTTATTTATTGTAGGTTTTAATGTCATGACTTTTATTTGGACAATAATAAACATAAATTTATCTTTAAAATAAACATTTTTGATTTTGTATTGACCGCATCTAAGGTCTCAATCGATGACAATCTAACCAACGTGCTATGGTTTAGTATAAAGCAAACATGTATTGACCACACACATACTCAAATTCCGGTTACTGTATTGTGCTTATGCTGTTTCTAATGTAGACATATCAGAAGTCAGTTTATGCAGTTACGCGTTAGAACGGGAGTTTTAGCTGTTTTAACAGGAAAACGTTGGTTTTGCTTTTACCTGGTACTGGTCCAGCTTTATCAATATTTCACACAATACGGAGTTCTGAACTAACCAAGAGTAATTTGTTGATCTCGCGCTATTTACTGAACTTCATCGATTGCTTGATTGTGCATCATAATATTGTTGTCTGTGGTATCCATCATTAAAAATAAAATATCGACTATAGACAGAATTTTTAAATATATCTTCGTTTCGTTTCGATACGCTGTCAAACTATGACAGTATGACAATAAAAAATTGACAATGACAACAAAGTCAATTCGGTATACAAACAAACAGATTAAATAACAAAACATGTACGTATTTTTATTGGATTAAAGTGTATCAACCTTGTATCTTTCTCTGCATCAAGTCTTAGCTGATCTTTTGTCTATCCTTCTTTGTTGAAGGTTCTTTGTAAAAGGATTGCTCCGTGATAAATGTCTAAAAATAGACATTTTTCTGTTGTTCTTTTGCGTATAATGTTTGCTTGGGGTAACATCGTGGGAATAGATTCTTGTCGGAAATATGTGTGAAATATACAACTATTGGCAGAGATCTTGGTGTTTATGGGTGCAACTTTTAAACTGCAGCATAATGTTATTTCAAATTTTCAAAAATCTTAAAATGGAACAAGTATTGCATTCTAGGTTCGTGTAATATTTGTGAATAAAACTGTCAAGTGTGTATCTGTAATGATATCTTCAAAGAATACATCATGGCAAAAGGTCTTAGGTTAATCGCAGCCTATTTAATATAAACTTGACAAAACTACTGCGTGATACGCATATGAAACCGTGGTTACTCATTTTTTGCTTTTATGTTTTTTGGGGGTTTTTTTCGCGTTGTATATGTTTGTTTATGTCCGCATTCGTTATTGTACCTAGACTTTCAGCTCTTGTTGTTCGGTCGATTTCCTTGCTATTTTTCATTATTTATTATTACTAATTAAAATGGGTTATGTACATTACCAAATTTTAATGAGCAAAATTTTCGAAGTAAGTGGATGTCAAGTATTATAAATATGATGTACATTGAATTAGATTTAATGAGCGAAATAACGTTGATGTCAAGTTTTATAAAAGACAAAGTTTAATCGACAAAACATATTGATGGAAAGTATTTCTTGACACACACAGCACAGTGAGAGAGATATAGTATCTTGCATTGGTACGAATGGATTATCGGATTTCTCCAATCGAGATAGTTAAATAATGGCATTTTAGGTCCGAGCCTTTACGAGGACTTAAATTTCCATAATTTTACTATCGCGATTGGAGAAATCCGATAATACAAGAGTACTGAAAAGTAGTAAATTTGCGAAATGAAGTACATATTCTCCCGACCCTAATTTTGCATTCATGACTTGAAAACGTGTAAGACGTCATGAGTTCTTATTATGACTTTATTATTTTAACCAATCAACTGCTGATAACAACAAATTCACTAGTGACGAGAACTATATTTTCCACAACGGTCAAGCGGTTGAAATATTATGTCAAAAGTAGAGAAATATTACTACTTTGCCTCCACAGAGCCGCATAAGAAACATGCGAGAACTAGGTAGTCGACATAGCAAGATACTAAGTCGCTAAGACGAGGAGCTACATTTGTTTGGCCAATAAAGTAAGTCTCGGAAGCGAGGTACAAAAACCAAAAACGGATTGATAATATTTTTGACATGTTCCTTTTATGCTTATGTATAAACAATTGACATTAAAGTCTGTATTATACGCCTTTCCCTCATAGTCAAAAACTTTAACGGAAGTGTTCGTTATTTTGCATTAGCAAACGGAGATTATTTATTTTACGATAACAATAAGTGCACCGGGTACACTGTTAATTTCCACGGCGGCAAACCTTACAGAAAAAAGTGCATTTGTTGTCAAAAGAGACAAAATTGTTGGTAATATGGGTGGTACAGTCAATGTTGTACTAATTTATGTGAAGGGGACTATGTCGTACATGACTTGTACCACTGATAACAGACATATACACAAAGGAAATCAACATAATCTTTAATCTGTTTCTAAATGATTAGCGGTTATGAGCGTGTTATAATAAACAACGTTTTGGAGAGTTAATCATCTAGAATCGATAATATTTAAAATCCGATCAACTTTCCGTCCTCCATTGTGTTTCCTTACTTCCGCACGCGATCGGTTCGGCGGTCCTCTCATCACGTATATAAGACCAGTAAGAAATTATCAACCAAATTAAAACTGTATTTTAGTTAATGTAATTATGTAGATTAAAAGCATTATGAAACAGTGTACAGATACTGTAGATACCACATATAGACGGCGCTCCCCTTTATTTCTGCCAAGTTATGAAATGTCTGATCCGTCCATTTAAATATAAACATGTAACTTCATAAGCAGACATTTTCCATCTTTGATGTTTTGGGTTGCTGTGTTAGTCTTTTTTTTAATGAAATGTATATAGATTTCAATAGCTACTGTTCACACTGTTGATACTTATTCTTTCAGCAGTTCTTCTTTACACTTAGAGCTTAATACGGAGCGTTATACAATAGCTATGCAGCTGGGGTTTTGTTTGTTTGTTTGATTTTTTGTTTGTTTGTTTTTTTTTGTTTTTTTTTGTATGTTTGTTTGTTGTTTTTTTTTTGTTTTGTGTTTCAGACAAGATATTCAGTCTTAAAGGCGGTCGAAATGATATAATGTTTACAATGATTACTTGCGCAAAAATTTAATCATTTTACTGTATTTTTTATCCGTAATTTCTTTTATAATATAAAAATATCTTCTTTAATCTTACTCATATTCAGATTATTGAAACAACCTATAAATTATATTTTACACAGCATGAATATTAGCTTATTTTACTAAATATTAAAGCTCTCTCGTGGTAATACAAAAAACCTGGTTCTGCCTATTTTACGAATTGTTTAACACTTGCTTTGAGAACAAAATACCGACCATTACTACACCTTAAAATCAAACGCAAATCTGACCTCGGCGAAAATAAATCAAACAAAAATCTGACCTTGGCGAAAGTTCTATTTTGTTTAATCAACACAATTATGACCTTGATAAAGAAATAATTGTTAATTAACGATCGAAAAAATTCACTTTGACACGTTGCGTCACTTTTCCTCTTTTAAACAAGGTTAATATCAAAACTGTTAAAAACCTATACTTATTTACCGTCTTTTAAATCAATTCCATTTATTAGAAGTAGGATTAAAAGATTTTAGAACAATTATAAACCAATTTTTATTGTATACATGCAATAACATTTAAAATGCGATTAAGATTAACTTAATGCACCATGATAGTGCACTTGCTGACCACATTTTAAATACGACAATATGTATTGTATAATTTTTAATATTTGACAACTACTTAACTGACTAAATCAATCCACAGCCCTTTGTACAGTACGTAACAAGATTACGATATAAAATTTAGATTTATTAATACTCTAGAGAATGGTTAAAATAACTTTTCTCTATAAGAGACTGTTTATTTATCGTAAACAAACAAATCACACCCCGTTACTGGTCATCTCCTATACATGTAGATACTCCAAAGTACGATTTGTGTTTCCAATATAAGCGAAATTAAACTTATTGTCTTTCGTTTAAAATATTTGTAATTGTTACATTTGTGATCGTCATATTTGAATGATATCCACGTATTTGAGAGGGCCTATTAATGGATTAATGAATTGTTCAGTTCTAATAATGTCGTAAGGGTGAATCGTTCCTTTTTCCCTTTTGTATCGTCTTCCCACCCAATGTTCAATCTTCTTCGTCATGTGCGTTCTCTTTTGCATTGATACTCTGATTAAAATCGGATACTGGCTGGCTCTGCGTGACTTGTACACAGAGAAATAAATCATTTGTTTTCTCCGTTTTGTACGGAGTTCGTTTAGAGGCGTGTTTTACAGGTTTCCATATATTAAGCATGCTTATGTGCCTAACTCTGCTATTAGTTAGATTGATTTACCACGGACTACTAGTAACATCGTATAGGGTGTTATTTTGCTATGCCTTTTGAGTGTTGTAACAAGGTCGTATTATAATATATAAAATATATCATAGTGGTTGGGTGTTGTACTTGTTTACACACTATGTGGACCTTATCTTCTATTGTTTTATATCGAGCGATAGCAAGTTACCAAAAAAAAAACCAAAATAAAACCAGTTAAAAATTAAGAATGGGAATCAAATTTTTGTCCTAAATTGAAGAAACTAAATTTTGGAAAACGAATATTTTTGAAATTAGGTTCTTCATAATGCAGTGTTTAAGCTATATAAATTTAATTTTAACATATTTAAAAAAAAATGCACCAAAGTAACCATAACTGAGTCTTTGAATTACAATTAAAGAGACGTTCTGGCTATTGTTTAAATAAATACAAATGACTTTTACAATAAAGTGGGTGTCGACCGCAGTTATCTATATTATTAAAATTATTTTCTGCTTTTATTAGAGGAACTGTAGATGAAACATATATAATAAAGTTACAAAACACACTTATAAAAACAAAAGTAAACCTATACCTTTGACTTTAACATAGAACCCGCTCTTCTTCTAAAGGGTTTTAAGTTTTTCGTGATAACTAAATACCAAATTGTCAGATACCATCTTAGAACAATTTTTGCGGGTCGTTAGAGATTTAGTTGATCGTCAAGGCTCTGAACATCTACACGAACACATATTCAAAAAGATTACTATAAGTCGCATATAATAACCATGCGTTAATCCTCTATACAAATACACAGAGTTAGTTAAAGATCATTTTTTCCGGGACTAACACTTTGTAATTATGCAAACAAGTGCACGCAAATTTTAACATGTGGTACTCTTTCTTTTGTGAAATTTACAGTAAAAGAAACATGATATGATATTTAACGAAATTATTGTTTCGTTCATTTGACCAGGAATGTTTGACAATAACATTTCCAGACACAATTTACTCTTTGGATTAGATGGCTTGTATTTTTAAAGTTAGAAGGTGAGTAAAAAATATGCTTGCCTTGTTACCATTAGTATTGTTTATTTGTAAAAGAAAATATAAATACAGGTATAAAATAAGTATTTTTTTCATATCACGTTTTAGATATTAAAACAATACGTTTTTGTAAAAACCTAAACGAGTAACTGCACATTGAAAATTTTTTTAATGTTGACATTTCATGTTATCTTAACATTGTCTTAATACTATTAAATAAAAAAGTACAGATTTTTTTATGTATATCTAAGAAATTAAAATAAGTTTTTGACATGAACATTTGATTTGATATGACATGTTTATTGTGAACAAATTTATATCCCAAACATAATCTTTTACTTTTATACTGGAATTCAACGATGTGACGAATAAAGCACAGCATTACAATTCAAGTAAAGAAACAGTAAAGTAAGAATTTAAACTTTAGCTTCGTCTTATAGTCCGCGTTAAAGTAAGAGAATAAACGTTAGCTTTGTCTGAAATTCCGCTTTAAAATAAAAATATAAACGTTAGCTTTGTCTTAAATACCGCTTTAAAGTACGAATTTAAATGTTAGCTTTGTCTTAAAGTCCGCTTTAAAGTAAGAATCTAAAAGTTGGCTTCGTCTAAAAGCCCGCTTTGAAGTAAGAATCTGCAATTCATTTTCGTCTTATAGTATGAAAGTCCGCTTTGAAGTAAGAATCTAAATGATAGCTTCGTTTAAAAGTCCGCTTTAAAGTAAGTATCTGCAATTTAGTTTCATCTTAAAGTCTTAATGTCCGCTTTAATATAGGAATCGAAACGTTAGCCTCGTCTTAAAGTCTGCTTTAAAGTAAGAATCTGAATGTTAGCTTCGTCTTAAAGTCCGCTTTAAAATAGTATAATTATGATGCAATACAGAATAAATCTATAAATCTGCAAAGGCACCAAGGATTAAGAGCAACAACACTACAGACAAAGGTCAGTGATAATGCAAACAGCACAAATCTGCGCATTGGAGCAATACAAGTAAAGCAATATGACATAAATCCTACATCCGGGTGATATGGAGCAATTAAACTTAAATCGATGGTTTATTTTATTGCAATAAAATCAGAACTTAATTGTAGCATATATATGTATATAGTAATTACGGTACATTAGCTGATAACATTGTGAAAGGATAAAACAAACTTTACAAGAAATACAATGAAATTCATTTTCAGTCAAATCAGATAATACGTTTTGTTTTACACAGAGGTCAAACTTTCATATCTTGTCGACGTTTGGTTTGTATGGTTCCAATACACCAATGACACCATTTAGAAATGAAATGAGCCAATTAGCTTATTGCTTGAATGACTTTGAAATGTATCGTTATTTCAACGTCTTCACGTTTGTTTAATATGCAGGTCTGTCACAACGAACTATCATCACGAAATCTGATATACTAATTAAAAGGTTATGTTTTCGTTTTAAATACTTAAATTAAGATAGAGGCATGTTATACAGATGTTCCCTTTGTAAAAAGTGGGCGTTTTCGTTGTTTATGATAAATATATTGAATTTCCGCGTTTGATTCAAAATACGAGCTGTTATGAATAACTATCATTTTGTGAATACTGATGTTTATTCATGCAAGATTTACACGATAAGTTAAAATCGCAGATAAAGATTTTTTCCAACATAGTAAGGGGAAAAACCCCTGCCCAACCACAAAAATGTTTTGATTATTAACCCCCCCCCCCCCCCCCAAAAAAAAAAAAAAAATAAATAAAATAAATCACATTTGCTATTCGAAATTTTAAATTTTTTTACAAGTTAAGAGAAAAAAATGTTTGTTTTTTTTAAATTTAGAATAACATGTAACTACCAGTTACTGGATGGTTACTACATATTGTAGCGCTCTTTTGCATTGATTGGTTGATTGTATGTCTGCTTTACGTCCAGCGAGCAGTATTTCTGCTATATTCAGGACGGGAACAAGTTAACAAACAATAAATCAACGGATAATGGGGGTGGGATGGGTCACAGGGAATACAATTTTGACTGCCACTGGAAAAGTAAGGGGTTTTTGGTAGGGCTGAAAATTTAGCCTTTTGTGGCGGCTACGAAAGGGGTCTATATCGTGCAAGGAGGGTGGCACTCTCCAAACGCGTTACCCACTACGGTCTGCGGTCAGGCTTTCCGTATTATGACCTGACAACCCTCCAATAGAGGGTCTCCCCTACCGCCACCAGGGGACGCGCTGGGCTGCTCTGTGGGTCGAGCACTGGGAACTCTCCCAGTATGGTCACAGTTTGCATTGAAGAGTACAAACGGTGTAATTATAAATGTCATCTCATTATTCCAAAACGATGTATATCAATATGATTAAATATTGTTTGATTTCATCTGCGCTTAAACAAATGCATTATGTTTTGTTTGTGTCTATGTTTTACACATGTGTTTATATTTGTGTCTATGTTTTACACATGTGTTTATGTTTGTGTCTATGTTTTACACATGTGTTTATGTTTGTGTCTATGTTTTACACATGTGTTTATGTTTGTGTCTATGTTTTACACATGTGTTTATGTTTGTGTCTATGTTTTACACATGTGTTTATGTTTGTGTCTATGTTTTACACGTGTGTTTATGTTTGTGTCTATGTTTTACACGTGTGTTTATGTTTGTGTCTATGTTTTACACATGTGTTTATGGTTGTGTCTATGTTTTACACATGTGTTTATGTTTGTGTCTATGTTTTACACATGTGTTTATGTTTGTGTCTATGTTTTACACATGTGTTTATGTTTGTGTCTATGTTTTACACATGTGTATACTTTATTAAAATATTACAATTCAGATGATTAATAAAATACGAAGCAAAGACAATTTCACGCGTGGCTTCAAGAGATAAGGGTGATGTATGTATAAAGTTTGATTTCATTTTCTTTGATATATTATTCATTTTAACATAGCAGTATCGAGGTAGAAGACAAAACTTCTAGTAGCAGCCTCGAAGGAATGATCAATTATTGTTTAACTTTCCGAGGATTAGGGAAATCTTCTCATTAAACATAATGTCGTGTTGTAGATTTTTGCGATCGATAATTTTCTCACCCTTTTAATTGCTTGCTTGTAAAGTAGGCCCAGATTTACGGGTCAAAATTTTTCTTTATATCTTTATGTTTTTCGTCTAATTTTACTCAAGGACCAACATATTATTTCCATTAAAATAGCCTAATATGTATTAAAATTAATAATCAAAAACAACATTAAACATCAATTATTGTGTCAATATAGTTTTGCAATAGAAGGCACATGCAGTAACAATTGTTTGGTATGAATGTTTCCGTGTTGTCCTAACATCCAGCGGCTAGTTGGAACTAATTCTTTAAAATAACATAAAACAAATACATATATCAATACCTCAAAACGTAAATAAAAAAACACTGAAATTGATACTTACCGAGATTTGCGACCTTAAATACGTTTACATCACATTCAAAGTAAAAAGTGTGACTATAGTCTAGTCTAGTTTGTTTGATTCTTGTAGTTTTTATTGAATATTATTTTTGTTTTAAATAAGTGTTTAACGTCATTTTCAGCAATATCATTGCATCTGTATTTTATGGGGGAGAGAAAAATGATCGTAACAATAATCCCTGGTTATTTTGCCTTGTCATGCTTGTTGTTTGTGCCTTGGCTTTTCCCTTGTATCTAGGCTCTTCTGATGGTTTTGTACTGTACGGTTATTTCTGTGTAACCAATTTCTACTTCATTCTAATAACAATAAAGTGTAGGTTTGGGATCCCTTTAAGCAAATCATCCCCGCCACATAATTTGTAGGTGCAATTTTAAATTGTAATAGTAATTCAAATGTTTGTGTATATATCTTTGTTCGTTTTGATGGTGTTTAACGCCACTTTGAGCAATTTTTCAGCTATATCATGGCGTCTAGTTTTTATTAAGGGAGGAAGCCGGAGTACCCGGAGAAAACCCCCGACCTGTGGTAGTTGGTGTATGAAAAGTTTACACCAGTATTAAAAATTTGATGAATCTGCAATCGTTACTATATATTTTGAAACAAAATTGAATACGTTAATTTCAAGATATACTTATCATTAGAATTCTTAAAATTGATTTGTAAATTTTTCTCATAGACAATTAACATACATTTAAAATAGCAAAAATAACCCTAGTATCTTTGATGGTTTTGCTCTCCTGCTGGGAGATTTTAGAATACGTATTAGGCAAGTAAATAAAGGTAATAACAAAATACAGAACACCAAGGAAACTGCCTAAGACGACAGTCCAAGACACCGGAACTCTGGGACCAACAACCAGTTGTAATGACTTGGTTTAGGCATTAAAACAAATGGTGGTATAAACCAGTGTTCATGGCATGCTAAACCTCCCGCTGCAATTACTGTGTGAATTGTTGTGTTAATGAAAAAAAAAATATGACTGAGTTAGCAAGTAACTAATATCTAGAGACGAATTCAGTACAGTTCGTTGCATTAAGAATCTGCGCAGATTAAATATGTCAAAAAGTTCAATTTATTCGACCGCTTTATATTGATTAAAATTTATATATTTTTTAATGTAATTTAAAAATGAAATACCGTATAATTACCTCATTTGTCTTTCTTCAAAACTTTGTCCTCAGAAGATAATTACGGACGATAAATAGTACATATATATTGTAACTTTTTCTATCCATATATATTAAATTTAATAAAAAACAACATATTCTATAAAAGATTAGAAGATAGTTTCCTAATTGGTATCGTATCTTTTATTTAAAAATATTCAAGGTAGATATTTAATTATTTACCATATTTTATCCGAACATTAATCCGCGTTCTTGTACCCAAGAATTTGACCATGATAAATTTAACCCTTTGAAAAGTGAATGACGCTTCATGTTGTAAAGGTCCTGTTCCTCCCTTTTATCTTTCTTATGATCAATTTGTAACTTGTATACAAAATTACAAAATTTTGATACAGTTGTTTAAAAGTAATATGCATGTTGCCATATCTTGCGTAATCCTATACACTCATTAATCGGAATTATTAAAGTGACTTGTGTAACGTACACAAAGATTTCTTTGCATTGGATACGATTTCTGAAAGCAGCAAGGACGCCTGTAGATTTCATATCGTGATATTAACATATTGTATTAAATATCGTTTATTTTAAATATTTTCTTTATGAATTCTCTGTATTTAAGATGGTATCATGGTCAACTCTTCACATTAATAAAATACCAAATTAGTAAAGTACGATTTAAAATCTCTGCAATTTAAACATCATAAGAATAGACTCAAAATAATATTTTGACTGGTCATATGTCTCAAAATAATCCCTAGAAGTGACATCATTATAACACCGAACTAAACATAATTTAAATGTTTATATTAGGTCTATCACGAGGGTTATAAGTATCATCGAAGCAACAAAGAAACAACTTTCTAAACAAAAGCGACATTTGCGATATATTGTTGCAATTATTTGTTTTAAATGTTAATTGACGTTGAAGGAAGATTTACAGTTCAAAATTATAAATTCTCACGACTTGAAATTATTATATTTATTTGCCATCCAAAATAAAACATCACGATTGCAGATGTGTGGAAGAAGTACCGATTTGAACTTTCCATACACATTTTTTGGACTATGTGACAATGACTTGGAATTTCATTTCGTTCTTTTGTTTTAAAAAGGTTAGTCATTTTTATTGATTACATTTTAATTTAGCATGTAATTGATAAGTAAACGAATAAAACCTGAAACCTTTGTTTATCGAATTTCCATCAAACCGTTATACAGGCAGATATTATTTTATAATTATACACAAGCTCTTTTTTTTATATATATCTCACGTGCATGATGACTTTTGAATAAACCGTATTACGTTTTTTCGATTCACTACGTTAAACAATGTTGATTTGATTATTAAACGACAAACTTTTTCATGCTTTTGATGTCTATATCGTGTGATAGTTTTAATAACATTTTACAGTTACACCAAATTAAATTCAAGAAAATACTCAAACAGCTTTACTCTGGTTGCCCGTTCATCTTTATTGTGGTCTCGGAAAAGTAATTCGGCTTTTATAACAAATAATTAACCGAAGTCAAGATTTTCTTAAATTTACAAAAGGTCTTTGTTTCCAGATTAAATTTGTAAAAATTAAAACTGGTTATAATTATGACAAATGAAAAACAAATTAGGTGACAGTTGCCCGAGAAAATGATGAAATAGGAGTGAATTACGTGATATTTAACATTATTCAAATTTTCTTTTTTATTGTTCTTTTCAGAAGTATGTACTTTTACGAAAAAAGTTAATTATTTGTGTTCGTGGTCGATTTGAACTTCTTCAGTAATTGCTAGGTAAAATTACCAAAGAAAAGCGAATATTTAAAGATTTAATCTTTTAAAAATAATTATCTCTAAAAGATGAGCATATGTCAATAATTACTGTTCAAAAAGGCAAAAATAGTCCGTTACAAAATGAATTTACTAATAGATACAAGTCAGTATATCATTTTTTATGTCAACTTTTCAAACAGCTAAATATGGTATATACAATTAAAACATCAAATACTTTAATTTATGTGTCAAGTTTCAATTTAATTGCACCAATCCTAGCACAGACATATACTATGTACTAAATAGTATGCAAAATGTCTCAATTATAAGTGATATTTAAATGTTGTGGAAATGTTAGAAAGAAGAGATTGGAATGAATCTGTGTGGTAAATGTACATGTATTTAGATTTGATTTAGTATACCAGAGGAACGTTGTCAGTATGTGGCCTCTTACCTTATACAGGCATGAGTACTGAAGAAGAGAGACAAACGACTGTTATCTATTTCATTTGTATTTGTATTTATAATCGCATTATGACCTTAATAATCCGCATTAAATAAAGTTTAAAGTATATCCACAACACAAGATTTTTGTAGCTGTTGATGCACACAAAATAATAATTATTATTACTATTATTAAAAGTAATCTATCGTGAATCTGACAAACTCAATGTAAACATACAGCACTAATAGCCAGCCATTAATTAGTTAAACAGAGGGCGTTAGGTATGTACATATTTAAGGAGAGGGGATGCTAGGAATGTACATATTAAAATTGAATTAAGTCGCATTGTTTACCTTCTGCGTTGTTTTGAGGACATACAGACTTCTGTTTTAGCACAAAATCCACCTATGTTTGACATTTATCCACCCCTAACAACGCGCGAACTGTCACTCTGTTACTTTCTGATTATATATACATATACACGTTTATCAAAATTGGTATACTGATAGCAAGCTGCATGGTCGGTGAAAAAAAAACATAACTTTACACTGACTGGTAAACGATCTCAAGCTTCGATATCATCGCAATAACTCTCACACGACGGACACCTAAATCAAAGTTCATTGTTTATCCAGTTTTTAACAAAATAAAATTGTTTTCAACAAGGTTTACTCTAAGTTGCACTTTTATTTATTAACGATTACATCTGTTTTAATTCAAGAATTAAAATATGTATTTTTATTTTTGTTGGCAGGTTTCAAATGTCCGTGACACCACTTGTATCAGCCGTGTGTGTAATCTGTGTTCTACTCTTTAACAACATTGTATCAGGTAAGTGGAATTTAAAAAAAAATATTTAATGAAACTCGTGCTGACATTTACTTAAGCATATGTTAGAATAATATTTGATCAACAACCTCGTTGGGCCAGTAGTCAAGGAAAGTTTTCACTCTATAGTGACCGCTTGAGGGTTGCGAGTTCAAGTCTGAGTTCAGTCAAGATGTGCTCGACTCCAACATTACCTGACAACGATTGCCAGTCTTGTTTTCCAATGATAAAGCTATAACATTTCTACAGTTACAAAACACTTAAAGAAAAACATTCTATTTGTTCCATCTGTATGATACTATAATCGTTGTATTGTGTTTTAACAGTTTCCTTGTAACGCTGTGCAACTTGGTTTATAAGAAAGCAACGAACTTGGTAATAGGTGGTCAATATACGAGTCTAATGGCTTCATTAAAACTGTTTTTATATATAAACATTTTATAAAACATAAGAATAAGAGTAATAAAACAGTATGCGCGGCAGCCTTTTACATAACTAAAAATAAATAGCCGTTAGTTACTTTCATTGGTGACGTAAGACTGGTAGTATACATGGCTATTGTCTGTTTATTATCATCACACTGAACTAGTCATGTCATTAAACTCTGACACACTGTATAAGTTCCAAAGAGCAATCCTTGTTTTGCTACAATGCAACTGCATGTTTTATTAACGGAGAAGCAGTCAGTACGAATTTGCTATTTTTTTCTTATGAACTACGTCAATAATTCAATATACACTGTATGTAATTAGTCATATAACAATTAACTGTATATTATTTAAACACCCAGTTGTTTCCAAACTGTATTTTACTGAGGTAACTATTTAAAAAGTATAAAATCCTTAAAGTGTCCCAACATATGTATTTAACAAGTTTTGTTAACAAGAAGAGAGCCTTGAATAGTCAAAATCCGCGTAGGATTGATGATATTGTTGCAAGCACTTGCTTGAGGGTGTCTTTGTCCAGTAGGCGCGCATACATCCTGGTATAATTTATCATAGACCAATTAATTGCATAAAAATGTATGTTTAAAATTCTTGTTTAAAATTCTTGTTTTTTCTATTTGCAAGGTGTGGATAACCTTTTCCGGATTTAGCATTTTGTTGATAAAAGCTCTCCATTATCGTAATTGTTTAACCCTTCCAATATTTTACATTGAGAAGCATTGAGTCGTGAGTAGTTTGGCGCTCTAACATTTAACTATGATACCCTTTATCATGTTTATTACACGCTAACGCCATTTCAACAGGATATACTTTGTATTAATTATGGACATTTGCAGTGTGATCAAAATTTTCGTAAATGGTCCTAACCAACTTGTGTGACATATCTAAGGACAAACTATATGATTTTATCTTTAAATAGAACTACCTATACTAATGTGGTATATTTTTTCTTGTCAGTTTCATGCCAATGTTCCACTCCGTTAACTCTGACAGCAACAAATGACTTCTCGTCATTAACATCACCTGGGTACAGCACAGGATTATATGACAAGTAAGTAGATCCTTGTAAACACAAGTTTAGCTTTTCTAAAAAGCTAACCGTCTCTTAGCTGGATTAAAAATTTTATGTATTTATTAAAGTATCTGTTTTTTTGTAATTTATATGTAGGATAGGTAAACAATGTACATGTACCTTGTAAGGACATTGTTTAAGCTAAACTTTTATCCAATGGTGCTTGGGAGATTTAAATGACTGTCGTCACTTCACACGTGCTTTTACAAAAAAAATTAACCAAAGCTGACTCCCTAAACAAATGTTTAAAATGAGCGGTAATAATATGTTTTGTTAAATTTGAATCAATATTAGAACGAAAATAAAAATACATAACATATAATTTTTTCATAACCCAAACAGCTTTGAAAAGTAGGGAGAATTTGGTACAATGTTTACCTTTTAATTGTGCACTGACCAATGCATTGAATGAAATAGAAGTCAATATGTGGAACGTAACATTACTACACTAAAATAGATTAACGAAAATACAGATATAGAACATATATTTTTTTTCCAAAACAGCTTTATAAAGTAGGGAGATTTTGGTACAATGTTTACCTTATAATTGTACACTGACCAATTCATTCAATTAACTAGAAGTCAATATGTGGAACGTAACATTACTACACTAAAATACTGATTACATCCCCAATTCAACCTAAGAATATATCGAAATTTCAGTACACATACTAGTGCAATCCTGACGTAAACCAATGAAATGACAAAAATATTTATAGATTTAGTAAACCACCCAATCAAGTAACAGAGAGTCATTTACTCCGAAGACTGATCGTCATTTGACTATGTATACCGTAGTCTCGATCACCCAGACGCATATATAATAGCGTCTGGGATCACCTTATTTTAATTTCGCTACCAATAGGTGGAGACAAACAATGATTCTATTTTTAGAGCCATATTTTTAAACCAGGAAAACCATGCAAACATATCTATACTTATAATATGACGTCACAGTAAGATTCACTCTTACTTATGCATAACAATAATATTTGTTTAATTAATTAATAAAGTAATATTTTATAAAAATATTCAAATGTAAACTTTGGTACAATTTGTTGTACACTTCTTGATATGAACGGAAGTAATTTTTTAGACAATAAAAATATCATCCAATCAAAAATTACGCCCAGATTTGGGCGTAATAATAACGAGTTTAATATAGAGCTGAATCCAGACGCACAAATGTAATTAAGCGTCTGGATGATCGAGACTATGTATACCGTCTCCCATGGGAGACGGTAATAATACAACACAGACTCAAATCCGTCTGGGTATTTCGGAAAACAAAATCATGGTATGGTTTCTATAGTACACGAAAACCTTAAGAGTAGAAATATTAATTATAGATATTTATGTATTTCAATTAAGAAGATTTCTTATTTTTACCGATTGTTATTTAATGTCCTGTGACCAAGATTTCAGCTGTAATCATTACGTTATCTAAAAGTAGCTCCTATTAATTCTAATAGCTGTTTAGATATTTTGAAAACACCTTACATTAAACTAAAATAACCAAACATGTAATGCCAATTTTTTAGTTTAAACATATTTTATTGCCAAAATACATTTGGGATTTGAAAGAAGTAAGATTTTTACTCAGGTAGTCCTCTCCAAAGTACAGATTTACAAAAGAAAAAGAAATAGACGAGATTTTATGATTTTGTTCACAGCGTCATAGAATAATAAAATCCCGACATCGACAATTCTTGAAATTCTACCTACCGGTATACTTTAATATTTATCTGGGGTAGCAAATATCTTATATAAAGAATGGGCAAAATAATTTTAAAAAATAAAATTGACATTATTTTAAAAATGAGAATAATTTCATTGCGGAAAGGACAAGCCAATAGAACTTTAGAACTTTGTGTCGGAGTTGTTTTCTTGTCTCTGTTAATTTTTGTGTTTGATTAAATGGCGTTTTAACGCCACTTTTAGCAATTTTTCAGCTATATCGTGGCGTCCAGTTTTAATTGGGGGAGAGCCGGAGTGCCAGGAGAGAACCCCCGACCTGCGGTATGTCTCTGCGTAAGAAATCCGTGTGTTTGAGCACTATTGTTCTATATAATTAAAGTTCAGCTAGTTTATATTCCACACACATTGACTAACGGTGACTAACGGTGAACGATCTACTTAGTCAAAATCCCTAACCAAAAATTTTATTAACTCGCAGGTTAGCCCAAATGGATATACGTTTATACTAATTATACAAAACTAATTGGATCGGAATGACGCGCTCAATAGCTTTTTTGTTAGACTACACTCTACACATTATATAATTATTTGATACATTCCCAACATTGTGGTATTTGATTTTTGTTTTGGCATTAATTAAAATTTTATACTTATTCCCAAATTTGTAATGTTATTGGCTACACGCGATTTTGTTTGATAGTCAACTTTTTTGCGCATTATTCTTTTAAGCGCATATATATTTGGAATCAAAATACTACCAAAATTAAATACTACTATACCTCGCGTGGTAATACTATGTAGCCATAAGTAACTTTGAATATAGTTCGGGGAAAAAAAGGCCGGTTTTAAGGTTTTTCATATTCGTAACGTGTAGATGGTCTTGGATTAGATATAACGTTTTGAAATTTAATAAGGGCTCTACAACATCTTGATCATATGGATTTTAATTATTTTTGAGGTTTGAGTCTTTGATAAACAAAACGTGCTTGGCTTAGAAAATTGTATACTCGTGGTATCTTTGATGACCTTTTATTTTTACCTCAGCGGTTTGTCCTGTTCATGGATAATAAACAGTGGCAGTGCGTCAAATACCATCCTCATCTTCATAAAGGATTATGCTGTTACAGCACCTGATAAAATTATCATCTACAATGGTATGTAGTATTTTATTTAATTTAAAGCATTTGAATTATTGAGATTTTTTTTTCGTGCATTGTACTTTCGTTTTGGTATGGTAACGTTATGTCACGAATAATCATTCTTATAACAAGTTTGATGTGTACGTAATGAACACAGTGTTGATTTAGAAATATAATTAAAAATTCACAGGTTACAAATATATATTATCGTAACTAAGTGTGTTATTACGTGGAAATTGACATGTGTTCCTTTATACATGTATGTAGCTGCAGTTATGTAGCTCCTTTTAATTTTTTATTATCTCGACAGAGCTTCAAAGAGGTTTTTATTACTTTCCAGGAGTAATTCACAATCCGAGTTGTATGCAATTTATACGTAATTAAACTGTTTCTTGGTTTGCTACATAATTTTACACATACTTTTGTATGTTGTTTAATTGATATGTTAACTCATTTATGCGTAATTATGGCATTGTTGACAACATATTTAATGAGGAAATTGATAATTTTGAAATTGATGAAGTACAAAAATGGCAGTTTAGATTATTTAAGTAGATTCATTGCACTATCCGAAAATATATTTTTACCGGAACGACACAAAAATTACACTCTTCAAGCAATTTCAAATGTGTAAACAATATAAAGATTACGAACTAGTTAAATAGGCATTTTAGAAATGTCAGCTGAATTGCGTCAACAGCTTAATAGTGGAACATGTGTGTAAATCTCAAGGGTGTTTTTACGATTAATGGGACCTTTTTGTAGCCTAGATAAACTTCAAAGGTGCTAAAGTTATTGTAGCTAACATGTTCAACGTTTAATTTTGTGTGTGCAGAATTTCTTTCCTACTACCAATTTGACATATAACTTCTTGATATACAAATTAAAAAATTTCACAAACAACAAATAAACATAAACACTGTGTCTAATAAGAACCATATGCAAAATAGTAATTATTTTTATTTTGGTAATTACACAATGTGTCCGTGATTGCTACTTTGTTAATGTCAAAATTACCTTTTACAAAACAAGTCGAGAAAGACGTTAAACAATAAGTATCAAAGCTTGCAAGAAATCCACAATATGCGATTTAAAAGTGAAAATCTTACATACATTTCATTCTATTTAAGTTGAATCATTATGTGGCATTTCGATCTAATATATATAGATACATCATACTAGTGACAGGTTGAAGATTGTTGATAAGGACGTAGTTCAAGGGTGATTTGTTTCTCTATACAAAGTTAACACGTAATTTTTATATTTGTTCTTAATCACCATTTATATCTTTGGTATTAAGGTAAAGCTTGCACACAAGGTCATCATGATCCGTATACAATTTGCTATTTAAATTATGTATAATTATTTCAGCCGTTTATTGCAGAATCATTTTATTTCAATCCAGATTTAGCCCTCTCAGACCGATTTATTTTAACAATAAAAATGATTATGTAACATGGAAAGAAGTTTAGTTTTATTTAAAATATTTTGCAGGGTTTTCAACCATTAATTCAACTTTAACTTCCGGGCTTTCTGGTACCGGGACAAACACAGATTTTAAGACTACGGGTCAATACGCCCTAGTTGTGTTACAGACTGATTCGTCCGGACAAGCAAAAGGCTTTAGAATTGAATATATGAAGGCTGCAGATCTGTGTAAGTGCGCAAATGACAACTAGTTTTAAATGCTGTTTACGATTTGTTACAATAATTGCAGCAAATAAAATCGTTATTCAGTATACATGTAGAAAGAAAACCTGGCTGAAAATCCATAACAATACAAAAACACAAAAACAGAAAATATTAATTCTAACCAGAAAAAATGTGTTTTGGTACTATAATACATACTAGTATTCAAACTAAAAAACAATTAGAGAGAAGCAACAAGAAAAATAAATAAAAAATTAAATAAAAAACTTCACAATTTTAAGTACTGATGATTCTTCTCAATTGGCATTCCTTTGATTTATCCAATACAATGTTAAAGGATTTTAAAGATCTATTTTTTTCATGGTGACAAATTATATCTTGGCAACATTAATAAATTTCAGCTATGGTTTTGGTAGCCGAATTATATTCACGACAGCTATCAATTCTTGTATTAAGACAAACTACTCGGTTTTCTTCTCTGTCCCGCTGTGAAGCTATAAGAAGATCGGGATAAAGGGATAAAGAGTTGTACGCAAACAGAACGTTAAATGGGTGCTACCAAGTAAACAACTGTCTACCTTTTAAATATACATGTTTAGAATAACAAAAATGTTAAATTCTTCTTAAAACTAAGACTATAAAAATATTATAATTTTAACCTTTTTAATCATATAATTCATTTTTAGCTGGAACGGGTTGCACTTCAGAACAAACTATCACCGCAACGACAACGGCAAATTATCTGACGTCACCATCATTTCCAAACAGTTATACAGAGTACGTTTCACAGGCACTTATTTTATTTTTTTAAAATGTCGCTTCAAATAAATAACAATAAATTTGGTATACATCATTGTTTGTTTCGCGCGATTTATAATTGAAAAAAGAAATATTTGTTTTAATTTATATTTAACTTTAAAACCTATTTTGTACTAAAAGCTGAGTGTTAAATTTTAATAAATTTCCTTCCTGTTATTTTTCATTATATCTTGATATCAAACCTTAGTTATTGTCAGCAATATGATATAATTATGCGTTTTCAAAAATATTTTTTTAGTAATTCCCACTGTCGATGGGTGATTCAAGCAACAGAAGGAGTTGTTGAATTCGATTTGTTATTAAGTGACATAGAATCCTCGCCAAACTGTGGATTTGATTACCTAAAAATTTATGATAGTAAGTAAACTTGTAACCATTTTACTAAGAGACAAACTAACAATAACATCTCAGTTATATCGTATTTTTGTGTATTGTATCTATGCAGCATAAATATTGCAAAAAGTACTAAAAAAAACTTAATAGTCAACAAGCGTTGAAAAGCATAGGACAGTGGCACAATTCTAAGACACACGACACACGGAAGAAACAAATAAGAACATCAAAATTTTTAATGGTTTTATTGGAAATGTGAATTCTGTTCAATTTAAAGCGTTTAAGACTTTATATATTTTTAAGTTGTCCGTAGATTGCTTTATTATTCAATCTACCGCAGAGTTTACAGTATTTACATTCAATATTGTATTGTGCGATTATTTTTGTTATAGGATAAATATTAGACGATTTTTTTCACTGAAAACAGCAAAAACAATATTTTTAGAGGATTAACGAATGTGCATATCTTCTGTCAGCAGAGCAAATTCATTTTTATTACACACACATGCGTATTGATAACGAGAAGACTGATTTTAGTTAGATTATAGTCTTAATTTTGAAGTTTTATACTGTCGCCATCATCAATTGAAAGCTGACTTTAGGTTGCATCTCTTTCCGATGACTCGTAATGTGTTTGTAACATCATTCTTTTTATGGTCCTTTGGATCCTGTTTATATCATATCTGTTAATATAGTTGTTTTAATGGACTTTGATAATTACCTTAAGTAAAACGGTGGGTTTCACAGCTCGAAGCAGAGCTTCCTATTATTCTGGATAATCCGAATTTGCCCCCATTTTCTTCGGGTTTGGAGTTGATCATTGTTTGGGTCACAATTTTCCCAAATCAACAATATTTTCTACAAAACTGTCCTTCGCTGACTTTTAAACATGTGTGGGCAAAAACAATGCGAAAATGTAAAGACATTAAATACGACTACTGTGTTGATATTGTGTGATAATGTGTGAACCTATAAATTGCACTGTTTGTTAGTTTCCGATATTTTTTTTTATTTTCATAGGCGCTTATCTTTGTGAGCACACGTTGACAATAAATGCATGTACTCGGTATCCTGGGACGACTGCGTTGTACAGGAGTAATGGAACCAGTATATTAGTCCTGTTTGAATCAGATGCAACTGTTGGATATAAAGGATTTAAACTGAAATTCACAGCAATTCCTACCGCTACAACTGCAGCAACTATTGCTGCTAAATCTGACAGTTCAAGTAAGCGTAATTATTTAACTATTCTTAAAAAAATTACATAACTTGTTGACATTAAGACGACCAATGTCGTCTTTATTACAGGCATATAAACAAACGACAGAAAGTTGTATTTAAAACTGCACCAATACAAATTGTGTGTGCGAATTTTTTTATGTATATGTCATTAATAAAGAGAGCAATGGATGCTGAACTGTTACAAATAATTTATACTGCACCTCCTATTTTCACTCAAATAGTAAGAGGGTGGCCGTTTTTTACACTTAGGGATACCCATTTAGTATCCACACCACTCATAGAACACTGCATGGAACTTAATATAACTTTCACAGAATCTTAGTAACATAGTGTCATTTTGAACCTGATATTTTTCGTTTCAATCGTAGTATTTTGGGGTTTATTATAGCAAAACATAGACTTTGACATTGAAAATCGAGAGATATCAATAAGAATTGCTCAGTTTTCTAGTTATTTATTATATCGTACATGTATAGTTACTATTTTCGATGAATGGAAAAAATAAAACAAAAAACAAAAAACAGAAGAGTAGCTAATTTTATATTCAACTTATTTAAGGCAACATTTATATATTTCGCTTTTCTATTAAATAATGTTAGGAAATATTTGAAATACGTTCTTTAGATACGCTCAAACTTAAAATAGCTTTATGTAACACAGGAAAGCTCCTCAAAGGTTGGTAATGACATTATTTAACCTTATATTTATTGATTTAAGTGCATTTTTAACATTAGAATTTTGCTCAAATATAAATTTTAAGCGATACGTCTTTAAAAGATCTAATTCAGTCACACAAGTTTTTATTTTTAATATCCCGCTTGACACTTAAATATAATCGTTTGTGCATGCTTATAACGAAATAAAATATTAAAATTAAACCTTAATTTTAATTGAAAACAAACAGCTTTTTTTAAACACATTTTCTTTACTTTAAAACAGTTTAGAACGTTTGTTAAACTTTATCATGATTGCATGTGGGACGTAATATTGACTATGACATTTTGCATGCAATTTTGAAATAACCATTACACAATATGACATGTCTAAGGATATATTATTTGCCGTATGTCATATTCTTGCTATGTACACAGCTTCTATAACGTAGAGGATGGACTCGTTTGACTAGTTTGGCACGTCAGACAGGGGCAGTCAATCTATTGTTAAATAAATCCAGCGCATCTTGTTGGTCTTGTTTCCAGCATTATGACGACCTTGTCTCGTCATAATAAGCTTATAAAAATACACACTCGTAGTTAAACAACATACAATAACGTTTTGTCTATAATGGCAATACCTGATAAGTGTTTTTTCCCGGTGACTTATTTTTCGCTTTATTCGCGGTAAACGGTGGAACGAGAAAACAATAACTCGCCATATATTAGGAAAAACGAGTTTTTCATTATGATTAAAGAGTGCGAAAATTACATTATGCCACATTATTAAAATCGCACAATTTTTTAACAAAAACGCTATATTTTCCCCACGCGAAAAAAAAACTTATACGGTATCACAATGATATCTTAATGTAACAATGTCATGATGGACACAAACCTTCAAAAATTACAATTAATTATTACAGATCTATTTCAATAGGATACTGCAAAAAACAGCTTTGTTCTGAACTGCTGTCAAATATTATTTATGCAAATGTTATAAAACATTTTTTGCAGGTTTTGGACTTGGAATAGGAGTGGGCTTTGCTAGTGGATTTATAACAGCATTTCTAGCAGTTGGACTAATATTACTAATTAAAAGGAGGGTCAAAACTTCCCAATTAGGTTCACCACGGGTAAGAAACGTTCTACCGATGCAAACGCCTACAAGTCTAAACGGACATGCTGTAAATGGAAGCATTTCCAATGGTCATCTTCCACGGGACCAAAGAATTTCAATTGCAAGTTCGCAATCCTCATCAGGCAATTCTTCACGGAACGGGAGAACTCCTTCTACTGGGAACAATTCTCCAATACATAATGAAATGTCTATCAAGAATAATAACAACAATAGTCATAAACGAAATGGCGTATCGTCGAAATGAGGTGACGAAAAGTGATGATTCATTTACTTGTTGTCGTCTAGAAAGATTTAAAATAACGGACCGGATTTCATGTTTAGATAAGAAGTTTAAGGCATTCAGACACGAGTTTCATGAAAACGTCCCTACTGTAAATGTTTTTATAGGTATCAGTAAAGCCATGTCATAAGTTTATAATCAGACACAATACATTTTAATCGTATTATAATAAAATCTAAGTTTATTAACAAGTACCAATTTAGCAACGTTAACGAAAAAGGTCTCTTGCTGATTTTACATATATAATCATACTTTTCATTTACAACCACTTTCTCGATGCATCAGTTATTGGACTCTTACCCCGAGGTTATCACCAGCCTAGTAGTCACATTTGGTGCTGACAAGAATATCAATGCTTTGTGATAATATTCAGCCGGATTTGGTATAATGTTTTGGAATTGCGATGATATAAGCTCAACAATATTGAAGTAATTAAATTTTGATTTTCTAAATGTGTTGGTTTGAGCGCCACTGATAGGTCTTGATTAGATAACACGAACGTCTGGTCGTAGTTAATTTTATAACCTTAGTAGTCTTGATGAAATTTCATTGTAACCAAGGTTCACTTGTTTGATCAAACTTATTAGAAAGTCCGTAAACATTTTTGAAAATCGAAAATAAATCATTGTTTAATTCAGGTGAACCAAGATGATGTTGAGTTGAAAGCTAATTAAGGTAACATAAATGCAATTTACATATCACATCAAATAACGTACTTTGTGATGTTTGATGCTAATGAACTTTATACATTTCACGTTTAATTAGCGTGCAGTTTAATATTATTTTTGCAAGGACATAATATTTTCAAAAGTCAACTTGGCGTCACATTCTTTTTTGCACCAGACTCGAGCACTTGACAAAATCTTTGGTTGTATATCTAGAATTATTTGTCCGACGACTTGGACTGTGGAACCATTTTCAAAGAACATTGTTCGAAGTTTAATTTATATAGAGTTACATGTATATTCTATGTCGTAGATCGTAGGAAGTTTTAAATTTTAATAAGATCATGTAATTACATTTAGACCGTTGATTGAAAATAACATAATACACTGTAAGACTGGTATGATATTAAAATATTTTTTTGTTACAAATTAAATTTTTTATTTGACAATATTTGAAATCTAAGAATATTTTATATTTTATTATGAATATCACTGCAGCATTTATTATGATTTACATTTACGTAACCCGAGAATGGTTAGTTTAAACAAATCAGCGATGCCGAGAGCGTTGATCTTTTCACTTTGTATAGATTATAGCTGTCTTTTTAATTACTTTCCGGATCCTGTTATTGAAGACAACAAGTAAAACATAATCACTTCTTTCCAGTAAATAACCAGCTGAAGTTGCACAATAGAACGTGTGGTCTAAAACTATCACGTGGATTCAAAGAAGCTATCCGAATCAACGCTGGAAAGGAGAAATCACTGCCGGGTTGTTGCAATAACATTGTTTACTTTCATTTGTAAATATGTGATACATTGTCAATATTTTCTAACATTGTAGTAGAAACATAATTTAAAACTAGTATGTAACATGGGTATTTTGCTACGAATAAACGACGTCTTTCAGTTATCATATTAGACCTAGGTTGATGCCAAATAAATGTTTGAAACATTCCTTATGTGATTTTTCTAAAACGCCCAAAGTAATTGCCCTTAATTATCTGTAATAGTCACCCATAGTATGCAAAAGACAATGCATTCAATGTAATATCCTTGGTATAGTGCGTTCAGGTGGCAATACCCATGGATGTGATGAATGTTTTACGTTCAGTTAGTCGTAAAGATACGTACAAGCCTAATTTATGCACTGTGGTTAGCAATGGGTTTCAGTTCTAACCATAATTAACCATATTGTATTATGGGTGTGTCTGTTTAGGGCAGAGCAATTCAGAGCAGGTTTCAAAAAGTTAACTAGACTTTTAGACTTCCATCTGCTGACATTCAACTATTTTATTTACAAACTGCTTCCTTGAAAATCTCAAATAGGTAGTAGACTTTGAAGTTGTTTAGTTTTTTAACAGACTTTTGACCAGAAGAAATTGTTTAGAAATAAAAGGTCTGTCATTATCAGGTGACTTTTGTGAAGAAGACCGCAGACCATAAATATCATACCTGTTAATATTGTTAAAATTTTAAGGTGAATTATTGGAAAGATATTAGGTTCGTGAATAACTGAGATGTCAAAGTATCAAATACCAGAGGAAAGAATTAGTTTTATGATAAACTTCTGCATGTCACAAACTATTTTAACAGGTTTCACAGCCTATATATTATATTTTAATCTTTAGGTAAAAATCTTTAAGCTTAGCTACTGTCTAATTTACGTTTCAGGTCATCAACCCGTTCTTTATTATGTTCATTGAGTTTTTAATTTCCTTCCAACAGATTAAGTTGACCAATCATTTGACGTTTAGCTTCTAATATCTTAGTATTGATACTAGTTGATTGAATGTTCAGTTGTTTTTGTTTAGAATGTTGTTTCTTTCCTATTCTCTCTAACTTCTTAATGAAGTAGTTTAATTTCGTGCACAGCTCGCACATATGGGAGCTTTCTATAGGATCTGTATACAATTCCTGTTCACTGGAATCCATAGTAATACCAGTCAGTATATTCGATTCAACCACTTTCATGTGCTGCTTATTTATATCATTGTTGTCTTCACACAGTTTCCTCAGAGATAGATGCAGTTTTAGCAATTTTCATTAAGGTGTGTGCTGAATATGTCTTCAGTTCTTCGCGAGGTGTGGCACATTGTTTACAAAATATCTCGTTACAATTGCTGCAAAATGCTATTGCAAATGACGATTTACCTCTTCTTGGACAACGTTCACATGGCTTTTGGAACATTGTCCTAAAATGTAAAAAAACTTTGTAAGAAACAATTTGAACTTTTTGAAATGTGTTTGTTTTTACTTAAATCACCATTTATTTGAAAAGATCGCAGGGAATATCTGGAAATTTTAATAATATACGCGTTGGCTTAATAATCGATAAAACACAAGCAACTGTTAATGAGCAGCGCAAACCTAAATCGAGACTGAGGCTGAATGTCAGTTATGCTGGCAATTCCAGAAAATCTAGATACAATAATTTATACGCATTGGAATGGATTCCAGTACACTTTGTTAACATTTTGTTCAGTTTGGAAAATTATTTCGTAGTTGTTGGCCAGGTCAAAATAAGTTAAAATTGGTAGCTTTTTTCAAGAAACTTTTTCAGCTGGGTGCAATCAATTTCATTTTAAAAAATAAAGGAGGTAAGTCCGCATTTGCTGGTTTTTTTGTGGTATCGTAGAGCCAGCACATCCGATAGAAACTATGAATCAGAGAAAAAGTTGCCAGTAGTACAAAAAATGTACTGGTAAACGAAGAGCATATTTTAAAACAAAATTCGTCGAAAATTCTCTCTAACAGAATATACTATTTTTTTATGTTGAAAGCTATTTTCTAGTATTTTTGTGAGCATTAGTTATATATATGCAAGAAATTCAAAATAAAATTATAAATTACATTTCGTTTACTTACTTCTAATCTTCCAATCTTCCCCTCATTAATAACCCTTTTAATTACCACAAAACAACAGCAGGTATTAGTCCGCGTCAACGAGTTTTAATTGCGGTTGTAAACAATGTCATATATCAATACTAGTAAATATGTTATTCCCGTATGATATGTATATCAATAGCAATCATTATTTGGTGTTTTAAAATATTTCTTTGATGTAAATTCTTTTACTATTGTTAATTTATAAACAACTGTGGTAATTATAACCTTGTAGGTCCTAACAAAGAACCGTTTGAATTGTTTTATGTTTATTTTTTTGCTCTATTTGTGTTTTGTTTTTTCATACAAATATTCAAAAGTTATGCAGTTGTTGTCTCCCATTATATGTCACCTTTTTAAGAAAACATATAAGAATGCATAGTTTTAACACTGTCTTGTTTTATTACATGTATAGCACAGTTCTTATTCATTACATTTAGCAAAAAACTAGTATTCAGGTGACATCACTAATAAATGAAAAGGTTAAAGTAAGTTACCACTAGTAAGTATTCCGATGTCGCCATGACATTTTGATACTTATTTTGTTACAAACAAAATTGTAAAAATTACTTAAATACTTAAACAAGGTTTATCTATTTTTTAGAAAAATATTCTTGGCGTAACTTTGCTGACTTCCGGTTGTTAATGTTTTATATTTATTTTACTGTTAAATCCTTTTGGCTTTGAGCGTTACTGGCGAGACAATAAAAATTATGAGTTATTATTTGGCATCAAGTATTATTCATATATAAATTTAAAACAATACTCATGCACACCATAATCTAAGTTAAACCAATCCATTTACCTATTTAATTTGTTATATTTGTAGATGTTTATTCAGATTCATAAAGACAAAATTCCTTCTAAAAAATTATGCTATTTCATGGTCAGTGTAATATATCA
The DNA here is from genome assembly GCA_944474755.1 of Limnoperna fortunei. Classification (NCBI taxonomy): domain Eukaryota; kingdom Metazoa; phylum Mollusca; class Bivalvia; order Mytilida; family Modiolidae; genus Limnoperna; species Limnoperna fortunei. The sequence continues at coordinate 29,946,949 of OX104116.1, read as the reverse complement.
AATGTTATAATGTTATATAAGCATCTATTGGTAAAACAAAGGCATATATGGAAAGGACGTGTACTATTATTTACATAGTCATTACTGACCAGAGTAAATAACGTACCGAAAAATGACTGCGAAAGGAATTTACCCCATTGAGAAACTTTACTAATCAATAAAATAAATGTGTACATTATGCTTTTTGTTTTTATTGAAAGTTCTTCACCATACAAGGTTATATCCCTTACTATTTTTGAAATATAGTGGCTGTATTCTCTAGACAATTTTTTAGTTTGTAGTTCTATCGGTGTGTTTGTCGTAAGCTTGCTTTCTTTGCAGTTAATGAGTTTTTCCTATTTTTTGCTATGTGATTTTGGTGACAAGCTAGCAAACAGATTTACAGTTTTTGTAAGCCAAGGTTCCCTGTCCGGATTAAAATGGGAGGCCAAGCTTGTTTGCTGGATATAATAAAACCTTAATTTGAGCTAAATGTCATTTATTCATAAGTGGAGATCAATATGTAACGTTGATTAAGAATAAATGACAATAACAAATATAGACAGAGGTGGGGATCCAAAAACAATATGCCAAATAACATATAATATAGAACTTATCCAAAATAGTTTAATGACAGATAAATGTGATAAATATATATTTATGAAACACCTAAAATGAAATATATGAGTAAAAACAAAAATGTGTTTCTCAAAACTAAAACTTATGGAGAGGATATATATAGGCCTGGTCCTGCTATCCAATCCAATTCATGTATTTCATGAATAAAATATGTTTAAATCGAACCAAAACTAATGTGGTGGTTTGAGGGAGGGTTTCTTCCACAATATTTGATTATAAACTTACAACAAGAATCATACAGTTAGATTGAAATTTGTAGAATGACTGCATACCTCTACACAGCTGTAATTAAACCTAATTAACCGTCATCTAATTGACCAATTAGCTACTAATTGGTTATGAAAGCTTTACTGCAGGTGGCTGACAAATCAACCCCTATTGCATAACACAATAATAAGAACTATACAGATTACATAATACCTATGTCCAAGCTACACTTCAGGTAGTCAAATTATATATCAATATTAACAGAATCTGGACACCTGTTACATTATATAACTTTGTGAGAAAAATAATAAACTTTAAGGAACTTGCTACAAATACATTTTTATTGTAACAATAAACCACATTTATAGTTTTATAAATGAATTTTTGGCACGAGTAATTTTTAGTATATGAAAGGGTGGAGTTATCCTCCTGAATTATATTGACACCGCTAGGTGTCAGTTCAAATGACGCTCATTAATATTCATTATTTAGCATCAATTACAAGCTGCTGCAGCCATATTTATTTGTAAAAAATTTTTCGAAGAAAAAGTGAATTTAATTTAGTATGACGATATACCAGTTTATTTCTGTGATGTAGATTGTTCAGTTGAACTTTTTTGCTCCTTATATTACACAAACTTTCGAGGAGAGACGCACGAGAGGATTTGTACGTGTGACCTTTGTTCTCGCCTTTGTTTGCGATCGATTTATTAATATTGATCAATCACTAAGACTGAACTGGATATTTAATACAAGCTGCAGGTTAATTAGATTCTGGTAATATTTCGGGAATAATTTTGTGAAATCGTAAGTAACAACATTAATTTAGTGCATTTCAGTTAATTACATAATGGGTCATAATGAACTTGGACCGTAGCCAAGTGTCTAAATATAAACTATGCTAATCGACATTATGCTAATTAGATACGTCATTTGGAGCACTACTTCGTCATTGAAATCTCGTCTTCAACGTGAGAAGGGTGTGTGTAATTTGGCAATTTGATTGGTTGTACAACGTAAATAAACATCATGGCGGATATTTTAATAATTGGAAGTTCGCATGTTAAACGTTTTCAGCAGTTTGTCCGGTACAATAATATAGAAAACCTTGAACTTGCTCAATTTAACGTGGCTTATCATGGAATATCGGGAGGCAAAGTAACCAATGATGCTCATATATGTGAATTAGAAGACGCCATAATTCGTGAACAGCCACATTGGTCGCTCAATTTGGTTCAAACGATTTGGATTGTGACGACCTTTCAATCAATGACAATGAAGTTATTATATTGAGATGGATAAACTTGTTGTTCTTATATTCCGACAGATATTCATTGAAGATAGCTGTTTGTCAACTTCTGTTCCGTAGAAACACTAGATATACAACACCAGAAAAATACAATTCAAGTGTTATATATGCCAACACTTTTTTGAAAAATCAATAAGTTATCTCTGAACAAACATGTCATCTATTGGAAGTTCAGAGGTCTGAAATGTTGTGAGAATGATGTTTATGAATCAGATGGAGTCCACCTAAATTGGGCCATTGGCTATCCAAAGTTTTATATGAATATAAGGGGAGCTGTTCTGTAAATAACAAAACATAGATAGCATGCATGTAATTATCTCATGTTTCTTTTTCTTGACATGCATTGTAAAATTGTTTATTGTATACTCCTTTTGTTATGTTATAGTCATACAAGTAGAACCTCCTTTATCATGATTGAAGTTTATGTAATATTTGGACCCGGTATATGTATTTATGTAAAGATGTACACTGGGGTGCATATATATGTATAGCCTTGAAGTAGGTGTTGCACAATTATTGTCAACTTGTAGTATAATATGGTTACAATTTGTTTTTTACAAGTATATATAATTTACAATAATATTGTTAATAAGATTTTTGAAACAAGACACACGGTATAACATGTACACACATGTATATCTGTTATTTCTTGGTTACATGAGTTAACAGAACGTACAATTCAGTACATGTACTTGTACATGATATACATGTACATTGTAAGTGCATTTAATTTTCATGTACAAGTAGTTAGTAATGCTTGACTTGGTTACATGTTAACTTTGGTTACTTGGTTACAAGTGCTAGTTTACCAGAACATAGGTATATGTTCTACAAAAATGTATTTTAGATTTAACATGGTTACATGTTAATTTTAATTTTAAACAGCTAGATGTGGCTACATGTACTAGTTTATAGAACTTAGGTATATGTTCTATTTTCGATTTAACATGGTTACATGTTAATTGAATACTTGGTTACAAGTGATAATTTACTAAAACATAGGTATTTGTTTTACTTAATGGTTAACATGGTTACATGTTATGTTGATTCAATTGTGGTGCACTTGGTTACATGTGCTCAGTTATGATAAACATTGGTTCATTTTACATAGCTACATGTACATGTCTCTTAACTGGTAGGCCTAGTTATTGCTTTTAATAACAAGATATATGGAAAAGCAATTTACGTGGTTACATGTAAATGCATGTATTAAGGCCAAAAAGTTAGCTTGATAGGTTACATATTGGTAATAGTAAGGTTACTTTCATTTTGTAGTCAAGATGTCCCAGCCTGCTAAAAAGCGAAGACGAACTGGAAGTTCACCAATATCCAACACAACTAGTGACACCAGTGCAAGAATGGATGAAACAAAGACTCTTGTTAAAGAGATAATGACAGCAATGGTGCCAGTAATCGTTGATATGGTTGTGGACAAAATAAATAGCAAAACTACAACAACTAATAATGGGTCACAACAGCAAACAGTGTCAGAGGCGGAACAGCTGCCATTAATTTCAAATATAGGTATAGCCCCTTCATGTTCCACCTCCAATACTGCAACAAATCAAAATCCAAATTCAGTGGGTCCACTACATGCTGGACGTCCGTTAGGACAGGCGGTTGATTTAAAACTGAAAACAAAAATTTGGGCAGAGGAATATATTTCCATCGGAAGTCTTCTACAAAAACAGTCCACTGCTACATTGGCAGCAGTACAGATTGACAACCAAATTCAATTTGTACAGAAAGAGAGAAAATTTTATTTTAGGTCATTTAGCCAGTGGGTTAATGCTTTTCATATATTTGTTTCTATATATTGTACAAAATATCCGGAACAGTCCTCCAATTTAATGAAATATATGGCACTTGTTCAAAAAATTTATGATGATGTAGGTGAGAAGGCTGCTCTCTATTATGATGAGAATTTTAGAATGTGGCGGGCAGATAACCCAAGTATTATGCCCTGGGGAATGATTAACCAAGAACTGCACTCAGAAGCCCTCCAAATTGGCTTTAAAGCAAAAATGGATAGTGCAGACAAACCTGCAAATAATTATGGAAAAAATTATAATCCGAAGCTTTTTCGTGGGAAAGGTGACAGAACAGGGGCTTGTTTCAGCTGGAACAACAATGGGGGTAAATGCCTCAGACAAAACTGTGACTATCCCCATGTCTGCAGTAAATGTAACAAAAATCACTGCAGAAAATTTTGCCCAGATCTTCAAAAAGGGGGAAAACCCAGCAACCTGCAGACAAGCCAATTGGAGGGCCGAAGAGTAAATAAAATTGTTACTCCTATCAATGTTAAAGCATTAAGTGAATGGTTAATTGGGTATGATCTTGAGAAGAAGAACTATTTGGTTGATGGTTTTACATTTGGTTTCAAAATACCTTATACAGGAGACAGAAAATTTAGACTAAGTAAATATTTAAAATCTGCCTTCGAAAATATTAAAATTTTAAAATCAAAGATTGAAGTTGAGGTAAAAAATGGTCGTGTTGGTGGACCATTTAATCATGATTCAATTCCTTTGTCAAACTTGCTAATTTCTCCATTAGGCCTAGTGCCAAAACAGAAACAAGGCGAATTCAGAGTAATTCATCATCTTTCGTATCCAAATGGTTCTTCAATCAATGATGGTATTTCTAAGGATGATGCCACTGTTTGCTATCAAACTATTGATGATGCTGTAACATTGAAAAAAAGTTTGGCAAGGGAGCATTGTTAGCAAAAACAGATATTGAACATGGTTACAAAAATATACCGATTCATCCAGATGATTACGAGTTACTGGGCTTTGCTATTGGAGATGATTTCTACTATGACAAAACACTGCCAATGGGACTGAGTTTTGGTTGTAACCTTTTTGAAAAATTTTCTACCGCTTTGCATTGGGTTGTAAATACAAAATTAAAAATTGAAGGATGTGTTCATTTGCTTGATGACTTCTTACTAGTTGGCCCACCAAATTTAAACTTTTTTACATCACAATTAGCACTGTTTTTAAAGTTTTTTAGGCATATAGGTGTCCCAATTAAAGAGGAAAAAGCAGTCAATCCAACTAATATTATCACATTTTTATGCCTTGAGTTAGATACAATACTGATGATTATACGTTTGCCCCAGGATAAATTAGTGAAACTACGTAATAAGCTTTCACAAGCAAAGAAAAAAAAGAAAATGTCAGTACAGGAGTTACAATCTCTTATAGGTTTACTGAACTTTGCATGTGCAGTTGTTCCCCCTGGTCGCACATTTTTAAGACGGCTCATAGACTTGACTAAGGGACTACAAAAACCTTACCATTTACGTAGATTAACTGTTGATGCTCGGGCTGATTTGTCAGCATGGTCTATTTTTATTGAACATTTTAATGGATCGTCCTTATTTTTAGAAGATTCTTGGGAAACATCAGTAACAATGATGTTATACACAGATGCAAGTGGTTTAGGATTTGGTGGTATCTGTAGATTGCAGTGGTTTTCGGGGGAGTGGTCGTACCACATAAATGAGTATCATATTTCAGTTAAAAAATTGTTTCCAATTGTTGTTGCTGTTGAGTTATGGGCTATGCAAATGTCAAATAAGAAAGTTCTGTTCTTTTGAGACAATATGGCAGTTGTTCAAGTAATTAACAAACAAACAGCTAAGGACTGTAATCTGATGAAATTATTGAGGCGGCTTATAGTTCAGTGCCTTAAATATAACATTTTATTTAAAGCCAAACATGTACCAGGTGTTAACAATGTTCTAAGTGACAAATTGTCTCGTTTACAGATACGAGAATTTCATCAGTTAGCCCCTCAGATGAACAAGGCACCAGTGGAGGTACCCAAAGAAATGTTTCAAATCTTGTGAACATGTCTAAGTTTTTAATAGACAATGCCTTGACAGAAGGCTCAAGGGCAGCATATGAGAAAACTAAACTATTTTTTCAGTGTTTCGTACAAGAATATGTTCCAGGTTCAGATGCATTTCCATTATGTGCTGATAAATTAGTATTATTTTTAGCTTTCTGTTACTCTAAACAGTTGGCTCCACAGACAGTCATATCATATATGTCTGCTTTAGCTCATTTTAATAAAATGAAAGGGTATGAGGATACAACAAGTTCATGTATTGTTCAAAGAGCACTGCAAGGTTATAAAAAATTGAAAGGAAAGTCTGACATTAGATTACCAATTACTCCTGTTATATTAAGACAGTTGGTTCAGTCATTGTAGTCCTGCTGCTCATAATTTTACAAAAAACAACTTTATAAGGCCATGTACCTTCTTGCATTCCATGCCTTTTTGAGAGTAGGGGAAATAACTTCAAATATGAATTCTAAGCCTTGTTTAAGCTTCAGTTCCATTGAGTTTGAACTTATGACAAATAGGGTGCCCATTGGTATGAAGTTGACTTTAAAAGACTTTAAGCATCATAGGGGTAAAGATCCAATCATTTTTCATTTGTCATCATCACAGTCAGATTCTGATTTGTGCCCAGTTAAGGCTATGTGGGATTACTGTTCAGTACGAGGGAGTTTGGATGGCCCATTATTTGTTTTTTTCAGATCTGCACCCAGTTTCACGGCAAAGTTTTAGTAATCAGCTTAAGATCTGTTTAATCTTTTTGAAATATGATACAAAATTATATAAAACCCACTCATTTAGAATTGGTGCAGCATCTTGGGCTAAAGCAAAGGGTGTTTCTGATGATCAAATCCAATTAATGGGAAGATGGAAATCTGATGCATATAGGAAGTATATTCGAATCCCATTGCTTAACTTGTAGTGGGTGTTTGATATGTATTCAGAAGTTATTGACCCTGTGAGGGAGAACACAAATGTAATTGATTGGTTGAAATGCTCTCTTGTCATACTAATTGTTTGTGTATTTGTTGATACATTTGTATATGCATATTGTAGTTTTTCATATGATACTGATACATTGGTTTAAGATAAACATGGGGTTATGGGCCTCTGTTTATTGCCTGTATTAAGCTAACTTTTGTATACATGGGGTAATGGGCCTCTGTATAAATGAATAAGTCTAGAAATTCTTCAATTTGATACCAAATACATTTGGTTAAGAAAGTCTTTAATTATTGTAAGTTGTCAGAAGTTACATGCAATTATGCTATTTTAAACATTGTTACAATACATATACATGTATACAATTGTACATGTAGATTACATGGGGTGATGGGCCTCTGTATATAAATACATCTTGTTTATATTGTTTTTTCTGTACGTTAAGCATAATTTTATTTTGTTTACTTATACATTAGACATATGGTGATGGGCCTCTGTATAATGTGTTTCTATTGTGTTGCCTTGAGTATATATTTTTCAATTTCAGCTTGAAATCAAAGAATGTATAGTGCATTTATTAATTGAAATAGATTTCCCGTAAATATAAGGTTTTATCTATACATGATGTATGAATATAAGGTGGTTTTTAACGCCTTCTGGGTGGGGGATTTTGCTCTATTTTTCAACTATAGCAAAATTGTGGCTATTTTTAATCCCTCACCTTTGATTTTTATAGAAATCTTATAGTAGTATTAGAATAGTTACAGTTTTAGTCTTACAAATGTATATATTTTTGGATTGTTTTATATGCATGTTTTGTGATCTTGATGTTAACTTTGTTAACATGTATAAACATGTATATAACCGTCATTTAAATAATAAATGACATTTTTCAATTCAAACTTTTGTTTGTTTTACCTTACTATATAAAAATCAAACTGAGCAGAAGTCTTGTTTAGGCGAGGTGACAAAAAACCACATTTATAGTTTTATAAATGAATTTTTGGCACGAGTAATTTTTAGTATATGAAAGGGTGGAGTTATCCTCCTGAATTATGTTGACACCGCTAGGTGTCAGTTCAAATGACGCTCATTAATATTCATTATTTAGCATCAATTACAAGCTGCTGCAGCCATATTTATTTGTAAAAAAATTTTCGAAGAAAAGGTGAATTTAATTTACCCACCATCCCACCCAAATCTTTTTATGCTTAGTGTTTCTCAAATATCCAACATGTAGTTTGTAACTCGCTTTTGACTGGGAATTGATCTTTATATTATATTGTTGTTAGAGGGCTATTTTTAATCCCTCACCTTTGATTTTTATAGAAATCTTATAGTAGTATTAGAATAGTTACAGTTTTAGTCTTACAAATGTATATATTTATGGATTGTTTTATATGCATGTTTTGTGATCTTGATGTTAACTTTGTTAACATGTATAAACATGTATATAACCGTCATTTAAATAATAAATGACATTTTTCAATTCAAACTTTTGTTTGTTTTACCTTACTATATAAAAATCAAATTTAGCAGAAGTCTTGTTTAGGCGAGGTGACAAAAATTAGTTTTTGTTTACAAAGAACGATAACTTTAGTAGTGACAGAGTAATGTCGGGTTTTTCAAGTCATACATATTAGAACACTTTTGGACTTATTTTGGACTGCCATTCGTGTTTAATTTGTTTATGCCTTATCAAAAAAGCTTTATTATATTTACATTTCATCAAAATATGGACGGTCTTTACTCTTTCACGTAGTCTTTAAAACGTATTGTAAAAGCTCCAAACGGTATTTAATTGTCCAGTCACACTTGAAAACGTCAATCATTAACTCCAAATTGATAATATCGGGTATATCCATCGTTAGCATGAATGACTGCTTCAACCCTGCGTTGCATCCTGCAAGTAAGGATTCTAATTTGTTGAAGCATCATTTGTCGCATTTCACGGTGTAATTAAGCTTCTAAATGTTGCAAGTTCTGTGGAGGAGGTTCCAGAGCTTGTAATGCCTGATCCCATAGATGCTCTATTGGGTTGTGATCTGGACTTCTTGCATGCCACGAAAGCTACATTTAAACCGATTACAACATGAGGTACATAAAACGGCTAATCATTAAATTTCCTTTGACAAGGCACCAATATCCTTCAGAATGCCAAGTCTATCATTTTAACAGTCTGCTGACATCATTTAATTTTTATGATTTATTCTTTAATTATATTTTTTATGTTTGCATTTTGAGGACTAATATTAGAATATATCAATAAATTTCTTGTTGTATTTTTAGGCAGAAAAACTTGCATCAGTACATTAAAGTCCAAAGAACGTTATTGTGGACGAGATTTAAAATAAGCCTTGTAAGTTTCTATTTCATCCAGAGACTTCAGAAACCCTTCATTTTCTTCTTCATTTGCTTTATTCTTCTCTACTCCAAGAGGTTTTCTGACGCTTTTAGCAAATCATATTATTCACCTATAAGGATATTGCTGATATGTTTTTTTATCTGCTGAGTATGCTCTTTGGATAAACACGACAGCTGCCGACAGCTGCCGATCTTACCCCCACGCACTTTACACTAATGAAACTACATATCGAGTGTATTTTTTTAAATGTATATGTGATATATGTCAAATATCACAGTCTAAGAAACTGCAATCTTGAAAATCAACAACCAAAAATATAGCAACTAAAAATTGTCCTAAGTTGGTGCAGGCATTTAAAAAATTGTAGTTTACACCTGGTTTTATGATTCCGGATTTCATTTTGTTCGATGATAAAAATGGTTGCCTTGGGTACTTCTTGTTCTAAGTTGAATGAAATTAAAAAAAACCTCTTAACTTACAAAGTCTTAATAGTTTGGTTCTTGGGACTAGTTTCTCGTTGTCTGCAAGGTAAGGTGCCAAGATTTTGTATTAGGTATTGGTCTGGAAAAACATAGCTATCATAAGGACTTATTTATATTGTCAGTAGAAGTCTAAAAGTAACGAATACATTGCTCATGTTTATCTGACTGTCTAATCAATGATTATGCCATTATACCACTTAAAGGCCCTCGGAGTAAAGTGATAAAACTTGGCATTATTATTCAGCACTGCTAGAAGGTAAGTCGCTTTCAAAGAGGGTAACCATACAAATCTAAACCTGAATAAAGCTTACCCACCATTTTGCATGTGTATACTTATAATTTCCGCTCTTTAACTTTGCAATCCATTGGAGTTTGGAGTTGAAACAGGATTTATTAAACCTTAATTTGAGCGTATATTGATTACATAGTAAAAAACTTGGTTCAACTTTGTTAATCTTATTTTAGTTTTTAAACTTGCATATTTCGGCGACAACATGGCCGTCCAAACTAGAAAGTATGAGCAGAAGCCAAATTTTATATAATTAAATCAGTCGGTTCAAAGCCATTTCAACAAACAACACAACTTCATGAAGGTGTGTATTCTCAAAAGTTATGCTACCCACCAATAATTCCAATAGCAAACTTGATTTAGAAATACCTATTGATGCAACGTTAATACCTTTGACAGAGGTTATCTTTAATTTCATGTCATAATTACAGTAACTTGCATGTAGTGGACATTTTCAACATATCAATCGCTTCAATACTCCGCTATAATTAGATGATATGCTATTCTTTGTAAAGAACCAAATTTGAGTTTCACTAAATTGTAATTTCGTCGTTTCTAAATGTTATTTTTTACGTTATACGTATAAGTCCAGGAAAGGGAACCGTTAATTGTGGCAAACATGGCCATAAAAAAATCCTTATCCTGACTGGCTCACAAACTTATCAAATATAAACGGCACAATTAAAACATCACCATACATCACCATACAAGTCTTTAGGTGTCAGGTATAATGGATAGATATAAAGCATGTTGATATATGCATTTCAATCCAAATACGCTTCAGCTAACTACGGAAGCGTATTAGTGCCAAAAAATATTTATTATTTTTTTTATTTTTTACACTTTAATCTGTAAAATTTACACTTTAATCTGTAAATTTTACACTTAAATCTGTAAAATTTACACTTTAATCTGTAAATTTTACACTTTAATCTGTAAAATGTATACTTTATTTTGTAAATTTTATACTTTATTCTGTCAATTTTACACTTTAATATGTAAATTTTACATTTATATCTGTAAATTTTATACTTTATTCTGTAAAATTTACACTTTAATCAGTAAATTAATATATAAATTTTATACTTTATCTTGTAAATTTTACAGAATAAAGTGTAAAATTTACAGATTAAAGTGTAAATTTTGCAGAATAAAGTATAAAATTTACAGAATAACGTGTAAAATTTACAGAATAAAGTGTAAATTTTACAAGATAAAGTATAAAATTAATATATTAATTTACAGATAAAAGTGTACATTTTACAGAATTAAGTATAAATTTTACAGATTAAAGTGTAAAATTTACAGATTAAAGTGTAAATTTTACAGATTAAAGTGTAAAATGTACAGATTAAAGTGTAAAACTTACAGAAAAAAGTGTAAAATGTACAGATTAAAATGTAAAATTTACAGAATAATGTGTATAATTTACAGAATAAAGTGTAAATTTTACAGATTAAAGTGTAAAAAATAATAAATAAATAAATATTGTTTGGCACTAATAAGCTTCCGTACTACAAGATAAAGTATAAAATTAATATATTAATTTACAGATTAAAGTGTAAATTTTACAGAAAGTATAAAATTGAGTGGTGATGCAGGGAAAGTTTTAATGCGGCCCGGATATCATGTTGAAGTGGGAGAAATTATAGAAAAGATGGATAGTGCTTTTGGCGTTGTAGAAGAGAAGGAATCAGTTTAGAGTGGATTTTACAATGAAGTAGACGAAGACAGGTAACTATTGTATGTAACAGTTTTTTCAAAACAAATATACTAGCAGGTCTTTGTGGATCTTCTAACAACGAAGCTAAGGTAAGTATTGCAGGAACTGACAATACTGCTCTCTTGGATACAGAGAAAATTCCTTTTTTTGCGCTGGGTAATTTCTTTCCGCTTTAGTTAACCCTCGGCTGGCGTATACTATCACTCGTTGTTTACAATCATGGTCTTGGTACAAAACTGCTCCCCACTCATGACCACTGGCATCAGTATGCAGTTCAAAGGCTTCTGATAATCAGCAAAACAAAGGACTGGTGCGGATCAAAGTCTTCTTTTTAATTCGTTGAAGGATTTATCTTCTTGCTCATCCCATGACCATTCTTTCTATTTTTTCTTTCCCTTTTTCGGTTTTGGTGATGGCATGAGTTCTTTGAGAGGTTTTTCAATTTGGCTGAAGTGCTGTATAAATCTTCTGTAGTAACCTGCAAATCCTATAAACCTATTACCTTCCTCTGGTGTTTCTGGAGCTGGCCAAGACAGTACATGCTCTATTATTTTCTGGGTCAGTCTCAACTCCTTTCTCTGAAACAATATGCCCAACATATTTCACCTTGGATTGAAATAATGTACATTGATCTGGAGATAGTTAAAGGTTTTCTGCACGGATCCTGTCAAAAACAGGCTTCAATCGTTCGAGATGTTCCTCATATGTCCGTGACGTCGTCGATAACATATTTTATCTATGCAGAGTTTGTCAAACTGAATGGCATGCAGTAATATTCGTACGGTCCGAGTGGTGAATGCTGTCCTTTCCTTATGTTCTTCACAAATTTCTATCTCATGGTATCCAAATTTCATGTCGATGACACTAAAATACTTATTGCCAGGTAAACAGTATGCACAAACCACTGCTGAAGCACTCATCAACAACTTTGTAGTGCATTACGGTATCCAAGAACTATGTCAACTGTTTGGCATACAGAAATCAAGGACAACACCATACCATCCAAACGGTAACGGACTACCAAAGCGTTTTAACAGAAAACTCTTAGACATGTTAGGGACCTTACAGCCACACCAAAAAACCGATTGCTACGTCAGTGCATGCCTACAACAGCACACGACACGAAGCATCAGGCTATTCGCAATTCTTTTTTGTGTATGGTAGGGAACCTAGCCTTCCTGTCGACATTGCGTTTGGACTTGCTACAGAAACCTGTCATCAAGCAAGGTCCAAGAAGGTTCAAGAACTAAGACAAACACTAGTCCAGGCTTATTAGCTTGCTTCCAAAGATGCCCACCAAGCAAGAGACAAGCAGAAAACAATTATGATTTAAGAACTAAAGAAGCTATTTTTATTTCTAATGAATTAACATTATTAAGAGTCATTCTCTTAATATTTTTGGTGATTCTTTGCAATTTGAGTGTTTAAACAATTTAACAATTTAATTAATATTATATGTTTATTTTACCTGTTGTTATCGTTATTGGAGCTCCATATAAATGTGCTTTTAATGTAAGCCCCACACGATGTACATGTATATTAATGAGAAGTAGTTTCATTGAAATAGAAGTTGCATATTCATTTGTAGTATATATTTTTTATCATACTTATCACTTGTCAAATTGATCAATAATAATTTTCATTCGTTTGTATTTGCGTTTAATGTAAATGTGATTTTGTTATGTTATTTTTGCATTGAATATGTTTTGTTTATGTTTTAGGGGAAATTTGTGATAATATAAATACTACGAATCCTGGATCTTGTCAATGTATTAGGCCAGAGAACCTGCGATTACCCTTACCCTAAGTAAATGTAACATTAATACAGTTACTTGCGCACATCTTGGATTGGTTCTTGAGCATCTTTAGGTAACCTTCCAAGAAACCCTCCAAATTACGTTAAATTTAATTTGTTTGTTTCTTTGTTTTCAGCAATTTTTCAGCTATTTCATGGCGTCCAGTTTTTATTGAGGGAGGAAGCCTGAGTACCCGGAGAGAACTCACTACCTGCGGTAGGAAAACTGGCAATCCATGTCAATTAAAATTGGAGTTCAATTTAGCATAGATATTTAAAACAGAATACAATTATGATGGTTCGTTCCAACAGACAATTTTTAAATTGGACTAAATAGGATTTGTATCCGTATATTTTAGTTGAAACATATTTGTTAAATTGGAATCATCAATGCACAGGGCATTTGAAGTTATGTTTTTAAAGCCTAAAATGCATATGCAATCAAATTATTATAAATATTAATTTCCAGGAAAGCAATACCCAATATATATAAAGAAGACATTGTACTAAATTTATTCAGTTTGCAAGAAAAAAGTATAATCATTTTCAAAGGACAATTTTTATCAACAAAGTGGTATCAAAAGTAAAACATTGAAGAAGCGGGCGAAATCTTTTGTTTTCTTGTAACATTGACTTATAAAGATCCACAAAAAGTTACAAGGATCTTGTGTATCAGAAAAAAATCTAGCATAAAATTTTGTTTTTGTTGTAGCATAACTTTTTGTTCTAAAGTAAAAAAAAAATATTTTTTTAACCTAAAATTACATATGTGTAGGCATATGTGTAAAAGATGGCGTTATGTATAATTTGTTTAAAATGGGATTTTAGTTTATCATGAGGCAAGGTGGCAAGGTGGCATAAAGAATGTTTTATTTAATTCCAATAAATAGTTTCAGGAGTTGTAGGTTGGGAATACAGGTTGCAATACTAATATCTTCCATACGAAAAAAGACTCAGTAAAAATTATTTAAACTAAACAGAAAGTACCAAATCATTGAAAACTTCAACTTATATGTGGCTGGAGTTGCATATGGGTGATACCACAATCATATATATTTCAAAACCTTAACATTATAAAAATCAGAAATCTCATTTAATTGGGAATTTTGAAAATGCCATCAAAATAAATAAGAGGAGGCAGGTAATTTAACTTGTGAGAAACAGCTCTAAACCTAAAATAAATCACCAAATGTGACGTCGGAGATACCACATGATATGGTTAATTGGTAATTTCGCTGTATTGAAATTTGTTCAAAGTCTAGCACGTGATATTTTGTATTTTGGCGGATTGACTGTTTATTGCGGATTGACTTTTGCAGATTACTCGGTTACTAAAAAATGAACAAAAAATTCCAAAACTTGTTTGACGTTTTGAAATCAGTTAATAATATTTTACATACGGGGATCAATCGTCTACTGTAACACAACAACAAACAATGGACAGTGTTGAGCACAAAATGTTTGCGTCCTTGAATAAGAAAGACATATACTTTTCACTTTTATTTTTTTATTGATATTTTTATTTTTATGTGACAAATTAAAATACAACAAAATTATTATAAAAAATACAGTCTTTCCCTTAGTCAATACAAATTATATATATTGACCCTCAGTAGATATAAACTTCTATTGACTTAGAGAAAGCCTATATTTGTATATAATTTACAGTCATTAAATAGATTTAGACAAGTTCATTGTTGGATATATTAAATTCTAACCTAAATTTGATTGAAATAAAACAGGTGAATGTCAATAGTTTTAGAAACAATATCTGACAATTTCACTGATATAGATCAATGGTTAGAGACGCGTCCGGAATATTTATATTTTCCTTTCATAAAATAGTCCATATTTTGATATATGAGAGCAACAAAATATTTCGGACGAAAGTAGCATGAAAAAAGCTAATTGTCATTGAAGTCTTTAAATTTTTGAAAAAACTTCATTGAATCAATCATATGTTAATTTCGCAATATCTGAAGCTTAAATAACTTAAAATTGATGTAAATCATGTTTCATTGTGCATAAATAGATGGCAGTTATAATTTATTATTTTCTACATAACGAGTAATTGGAATTAATGCTGTCATTAATTTGACTTGGTTAGACACAAGTCTTTCTGTTTTTGAAAAAAGCACAGAAAAACGTTCGCTTACCAACATTATTTACAAAATAATGCATACATTCAAGATGTAATAATGACCATGATTTTCAAGATAAGTGCAACTTAAGATTGGCTTTACGCAGTGTAAAAGAATAACATCTCTCATGGCCTAAACAACAATGAAATTATTCTTCAATTAATCTTGCAAACCATGTAACCAGCGTGTATTCTGCTAATGAGATACCTCAAGAAGCACATGCTTAATTGGTATATGTAATGAAACTTACAAATCATAGCGAGCATCGCAGATGCGAGCTATACGGTTACATGCGTGTGTGTAAAAAATGTCACGTGATCCATATGAGCAAATCCATTTCAGATGGTAGCTGAGCTATCCGAAGAAAATATTGTAGACGAATGAAAAAATATATAATATAAAATTAGACCAAAATAGTTTTGACATCGACAAAATTAAAGTGTTTATTTTTTAAATTACTACAAAAATGCCAGATAATGTTTTTTTTATCTGATGAAACACTGTATTTGAAATTGAGGTTTGTGACGTCACCAACACATTAGATAAGACGTCACGTCATCAATGGAATGTAGAGGCACTGTTAGGGGGCTCTGAAGTAACGACATGAACAATGTGCGATGCTCGCATTTAGGGTGCGCCTACATTCATATTATCTATTGTAAAAAATTATAAACTATTTTGTTCGTTTGCTGAAATGGGGTTTTACGGTACTTATAGCAAGTTTAACAACTTTTTCATTGCGTCCAGTTTTTATTGAGGGTAGGAAGATATAATAATATTTTTTAAGTCTTGGCTGGTGACAATATAAAAACTGATATTCGTAATAAAAGTAGTAGTTAGGCATTTGCAATGTTAAATTTCATCGTTCAGGATTTTGTCGTCTCGCAATACCCAACATTCCACTGCATTCCGGAACCAGAATTGCAGATTCCCGCAATTTTTGTTTGTACTTCTTATTTTTTAAATGTTAAGCGGCAATAAAATTAAACACGACCAACTTACTAGTCTTGTCAGATATTCAATTCCAATAAGATATTTTAGATTACAGTCTCGATATTAATTCCCTACATTTTCCTCCAAAGTGTTGTTCGTAAGAAGCCCTAAAAAGTTTAATATACTGTATTTGCAACACCCTATCTTTTCCCAAGGAGAAAAACTGCCCCTTAAATTTCTTGCAATTTCTACATTTAACCATTTCTAGATAGCAATGAAACAGTGTTTTTTTAAGAAATACAACGGAGAAACATTATCTTGAAAACACATTTTGAAGCGAAATAGTGATATATTTGTAGCCTATAGTATAGGCCCGTACTAGCATTGGTTTGACAACACGTGTTTAGCAACATTGATTTTGATGGGTTTTTCTACGTACACTGATTTTTTCAAGTTAAAATTAGTTTAATCATTTAATATTTAGATAATTGCTTATATCTCTTCAATGGGAATACTCACTAATTAATAATGGGGCCAAAATCTAAGAAATTCCATTCACGGCATAAGCCGTTTCTTCGTTTGTATTTGGCGGCCATGACTGTTTACATTTTTTCAAGATCATTTTTGTTTTATTGTGGCTTGAAATTAAACCATCAGTTATTTAGGTCTATAGCCTTCCGTTTGTTATTTTATAATTATTAACTAAAAACACTGTACATATTTTATTCGGATGCTGGGACTATTTTCCGCGGAAAACTACGTTGTTTTTAGCTACTTTCACTTCACTAAGTGACGTCACTAAAGTCTATTTTTATCTTCAAAAGTACAGTTAAGGTGCATTGCATATGTTTTTAGATTCAGAATTGTTTACTTGTTCTGTTGGTGTATCATGAGCCAGGGTTTATAAAATATAGAAAAAGTTATTAATCATAAAAGTATCCTGAGCCAGCGTAAGAGTTTCCAGGACCCTATAAAAAGGGGCATCTGACGTGATAGCATCATATTGTTTCTGGCGTCGCTGACGTAAGGTCGAAACCTCGCTACAAGCATAATTCTTAGGTACGATGCATTTTGATACGGAAATTAATTTCTCTATAGTTAACATGAAGATAATTTCTTCGTCTTATAATATTAGTTATATTTACTGACGTAGTTTTCTTTAATTATCCAAAGTAATGGAATTAAATAGTGAACATACAGCATCATTTTTTGAGCGTAAATATAAGTTTCTTTAGAATGATTAAGCTTTTGAACAGGAAAGGGGAACGATATCCCACCACATCGACTTTCAACCTGCATATAGTTCATAACTCACTAGCGTTTATTACGTTATGGGGATCTTAATATGTTTTGCTGCTCTAAAGTTCGTTTTTCTACCGGAGGCTAACATCCAACCATAACATTTGATTTGTAATAAAAATTCTGCTGTTTGTTAATTATGTATATATTTTATAATGATGTATGCAACTTGTCGCATTGTTGAATAAAAATAAAACTATGAAACCTGATTGGTCTCGGATTTGGAGCCCTATGGAGACGGATGTTTATTGTATGCCAACATTCGACCCGCCTATGACAAACTGGTGTCAGGTGTGGGATGTCGTGTTCCAAAATGACATCCAGGATATGGATCACGCTCATGTATCTAAATATATTATTTAATTTATTTCTTGTGATGGAACTTGATGTGGTGGAAAAGTATGCATCGTAATATTTAATAAAATACATATATGTCTGTACGTCTAGGTAAATAAAGAAGAGTCATAATAATGGCAGAATCACCCGAGGGAGAAGTGGTATTTAGAAATGTTGAAAACGCAGAGTATGAGGACGCAAATGAGACCATAGAGGATACTAGGGGGCGTAATCAGACGCGGGGAGGAGGAGACAACTTTTTCGGGGGTGGAATGTTCAATGATTCATCTAATTTTAACAATAATAAGGGATCTCACGTTAAAACAGTAAAACCGGAGGCGTTTGACGGTAGCGAGGACTGGGAAGAGTATATCACTCGATTCGAAGTATGCGCAAAGCTAGGAAATTGGAGGGATCTTGAGAAGGCATTAAGGGGACCATCCCGTACATTTTACATAAGTTTGCCTTCAACGGAAAGACGCAATTACGGCATATTAGTGCACAGATTAGGGGCAAGGTTCGGCAATTTAAAACAGGACAGTAGGTGGCTGTCCCGTTTGGAAACTAGGAAAAGGGCACAAGGGGAGTCAGTAGCAGCGCTTGTTGATGACCTTCGACAAATGGCACAGAGGGGCTATAAGGATTTCGACACGATGGCGCAGGAAGTTCTGGCATCAAATCAACTGTACAAATCGGTCTCGCCAGACTTAACATACCAATGTAAGGATTGCAAAACCATATCGGAAGCAGTAGAAATCATTGAGAGGTATGAAGCAATAATGTCAGACTCCACTGAAAAGAGAAAATCTGAGACAATTGATGTCTGCTGAAACCGAGGATAAATGCTTTGCTCAGAAGGAAGAGTTTGATACCCTTCGGGGATTAAGTAGACGTATAGCTCAACTGGAATCTGACAAGACCAAAAAAAGCAACACTTATAATAATGCCCGTGAGAGTCCGAATGGACAGAGGAGGAACTCATTTGGGAAAAAAAGGGTCGTTGTTACATATGTCAAAGCCCAAATCATTATTTTAGCAAATGCCCGATATATATTAAATGTAATGACGAAATTAATAGAAAGTTTCCTAATAAGGAATTTAAAGCTGACGATCACAAAGGGGGTTCAGGGAAACTTCGATGCCCCATTGACTCATTAGACCGGGAGTTTTGAGCAGGAAGAAATATTTACAGGTAACAGAAACAAAAGATGTAAAACTGGGACCTATCTCATGTAATTTATTTACGGCAAATGGGAACCCCATTAAGCTCTATGGAAACTTACCATGTACAATAACCTTAGGGGATTCGGATCTAGAATATACTATTGACTTTCTAGTAGGGGAAATACAACATGACGCTATACTAGGACAGGATTTCCTTTTAGAACACATAGATAAAATTGATTATAGGAAACACCTCCTGATATCAAAGGATATCCAGATACCATGTTGGATTGGGGGAGAGGCAAATATGATATGCAGGGTCATATCACGACGTACCGTTACCATACCACCACGATCAAAAATGTTCCTAGAAATCAACGTGGAAAACATTCAATATTTGGCTAGTTAAGGAATTGTAGACCGGCAAAAAACTTTGGGAACGACAACGGAACTTACCTAACCAGAGGAATCTTGGACCCCCACCACCAGGGAATTATGAAACAGATGGTTAATTTGAGCCAGAAACCAGTCACCATACATGCCCAAGAGTTTGTTGGAAATTGTGAGTCTTACTATGAACAAGATGCATCCCAATTTAGCTTGTGTAATAGTGTAAAACAAAAGCCAAAGGACACAACCTGTACTACGCAGGAAATTTCAAAACACCTGACTGACCTATGGGAAAGGAGCGCTGGGCAATTATCAGATGTGGACAAATCGAAACTGAAAACCGTTGTAATCAAATATCAAGATGTTTTCTACAAGTCGGCGGACGACCTAGAAACGACGGACAGAATTTTGCATAGGATTAACACAGGAACGACAGCACCGATTCGCCAGCCAACGCGGAGGTTTCCATTAGGCAAGAAAATTATTGAAAAGACCGAAATTCAAAAAATGCTCGAAAGGGATGTCCCGTAGTGCTTGTTAGGAAACGTGATGGCAGTACACGTTTCTGTATTGACCGTAAGGTCAATGAAGTCATAGTCAAAGATGCATACCCTTTGCCTAGGACAGATGAATGTTTGGACTCGTTGGCAGGTGGGAAATGGTTTTCATGCCTGGACTTAAATCAAGGATTCCTTTAAGCGGGCCTTCATCCGGACGACGTGAGAAATTTGCATTCTCTACAAGTCAAGGTCTTTACCAGTTAAAAGTCACCCCTTTCGGCCTTGCAAATAGCCCCTCCACTTTCGAGAGACTAATGCAAAATGTTTTGCCAGGATTACAATGGTCTGAATGCTTACTATAAATAGATGACATAATCATTCCTGAGTCAACCGTAGACGAAAGCTTAGAAAGATTAGAACACGTATTAATCAGGTTACGTGAGACTAATCTAAAGCTAAAGCCTTCCAAATGCGTTCTTTTTCAAAAATCAGTCAAATTTTTAGGACACGTTGTTTCTAAGGAAGGAAGCAGCACAGGTGCAGACAAAATCAAAGAAGTACAAGAATGGCCAGTTCCCAGAAGTGTTAAAGAAGTCCGAAGCTTTTTTGGGGCTCTGCTCTTACTACCGTAAGTTCGAACAAGGATTTGCAGATATTGCGAGACCCTTGCATCATGCATGTAAGAAGGGATCTAAATTCACATGGACCGATGTTTGCCAACAATCATTCGAGAACTTAAAGCAGGCCTTAACCTCAACTCCAATTTTAATTTACCCTATACCCGGAAAGCAGTTTATCTTGGACACCTATGCCAGCAAGTTTGCAGTAGGGGCAGTACTTTCGCGGGAAGTCGACGGGAGGGAGCATGCCATTGCCTACATGAGTAAGGCCCTTCACAAACATGAACTATCTTACTGAACGACAAGAAAGGAGTTACTGGCAGTAGTAACAGCTTTGAAAAATTTCCATCCATATTTTTGTGGTCAAAATGTAATATTAAGTACAGACAACGCTGCTGTCAGCTGGATGACGAACGTTAGAAATCCTACAGGGTAAGTAGCAAGATGGATTGAACAGCTTGAATCTTATCACCTGGATATAAGACACAGACATGGCCGTAGCCATGAAATGCTGATGCACTAAGTCGGAACCCATGTATGGCCTGTTGGAAGCAGCAAGAACACATACAAGAGGGTACTGATATCGGGTTAAGATACAAAGGGGCAGGATAGTGTATATATTAACCAAGCATATAAAGACCACCTTAGTGCACTCCCAACTTCAGATGAAAACCGAAACTTAGAAAATCAGGAAGTAAGAGTCACTACTAGGAGAAATCAAGAAAACGAAATCCCTGTGCCCCAGAATAGCTGCTTTCTTACAGGATGGAGTCCACAAGAAATCAGACTGGAACAAGTAGCAGATGCAAATATGGGTCCTCTGATAAAGGCTATGGAGGAAGGAAAGGGCAGACCATCTTGGGAAGCTGTTTCATCTGGATCATCAGCTCTGAAGACAATGTGGGCACAATGGGACTAGAATTGCATGATAGAGTAATGTACAGAAAACATGAGAGTGATGAAGGAACAACATAACGACAACAACTGCTTCTACCAGGCACCAGAAAACAAGAAGTCATGAAACACTTTCATGCCTTACCAACCGCTGGACATTTGGGGGTGCACGAAAACCAAAGAAACAACCCAACAAGGCTCTTCTAGGAACATACATAAGTGCAGAACCCATTGAAAAGCATTGGACATTCTAGGACCATTGCCAGTAACAAGACAGGCAATAAATACATAATGGTTGCTATGGACCTTTTCACAAAGTGGACGGAAGCAATGGCCATTCCAGACCAGGAAAGTAAAACCATATGCCCTGCTCTAGTGGATAACTTTATTACAAGATTTGGAACCTCATTGCAAATACATTCAGACCAGGGGCGCAACTTTCAATCAGAAATCTTTCGAGGCATGTGTTCCTTGTTGGAAATCGATCAGACAAGGACCACCAGTTACAGACCACAATCAAATGGCGGGGTAGAAAAATTTGACAATACTTTGGCAATTATGTTAACAATGTATTGTGAGCAAAACCAGGATCAGTGGGACAAGCATCTTCAGCAAGTCATGATGGCTTACAGGTCCTCAGTTCAGGCTTCAACCTCAAGAACACCAAACTGCATGGTCTTTGGACGTGAAATTACACTCCCATTTCAAGCCCTCATACCTAAACCAGATAAGGATACAAGTAATCTCAGCTCCTTTGAGTATGTCTTTAACCTGAAAAATAAATTGGAGCAAAATTATAAAATTGAAAGAAAATCACTTAATCAGGCAGCCGTATACCAGAAAAAGAGATACGATTTGAAGGCAAGGAAGAACACTTATTGTAAGGGCCAAGCCGTGTGGGTTTATGACCCAAACAGAAAAATTGGCAAATGTCTAAAATTAACTTCAAAGTGGAAAGGACCTTACTTTGTAGAAAGAAAAACTGATGATGTCACTTACCGGGTCAAGAGGACTTCTAACTAGCCATCTTCAGTTTACCACGCGGATCGCCTTGCACTTTATCAGGGTAGAAACATACCGTAGTGGGCTTTACGATTTAAGGAAGCTCTCGTCAAAGAGCAAAACGACCGAGTCGGAGGATCATGAAAAGAAGATGATCAAACTGTTGGACCGTACTATTTATAAATTTTTACTTGTATGTTATTACTGTTGGAGGACGGCGCCGTTGCAAGATTTAGCAAGTGGTCTGGCCAACCATGTACTAAATCTTACCTGGAGGATCAGCAGAGGCTGGTAAAATGGAGTAAAAATCGTTACGATGAGACTCTCTTTGTTCTTGCTGCTTTGTGTTGACATTATTTGTATAAACTAGTTTTATGACATGGATGCTCGGCTTCCACTGTGGTACTTACAAGATAAAAAAATGGTACCCTGGGGGTGGATTTTACTAACAACGATTTAAGGATATAAATAGTAAAGGTAAGATTCCTTCGTATTTTCAGAGTGACTTCAGAGGTGATGTTGAAGTGCTGGCTATGTCCATAGTCCTTTGAGAAAAGTCTGGAATTGAAGAATGATGCAATTGATAGACATGAAGTGTGCCGCCTAGTGTGTCCATGGTGTATGGATAAGAGGGAGACATTCAAAAGGTTGAGCGAGATGGCAAAGCACTGTAGGAGAAAGCATCCTAACATGATGGAGGAGTTAAAAGGGGGGTTTCTTTAGCGAGGCGAATGGATTTTGGTTAGCCCTTCGACCTATGGACTATGCAAAGGCTATTAGGCCATCAGACTGGCCAAACCTAACTGCCATCAGAAGAAGAGCTGCTTATATTGGTTTTGGCTGGAGATAAGAGGGGAACAGGAGAAGAGCCGGAAGCAGTGGGAAACAGCATGGAACAAGGCTCTAGACATTCCACCCATCCACTGTACACCAGCTAACAGGAAGAGGAAAGTGGCCTACAGTCCAGAAAGACCAGAAGTGAACCTCCCAACCCTGGAAATCGCCAGTATATCTTTAACTTCCAGCGAGAAGATAGCCTACCTCAAGCTTGAGGAAACTAGGACACAGCTGTGGTATTTGGTGGTATTTCAGCAACATTTGGTGGAGGACAAGAGAGCCATGGACAGCCTCCGCATGATGTCGGTAGTAAAGGACACGTACTAGCCACCTAGTGAATTCCCTACAGACCTGAAAATAGATGAGGCAAAGTACACCATGAAGCAGATGACAACAACATTGGGAGTAGGAGAAAAACATATATAGAGGGTATCAAGAGGAGTCGTAAGAGTAGAGAAGATATCCGTAGAAGAATTGGAAGAACAGGATTTTGGAGATGAACCGGAGTTTGAAATAATGGATTCCATGGAGGAGGTGGAGTAAACATCAGAGACGGAGGTGAGGAGAGTAATTATGAGGACACACGAGACAGGGAAAACTGAAGGAGAGAAGATAGGTCTAGGTGAGGAATTTCCAACAGTGAAGGAAGTTGAGGATAGATCAGCAGGAGGGAATAGTATAGAGGAAGTTCAGGAGGAGAAAAGCGGAAATCAGGAGTTAGAGGTAACATCATCTGGGGAGAAACGTGGCAGTCCAGTGGCAATGGAAGAAGGAATACAGGCAGACACTAGAGTCGAAACAGCAACCAGTATGCTAGCAAAAACAGAAGATCAGACCAGAGCTAAAGCCTTATTGATGGTTGGAGGTATGCCTTTGTTCCCACCAGGAAGACGGCAGTGGGAATAGACAAGCAGAGGGATTATTTCAAAATCACCAACCATCATGTACTGGCCACCAAAGAACTGGACACAACCTTCTCATTTGAGGAGCGGCTGACAGCGTGGCAGTTTGCGGTATTTGCCCTGGAAAGAGTGAGAGGAGCAACTAGCTGTACAAGACAGCCAGACATTTTAGATAAGTATGCCATGTTGGCACCTCCTGGCACCAAGGTTAAATGTTCCCAGGACAAAACCAAAATAACCACCACTAGGGCAGCCAATTACGATATAGTCACGAGAGTCTATCAGGGAGAAATAAGAGGGGAGGAGGTAGATTCCTGGTTAACCGTTTTTGAGAAAGCAGTTACTGAGAAGACTAGAGAAGACGAGGAACTACACGAAGCATTGAAAGGTAT
Organism: Limnoperna fortunei; assembly: GCA_944474755.1. Lineage (NCBI taxonomy): Eukaryota > Metazoa > Mollusca > Bivalvia > Mytilida > Modiolidae > Limnoperna > Limnoperna fortunei. The sequence goes on along the minus strand of OX104116.1, from coordinate 29,921,954 downwards.
ACCACTACGAACGAAAGCGGACATAAGAAAGACACAGACGCAGATGAAGTTGGACTCTTCTTTATTTAAAAACAAAGACAAAAATATTGTATAATAATTTATTTGCATTTTTTATCATAGTACATTGCTTTATTTGAAAGTATCACTAAATTCAGGAGAATTACTTTAAAATAGGGTAGGGAGGGTGATATATTTGTAGCCTATAGTATAGGCCCGTACTAGCATTGGTTGGTCAACACGTGTTTAGCAACATTGATTTTGATGGGTTTTTCTACGTACACTGATTTTTGCAAGTTAAAATTAGTTTAATCATTTAATATTTAGATAATTGCTTATATCTCTTTAATGGGAATACTCACTACTTAATAATGGGGCCAAAATCTAAGACATTCCATTCACGGCATAAGCCGGTTCTTCGTTTGTATTTGGCGGCCATGACTGTTTACATTTTTTACAAGATCATTTTTGTTTTATTGTTGCTTGAAATTAAACCATCAGTTATTTAGGTCTAGCCTTCCGTTTGTTATTTTATAATTATTTACTAAAAACACTGTACATATTTTATTCGGATGCTGGGACTTCCGTGAAACTATTTTCCGCGGAAGACTACGTTGCTTTTAACTACTTTCACTTCACTAAGTAACGTCACTAAAGTCTATTTTTATCTTTAAAAGTACAGTTAAAGTGCATTTCATAATTATGTTTTTAGATTCAGAATTTTGTACTGGTTCTTTTGGTGTATCATGAGCTAGGGTTTATAAAATATAGAAGAAGTTATTAATCATAAAAGTATCCTGAGCGAGCGTAAGAGTTTCCAGGACCCTATAAAAAGGGGGCATCTGACGTGATGGCGTCATATCGTTTCTGGCGTCGCTGACGTAAGGTCGAAACCTCGCTACAAGCATAATTCTTAGGTACGATGCATTTTGATACGGAAATTAATTTCTCTATAGTTAACATGAAGATAATTTATTCGTCTTATAATATTAGGTATATTTAATGACGTAGTTTTCTTTAATTATCCAAAATAATGGAATTTAATAGTGGACATACAGCATCATTTTTGGAGCGTAAATATAAGTTTCTTTAGAATGATTAAGCTTTTGAACAGGAAAGGGGAACGATATCCCACCACATCGACTTTCAACATGCATATAGTTCATAACTCACCAGCCTTTATCACGTTATGGGGATCTTAATATGTTTTGCTGCTCTAAAGTTCGTTTTTTTACCGGAGGCTAACATCCAACCATAATATTTGATTTGTAATAAAAATTCTGCTGTTTGTTAATTATGTATATATTTTATAATGATGTATACAACTTGTCGCATTGTTAAGTAAAAATAAAACTATGAAACCTGATTGGTCTCGGATTTGGAGCCCTATGGACTCGGAAGTTTATTATATGCCAACATTCGACCCGCCTATGACAGTAGCATAATTGATACTTAGACTTTAAAAGCTGTGAAAACGTTTTTACTATCATTTGAACAAAGAAGGAAAAAATATTTCTCTAAAAAGTATGCACTATTTGTTTGTTTTGTTAGAATATTACCAATGTAAATTACTGACATATTTTTATTATCGTATCAGAATTTTTGTTTTAAGATGTCCCCTTCTTATATAAAGTTTATTATTTTGACATGACCATAATTGCTAGTTTTCAGGAGCCTGCATAATCACGTGATTGCAAACGCCGATATTAATGCATATAGGTCACGCATGTGATCACTGCAACACAATTTTTTCCCACCTTCCACCCCTACCTTCATGTTTTAAGTGTTTTACATGTATTACAATTGTAAACTATGATGTATGATGTATTTTATTTAGCAGATTTTTTTGTGCTACCCCCTTTTTGTCTTGGGGATAATTTTATTTACAATTGGGAGTACCTAAATTTTTGTCTGATATCAAGTTTCCTAATGTCAATATTTTATTCCTGTTTTTAGAGTCATTTTAATAAATGTCATTTGAAGGTATTTGTTATTTCCCCTGACAATAACAAAGTTCTGTCCAGATGCTGTCCCTTTTTCCTTTCACATTTATAGGTGTATTGTAAACATAGAATTGTTTATCTAGGATTTCTTAAAACTTAGTATGTAGTTATGGTTTATCAAATTCTTAGATTTCAAAGATCAACGCGTTGGTGGGAAAACAACGGGTTTCTTGGGTCTGTATTTACTTTTCAATTTAAAAAAATAAATTGGTATAGGGTAGTATAAGGTACAATATAAAGTAACTTGAAAAATACCTTGAGGCATTTCTTTAGATCCCAGAAACTCTGTAATTTTTGTTTTAATCCCAGGTTCTGTTGGTGATGACGGAACATATTTCTTGATGTCCATTTTACAGCCATATAAAGTATGAACCCTTTCAAGAACCGTTTTAATGGCTACAAAAGATATATATATATATATATATATATATATATACGTCTACAATTTTTGCTTACCCTCAGCGGGATTCGAACTCACACCGTTGTGACACTGCGGCACCAATTCGCCTGCACTATGTCCAGCGGTCTAGACCCCTCGGCCAAATCCGCTATATATCAATTAAATGAAAAATATTGAAATTAAATGGAAAGTTTTACCAATGTAAAGGACAATTTTTTCAATTAAACGCAAAATATACCATATAAATGAAAAAAATATATTTCATCCAATATCATGCATAGGCATTATTCAAATCAATTTCATACAATGTTGGGAATATAAAATGTAAAACATGCAAATTAAAATAAATATATTCATGTACAAATTTATTTTCAAGTTAAGTTAGGACCTACCATCTTCTTCTCTAAACCACAATATATACACGTTTTCTTCCTCTTAATATACGATTTTTTCAAGACAACAGTTTGCCCCTGTGCGTGATTCAAAGTAATATTTTACACAATCTTCTGATATCCATGGATTCAGGCCTCTGACTTCTTTGGCAAAATCCTTCGATTTATTAATAACATCATTGGTATCAGATAACTGGAGCATATATATTTCTACGTCAATTAACTTCTTCTCAAACGAAAGAGGCAGTTTGGAAATTACACGTGTAGCAACTGCAAAACATATAATAATTTTACGACACATATTTTATGTAGGTTGGTTTAAAAATTAAATCAATTTGCAGAAAATAACTAACTATGAATGCTCCAGGCTGACATGAGACTGTATGGAAAATCTGCCTTACAATACATAAATATAAAAGGAACCTTTAATAACATTTACATTTACGTAATTGCAAAACTGAGATTTCGGCAATAATTTTTAGAACATTTTTTGTAAAAATGTGTGTTTAATTTCTTTAAATATCCAACGTGAACAACGTGCCTTATTTCTATTTGGAGTATCCTTGATTATTACCTTCATTCATGAATATTATAAAACTTGCTTTTTGAGATAAGAAGTAAAAAGCTATGAACAAAGGTACAATCACAATTGCAACCTCATCTTTTAACTTTTTATAAAACAAAGAAACAACGTTAGGAAGAAAATGAAATGGCACTAAAAGAAGATAAATCGTAATATGGAATGTGAATGTAATATAAAATTCTAACCGCCTTCCTCCTTAAATGTTATGATAGCTGTTTGACTTTCTTTATCATAGTATATTTTTTCTATGTCACCTCCTCCAGATTTACGTTTGTTTTCAAAGTATAACACGAGGACATTTTCAGTTGCACCAGGAGGGATTTTGGAAACCTTTATCATCCTAACCATCTTTGATTGATTTTCTTCGGTCTCTGACACTTGATTTAGACTTTCCTCTTTTCGTTTGGCCTCAAAATTTAGAATTGGTGGGTTCCAAACTCTAAAAAAGGAATTCGTATTCATAAAAGCGTATTGAAGTTTTACAATTTGGATTTCAAAAGATTAAAACGACTGATATTTGCTGTATTTATATTATCTGTTAGGCGTCTGTTTCTGACAAATCTTAGTAGTTTTATGAAGTGTAATTAATTGATACTCCTCAAGAAAGCCGATAGGTTGTAGAGATCTTTAGAATATTTTACTACTTACTAACTGATAGCTACGAATATTTAGACACAATCACGAAACCTTTGCAATTCCAATTTTTAATTTACAAAAAACTATGTAACCCGCCTGATCTTGACCTGAGGTTATATATTAATTAAAGATAGCGAGAACACAGTTGAATGTGATCACGTGTATTTGTTTTCAATAACAAATTTACATATTATTTTTGACAGATGTACACACGTAATAATTAAAATAAAATACTTTTATTAGTTAGCTACATACCTATGGGGTATAGTTTCGATAGCAGACAGGTTGCGATTCGGAATTTGTACCGGAACCGGTAATTGTAACGTGTAATTTTATCCTTCTACGTCATCAGGACTTGTGTCTCACATGATTATGAGAGACATACAAGGTTACAAAAGCGCAATTATTTACAATGCATTTCCCATATGGTACCCCTGGCAATTAAGTTCATTTGTACGAAAAAACTCAAAAATTTCCCCCCGGAAAACAGTTTTTTGTGTAAATTGAAATTAAAAACTTCATTATTAACAAATGAAAAAGTATAGGTCATGCAGCAAAAATGACCAAAAATTTTAGTTGAAATAATGACATCTCAATGACGCTGACACAATTTCTAACCCCCCTCTTTAATCGTTTTAAGCTCAATTTTCAAGGCTATTAAAAATTTCCGTCCAAATATCAAACATTTTAAATCAAATAATGTTTATAATTTTTTTTTATTTTGCTATTTTCAGAACTCCAACATCCAATCAGATGCCTCCGTGTATTTTCTTCTGCATACTATCTTGGGTTAAAAAATTACCGTTGTCATGTAAACAAATAATTGCGCAATTGTAACCACAAGTTTATCACAAACTTCTCGAAAGATGTTTACAAGCAGGTCTTTCAAGTAGTTTTCTTGGCATAAAGCAGCTTCCTTATTAGTGTTGAGTGCTATATTGATATAAGTTAAAGATATGCTTCATCATTTTTATTTAAACTTTTATTTGTTAGGTCTTTGTAAACCCTGACGACATGTATTTTTCTAACCCTTTTAAAAATGAAATTGGCTTAATTTACTCAACACAAATAACTACAAGTAAACCCGTGTACGTGTACGTGTTACTACGCCTACCAGTACAAGTACAAGTTTCTGATCTCAATCTCTCTGATGTAAATGAGTTCCCGCGTTGTGTATTTCATGCACTCGTGGGTTTTTGAATTTAAAGAGAACTGTTTGGTTATTCGAGTTATCGACATGCTGGTATCGGCTTTAGTTTTACTATAGTACGTACTATTCCCACCCTCCCGTTCTTTAAGTGATATTAACAGTACTGTTACAATAGTATATTAAACAGATATATCATGTCTGGGAGGGGTATTTGTGAAAAATACCAGTCGAGAGATGAAATATTTCCCGAGCCGTTAGGCGAGGGAAATTTGATTCTCGAGACTGGTATTTTTCACAAATACCCCTCCCAGACATGATTTATCTGTTTAATTACACCGAATATGATGATTTCAAAGAGCGGTGAATACTAGACCACTTGCGTGCTGTTTGTTGACTCTGTACTATCGGAACGTTTCTGATTTTCAAAATCGATTACTCATGTTACGTTTACTTTGAGGTAAAAGTCAAAACTTCCGAATGAATATTTTCAGCATAATAATATGCGAGTGTTATTTTAAGCAAATACCACGGCACAGAGGGTAATTTTTTGCTGAATACCCCGGTAATGACGAAATCGATGCAAAATGAGGAAATTTGCGAAAAATACACGGTCTATTGACCACTCAAAAGCCAGCATTTTTATATGAGGTGTAATTAATATATATATACATGTAGCGTTAAAATGTGCACACATTAAAAGTAGGTAAAACGTATAGAGATAGAAGAAAAAACAATATAAATTTCAAAATGAGTGAACCTGGTGGTGTCAAAATATTATCAAAATATTTCAAGTTTGAAGAAAAACTAAATATGTCACAAATTTATAAATTTATTTTTACTACAATTCATTGTTCCAACAAAAACATTACTTAAGGTTTGATAATAGAAGAATAAAGGTTATGTAATTCTTGTCAAACGGAAGAAGATTATAAAAATTTCTTAAAACATGAAGATATCAACATGATTGTAATCAAGTTAAGTTTTTGAAACAAACATAACTCTGAATCATTAAGTGTTTGGGGACAAGTTGTTTGATGAGGAGTATTATGATTTCAACTATGTTATATCAATCGTAGCTTTTTCTATATACAAAGCTTAATATATATCAGAATAAAACGAAAAATAATATTTGTGCATAGTCTATTTGTCTTTAAGTTGCAAGCAAGTTAAAATAAATACATTAAAACATACAAGTGATTTGTTAACAATATTAGAAAATATACTGAGATATACTGTGATCAGCAAAACTTCAGTTATAATGTAATTTATATAATGTATTTAATCATTAAATATTGATTATTTCTCTCGACAATCATGTTTTGTTCAGAGAGTAGCATCTGCGTAACTTGTACGCTGATGCAAAATTGCAACATGTTTTTAGAAGTAAAGGATAAGGTGATTCATTGTCCTATTCGCTATTCAAAAAACGAAAATGAACCATATTTCTTTCCGACATTCATTTTCCTTTTTATTACATTGAATAGGACAAAGAATCGAATTTTCATTTTTCATCAAATAAATCTTTGACATTCATTTTCCTTTTGTAATTGGTTTTTCTATTTGCAATTCGAATGGGGAAATGAAACCCTTGTTAATAATTTTTTTCTTTATCCTATTTGCTAGTTGGCATTCATTTTCTTTGCGCTTATGCATTTTTGCTATTCCAACGAAAAATGAAAGATTTGCCTTTTCAACATTCATTTCATCTGTGTTATTCCATTGTCATATAACCAATTTGAATGGGAAAAATGACCATTTTACTTTTCTACCTTTATTTTTCTTAAGGTTTTATTTAAGTTGTATATTTCCCTTTTTGATATTTATTTTCCTATTGTTTGCTCGCTTTTCAGATGGGAAAATTAACCATTTTCCGTTCCAACATTCATTTTACTTTTTTCGTTATTTATTTTCTTATTCGCAACTTAAATGGGTAAATTAACCATTTGTCTTTTTGACATTAATTTTTCTTTTCAATATTTATTTCCAGAATTGCTATTCGAGTCTGAAAAATAAACAATTTTCCTGTCCGACATTCATTTTCCTTTTCGTTGTTCATTCTTCTTTTTGCATTTGAATGGTAAATGAACTTTCTTTTTATTGTTTTATTCTCTTATTCATTATTTGAATACGTAAAGATACCATCTTTCTTTTCGACCTTCATTTCAACAAATATTTTCTGTGTTGTAATTTTTTTTCACAGGTCGAATTAGAAAATGCACTGTTTTCATTTTTTACTTTTTTTCCTTTTCGATATTTATTTTAACATTCATTTTCCGTTTTGTTATGACTTTATCATTTCGCAAATCGAATGGGTAAATGAACAATTTTTCTTTTTGTTTTTCGTTTTCCTTTTCGTTATACACTTGCCTATTCGCTATTCGATAAGAAACATGAAGGATTTTTCTTTTTGACACTCGTTCTTTCTTTTCCTGTTGGTTTTTACTATTTGAATGAGATAATAAACAATTTTTCTTTTTGATTTTTGTTTTCCTGTCCGTTATACATTTTTCAAAAAGATATTTGAATGAAAACATGAACAATTGTCCTTTCCGACAGTTTTTGTCTTTGTTTAAACGATGATGTTCAACGCCACTTTCAGCAATTTTTCAGCTCTATTATGGCGTCCAGTTTTTATTGGGGGAGGATATCGGAGAACTTGGAGAAAACCCCTGACCTTCGGTAGGAAAACTGGCAATCATTGTCAATTAAGATTGGAGTCGAGTACACCCTAGCCGCAGTGAGTCTCGAACCCGCAGTCTCAAAGTGATCAACGTGACCACGTGATCAATAGTAGACGAACTACCTTGACCACTCGGCTACCGGGGCTCTTTTCGACTGTATTTTTTCCTTAAGTCATTCGTATGTGAAATGAAACATTTTACTTTTCAGCTTTAAGTTTCCTTTTTGTTATTTGCATATTCGCAATTCCAGTGGAAAATGGACTCTTTTCGTTTTCGACATTCATTTTCCTTTTCGATGTTTATTTCCGTATTTACCTTTTGAATACTATAAGGAACTATTTTCCTTTTGGAGATAATTTTCCTATTTGTATTCATTGTCCTATTTGATTTGCAGCTTGAATAGGAAAATTTTTTATTTTCCTTTTTGTATTCCTATTCGCTATTAAAATTAACCACCTTTCCTTTTACATTTTTTGTTACATGTTATTCTATTATTTAGGCTGAATGAAAAAGAGAATTACATTGCATGCAGTGGTGTTTACAATTAAGGTCGATAGTAGTTAAAGAATGCAAAAGTAATTCCTTACCCCTGGTTAGGACATAGGTAGATTCGAAGCTATTAATTTATAAGTATATTAGACTTGAATTGATATAAGTTGAAAGCAGCATGACTGGACATGTGAAATAATCTTGGAAATAATGACCATTGTTTCCTCTCGTGTAAACGTCTGTTTCGCTTTTTTTCCAGTTTGACATCTTGAAATTAGCATGTTCATTGTAACCGTTACACAAATTCTGTCGTTAGGAAAATGAGTCTGATCTAAACGAGACTTTTAAATATTGTTTGGTACGAGCGCCACTGATGAGTCTTGATTAGACGAAACGCGCGTAAGGCGTGGTAAATTCTATTAACATTGGTATCATTGAAGACATTTTCTTTGCAACCACTGGGTCGATGCCTCTTCTGGTGGACTGTTAGTCCGAGGGTATCACCAGACCAGTAGTAGCGCTTCGGTGCTGACAGGAATATCATTTATTCTTTCATTGATATAGTCATTGTCTTAATGTACTGTCCTGAAATTTCGTAAATTATTTTAATTCTAATGTTTTCTATTTTCAAGGTGTAGATAGCCTTAGTCCCATTTGGCATAACGTTTTGGAATATTGGTGATAAACGCTCTACAAAATCTCAGTCATTTGGATTTTAAATATTGTTTGGGTTCGAGCGGCGCTGATGAGTGTACATGTAGATTAAACGAAACGCGCGTCTGACGTAGTAAATTCTATTTACCTTGGTATCTTTGATGACATTTTAATCTTTATTAACGATTATTAGTAAATTCTGAAGTGTAACTGGCTTTTTACGGGTCTACGGAGATTTATTTTCGCTACTTGAATAATCAGTTGGATTAATTTGTCTTCACATGATATATTGAATAAACTGACATCATGATACCACTTTGTACTGTAAAAATGAGCTAACATATTTTTAAATGCGGTTGAGCATAGGAATTACTTTTCCAAATTTCCAATTCTATTACGTCTGAGTTGGAATTTGAAAAATTGGGATCTCAAATATGTCTTTGGCATATGGACATGCATGCACAAATCGTATAGCGTTTATCCGAAAGAAATTTTTTGCAATATCGGTATGTTTTGTCAAGTGTGTTTTTGGCACCTCATTCTCTGACTCCAGATTCCAGGTAAACCCAAACCAGTTTAGCTTTTGTGTAGGAACAAAAATATATCTTTTTAATTGAGCAAAAATACAGATCTTAAAAAAGTTTTCAATATAGACATACTAATGCATCTTTATAAACTATCACATGCCCAACCATCGTCCAAGTATACAATAATAGAAAAAATGGCTTTACTACTTTTGTAAAAAAATATGCCCAGCTGAAGATAGCCCAAACGGTAAAACAGAGAAAGTGAAAAAATTCTTCTTTCCATTAATTTTCTAAGAAAAACCTTACTATTTTAATGTATTGAGTGAATGTTTAAATGATGATAACCAGAACGTACAATTGCCCTTCTTGGCAAACTGTTTGACCTCTTTAACAAGTTAAATTATATTTTCTGGTTTTTTTTTACATATATATGTACGGCTCTAAGATCTGATACTAATTTTGTTTAATCACTGATCGACACAGTCAGTGGGTTTACTACTAAGGGCTTATTCGCCAACGGTTATGCAGGCAGTCATTTTTAATTCGTCTATAGCTTTTAAAACATAAGTTGAATTTGAAGGGTCCTACTCAAATATTATGACATAATCATATTTTACAGTGCTGTGTATTAGTACAGAGAGTTTAAAATATTTAAAATATTTTCCAAAAAATACACACAATTTTAATCGATTTTTCACTGAGTGTTGTTTTGTCACAACATAGTGGTAAATACTTAATTGTAAATCACACACGTTTTCAATTAGACTGGATGTTGTAAGGGTGTTTCTGAGTAAAAGTGGATTGGCGTTGAAGATAGCACGGGGTTTAAAGAGACAAAACCCTTCTGTATAGACTGGTCTTTTACGGTAGAAACATAACCCATCATTGAATTGACTCTGGTTGTTTTGTTTGCTGGAGTCAGCTCCACTCTCTGCTCCTCTGCTGTAGGGCTTATTAGACGTGAGTTTACAGCTTAAATTTACGTCTTCAACGCTTTCAGCAAGAAGATTATCCAGTTCGTTTGTTTGATCGATGTTAAACGCCACTTTCAGCAATTTTTCAGCTATCTCATGGTGTTACTTTTTTACTGGGGAGGAAGCCGGAGTACCCGGAGAGAACAACCGACCTTGGTAGGAATACTGGCAATCCTTGTCTTTGAGATTGGAGTCAAGTACACCCTGCCTGCAGTGAGACTCGAAACATCAAACTCAGTGTTGACAGACCACGTGATCAATAGCAGACGAACTACCTTAACCACTCGGCCACCGAGTACCCTGGATAAGAGCCTCGAATTCACCTGTACAATTTGACTATAATAATAGCTCAATCTTTTTCATTGATGAAATGCGGTCCGTGATTAAATTGGATTGGATTTTTTTCTATTCTTGTTTAAACTCAAAGGAAGCTTGCTGACAAGATAAGGCATAAATTTTACCTAGTAGGCATGAGTATCATCAAAACTTACACACGTGGCGTAGGACTGGCGCTTACTTGGACAAAATTTACTTTTTTTACGCTGTAAAGCTTTTGAAATGTTGCGCTGAACAAGGACATTGCATCAGCTGTAGTTATTTTCATCTTTCTTAAATATATTTTTCGATTTCATCTTTTGTTCAGTTATTGAAAATTTTTCTTGTGACACAATAAACGTTCCTACTCTTACGGGTATAGCAAAATCGATAGATACATATGCAAACGCACGGTTTTAAATGTATAAAAAGATGTTACATTACAGGAATATTCATAAATGGACAACGAAATTAATTACATAAATGTTGATACTACAAATAGGCAATATGCTGGATGAACTTAATAATAATGATAATAGAAAACATTAATCTAAATTATGTTAAATATTTATCTATTGTGCGATGACTTTCGGTACTAAGACATCTGTAAAGGGAGGTAAAAAAAGGTAGTTAAAGCTTATTAAGAATTAATGTAAATTTACAATACAAAGTTTAAAAACAAAAAATAAGAATCTCTCAAATGTCAAGTCATAGATGCAAAAAAGGTCATGTCTCAAATAAAAATTACAGATCTTAAATCTGCGATAAATTAAGAACAGTTGAGAATAACCAATCAAAAAGAATATAAGAAACTTCTTAAACAGCAACCAAATATTGAGCTCTTCTGTTCCTTAAAAAACTGAATGAATGAGAATGAAACGTTGATACTGGAATCGACCATATTAGATGCATTCAATGATCAATTAAGCGTTAAGAATAACATAAGAAATACAATGGTGTATTTAAAATCAGAAGAACAATAAATGTGAAATTTATTCAATCGTCTCCTTAATTACCTTTACTTGTCTAAGAATGATTGTTCAATGTCATAATAGTTTTTGGCTTATTACCTGACGCATGTTTTACAAGAAATATAAACCCAGTTCTAAAAAAAAAAAGAATTCCAAAAAGACTAAACGTTTCCGAAAAGAAAAATCAAAGGGAAAATTATTTGGCGCATTAATTTTGAAAAGGTCTTCGATAAAGTTTGGCTAGATATACAGTGTATAAATTACTTGTAAACAACTTAAATGAAAACTTGTTTAGTGTAATTTTCAATATGCAATAGTTTAAATCTGGTATAACTTTTAATAATTGTAAAGATATTTTGGACAGCATTGATGGCAAAGTCAGTATACAAAACGTTTTGTTCTATTATATGCCAATGACACTGTTCATATGTCTAAAACCAACGATGATTAACAGCATAGCCTAAATACTTTATAAGAATATTCTAACTAGTGGAAAGTCAAAGTTAATGTGAAGACGTTAAAAGTTTAAATTATAACTCCAGGAAAGCGCAACACAGATATGAAATACACATTGAACTGTTCGTGAAGTATTTAGGAGTCGAGTTTAAAAGAATCGGTAATAAAATACAGCAATCAAAGGGCAAAAAAAGACGTAAATGAAAGAAATGTACGATGTTTTAAAACGAGGTTTACAAAATTTATGTATTAATTTTGTTTATTTAATATACATGGAATTATAAAATCGATTCTTTTGTACGGCTCCGAAGTGTGTGGATTCAATAATAATATTAAGTCCTTTTAAAGTTGCATTTTGCAAGCTGTTGTTTAAATTTAAGTCTTGTTCGCCAAATTATATGTTAACCGGGAACTCGGTTTTTTCGAACTGAGCTAGATATTAAATTAAGAATTTGAACTAATAGACAATTCACCAAAACCGCTAAATTACAGAATTTAAAGGGACGACAAAATAAAACTGAACAAGATTTCAATTGCCCCGATAACAAAGATGTATTGAGCTATTTAGAACAACTAATCACATATTACCAATTAACAGAACGTTGGTAAAACATAGATCAAGAACAAAGTTATTGTGCTAAATGTGATTAACACGTCAATTAGTGACAATTATCATTATATTATAATCGATTGCACAGAGTGAAGACTGAATATATTATAACGAGTTCCACAAAACGCATCAGACTAAACAATTGGCGTAGAACGTTTTTTCATAGCTAACATAACAGTTGATTTTTTTTTGCTCTTTATTTGTATGTATGTGTATAAGAAAATATGAAAAAGTGTGTGAACGCTACTTATATTTACTTCTTTATGTATCATTTTTGTATCTATACCATAAATTATCTTTTCTGAGAATAAACTGTCTTGTCTTGTCATGTTGAAAATATGTCTGTAGGTCTGACAACTCTGTCTTATCTATTATTCGTTTGAACTTTTGAAATATACGTGCATATGCTACTTTTTGCGGCTGTTAGGCTTCTGTTAATAAATAGAAATATGAAGTTTCATTGACATAAGTGCAAAATCATCATGATTATAAATTAATACGTTCGAATATGTGAAAGTTATTCATTTTAAATTTAATTTACCTGATGAAGATATGTACATGGCTCTTAAAATGGATACATTTTCGAATTTGGCACGTCAGTTAGCGTCCTCAATAGCGTATACTTAAGACAATTTTTTTTACTGCAAACCTAGTTTAGGTTTAGGTTTCAGGTTTTAAATTGGTTTGGTTGCAATGAAGTTTTCAAAATGTTTTTGGTTTAATTGATGAGTACCAAACAATTGGTTTTCGGTTTAGGTTAAAAAAAGGAATAAAGAAACTTTATATAGCATTATCAAAAGCAGAAATTACACAAAAATTACACAAAAAAAGATGTCTAATATTTGTTGCATAAATGCTTTTGATCAAATAACTCTCCGAAAATTCCGTTGGGGCTGTTTTCGAAATCGTGAAATGTAAAAGAATTTATTTGACAATTTTTATGTTTATTTTTTGTTTGTTTGTTGGTTTCCCAGAAAAAAATCAGCAATGCTATTTTCTAGTAAGTATTTATCTTGTTTCTTAAATTTTTTCAAAAGATTTACTCGTTTATCTTTAAAACATCTCCACACTGCAACATTAGTGCAATCATTTTTAAGAATAAAACCTAAAAAAAACTTTACGTTTGCTACTAACAAACGGCAAAAACCAGTTTAGGTTCCTAACTAGTTTTGAACTGGTTCTGATAGACAAATATAAAGTTCAATAAACTTAAACTGGTTTTGCGCTAACAAATACTCCGTTAAAATAATATAACGCAGGGTGGGAAACGTATGTCATCATGAACGTTTTGTACACACATATTTTACGTAAATAAATGGCGGACATGTCGACTTCAAGGTAGGTTTAGATGTTTGAATTTAATACAGTATGCTGGTGTAAAAGACTGTTTAGCCTAACCTATAGATTGAGAAATCAATGTTATAGAAATACAGCCACATTGCATGCATAATAAACGTTGCCGTCTCGTTCCGACGTGTTTTGCCTGACAAAATAATACTGCTTACCGCGTTTGGTCGAGTTTGTGGTCCTTGTTTATATCTCATATTACACTTGTTTAAATCAGCAACTTTTTTTAATTGGCGTTTTGAAATGCGGCTGAAATTCCATTTTGATAGATCGAATTTCCATAGGAAGTCAGCCATTTCTGTTTCTAAAGGGGTCTAATGTTGTATACAAACGTTCTTCTGCTTTCGTGACGATCAATGGTATTCGGACAAACCGCGACACTTTTCCCGCTTAACTGTAGACGACATTACTCGAAGGATTTCGAATAGACAACAATGGAATTTCCCTAACGTACACTTCCGTTCAAAATAAGGTCAAAATTTAGTATGGAAAATCGCTGTATCAAAATGAAAATTCAGCTGCATATCAGAACGCCGATTAGCTGTGGAAAATAATTGTTGATTTCAAAAAGTTTTTAATTTTTTTTTGTCAGGCAAAACCCGTCGGAACGACACGGAAAGGTTTACTATAGAGGATTTTGCTTTCTCAGATATGAAACACTAATCATGAAATTTCATCAACGTTTTGTGTTTATAAATTGTCGAAGTGTTTAAGAAAACAGAAGCTTTCCCACACACTTCTGCTATATAAAGTTACTAGAAAAAATCGTATTCTTACTTTTAAACATAAAAACTTACCTTGGCCTTGGCCTTCGTTCCGACTTATTGAATACGTACATACCGTCGTGATGACGTACGTTTCCCACCCTGTAATACACAATGTAATAGTAAACTAAGTATAAAGACACAAGATGCGAATTGGCAAATGAAAGGAAACAAGAAAAGTAAAAATAAACTTAAAAGGAATAGATCTTTTTGAAAATACATGTATGTCGATAAAATCTATCTGGTGTGTCAAAACAATTTCAAGACGTGTATTATTTTCTGACTGGTGCTAATTCACAGATGCCATTATTTTTTAAATACAATTCCATATTAAAACAGGGGTAGCAGAGTTTAAAAAAATTACTGTCGATTGTTTTATATATTCAGGCATTTTGCGGTACAATGTTAACCATAAACTAAACAACTGTTTTTGTTTTAAGAGAACTGGAATACACGAGGCTTCTTTTTATTGTTTTTTAGCATTTGTCCGGTTAGCTCTTACCTTGATAAATGGTTTACCATCTGATATTTAGCAGAAGAAATGCGTGATTAAAGCTAAAAAGTGTTAATATATTTTTTATAAGAAAAGTAAAGATATGTTGGTATGTTTACTAGTTTAGATGATATAACAATATAATATATCCAGTATTAAAATTTAAATAGTGTATGAAATAAGTGAACAAATTTATAGTATTCCGGGGGAGACCCTAATCTGCGGAAGGGTGGAAAAATCCGGAAGGGTTTTTGGTATATTTTTGCCTATAACTTTCGAACGAATAAACATATCGATGTAATTTAAACGGATTCTGAAAGATAATAACAATTTCTACATAAGAAATATAAAATAATTTAAATTATCTTGATTTAAATTATTTAAAACTTGACCAGAAGGGTTTTTTCTCTACTAAAATTGTATACGATTTTTCAACTTTGGACTCAATTTGTAAAAACATACAAAACTCCGGTCAAAATTGGTTAATATATTCCTCTAGTAAATTTTATAGCAAATCCATTGATATATAACTCAATTTTATTCATGAAAGGGAAGGTTGTCAAAAGTTGACCGGAAGGGTGGTCCGTTGGAGTATTGCGTACAGTGAAATTTCAAATTTGGACTTAATTTCTCAAATCATGCAATACTCCGGTCAAAATTGGTTAATATATTCCTCTAGTAAATTTTATAGCAAATCCATTGATATATAACTCAATTTTATTCATGAAAGGGAAAGTTGTCAAAAAGTGACCGGAAGGGTGGTCCGTTGGAGTATTGCGTACAGTGAAATTTCAACTTTGGACTTAATTTGTAAAATCATGCATACTCCGGTCAAAATTGGTTAATATATTGCTCTAGTTTTAGTAGCAAATCCATTAGTGTAAACATTATTTATTGATAAATGCATAGTTCACAATACATGTAGGTATGATACAATATGGGATTAGAAAACAAGTGCTACAAGCACTTTTATAAATTCTTCTCCCAGAATATAAGAAAATACATAGTAGAATGCATGACATACAGTGACATAATCATAATTTCATATTAAAGTAACATAACATTAGTGTTACTTTTACTATGGTTGACATTATACTTTGAAACAATATAAGAAACTTTAGAGCAAGATTATCATACAAAGAATTTACAAATTTTAAACCCTCATGTGTTAAACCTTTTTGATTTAATGATATATTTTTGAACAATTAAGAAGTTTTGCGTATTTTCAGCATCGGAGAGGTTTGAGTCACCATATAGAAGGTTTCTAATATTAATGTGACATGATAAGTTTGGAAATAGAATATTTCGTAGTCTATTAAACAATGGACATGAGAGCAGGAAATGTTCAGAATTTTCTATTTGTTTGCATTTACAATAGGGGTCAGGCTCAAGATTCTTTTTGAAAAGGTGATCTTTTAGGGCACTACTTTCAGTCCTTATTCTAGCATGAAGTATTTGACCGATACGACAACCCGCATAAAAATAGGACGGAACTGTAATTGGCTTGTTTAAAAATGATTTTAAGCTATTGATAGAATCATTGTTTTTTATGTTAGCAGGAAGGTCATTCCAAAGTCGAACTGTTGATGGTAAGAAGCTGTTATAATACAACATACTATTGGTGGGTGGGGGGACTAGGTTATTAGCATTTCGGGTTCTGTAATGGTGAGTTTGAGAAAAGCTAGCTGGAACCAAGTTTGACAGGTACTCAGGGGTATTTCCATGTACCATTTTATGAAATAATATGAGCTTATGTTTTTTCCTGCGAGCCTCTAATGTTTCCCATCCGCATTCTAGTAAAAGTAAAGAAATGGTAGTTAATTTGGTAGCACCAGTCACTATGCGGGCCGCCTCGTAGTTTATTTGTTCAAGCTTTAGTTTCATATATTCAGGACAATTGTCCCATATTACATCTGCGTACTCAAGAACTGGACGAATAAAGCTAAAATACATTTTTTCAAGTGATTTCCTGTCAACTTTAAACTTTAACTTTCGAATAAGATTAAGTCTTTTTGATGCTTTCGAAATAATTTCATCGATATGAGTATTCCAGGTTCCGTCACTTGAAAATGTAAGACCTAAATGTTTATGAGAGGTGACAGATTTTATAGAAACTTGGTTCATTGTTAAAGGTGGATGGGATACAAAATCTAATTTACGTGTTATAACCATCGATTCAGTCTTTTGTGGGTTGAAATTTACCAACCACTTTATCGACCATTCATGGATTTTTTGAAGATTTGAATTTAAAATCAGAGAAGTT
Source organism: Limnoperna fortunei (assembly GCA_944474755.1). NCBI lineage: Eukaryota > Metazoa > Mollusca > Bivalvia > Mytilida > Modiolidae > Limnoperna > Limnoperna fortunei. The sequence continues at coordinate 29,904,249 of OX104116.1, read as the reverse complement.
ACTAGGGGGTTTTCAACAACAGCATATATACTCGTGTCATCTGCAAAGAGTTTGATAGGACAGTTAACTTCATTTACTATGTCGTTAATAAAAATAAGGAATAGTAGAGGGCCAAGGATGGACCCTTGGGGCACCCCTGCATTTATATTGGCCCAAGATGATTCTGTTCCATTTATAACCACCCTTTGTTTCCTATCAGACAAATAATCTTTAAACCATAAAAGGAGATCTCCCGTGATGCCCATTTGTTTTAGTTTATATACAAGGCCTTTGTGCCATACACGATCGAAGGCTTTACTAATATCAAAGAACACAAATCGGATTTCTTTCCCTTCATCAAGAGCCTTGTTGAATGTGTGGGCTATGTAGAGCAGTTGATTTATAGTAGAATCGTTTAAGATGAACCCAGATTGATGTTCTGTTATTAAATCCCTAATAAAGTTAAAAATTCGTTTAAAAATACACTTTTCGAATATTTTACTTAAAATTGGAAGTAGAGAAATTGGACGATAATTTTCAACTACATTTGGGTTGTCTTTTTTGTGAACTGGTGTTACATTCGCTAATTTCCATTTTGATGGAAATTTTTTTGTAGATAAGCTTAAATTAAAAATTGCACATAGAGGTTTTGAAAGGAAGTCCCAGGCAACTTTAAGTAGCTTGGCACTAATGTTATCTGGACCGGAAGCTTTACTATAGTATTTAAAAGTCTTAATACATCTTCTACTTCATATTTATGCAATGTAATATGATCCAGGCAGACAGATGGGGGTTGATCGATAGAGGGAATATTTTTATTACTCTCGTCTATATTGGACTGATTCGCAAAAAACATATTAAATGCTTCTGCCTTTTCTAAATTTCTGTGCAAAACATTGCCATGTACATTCAGCGGAGGAATGATAGAATCTTTTGATTTTATACCAGCAATTTTTGACGCTATACCCCACCATTCCCTTATATTTGTTGAGTTAGACTTAAGCTTATCGACTAATTTATTACAATAACGTTCTTTTTGACTCCTAATAGTATTAATAGTTTTATTCCGTGCTCTCCTAAATTCTGCCCAATGTTCTGCGTAATTCGATCGTTTTGCCTTTTTATGCAATCGGTTTCGTTTTCGAATTGATTTATGGATAGAATTATTCATCCATGGCGGTTCAAATTTTCTAACTGTTATAATTTTGTTAGGGATACATTCATCTGCAAACTGTAATATGAGACTGGAGAGAGAATCGACTAGATCGTCCAGACATTGTCTGGGGCTAATAAAATCATCCCATTCGACGTTTTCTAACTTTTCCCGATACAAGTCGAAATTTCCGCGATCCTATAACCATATTTTTCTCTTGAAGCATGTGTGAACAGGTTTCTGGATTTTTAGTATTCCATATGTCGGACAGTGATAACGGACATTTTGGTTAAGAAATGGTGGACCAACATGAACAAGATCGACAACTCTGGGATTATTAGATATAACTAAATCAATGCAAGAACTTGAACTTTCCGTAAAATGGGTTGGGTCATTAACAAATTGGGTCATGTTGTACTTTGCACAAATATTTGACATTTTAGTATTATTAGGGTTTCCTTGGTCTTCGTTAAAATCACCTAAAATCAGAATAGTATTTATACCTGAATCAACCGCTAAATCGATTGAGTATTCAATTAGGTCATATACGTGGATATGAGAGTTGGGGGGTCTATAGAATGTTCCTAACAAAACTGGTTGGTTTCTACAATTTTTTAATTCTATCCATACACATTCAACACCTCGCACCTCTAGATCCTTCCTCTGAACAGCAAGTAAGCCATTATTTACATATACTGCCACACCCCCTCCTTGCCTATCTGTTCTATCGTTTCTAAATGGGGGTTGGAAATTGTCAAGTAAAATATCTTGGTTAACAATTGTAGGATTAAGCCAAGTCTCACTAAAACAGAGAATATCAATATTACTAAGTTCTGCGTTTATCAGATCTATTTTTGGCAGTAAACTTTGAACATTTAAGTGTATAAAAGATGTGTATTGATTTAAACATCTGCTAAATTCGTCAAAATATTCATCTGATGAGGAAGATTCAGTAGTTAACTGGGAAGAGGGGCCAGGATTTGGTTCTACGTCGCCCGACAGAATTATGAGCAATATGATACATATGATAATGATACATATTAAATAACAATGGCCTTTTTTGTGAATGCAATTCGATAAAGCATATCTGTTGTCATAGTTAGTTTCTTTTTTACCATTGCTGCTTGTAGAAATATCATAATGTTCATAAAAACACAAACATGTCAATAGCAACATAACAGGAATACACTCACTTCCAATAGATGCATATAAATTGACAAATATAACGTGGTATATATTCAAAAGCCTGTTGCTCTTGTTTCGTCTTGCTCTATAATAGAACAGTCCTATTCTAGCAGTAAACTCTGTGCTAGCGATAACCATTATGTTACTTTAGTGTCCCAGGCATAAAATGTACTGCTAATGAAGGGACTGCTCGAATTGCCACTGGCAGTTAAAATAAAATAATTGTCAACCATAAATAAAACATCATGTGAGTAAATATTGTAACAAATGTGATTTAGAAAACATAAAATAACGATTAACATATTTACAGTGTAATGTAGACTGATTTGTCTTAGTAATTGGTACTCCAGGAGTAATAGTAGGTAATAAATAAATGGGTCAAAAGAAAAAAAAAGGAAAGAGAAAACAAAGACAAAAATTGTGTAATTAAATGTAGTCAATCAATTAATTAATACCTTTTGAGTATAATTTACCAAGAGATATGTTTATTATAATATTCTTACTAAGTCCCTTACTTGTTTTTGGGCGAGTAGCATGAGCAAGTACTAGGATTTTCTAAAACATGATCAACCAAAAAAGAAAAAAAAAAGCTGGTTTTGTTTTAAATATGATCAGAATAGTAATAATTACAAGAGAACTTAGTGGATAGTATAAAACATCGATATATGTTTAAATTAAACGTTACATACTATGTTTCATATTAATATGATCTACATTTGCATATCAAATTATAATTTGATTTTTTTAAAGAATAATAAATAAGATGTTGGTTCGTACAAAATTAAATAAAACTAGTGAACCAAGTCAATATTAGCAAGTAGTTGCGTATTGCCTGCAGCATGTCTGCTGATAATGTTAATAATGCATTGACGAGAGGGATTGTTGGCTGAACACGCCGGGCATCGAATGTTGATACACATACTGTGGCACTGAAGAAATTATTTGAGGTGGTATAAGGTTAGCCACTGTCGACCGTGAAGCCTGTGGTGAATCATAGTGAGAATTTTGCACTGAATATTTTTCATTGGGATTAAGAATGTTATTGAGTTCGGATTCGCTGGTTACCACGTGCCTTTTATCTGATAGGTCGGTAAGATAAATTTTTCCATCCCAAACCGAAGTACTTTTAAGTTTATGCTGTTTTACGGCTTGTCTTGCAAGATAAGCTACCCTACTTCGTAGCTTGGTCAAATCTTGGCTTATTCCGATTCCCTTCAGATCAGGTATTTTTCGGATTTCTTTGGTTGCTTTTAACAGCTGTATACGTTTATTAGCATGAGTAAAACGGGCTATTATCTGTTTTGGACCATTGTGACTTGGAAGTCTATGGGCGACACTAATATCGCTACTATCAATGTTGACATTTAATTTCTTAGCAATATCGCATACTGTTTGAATTGTGTCCTCATCTCTTTTTAGAGGAATACCACTAAGCCGAATACAGCTTTTGCGGCTGTGCTGTTCAAGGTCGTCAACTTTCCATGCAACTTTAGCCATTTCGTCTACTGTTTTTTTAAGATTTGAATTTTCTACCTTGAGTTTGTCAATTTCGTTATATAAAGGTAAAGTTATACTGTTAACATACATTTGAAGGTCATTTTTTAGTTCTTTCCTGAGATCATCAAACATAATTTGTTTAACGGCGTGTGCAAGTCTTGATACATCATCTTCGGTGAAAAAGGATGAAGGATTTGGTGGCTTATTAGTAAGTGACTGCGACGAGGATTCCATCGAGACTTTTGAAGAAGCAAACTGATTATCGGTTAGCTTAGAAACAGTTGTTTCTTGATCGAAATCGAATATAAGTTTTTTCTTTACAGGATAGTCGTGAAAGTTCTCAGTGTGGTTGGGTGAGGGTTCCGATGAGTGTCTACGGCGTTTGGGACAAGTTTCAGTTCTTGACATAATACGAACACACAAATTTAAATTTGAATATACATCGCCATTCGTATATAAATAATGTTCTACCTTGTTTACATAACTGGTGTAAATGTCAGCTAGTAACGAGTATCAGTTCACAAGACATAGGTATACACATATAGTGAAAACTACTCACTAATTCGTTGACACTTTTCGAATTTGATTTATCGGAAAAATAAACATTTGAGTAATATGTTTTAATATTTCTTACCGCCTTTGATAAACAATTCCATTTCCATCCTTAATATAGAAAATACTTGGCTCCTGGAGTTTAACAAATCAATTCATTTTTACATTTTAACCCTCACAAAAAAAAAACCGACTGTCCATCATGCACATGCGCACGCAAATCCATTGATATATAACTCAATTTTATTCATGAAAGGGAAAATTGTCAAAAGTTGACCGGAAGGGTGGTCCGTTGGAGTATTGCCTTTAGTGAAATTTCAACTTTGGACTCAATTTGTAAAAACATGCAATACACCGGTTTAAATTAGTTATAAGATTCCTCTAGTAAATTTTATAGCGAATCTATTGATATATAACTCAATTTTTTTCATGAAAAGAAAAATTGTCAAAAGTTGACCGGAAGGGTGGTCCGTTGGAGTATTGCGAAGGCGATTGTTATGTTTCTCCCGTTGTTTTATTTGAGGAATTTCCTTTAATACCTTTTTTAATTCATGAGAGAAAACATGCTAAATGGCAGGAGAGTTTGTTTACTTTTCTTAAATTAAAAAATACCTAGGCTTTACAAAAAGAAAATTCCATTCGTTCTTGTTTCCCAAATTGTCCAATTATGTTTTGTTGGAATCATTTAAAAGAAGACTTCAAATTTTGGCTGAAAGGACGAGTGGTGTCCGACAACAAAAAGTCTTCATTTACCATTTAGATAAAATGATTCACTCCGAGAGCGAAGAAATTTTTCTAATTTAAGGATTAAATATACCTCAAAGTGCCCCCCCCCCCCCCGAAGTTTTAGAACATTATGACAAACAAATATCCCAGGCTATAATTAATCACTCAGGTTGATGGCTTATTGAAAAATATCCTCGCATGTATGATCCTTATTGGGAAATAACTAATAATCTTTCAGAAAGTATGAAATGCTGTTTTAAAAAGAGAAAACGATTGGAAAGAACTTCCTGTAGATCTTTTAACCTTATGACTTTATTACATACAAAACCTTAAAAATTTTGAAATATTAAGAGGCCGGTCTGGAGTTGGTAACTATCACTTGAAAAAAAAAGTTTAACATGGCTTTTATCGAACCATCTGATTGTATTTTCCCTAAAAGAATAGTTTGTCCGGACGAAATCATTGAATATATCAAAAGTGAGAAGCCCTTTCATGAATAAAATTGAGTTATATATCAATAGATTTGCTATAAAATTTACTAGAGGAATATATTAACCAATTTTGACCGGAGTATTGCATGTTTTTACAAATTAAGTCCAAAGTTGAAATTTCACTGTACGCAATACTCCAACAGACCACCCTTCCGGTCAACTTTTGACAACTTTCCTTTTCATGAATAAAATTGAGTTATATATCAATGGATTTGCTATAAAATTTACTAGAGGAATATATTTACCAATTTTGACCGGAGTATTGCATGTTTTTACAAATTAAGTCCAAAGTTGAAATTTCACTGTACGCAATACTCCAACAAACCACCCTTCCGGTCAACTTTTGACAACTTTCCCTTTCATGAATAAAATTGAGTTATATATCAATGAATTTGCTATAAAATTTACTAGAGGAATATATTTACCAATTTTGACCGGAGTATTGCATGTTTTTACAAATTAAGTCCAAAGTTGAAATTTCACTGTACGCAATACTCCAACAAACCACCCTTCCGGTCAACTTTTGACAACTTTCCCTTTCATGAATAAAATTGTGTTATATATCAATGGATTTGCTATAAAATTTACTAGAGGAATATTTTTACCAATTTTGACCGGAGTATTGCATGTTTTAACAAATTGAGTCCAAAGTTGAAAAATCGTATTCAATTTTAGTAGAGAAAAAACCCTTCCGGTCAAGTTTTAAATTATTTAAATCAATATAATTTAAATTATTTTATATTTCTTATGTAGAAATTGTTATTATCTTTCAGAATCAGTTTAAATTACATCGATATGTTTATCCGTTCGAAAGTTATAGGCAAAAATATACCAAAAAACCCTTCCGGTTTTCCACCCTTCCGCAGATTAGGGTCTCCCGTATTCCGGTTTATAATTTTTTACTAGCAAACATATATAATTACCTTCAATCGCTTGTACATATCATTTATGGTGATGTGTAAACAATACATGTGTGTCTAGTACACTAATATTAAGTTTCTAAAAGGCTAACCTTCAAAGAACTTAATGAAATTTTAAATACCCTTACCGTAAGACTCGAATAAATGTTAGAATTTTGGACTGTTTGTTGAAAATTGGTGTATGCCCTTTCGACATTCATTTACTTTTGGGGACATAAAGCTACTAAAGATTATAACTCTAACCATTAATCATATCATAACCTATGTATTATGAAATGTATTAATGTTTTGTGCATGCAAAATAATTGTAAAAATCCCTTTAAAAAATATCTAACTATTTTTGTTATATTTTATCATTACTCCTTCTTCTTTCGTCTTTAAGGGATGATTTGTGTGATTCTACTTTGTGCTTCCTGATAGGCTGCCTGTTAAACAAACATTTTCATGCTGAAACCCAATGGATAATTGCATTGAAATGTACAGAGCCGCAATCGGGCTATTTCATTTACTCACCAATTTAAAGTGTCCATTACTCGTCGTCTCTCTCTCCCTACTTAAAAGTTTAAATTTCACATGTAATATGTGTTTTTCTATTGTTTGTTTTACATTTTATCCATGAATTGGAAATGTTGAAAAAAATCATGGTCCCACAGGTAATTTTATCACTAATCATATAACCTATATATCAGAGATTTCAATCTCAATATGTAATTTAAATATTCGTAGTATAAGAAAATAACTCTTCTTTCTCGAAAATTTACACGGACGAGTTTGTTATAGTTACTATAAATGAAAGTCAGCTAGATTCTGCTATAAGTAATGAAGACCTGCATCTTGATTTATTGTCAAAAGCTATAATTCGTACGGATCGCTATAAAACTTGTGGTGGCTTGCTAATCCATGTAAAGGATGATTTAAATTACTAGAAAAGGTGCACTCGAAAACCAAACCGATGAATCGCTTTAGGTAGAAATTAAAAGGTAAAAGTTAACTATTTTTACTTTCTTGTACGGACAAATGGATGGACAGTAGTAGGGTGTGTTCAGTTTTAGTCAACATATAAACACAATGCGCTGGGGTGCACCCAAATATTAACATGCCCCGCCCCCTTTTCTATATATGGACATACACTTCTATCCCCTTTCTCATGACGACAGCGGAAGTGAGCGAGTCATCGAAGTTTCGAAGATCATGAATCATCATCGCGCAGTATCGATTCTTATTATTTTTTATTATTTATTATTTCGCGCGGTGTATAATGATAAGTCATTCAGTACCATATATTTTTTCAATCTTCAATCACTGAAAAACGTATAATTATATTTTATTACTGCCTACGTCTTTCTTTTACACAATTTATTCACCAATTATTGGTAAAACAATCAAATATCCCTAAAATATAGCGAATATCGATTAGCATACACACAATTAATAACATGTTACGGTCAGTTAACTTATTTTATAGCCATAGAGCCACGGAGTGGCGTCATGGAGTATTGGAGTGGAGTCGTGGAGTGGCGTGTGGAGTTTTCGAGTTTTTATTTTGAATTTTAATTTTTATCGATTGCGTCTTCTAGTAGAGACATCAGTCCACATTCTCGAGAGGCCATCAGGTCAAGGACGCGATGTTGAAAATGTGAACTTGTGTTTGCACATGCGCGGGGACTCGGAGATGCACCAAGACCGAGTATGTTCAAACGACGAACCGCCGACTAAAAGCTGTAGAACTGAAGACGAGATTTCAGTAGGAGTGTTTCTCAAAGACTTAGGTGTCACGGTACACTGTGCAGACGAAATTACTTCTAAGTCGAAGACAGACCGCAGAGTTTTATCGAAAACACTGACAAATGCGACGGACAGGTAATCCACAGGTCTTGTTGTGGTGTTGGCAGCGGTGGCTGTGGTGGTGATGGTGTCGGTGGCCGTGGTGATGGTGAGGCGGCGATTTGGTGATGATTTTCCGGTTTCATGTTTATTTCGTTGATGCATCAACATGACTCATGGTGTATACATTATATAAGTATGACTCGTATGCAACATTGATTACATTATTCGACTATCGTATATAAGATGACTTATGGTGTAAGAACTATATAAGTATTATACCCAACACTGATTTCCTTATTTTGAAAACCGTAAATTTAATGTTATAATTTCGAAAAATTTTAAGGTTCTTCCAGCTCCTTAGTATAGGTTGGTCTTTCAGAAAAGGTCCAATGTAGACATATCAGCTGTGGATTCGTTTTAGCGAGTGTTTGATACTTAGTTGGTATATAATTGTAAGATCGGTGGACGTGTAGTAGGCATGTGCTCACATATAGCATCTGTAATCTGGTAAATAGGTTATGGATGCCATACAGTTCCGCGTCAATAATTGGGGAATGTATTTACTTGATGCCAAAATAATTTTTGTCCCTGAGGACATTGATGAAAGCGCGGACGAAATTTCTGAGAACTCAAAGTTCTTAAACTTGAGAAAAAATGTTGTTCGACAGATAGCTGTAGTATAGTATAAAAGCTGTAAATTATTTCCAGAAAACCCAGTTTTTTTATAATATTCACACTTTTTTCTTTTTCACTAAAAATACATATTTCAACTAAAAAATATCTGGAATAAAACTGTATTATAATAAAGTGTTGTCAAACTAAGGAAAATGTTGTTCAACAAGATTACGATACTAAAAAGGTAATTGTTATAAAATTTTCCCAGAAATCCTTGATTTTTTTTAATTTTATTTTTCACATTTTGGCCCAAAAATTAAAAAAAATGCATTTTTAGAGTAAAAATGCAAATAAATGTTAAAACTATGTGTGAACTAACAAAAAAGCCAAGAAACAACTATTTTTGAGTTTGGGCCAAAAATGGCCCTTATCACCCTTTGCCTCATTAGAGGATAAAAATGTTACTCTCCTGGATTTTAAACTTCGAATAAAAATACATTTAGATAATATTGTAATCAGAACAGAAAACATTGTTGATATAATACAAATTTTTAGAACCTAATAAAGCTTCGGGGCCAGACATAACAAGCCACAAATGTGTCCAGAAAAAGGAGCAAAACCACTTCAAGTTTTAATAAATCTCTATACCAATGCAAATATCCATCTAGTTGGAAAATTGCAAATGCTATTTCAATATTCAAAAAATGGCGACAGCTCAATACCGTAAAACTTTAGACCAATATTCTTCATTTGCTGCGTAGAAAAAATAATGGAACTTGTTATTTACAAATATGTTTTATCCACATGCAAAGAAATAATCTGATATATAAATATCAGCCAGGTTTTCCTCCTAAATGTTCCACAGTCCTTTTTCAAAAGCATTCGACAAAGTTTAGCATAAAGGATTCTTAAATAAATTCGAATTCTATGGTGTGAACAAAAACTTATTAGAATGGTTTAAAAGCTATTTAAATAATAGGCAACAGACAGTAGTTATCAAGCAATAATATTATGTAAGATTATGCAACGATATAAATGAAGGTGAATGTGTAAGTGTCAATATTAATAAATGACGTCAACAAGTCATAAGATATTGACCTTGAATGTTTTCACTTTAATTGAACATAATTCTCTTTCTTTCTTTCTTTGAATGATGTTTAACGCCATTTTCAGCAATTTTTCAGCTATATCATGGCGTCCAGTTTTGATTGTGGGAGGAAATCGGAGTACCCCCGACCTGCGGTAGGAAAACTGGCAATCCTTGTCAGTTTGATTGGAGTCGAGTACACCCTGCCCGCAGTGAGAATCGTACCCGCAACCTCAGTGTTGACAGACCACGTGATTAATAATAGACGAACTACCTTAACTACTCGTCCAGCGAGGCCCCTAACTTAATTCTCTATATTGCCTCTACCATCCGCTACCCGATGGTGTGGGGAGCTTTCACTTGGCTTTGTTCAAATATTAAACTAATATATTATCAACATTAATAATGTGACAAATTCATTACGCCAGACCGGCGTTTCTTCTATTCAAGACTCATCACTGGCGTTTAACTCTAAATGATTAAGGTATTCTTCATATGACATGATTTGGAGATGAAACAATGTAAGTCCAATGTGATCGTGTAATACACAATACAGCTGTTCAAAATATTATATAAAAAGTCTAAAGGAAGCTACCAACCAGTACACTTAAGCATTTAGAGTTGCTGACGACACGTTTTCCGGTATTCGAGCTGTGACGTTTCACAGACAAAATCAGTGATTAATTACGATTTGAGAGAGTTGAACGATTGGTCACGAAAATGGTTAATATCGTTTAACCCAGACCATTCATTATGTTATTCTCAAATATATTATTTCGATACATCAAAGATAACAAGAACACATATTGGCATTAAATGGTCATGGCTTTAATATTTAAATGATCAAATGTGGTGGCCGACCTTTCAATAGGACTAAATGGCTCACCATACAATCAATTCAAGTGCAGTAAACAATAAGACAACATTAAACAATGAAATGTTCATTCTGCAAGAATTATGTTCAATAAAATAATTAAAGTCAAATATTTCAATGAATTAAAAGTCTATAAACAATCTTCCGAATATGCTGATAATTAATATTCATGAAAGCTAGATAAAACCTTACAGATCCCTGGATAAAACGGTAATCTGCAAGACTAGCCTCATTCGCAAAATTCAGCCATCATCAGTGTCTTAAGACCGGCATCATTTTTTCCTTCCGAATGCATTATCTTTGCATTAAAATAAAGCCATGACGATATTTACTATCCACCTGTTAGGATCCTGAAATATATTAAACAAACAACAGCAGTATCTACTCTAAAGAAATCATTGCAAAAATACACATTCAATACAATTTACTGTACAAGAAAACATAAAAAGGAAAAAAAATATATATATATTGTTTGTTGGCCATCTTCTGCTAAAACAAAATACAATCATGTGCATAAACAATATTAACATTTTAACAAGTGGTGGGTGGGAGGTTTTTTTTTTAAATTTTCCACCCTTGTCTTGATGCTGTTCACGAAAAAGAGGATGTTGCTCAAACAAGTGCGTGCGCTCAAAAACATGTGCATATGTTTTTTCAATTATGACTAATAATACTATAAATATCTTTGCTCTCCTCAATAACCGGACTTATCCAATATGAGGATAAGTCATATTATTTCGATACATCAAGAACACATATTGGCATTAAATGGTCATGGCTTTAATATTTAAATGATCAAATGTGGTGGCCGACCTTTCAATAGGACTAAATGGCTCACCATACAATCAATTCAAGTGCAATAAACAATAAGACAACATTAAACAATGAAATGTTCATTCTGCAAGAATTATGTTCAATAAAATAATTAAAGTCAAATATTTCAATGAATTAAAAGTCTATAAACAATCTTCCGAATATGCTGATAATTAATATTCATGAAAGCTAGATAAAACCTTACAGATCCCGGGATAAAACGGTAATCTGCAAGACTAGCCTCATTCGCAAAATTCAGCCATATGGATTGCATCAATCCATCTGCCATCACAGCAGCAAATTTTGCTACCCACATTACAAAGCCATGACCAAACAAAATGTATACTAGTACAACAACAGACAAGCTCATCAGTCTATTTTATGCGTGAAAATATAGTTTATGGCGTTAAATGGTCAATTCTTAGATTGGTATAGCTATGGATTATGGATAGATGCAAGCTTTAGAGGAAATAAAAGTGTAAATTCCGCCTTGAATTGTATTGACAAACAGTGAGTTACCTAATTCTGACAAATGTACACCATCAGAAAAAAGATTTGTGGTTTCTTGTTTTATATCTAAATATCTTATACAGCCTCCCCTTTTTTGACTAATTACAAAGGTTGCTATGCAACTATTAATCCTGATTCTTGCATTCTATGCAGCAATATTAGACACCATATATCTCCAGGATAATCGGTGCAACATTTCACTCCATACAATTAGTGTGCAAGGCATTAGTTTAACAATTTGGGAGATTGTAAATTTCATAAAATTCCTCAGTTTTCTAACTGACATTGTACCAATATTATTTGCACCACAATGTATAATTAACATTTGAGGTGGTCCCTCTTCAAGAAAAATATCATGAACCGATTTGTACAGCTCCTCCCAAGTCATTCCATTTTTTCCTGCCCATCTGATGGCAACTCCAAAGCTTTGAAGACCCAGGTCAGCTCCACCAGAGTTATTTTTAGCATGTTTATGTGCTCTAACAATCAGAGAGGAACCAACAATCCACACTTTATGGTGAGACCCTGAAAGGCTTGCTGCTGTTAGTACAGTTATATTGCCCTTGTATTCATTTGAAAAAAAGTAATTTCATGTACATGTAACAAATCCACAATATAATTTGTAATTAAAATCATCTCTATATTCTTATGTAAGACTTGTAAGTAGTGGATTTCCACCTGCCCATTGTTTTAATTTCTTCCTCTGATTTTCCTTTCATATGTAAATATGTTGCACACCCAATCCTGAGGGAATGGGATCTTAATGTTAATGTATCAATGCCTAAAAACTGTATGCATTTCTTGAGCATTTGTGAAAATTGGTAAGTTGTCATACAACTCCCTCCAAAATGACATAGAAAGGGACCTTTAATATTTGGCCTCATTTTCATGTACGTAGATAACGATTTATATAATATCAGGGATTCTTTTGAAGGAGTAATTTCTAGTATAGTTCCTTTGCCCAACTGATCAGTTTTTGACAGCCTGATTTAAATTTTCACTGTGCCCGAATTACATAGCACAACATCATCGAAATTTAAAATCTTGTCTGCACTATCTTATTTGAAAGTGTCAATTCACCTACTCTTAACAAGGCAAAATATGCTAGAAGGAATGCAGATGAAAACAAGAAAAATTCACACCTCTTCTTACACAGAACTTCTAAGGAATTCACAATGCGCATAAGAAGAAGGTAGGTTATAGGGCTGCGAACATCCTTAGTAGGTTTTAAACGCCTCAAGCCTTCAAGCATTTTTTTAACAATGAAAAATTTTGTTGAATCGCATTCCTGAGAAATTTGTAAATGAAAACTTATACCTGACAAGTAGCACTTAACTGTAGAGTAAGATAAATTTCTGCTCGACAGAAATGCTATAAAGTTCACTATGTAATCAACTTGAGGGGGCCATGAATTTATAGGCATGTATGTTGTTCGAAATTCATTAAAACTTTCAAAACCTTTATTGTACGTCTTTAAAGTATTCTGTGAAACTGATGCTCTTAACAGTTTATCATCTTCAAGTCTAAAAAGGGCCAGAACTCTGATGGAATTGGAGTTGGGAAAGTGTCTGCTTCTGGCACAAGTTGTCTGAATCTTGTCCACTGAAATCGTGAAATGGAATCAGCCTTTTCATTTGTTGAACCAGCAATGTGAGAACATTTAATTTGTATATTATGATTCATGGTAGTCAGCACTAAAGGACGCAATAAACACATTACTGTATCTGACTTTGAAGACTTTGAATTAATTATGTCTACCAATGCAGAATTATCAACATGAAAGAGAACTTTTTTATTTGTCAGCATTTTTGACCATGTTAAAATGGCTAGAACTATGGGTACCAATTCAAGAAAAGTAATGTCTCTCAAAACTCTTTGACCCCAATCTAATGGCCATTTAAACACCAGCCACTTTTTTTTGAAAATATGCCCCACAACCCAAGGAACCAGAACTATCTGTAAACAATTCCAGAACTGTATTTGTTATCCAAAATTCATCAGGGGAGAATGTACAACCATTAAATTTGTCTAAAAAGGTAAGCCATACTTTAATATCTTCTTTCATGCCTTTCGTAACCCGTATTCTGTGAAATGATTTTGGGATTCCTGACATTGCTCCATAAAAACGTCTATTAAAGGCTCGTGCTGCAGGCAGAGCTTTAGAACAAAAGTCAATGTTACCAGTAAGTGATTGCAATTCTTTTAATGTCACCTTTTTTCTTCCTAATGTTGTGTTTAACTGTGCCTTTAATTTTATAATTTTTTCTTCTGGAACATATATTTTAAATTCTTTAGTATCAATACCTAAGCCTAGATAACACAATCTTGTTACTGGACCTTCATTTTTTTCCTCTGCAATGGGAACTCCTAAATTTTTACACAAATTATCAAAAGTCTGCATTAATAATTCACATTCAAGCGTTCCAGGTCTTCCAAGAAATAAGAAATCATCTAAATAATGATCACTTGTATATAATCCAGTTTTTTCCTGTACTGCCCATTGTAAAAATGAAGAAAACTTTTCGAACAGAGAACATGATACTGAACAGTCCATTGGAAGACATTTGTCAATGTAATAATGATCTAAGAATTTAAATCCAGTAAGACAAAAATCGCCTGGATACAGGGGAAGCAATCTGAAAGCACTGGATATGTCTTTTTTCCCAAGTTTCGCAGATTTTCCTAATTTTTGGATCATTTGAACAGCATTATCAAAACTTGAATAGGAAACTGAGCACTTTTCTGGATCAATAAAATCATTAATACTTGAACCTAAAGGGGATGATAGATGACTAATTAATCTCCAGCCACCACTTTTTTGGGGTACAAGACCAACAGAATTTATACGCAAATTGGAAATTTGCTTATGGGGAAATGGGCCTGCTACTCTACTTCTTTGTTAATTTTTTGCAGCAATTCATCTTTATGTATTTCAGCAGAACGCAGATTATTTGAAATAACTGATATACGTGGCCCGTAGTAATTGAGTCTGAAGCCTTTCTGAAAATCTTCCAACAATTCTTTAGAAACATCTTCCAGTGGATAATTTTTAAGCAAGTTTTTCAAATTTGCTACATTAATAAGGGATTTTCCTAACACCCATATGTCTTTGCTGTTGAAATTGGCCTGAAAATGGCCTCCTTGATGTAGGCAATTGTACCCTAATTTTGTTTGAGGTATTTGAAGGCAATCGAAACTGATGAGCCAGGGCTTGACCTCTTGAAGAATTTATACACCATACAGAAGGGTGTGCTTGATTACATTTCAAACAGGAGTGTACATAAGTGCAACCATTGCGTACACGATTACCCTTGTAATTGTAATCATAGCACTTGCCAATTGAACTTGAATGATAGTAATCATTCCCTATATTAGTTTTAATGGCAGGAATCGGGGTGTTGGGTGCCTGGTACATGTATAATAGCCATAGCTCTGTATCAACAATCTCCAATTTTTTCAATGGGTCAATGGATTTCCGGAGCCTAAATTGTTGGTCATAGCTTTTCCAACCAAGTGTGGACTGTCTTGATGCTCCAAGCCTTATTGTATCAATATATTTTAATAAGCTTTTAGCTTCTTGGGGGTGTTTAGTTATAAAAACACTAGCATATACCAAAAATGCGTTTGTCCAGGTTTCTATATTGAGAACTTTTTTATCTGCATGTTTTTGTTTGACAACGAATTGACCATCTACCATAACTATCTGATGTTCATTTTCACCAATAAGGCTTTCATTTGGCAGCAGTTTTTCTAAATGAATATACTCCCCATTCCAAATCTTTTCTTTTAGATTGTGGGGAACTTTAGCATCTAATGTGTCAATGACACTTGTTACTAGACTGGGGTTATCCAAATTTAACATATCTGTGTTGGTACTAGTACCTGTTATAACATGTCTATCCATGCAATTTTCAGTGCTGGTATCTTTGGACCCAATGTTATTCTGGCAAATGGATGTATCCTCTTCGTTCTCCTGGTCTGCAACCATTGTCAAAGGGATTGGTGTTTCTTTCTTTGATCCTTTTTTCTTTCTGCAGGTACTCGCATAAGGAGAAGAGCTTTTTTCTCTTTGGTCCCATTTCTTTCTGCAAAACAACATGAATATGAAAATATGTCTAACTTAAAATGTTTCCAACCTACTAGTATCCCCATGATTGGCTGATTTTCCACCCTTGTCTTGATGCTGTTCACGAAAAAGAGGATGTTGCTCAAACAAGTGCGTGTGCACAAAAACATGTGCATATGTTTTTTCAATTATGACTAATAATACTATAAATATCTTTGCTCTCCTCAATAACCGGACTTATCCAATATGAGGATAAGTCATATTACCACCAGATATAAGGTTTACAAATTTCAGAAACATCTAGGAGTCACTTTTAGCAGTGATGCTACATATTGAAAATATTATATGTAGTGTTTCTAGGCATCTGGTCGTACTCATGTAACTTAATAAATTAAATAGATGAATCTAGAAAAATTTAGTCTTCATAAGACCACTTTTTGAGTATGCCTGTAAAGTTTGAGATAACGTTGGTGTTGGTTACTGCAATCAACTTGATCAACTGCTCGAATCGTGACAGGCCTAACAAATTTTACCAATTTAATTAATATTTAGACCGAAACGGGTTCAGAGCCTTTGGCTGACAGTAGAAAACGTAGAAAACTGCAAATGTTTTACACTTGCGTAACGGTACTAACATTATGACCCCTTATTGTAGACTGTCCCTGACTAACGAATCTTTCATACCGTCAACTATTTGACAGTGGAACAGCTTAGATATGTCAATCCGTAATGTCGAATCTATATTTAAATCCGAAATAAAAAATCTGAACTCGTATCATAAAGTTCCGAAGAATTATGAATATGGACTGTGCAAATCCAATTTCGTCCAGTATACTGACCAGTAAATCTAGAACTTTTAACATCTGACAACCCGTTATTGTCCACCGAACAAAACGAACAAGTTTTTAAACATGTATATGAGTATATCAAAGGGTCATAAGGATTCCATATTGTTTAATGCATTGACAACGGGGTTTTTGAATAACACATATCATCACATCATCCTTATTCTTCGTTTTTTCTGATATCTGCAATATTTTTTTTCATTTCTTATACCTTCTTTCTTTCCCCTTGTACATATTTTATCTTACACATAAAATATACTATATAATGCTCCATGAACGTTCTATTGTAACATATTGTATATCTAGAGAAGACTTCATAAGTTTGTTAAACTTGTCTTATCCTATTTGCATATTTGTGCAAATAAAATATGTTTAAGGTATCCGACCCATAATTAAAGTTATTTTTAGACCGAGAAATACAGCTTTATTTATGCTAATTACTGATACATATTAAATATATTGTTTGACCTCGAGTCAATGTTATTATTTTTGAGCAAAAAGAAATAGTTACTCAAATAGTATTTCCGATGTTTGCTGAACATAACCGACGTCTACTCCATTTAAAAATAATGGACATCCAGGACACAAAATATGATCACGTGGTCAATTGTGGTTCGGATACTAAACCTAAGACAAGCCTTAACGGAAATAGCTAGCTCAACATATTGGTCCCCTTAAAGGACAGGGTGGACAGGGTTGTGGGAGACAGGGAGAGAGTTGGAGGGAGAAAGGAGCAAAGAGGAGGGACAAGTAGCAACGGGGAGATATAAAGGAGAAAGGGGGAGGTACAAAGGAAAAAAAATTAAAGGGGAGGCAGTACTAGTACAAATATATTCTTTAATTCGTACCTGAAAATCATTTAATAAATGCTAATTCATTGATTTAATTGAAAAAAGACTAAAATTATAAAAGACTATAAAACTCCAGTAAAGAGATAAATATCATCCAAATGATCAGAATCTTTACTATGCTACAGCTTGAATGCAGTAACGTTTTTTTCCTAAAGCGTATGTCTGTCCCCATTACATATTGTTATCACTATTGACTGGGTGTCTGTTATCCGTTGTCTGTCCGTTGTTATTTTTTTTCCTCTGACACCACTTAGGCTCTTTATCCAGGGTGCCGTTTCATAAAGCGATCGTTAGCTTAACGTTCACGCTATCCCATTTAAATTGCATGGGATAACGAGCACGTTAATTAGCGATCGCTTTATGAAATGGCACCCAGGAGTTTGATCCATGTATGTAAAACAAATATTAATCAAAGCGCAGTTTGCGCAACTGGTAATGTTTTCCTGCATGTAGTACGTATTACCGGTAGATTATAAAGCAAACTAAGTTTGTTAATTCTTTTACATTGAATATTGTAACAATTTCAATATGACCATTTGAGCTTGTTGACGTTACGTTAAATTACATGTACGACGTGCACACATACGTTTTGCTCATTAAAATTTTCCTTATCGAATATATTTATAATATTTTCATGCAACTTTGTTTATAATAACATCCGTTTAAAAAATGTCGCGCTAACGAAAACGACTATAGACATAGACAATATATATGTTGTACTCTAAAAATTCATTGACAAACTATTGAGAAAAAACGGATATCTAAAATGTTATAATATTTTTCAGTGTGTGAATTTAAAGTGCGACAAATACGTCGAAAGTTGTAATAAATCGGTAAAAGGTTGCAAAAATGTGTTCGTAACAAAGGTTACTATAGACATGGTTGACAGTATAGAGCTTTCACGATACACGAAAACAAATTGAAAAGAGACAAAAATTTAAATTAAAAAAAAATGTATTCTTAAAAAAGTGTTTATTATTTTTTTTATTTTTCAACAGTGTTATAGGAATAAAAAAATTAAGATATCTTGTATAGGTATGTCCCATTATTCACAGAAATTCAGAGTTATGATTAAGTCGTCATACTAGATAGTGACGTCATATTTTGAAGCAAAAAAATTTATGACGCATCCAATTTTGGGTACCTAACACTCATGCAAAATTTCAGGAAAATAAGTGACTTAATAAAAAAGTTCTGAATGTCCAAATGACCTGGTCTTGCTTTTCTTGTTACAATTGACAACACTATTTATGGGGGAAATCTAGGTTAAACATTTTTTAGTCTCTAATAATTCAAGTATATTGGTTGCCCAAAAGGCGATTATAGTTAGTTTTTGATCCACAACTAAAAATACAAGTGTATTGACACTTTCGTCATCCGTTAAAGGTCTCCGAACCCATAAACAACCTACGGTACGTCTAAGTTAAGTTATATTCATAATTACACTTGTAAAAAACATTATTTCTACAGATGGAAAGCATGTAATGCTCACATTACTCATTACAAAAACTTCAGTTTAATGGACATGAACGTTACACAAAATTTGTCATACATAATTTCTGAGACGCTTTTTGGGGATATTTGACACGGCGTAGGCCATCTTTAATTTAGGATCTGCGCCAAAATCTTAAAATTCGACATTTCTACAATAGCACAATTAAATTTTCAAGAAGAGCACGATTCATTTTAATTTCTGCCAATCAGAACATTTAGTAGCCACAATGCATTTTAAAATGGCAGAAAATTACCCTCAGTTCTGAATAATTTGATTTAAATAAGTGAAATAGTTTTTGAAACCATCTGATTTTCTTAGTGCCTCTGGGGTTCTAAGTTCCAATGTTGTGTCCATCTTGGTTTTAGGATCAGTACCAAAGATTCACGATGTACAGAAAAGAACTACAGTACACTGGTTCATGTATCAGACAGCTGCCCTAATCTGAACTATTTTTCACAAGTGTAAGTTGAAGAACATGGGTCAACACATGTTTTGCCCAATATCTCAAAATATTATATAGCTAAAAAAAACGTTACATTAAAATGATCAGCATAAATTTTAGAAGTTTTTTTTTAACTACATGTAAGAGTTATGACCGTTAAGTTACGATGTTTTACAGAAAATTGTCAGTTTTGACAGTATAACTTGACGAATAAAACAGCAGATTGATATAGTAAATTGAAAAATGATCAGCAAGTCAATGCAAATCACAATGTTGGTCTAATTCTTATAGGATTTATTGCCCTTTAATACCTACAATAATAACTACAGTGAAAGTGTAAAATGCAAAACAAGTACTATCTTTAAAAAAGATATTCGACGCATTTAACTCCTAGAGATGTATGTAAGGTAGAACGGAAACTGAGCGAACAACAATAAGAAAATTGATCAAATTGAGACGAGAAACAACATTAACGTTTTCTTTCATTGATGTGTGTGTGTGTGTGTGTGTGGGTGGGTAGGGGGTGGGCGGGGGGTAAATAATTAACGTGTTGCGAACTGTATCCAATCAAAATAAGGCTATAATATAAGAAGGTTGCTACATTCATGGATTTAATAAAAATATTATTAAACAATGGGGTATTATCAAAAAGAGACTTTGCAATTAGACCTCCATCTCCGTCTGCAAGTGAATGACGACGGACGCAAAGAAAGAAGATAGGCATTAATGGCTTTAAAAATAATAGAGCTAACAAAAAAAATATTTAAATATCCCTAGTGAAAAGCTATTTCATAAGTTGAGGACTTAAATTAAAAACATACAAACCTTTTCTATGTATATATCGGAGTTGTAAGTTTTTTCTTGTGGTGTATCGTATATATTAACTCGAAAACAAGTTAGATAATATTTTTAAATTTCAAAACACCACCTATTTTTTTAAAATAAATTTCATAAGCAAATATGTACTTACATGCATCAAGTTATATTCATTCCACGTGATTCATTCACAGGTATCCATTACAGTTTGCTATTTTATTAATTTGACTATCTTTTCCAAAATAGGAACTTCTAAGTAAAATATTGTAATTAGAATTGTATTAACATGAACACAAAATGTCAATTCAATGCTAATTAAATGTGAATTGAAATCGGTAATGTGTTGGCTATCCCAAAAAAGGGGGGGATAAACTGTATGGGTAGAGAGAGAGAGAGTGTGTGTGTGTGTGTGTGTGTGTGTGTGTGTGTGTGTGTGTGTGTGTGTGTGTGTGTGTGTGTGTGTGTGAGTGTGTGTGTGTGTGTGTGTGTGTGTGTGTGTGTGTGTGTGTGTGTGTGTGTGTGTGTGTGTGTGTGTGTGTGTGTGTGTGTGTGTGTGTGTGTGTGTGTGTGTGTGTGTGTGTGTGTGTGTGTGTGTGTGTGTGTGTGTGTGTGTGTGTGTGTGTGTGTGTGTGTGTGAGTGTGTGTGTGTGGGTGTGTGTGTGTGTGTGTGTGTCAGGCGGTCATATGAAGAAAATATGGTGTCATCGGCGTGAGGATTGCTTACAGATACGATGGTCAACAAAGCAAATATAATTCTACCTCAGACGAAATGCGCAAAAATTACACGACGTATTTATTGTTTATCAGTTCTGAATGGAATTCTTTTGGCATAACAATAATTCTCTAAAGATTAATTACGACTACTTATTGTTTAAAAACACCAGTCTGCTGGAATAATAGTTGGGAATGAAAATAGGGATGCTTTTCAGAGTATTCTATAGTAGATTGTTCGAACGCAGAATTTTTTACTATTTTTGTCCAATCAGAATGCAAGCTTGTCCCCAATAACAATACGTTACCATGGGTAAGCGTCTTTTAGTTCAAAGGTCACAATTCGAAAATATACCGACTGCGTCGGAAAAAGATAGTCGACGCATTTAACTCTTAGAGATGTATGTAAAGTAGAACGGACACTGAACAAACAACAACAATAAGAAAAAAACACTTTAAAAAATTTATAAAAAAAAAAAGAAAGAGGCAAGAAACAGTAACGTTTTCTCTTATTAATGTGTGAGGGGGGGAGATTAAATAATTAACGTGCTGCGAACTGTATCCAATTAAAATAAGGCTAAGAAGGTTGCTGCATTGGTATTAATCATGGACTTTAAAACATGTTATAAAACAATAGGGTATTATCAAAAAGAGACTTTGCAATTAGAGCTTCATCTCCTGTCTGCACGTGAATGACAACGGACGCAAAGAAAGAAGATAAAGGCATTAATGGCTTTAAAAATCATAGAGCTAACAATAAACATATTAAAATCTCCTCTATGAAAAGCTATTTCATAAGTTGAAGACAACAATGGTAAATAAAAGAAATATAAACCTTCCTATGTTTTTTCTTTCGATGTAGCATATATATTTACTGGAAAATAGTTAACATTATAAAACTTCAAAACAGCACCTATTTTTTTTAAAGAAATTTCATAAGCCAATGTACATGCATCAAATATTATTCATCACAGTTTGATATTTTATTAATTTAACTATCTTTTAAAATGGGAACTTCAAAGTCAAACATTTTAATTAGAATTGTATTAACATGAACACAAAATTTCAATTAAATGCTAATTAAATGTGAATTGAAATATCTCATGTGTACGCTATTCGACCAAAAATAGGGGGAGATAAATAATTGCAACGGAACAATCAGCGAATTTTATCCTCAATTCTATATGTGTATAGTAAACAATACATGTGTTTTCGAACCACTGTGTCTCATTTAAGTCATTTAGCGTTCCGATAATTACCAATGACCTAATTACCTTTGTGTAGAATTATTTGTATGACAATAATTTCACGATAGAGAGAGAGATTGCGTGTGCATCCGGTCAAATCAAGAAAATATGGCATAAATACATCACCAGCGTGAGGATTGTTCATAGATAAGATGGTCAACAAAGCCAATACTAATTCTACAACAGACGAAATGCGCAAAAAACACGACGTATAGTTTTATCATTTTAATTCTTTATCAGTTTCAAATGGCATTCTTTGGCATAAAATCATTTTCTAAAATTTAATTACACTACCAATTGTTTTTACAAGATTACAAGATTTTATTTACTCTCTGACAGAATACACTGTTACAAGAGGCAAACACAACATATATACAATCAATAAAATGGCTGGACAAGACATTATATATATATAACTTTATTTCCTCTTTTACAGAGATTTGTCATTTCAAACATACACAAGGTAAATCCGACTTTCATACACACAATTGAATAGATAAAATAATATATATATACTGATAGAAGATAAAGTACATAATATCTTCAGATAAATAACAATGTTTTATTAGGGATAGAAGTGTTTGCAAATTGTAGCAACATGGAAAACGCAAGTCTTCGAAAACTGGATTGATTCATCAGAGTCTAGCTCGTATTCCGTATCACAGGACAGTATCGTATATAAAAAGTTAGTTGAAGGCATGTTGTCCAAGTAAACGCTGAATGTTATTGGATTTATAGCTATAATATCGCGCCAAAACTCATCTCGACTGTCTCTTGTATGATCACAGGATAACAATAAATGTTTGAAAATATTATTGTAAAGCTGACCACATTTATCACATAGTAAAAGTTCGTTGTCTTCACGTATTAGGCAGCAAATGTCTACAAGAAATTTAGCTTTTTCTCTTAGTTCCGGAAATAATTTTGCTATAATCCATGCTTTATGTGGAGTGATCTTGGAATGTATCCTTCTAAATATATTAAAGTCATTGTCGCTCTCCATTCTGGTATGCCACAAATCTTCTTCTATTTCATAGACATGTTGTTTTACGGTCTTTGACCATATCTGTTTGGATGGAAATATTCCGGTCTCCAGAAAGTCACTTAGAAATTTTATCAAGTTATATTTTCTCACTAACTCCAAAATGTCGGGAACGAAACCGAATTGTTCATCAACACATCTGTATTTATTTTCCAGCAATCTTGTTACCAAGATTCTTTTAGGCAAAGCATTAGATTTCAATCTACAGAGTCTTCCAAGGAAAAGTAGTTTGCAAATGTTAATTTCAGTTTCTATGGAGTACATTCCTAATAAGCTACAGCATTTGTCAGATCTGGTTCTTTTGGGTACACCCTGGAGGGTTTTGCAAATAAAACGATGTGAACGTTCCAGCAGCAATAACTCAGTCTTGTTCAAATTGTTCCAAAGTTCACAACCATACAAGGCTTTTTTATAACACACTGATTTTACTATCTTTAAGCAGGTAAGTGGGTTCAAGAAACACGGATGAATTCCAGAGTTCAATACGGAAAGAGTTGATGTCCGTAATAATCGACAGGCATTTGATATGAGGTCAAAGGAGTTAAACTCACTATTTAGTAGGACTCCAACATGTCTTGCAGACTTCACGACTGGGATACAGTTAGAGTATAGTGTTAAGTAAGGTATAGTCTTGTCCTTCCGTTTTGAGTATACTAACACGTGACTCTTAGGCGGTGAGAATTTGAAGGCCCATTTTAAACTATATGCTTCGCAACGGTTTATCATACACTGCATTCCGTATTCAGTTGTAGCCGCTAACGCTATGTCGTCCGCCTGAACGGATGAACTTATGTCGATGTCAATCATTATACATCCGAACCGGTTTTCTGCTAAATCCAAGACATTGTCAGTGAACTGTAACTCTATCATTACACGTTCTATAATTATAATATGGCTGACATTCAGCTAAGCACAGTTTTTTATCACCTGTCATTTTGAAGTGGATACATCTTCATATATTGAATAATAAATATATTAATATTTACAAAGGTATGGCGTATTATTAACTATACAAATTTATAGAAGACCAGATATTTTGCGTATGAAAATAGCTACATTGTTAAGTAAACTAGTATTACAATACTTTAACAAACCTATCATTTTTTCAATGCTAGGGTTTTGTCTATAGTAAATTGGGATATAACGATGTCTAAGTTGTACAATTTTTTCACATGAACAAACGACAAAATAATGGAATTCATTTCCAATATCAAAAGAATTGCATAGTATACACGTTCTTTCCTCTCTTGGTACATTGTTCCATCTGCCCGTTTCTATTGGTAACTTTACATTTGAACACCTGATTTTTGTTATATATAATCGTTTATCTTTTTGCAACCTTAATAAATAGTTCTCAAGACAAAAGTCAGTTTTAAATAGCCCGTAGAATAATGATCCTCGAGAGGAATTTCCCATTTCATTATGCCACTTTTGGATAAATTGATCACACATTATTTGTTTGGCAAAATGTTTTACATCTGCCTTGCTAATTGCATGTTGTCGCTCAAATATATAACTAAGACCCAAGTTATCAAAAATAGATTGAATGAAAGATGCCCATTTGAAAGGGTACATATTTTCTTTATGTAGCTTGATCATTAACTTATACAATTTACCAGACAATTTATCATCATTAATAAGCAATCTAGACCAAAAGTTCAGCATGCGAATTTTGGCATTAATCTCTAATGGGTATCTTCCCGTCTCTCCATAAATCATAAAATTTGGCGTACTAGAACTTACGCCCAGTATGGACTTCAAAAACCTTAAATGAACCTTTTCAATCGTATCAAAATTTACACTACCCCATATCTCACACGCATACAACAGAATAGGCGTAACAAGAGCATCAAATAACTTGAGCTGTAAATCTACTGGTATAGAGATAAGTCCGAGTTTCTTATTTAATGCAAAAACTGCCTTTTGAGCTTGGTCTATAAGTTTTTTCTTTGCAACAGTAAATGTACCATTGTAAGTGAATATAATACCTAAGTATGAATAGGAGTCTACAACTTCAAGATTTGTTTCATATAACTTATAAGATACATTTTGTTTACATTTTCTTTTTGAAAATACTATAACTTTGGTTTTGCTTGTGTTAACACTTAATTTCCACTTATTACAATAGTCTTCAAACACTGTTAAAGTTTTCTGTAATTCGTGAGCAGATTCCGCTAATAATATGGTGTCATCAGCATACAGCAAAATAAATAGTAATAAAAATATATTTATATTTTCAAGACTATGTGTAGCTACTGTTTCAAGACCATTTATATTATTTTCAACTAAAAACTCCTCTAAATCTGCCAAAAATATGGAAAAGAGTAGAGGGGATAAATTCTCGCCTTGCCTGACACCAATTTCACAGTTAAAAAAGCCAGAGATAACATTGCCCTGTCTCACACAAGATTTGATGTTGTTATACATATTATATATTACTTTAAAAATCTTTCCAGTGATTTTATTTTTGATAAGTTTTTGCCATAACCCAACCCGCCAAACAGTATCGAATGCTTTTCGAAAATCTACGAATGTACAGTATAATTTTTTCCTTGGGACAAATATAGATCTATAAGTATATGTAAACAGAAAATGTTGTCTAATGTGGAGTAACCTGTTCTAAAGCCTGCCTGTGCCTCGGGTATAATGTTGACCCTGTCTGCATATCTTGAAAGTCTACAATTCAGAATGGCGGTAAACAATTTCCCCAAAGTAGAAACAAGTGTGATTCCTCGGTAAGAATCAGGATCAAGCGGGTCACCCTTATTTTTATAAATGGGTAGTATAATGCCTTTGTTCCAAATTTCGGGGATGCAACCAGTATCAAGAATCATGTTAAACATTTTTACATAAAGTGGCAAGAATAAGTGGATAGTAGATTTGATTTGCTCATTTACAATGTTATCAAAGCCTGGTGCTTTACAATTTTTCAGTTGTTTCACACCATTTAAAATTTCGCCTTCACTAATGGGGTTATTCAGTAACTCATTTATAAAAGCATCATCGGTATTTGGAAAATCAAAATCTGGTACATCGTCGGTATTAGACTCATTCAAATTCTTGAAATATTCATATAATTCGTTTATTGGAATACTATTGTCTACTTTTTTATTGTCAACATTTAACTTGTTCAAAATCTTCCATAGTTCTTTTGGCTCTGAATAGGATATAGATCGCAGCTCGTTTTCAGTTTTAAATTGATATTCTTGGTAAGATTTGTTCATCTCCGTCTTATACGCTTTACTTGCCAATTTAAGTGTTCGTTTACTATCATCTGATTTGTGTTTACTGTGATTCTTTTTAGCATCATGAAATTCAGCTCGCTTTTTACGATATGAGTTGGTAAACCATGGCTTATCTATTTGTTTTGTTTTTCTATTACATGCATGTTTAGTTTTACTACCAAATGCCGCTAATGCTGATTTATTAAATATGTTACAAAGTAAATTGAGAAAATTATCTAGATCCGTTTGAAATGAGTTACTATTCACGCTTAACGATTCTAACTTGACATTTAAATCTTCAGTTAACAATGCTGTCTCAATACAATCAATGAACTGGTTTTTCTTTTCATTAACCCATTTAACCGGTTTACTTTCTGTGTTAGGAGCCATGTCATTCATCGCCTTAGGAAAAATATCACATGATATAGTGAAGTCAATTTGACAATGTTTGTCTGAGATTAACGGATCAAAATCGTGCACTATAAAGTCTACTATAAAGGGAAATAACTCTGAAGTAACTATTAGATAATCTACTAGGCTTGTTTCACTACAAGTTACTTTACCAACGT
Source organism: Limnoperna fortunei (assembly GCA_944474755.1). Lineage (NCBI taxonomy): Eukaryota > Metazoa > Mollusca > Bivalvia > Mytilida > Modiolidae > Limnoperna > Limnoperna fortunei. Next base: position 29,876,712 of record OX104116.1, on the reverse strand, counting down.
TCTTATCATTACCTATTCTACCATTAACAATATAAAGACTTGTATTTCTACAAAAATTTATGAACTTGTACCCATAGTTGTTACATCTACCAGTATCTTGACTAGACCTTTCAAGTGGGATATTGAATAAAGACAATTTTTCATGATCATATAAACTCTGACTAAACTCATAAATATCATCAATATGCAAAATCTCTAGTAAATCGTCATCTGGTATAGCATAATCAGACATAATACCTGTACGTGCATTCCAGTCACCTACTAATGCACATAAAGTTATATTATCCTTGACAGAAATATATTCATCTTCAATTTCAATAAATGCGTCAGCTTTTGCGTACTTCTACTTCTACTTCTACTGGGTAGTGACCGCCTTCAACACATTGAAGATAACGTCACATGGATGCGCATACAGCAAGAATTAACTAAAATTTATAAAAATTAGATCAAAAAGTTCTGTCTATATACCATATTTACATAGTTACTGTTTGTTTGTTTTTTTTTTTTTACTTTATTTGTTTATATGTTTTTTTTATATTTTAAGATTTAGGATAAAAACGGCATACATGTATAGATTAATTGTAGGTACTGGTTGAAATAGCTGCTTTGAATGATTCAATAGAGTCACTCATTACAGTATTCAACGGTAGGCTGTTCCAGATTTTTATAGTACGTGGAAAGAAGGATTTTTGTCGAGTTTCGGTTCTGCAAGCTGGGATTTGGTATGAGAGTGAGTGTACATTTCGTGATTGTCGTAGTGGTGGGATAAGTCTATCTATTTTTTGGATGGCAACTAGTTGGTTTGAAATTTTAAAAAGCATGACTAGGCTTGCGTCTGTTCGTCTGTCTGCTAGGGATCTCCAGTTTAGGTGTTGTAGCATGTCACTAACACTTGATGTGTTTCGATGTCTGTTGGTGACAAACCTAGCAGCTCTTCTCTGAACCATTTCGATTTTGTTAACATCTTCAGAGAAGTAAGGGTTCCACACAGGGCTTGCGTATTCTAACGACGGCCTTACTAAGGATTTATATGCTTGTTCTTTTATTTTTGTCGAGCTGATGTTTAAATTTCGACGTAGGAATCCTAAGGTGCTATTTGCTTTGTTGCATACGTTTGTGACATGGTTATTCCATTTTAAATCTGACTGAATTGTGACTCCTAAGTATTTTACGTTGTCAACGTGTTCTAGTGTGTGACCATGTAATGTGTAATTGTATTTTATTGGATTTTCTTTCTACTGATGGATAACACATTACACTTATCTGGATGAAATGCCATTTTCCAGGTTTTCTCCCATGTGCCAAGTTTATTTAGATCATTCTGAAGAGTGTTACAGTCTTTGTTGGATCTGATGACAAGGTATGCAATTGTGTCGTCAGCGAACAGTCTTATGGTAGAGTGTAATCCTATTGGTATATCGTTTATATAAAATAAGAAAAGACTTGGCCCCAGGACAGAATTTAGAACTTTCGGGAGGTATATAAACACACCCCAATAATAGATTGTCAACATCTTCTAGAGATAAAATTTTAACCCACAAAACAAAATCACAAGAAGTTTCTATAAAATCTAAATATTTTTCTATACATTTTTTGTAAATAATAGTTATTCCACCAGACTTTTTATCAAATTTCTTTCGATTTTTAGAAAAGAATGTATACTCAGGGGGTAGGTTCAGAGTGTCAATGTCATCTAATTTTGATTCTGTACAAATAAATAGATCATATTTTGAAAAATTATCAATAAACTCTGGAATAAGTAGCTTCGACTTTAAGCCGCAAACATTTAAATAAGAAATATTGAGTTTTTGTACATTTTTGTTTTTGGTACCAAACTGTCCTCTTGTTGGCCTGTCCTACTTAAGGATCACACACTCTCGTTGTGTGTTCTGGGTCAACAGAGCTGGTGGTCCAAAGTGTTGTGTGAGGAAGGACGATGCCTGCTGGGGGCCATTGGGAGGGTACCTTTGTCTAAACATCTTAGATTCCTCATTCATATGCTGTACATCTTCCGGATAAACACGTTGACCGTTCACAAATAATTTGTCCTCCTTGAAGCGTACATTTTTACCCAAACGCTGCTCTCGCTTAAATACCGGCCATAGTATTCTTCTCCTTTCCATAATTTCACTAGGGAATTGTTCAAACACAGAATAACTTGTGTCTTTTAGTCTGATCGGAGCTGCCCTTAGGACCTTATCTTTGTCTTTGCGGCTTTCAAATTTTGCAACGATTGTGCGTGGTTTTACGTCGGTCCGTGGTTTTAAGCGATGTACCACGTGGAACTTTATATCTTCTTCGATTTGTAGTTTATTTCTTATGAATTGCTTTAGGACTCTTTCGGTGTTAGTGTTTTCGGGATCATTTTTCTCTTTCTCGTTTTCTTCTATTCCTCCAAAAAGTAAATTTTCTCGCATCGATCTCGATTGCATCTCAAGGAGTTTCTCTTTAAGGTCCCAATTTTCTTGTCTTATTTGAGCACTTTCTTGTTCTATCAGCTGAAGACGATGACTTACATCAGTTATAACATTTTCGGTAGAAACAACTCTATTTTCTATACTTTGCATGTGTTGTTTAACATGGTTTATTTCTAATTCTAAATTGGTAAAGCGAGATTCTATGTTGCTTAGTCTTTGGTTGATTGCAGGAATAGTTTCAAGATTACTTAGTTAAGGTGTCCATGTATCTACTTTGACCAACTTAGAGTATATATCGTTTATCACATTTTCTGAAGTACGATTAGTTTGATCAGTCGGAGAGGGGGATGCCGGGTCCGAATAGGACAGTCTTTGTTGTACGTTGATAGCTTGATTTGCTGGTGTATTAAAAGGTCCTTCATATCTTTCACTATACAGCACATGTCGTGCCCCTTCTAAAGTGTTACCGACTGGTGTATGTGTTGTTGTTAAATTGCATGGTGGCCATCTTTATCACTAAACAAACTACTCACAAATCTACTCACGGTATTGAAGTCCTAAAACCTGTCCTATTGTTATTGATATCCAAATATATTCACACACAAATCCAAACCTCATCCATATACAAAAATACATAAATAATTAAAACAGTCCATATGCACCAAAGAATCTATGAAAACATTTTTTACTGGAGCTACTGTCCCGCCGCTCCTGCCCTGTCAGCCATTTTTTTTTAAACACCAGTCTGTTGGAATAATAATTGAGAAATGCAAATAGGGATACTTTCCGCTGACAGTACAATATAGTAGATTGTTCGAACGCAGAATTTTTTACTACTTTTGTCCAATCAGAATGCAAGTTTGTCTTCAATTATAGTAAGTTACCATGAGTAAGTGTCTTTTAGTTCAAAGGTCACAATTCGAAAATATACCGACTGCGTCGGAAAAATAATCAGGCCTTTAAATTACGAATTTGGTCCAAAATTGTCAGACGAATCCTTATAGGAGTGTTTGCCCTTTAATAACAATTTTGTTATGAAAATATATGTATTTGCCTTATAAATATAAAGCTATAACAGCTAGAGTAAAACCGCAAATAGCAAAAATAATCGGAAGGACAAGGCCTACAACAACAATTTGTCCAGTTATTCCTCATAATATTACATGTCATTTACTCATTTTTATACTTGAAATTTCAGTGTTTGCTTTGTAACTTAAAACTGATAAATTTCTCAATGAATTATCCTCATACTTATCATTACGTTTTTATAAAGGAATACATAATTCAACAATACAACAGTTAACAAAATCGCAAAGTCTGAAAATTAGGAAAAAACCTCGAACAATAATAGCAGGTGCACAACTTTTGCAATCTTTCTGTGAAGATTTAGAGTTCTAGATTGAAAACTGTAGGAGTTGATCACACAATTTATGTACTGTCTTCTGCAAATGTGCTTAAAAATGACCAAGTTCCAAGGTCTTGAAAATTAGGATACATGCTGGAACACCTCCATAATAGCAGTTGCAACAAATTCAATACATGTACAATCGTTCTGTGAAGTTTCAGAGATCTGGGCTGAAAACTCTAGGAGTAGTTGATAAAAATAGATACCCCATTTCCCCTGCTCACCTTACTAAACCATACTATAGCCCAAAAATCAGACTTGAACTCTAAAATGCAAAAATGATCTGTAAGGCAAGGCTTACAAATAACTTGTTTGGTTATTTCCATTGAATGACAATTTATGAAATATCAGTTTTCTTCTTTTAAATAAAAACACTATAGCAGCAAAAGTAAATCTGTAAATAGCAAAAATAATCAGACAATTTATGTTACAGAAGTAAATAATCCTTTTTTCATTACGTTTATAAGCACCATTTTTTCAGTGTAAATTCCCTTTTAAGTCGATCAGAACTTGTGATTTTTTATGATGCTGTGGTAGTTAAGAAATAACTCAAAAGTCTGAGGATTGAATTGAGTTTTGTTTTGAGAAATCTAGGCCTGAACCTTAATTAATTTTTAACTGATCGAAATTTTACTCTTAATGTAAAACTATTAAATGCTGCCCGTTAATTAAAGTGTAGAATAATGGTAATCTTACATGCAAGTGAACACAGTTTTCTAAAAGTTTAAAAATACAAGATTGTCCTATTGTTAAAGAATTTTTAACGTGTTTCTTATTCAGACTACATTGAGACAGTTAACAAGAGACCATAAAAACAAAGATTTATTGTAGTTACAGTCCCTGGAACGTATAAGTTAACAAAACGCACGATGCACGAACGATGTACGAACGATGAACGGACGATATACGGACGATGTACTCACGATATACGAACGATGTACGCACGATGCACGAAACGATATACGATACGATATACGATAGAAACGGTGAGACAACGTTTATCGTTTTAATAGATCGTTTCGTCTATCGTATGGTGTATCGTATCGTGCAACGTTTCGTTTATCGCATGGTTTATCGTATGGTGCATCGTTTCTTATGTCGTCATTGCAGGGTTGAATGATTGTTCTTGGTATAAATGGTTTATTTTTCAGTATTTTCTTCAGTATTGAAGGCATTTACTAGTTTTACTAGATACATAATAATTTTAAAGGTACTTTATTGATAACGGAGCACAATGATGTGCGAAAAATTTAGCACCCATATATAACGCTATGTATTTTGTTATGGAAGTTCGTTGATTAATAACATTACTTTGACTTCTGTTTTAAATAAATTTAAAAAAAAATTACTTAAACCGTATCTACATTTCTTAATAAAAGCGTTTACATTCATTCGATTGAAAAAGCCGACAAAGTTAAACAATTCTTTCTATATGTTTTAAAAAGCAGTAACTCCTATACATTTACCTTTCATCAAGTTCCTACCTTACTAAATGCGCCAGTCATTTACAAATTGAAACATTGTTGCGGTTTTAAAATATATTATTAAACTTTTTCTGTTGCCGTATGTGTACCTGAAAATTTCCTAAATTTTCATAAATCTTAGATCCCTATCATTAAATATGTACTTTGTTTATATGTTAATTCAAATATTCATAATTCCCGAAAATAAGCTAAAATATTTCTGGCTGGAAGGCAAGCAATCCATCAATCAATCAATCAAATATTCATATATTCAGCTATAATTGTTTATTCTTTAAACTATATTTTTATTCATTAATATTACTGACACCTCTTTCTAAAATTTAAAAAGATCGTTTACAATATTGTATTCACAGACGCGTTTTTTGTACAGTAGTACTAAGTGTTAATCTATAAACTTGTTGTCACTTCATGTTCTTTGTTTTAGATAGAACCATTTTTGTTTTCTTATCTACTACATCTACTGGTTGTTTATATGTCTTAGGTGGTAAATAAGTGTGCGTCGCCGCGGTAACTTACCAATCGTAAAGAATGACACATTTGTATATTTTATGACAGGTAATTTTGCGTGATCATCCAAGACAACGATTCAGATTCATACTTTATAATGTAATTCATCCATTTGCAGTTATGAATTTTAAAACAGTGTCTTTTAACAAACGTTTTTTCGTCCCTGTTGTAAATATCGTAAAACTGTATGTAGCGTTGTGAAGGTTAATTCTTCTTTATTGTCGAAAGTATACCAAACTAGCTTTAAAATCGAACACTTAAAATCTTTACATAGGACGACAGAGAGAATCATCGACCCTGGACAAGTACCTGACAAACATGAATTCAAATCGAGTGCACCATTTGTTTTCACCGTACACTATCACGCACGAAACAATACGTATGCATTTATAACACAGAGAATTCAGTTAGATAACATCTGAGCTAATCAATCAACCTTTAAAAAAATAACAGTAATGTACTGCGATTTAAGTGATACAAAAACATTTTAAAGATTGTAATTATCTCTGAATCAACAAACCCGAGACGTAATTCCAAACAATTCCAATCGCCACAATGTCTTTTAACAGTTTAATGCATTGTTAATACACTTAAAAGCTCAAAATATTTGCACTAAAGTTACCACGAGTTTAGGTTTGTGTTTACCTGAAAAATAATATGTTATCTTGTTTGAAGTTATAAGCCACTTTCAGCACTTTTCAGCAGGGGGGGGGGGGGGGCGTCTCGGATTTTTAATGGAGAAGGAATAGCGAGAACCTGGTGGACGCCGTTAACTTTTCAGCAAGGAAAGAGGGATGAAGTCGAGAACACTTTTTAGTTAGTGTTTAGTTGCACAGTATTTGAATATTTCTTCACAACACTTTAATAATACAAGACCATAGATGCATTTTGTGTTCCAAACATACGTTTTTTTTAAATAAATTTCAATTTATAAAATAAAATTTTAAAAATAAGCACGAGACGCATGATTCGTCATGCACTATAAAGTTAGTTAAAAATTCGAAAACGTAATTTTATTGCAATGACTATTCCGATGTATAAAAGGTGTTATCTAATATGTTTACTAATTTCCTTACTTTTTTTATGACTGTAAAAATTGAAAAACGAATTAATGAAATGCACAGTAATGATAAGAAAAAGTGCAACATTTATTCAGCCCTCTGACGCCTCTTATTTCTGCAGGCATTGTAACGTCATACAATCGTTGCCTAGAAAAACGTCATAGAACAAACGTCGGTTATTCTTTTTCAAAACCACCTGCACTCTCTAAAGCAAAAGCTTTGGCACTGAAAGGGTTAATGTATACGTGTCAATTACTTGTAGCTACCTGGGGTGCAAAGGTGCACTAGTAAGATACGTTAATTGTTAATATATTAATTGCAATCACCACAGGTAATAGAGGATAACGTGTCCCTTTGAAGTGATTTTATTACAGTGTAATTTATAAAACAACGTGATTATCTATTCTTTTGATAAGTACTCTAATTTCGAAGTAACGATGTCATACGGCCGACATCATATTTAGTTGATGGAAAGGTGGAGATACGTGTATTTATTTTAGATATCGCGTAAACTATCTGTTAGGGAAGACGATGAAAAAACTTTTCATTGTCGGTATTTATATTTCATCGTTTTGATATTGCAAACTAACATAGGTACTTATGAAAAATCCTTATATTTTCACAAACATAATATACTAGCCCCCCTTGTTACATGCGTATGCAAAACCAGGCTCCTACATATATGTACAAATACTCATCCGTAAGATAGCTCAAAATTAAATATAGAAAAAATATTAAAAAAGGTATAAAATCATTTTGAAATAGGAGTGTCTCATACATGCAATTACGCAGAAAAGCTGCATTAATTAACTCCTTTGAACATTTGTTTTATGTTGGCGGAGCTACATTACTGTAGCTATTGTACACAAGTGTAACGGTTACTGCTATCTGTAGCATCTCCTATAAATATTTTATTTATAATTTATCAATTTAAATTAAAAAATCGGTATCATATCGCCTGTTCAGTGTACCTGTTTATTAAGTGTATCATTTAAGTGCATAGATACAGTCCGCCATAAGTTAAGCATCACCTACTTTTCCGGATTTAATGTTTTTTCAATAACATAAACAAATGAGAAACTGTTTGATTTGTATGAAAATGTATATATCATTAGGTAATTTGAACCTGTAAAATTCTTTATTTAAATCCTCAAATTGTAAAATTATTAATTCTAGTGGTCTAATAATGATCACAAAAAGGCCAAAAACATTAAAACAATAGGTGATTTTAAGTTTTAGTTTTAGTTTGGCACAAAATTTTTCATTGTTTACAAAATTACAGTCATTCCACAAGTCCTGAGATGAAAGAGTAACAAATGGACTGTCGTTTGGCGTATTTTCCATCAATATCGAGTATAACCTCCACGCTTCCGGTGTAAATGTTCAACACGCCGCCTCATTCCAGCAACCAAACGCCTAAGTCTGTACTGTGGAAATCTCTGCCATTCTTTCACAAGTGCGACTTCTAATTCTCGAACATTTTGGCATCTTGGGTTTCGTTGATTGACTTTTCGCCCGATAAAGTCCCACACATGCCAAATTAGCCAGCCATGTCCGGTGACATGGCTGGCTATGGAAGTGTGTCGATGGCTTTTGTTTCAATAAAGTCCCTCACAACACGGGCTCGATGGGGTCGAGCGTTGTCGTCTTGAAACATTGGTCTGTCTGCAAGAGGATGGTTGTCAAAGTGTGGCCTAACGTGACCATCCAAGATGTCATCGCGGTATTTCAGACCATTCAATGTACCGTTGAGAATCTGTAAAGGGAGCTTGCAGTCATGTGAAAAGCATCCCCATACCGTAACGCCGCCACCACCGAATGCAGTTGTTCCTACAATATGGTTTCTATCCAAAGCTGTATTCCTTTGCCACCAAACACGTATCCGACCGTCAAAAGGCTTCAACAGCAAGGGGCTTTCATCTGACCAATGAATACGTCTCCAGCTTCTTATATTCCAGTGACGACGATGTCTTGCCAACTCCGTTCGTGCTTGGCGGTGCCTTCTTGTCAATTCTGGTCGTTTCAAAGGCCTGCGGGCACTTAATCGAGATCTTTGAAGCCTCTGAATAAATGTTTTGTCACTGATTTGACCACCAGTAGGCCACATTCCTCGTAACTGGCCTGCTGTTGAAAAGGGGTGCAATCTTGCTTGACTAGCAAGGAAGCTGTCCTCTCTAGGGGTTGTTTTACGGGGTCTCCCAGATCTTGGGCGGTCCTCGATTGACCCTGTTTGTCTATGGCTCGCAACAAGTCTGCTAATAACAGAGGTGTTCACCCTTAAAATTGGCTTCTATTTGGCGGTTACTCATTCCAGCATTTTTCATTACAATTGCTTGCCAGCGTTCGGCGATACTTAATTTTCGTCTTAACATGGTGAAAAGTCTTTAAAAGATAATAACTAACCACAATATCCACGTGCAATCGAACAAGGCTATTTCATTCAAAGTCAGTCTGTTAATTAGAAGCGGGACAAGTTTTTGAAACCGGTTTTTACACTTTAAAACTCTAATTATTGACATCTGACCTGTATGTTATATAAAGGTATTGTTTGAAAGCATTGCATAAATGCATCAGATGCTGAATGAATCGTTTTGTAATAAAATTATTTAAGAAAATATTTAGGTGATGCTTAACTTTTGGCAGACTGTATATAAACTACACATAAATGGTCAGTTACCCTAGTACAATGTCGGTTAAACAGCTCATGAGATAGCTGGTGTTCTTATTTTATAAACAATTAAATGAAACTTTGTTGTATGTTCCGATGTATTCGTATCGACTTAAAGAATATTTATTTACTTATTTATTTATTTATTTATTTATTTATTTATTTATTTATTTATTTATTTATTTATTTATTTATTTATTTATTTATTTATTTATTTATTTATTTATTTATTTATTTATTTATTTATTTATTTATTTATTTATTTATTTATTTCAAATCAATTGCAGTATATATTATATAAAAAGAAAATTCAGATCCTGTTTAATGCAATAAACTTTTTTACATCAATGATTCAAAGTTATTTAAAAACTATTAATGCACAGTTATCCTTAGAGCAGAAATATGTTATTAAATGTTGCAGTTTACTAAACGTCAATAACGATGTACATGTAAAATCAAATTACCCAAGCATTATACAATGTACGCTAATTTGAGAGAACAACAATATGGCGAACGATAACGCAAACGATAAACCATACGATGTACGATAAACCATACGATATACGCTAACATAAACGGAAAACCAAACGATAAACGATAGAACAAACGATCCACCATACGATACACGCTGGTGAAAACGATGCACGATATACTTTACGTTATACGGTACCATATACGAACGATAAACGCACGATGTACGAACGATAAAATCGTTAACTTATACGTTCCAGTGACTGAATGAATAAGCTAAATTATTTTCTGAAATTTAGGCCTGTGTGGACTATGGGTGCATGTGTACTAGAAGTGCAAGTGGATTATATATATATGTGGAAAATTAGTCTGTATGGACCATAGGTACGTGTGGAATATGGGTTTGTATGCAGTAGAGATATGTGTGGACTATAGGTCTGGCTGTATGATTGCTATTATGTTTCAGTGTCCTGATTTCAGAAATCTACCGGTCACAGTTTATGATCCTCATATTTGTTGACAAATGGGCACCATACACCAATTAAATTCAGTTAATAATGTGTCACGAGGCATGCTTCGTGTCCCAAATTAATATCAGTTTTGAGTCAAAATTTAGTGATCTTTTCTTTTGCTATAGGGTTTTAAACAGAGAGAAGTGTAAAGAGGGGAGGGAGAAAGGAGCAGACAGGAGGGAGAAAGGAGCAGAGGGGAGGGAGAAAGGGGAAATGTACCACCTGTCCACCCCCTACTAAATTAAATAAAGGCCATAAAGCTACATGTATAACGTCTCGTAAACTTTAATGATTTTGTTCTAGGCGATATTAAGATAATACATTTGCGCGTTTTAAAAATTGTACCACCATGTTTCATGCATAAATTTTACACACTATTTATTGGCTTATAGGTGCATTCAATGGTCCCCCCCCCTCTCTTCACCCTTGGCAGATCTAGACGGTATTTCGGTGTCACACCGGAACGATTTTGATTGGATGCAGGGACCAACAACTGCACCAATCAGATTGTGTTTAACAAAAAACACGTGTACGTTTAAGAAAGTAAACAAATCATGGCGTTGATCGATTGTGTATAATGATACATAAAAAAAAATCTACCTAAGAAGGACAGTCGTACGATTTTTGTCAACACCTGTGTTTTTAATAAGTTATGTGAAATTCCGGCTTACATAACCGCACCGTGTTGATGGGATTTCATGGACGTATGATACGTTTGCGGTTTTTGAAAATTGAACATACTTTCGAAGATCGAAATATGATACATAGAAGAAGCATACTAAAAAGGAGAAATATGAACTGATACTTCTACTTCTACTGTCTGATGACCAACTTCAACTGAATGAAGAAACTGTCATTTTTCTGCGCAAGCCTATATACAAATTTACAAATTTAAGAAGTGATTTATGTGAAAAATAAAATTCTAGTTTACAGTGATAAATTTAACTGTGATTATTTGTTTTTAGAAAAATTAGCTATATAGGTTAAAACTATTTACATAATCTTGTATTTAGTGGCTGTAATTGTATTGGGTTATTGCTGTTTTGAATGATTCAATGGAATCATTCATTAGGATTATTACAGGGATGCTATTCCAGAGTTTTATGGTTCTTGGAAAAAAGGATTGATGTCTTGCTTGTAGTCTACATTGGGGGATTTGGAAGGATAAGGAGTGCATATTTCTGGACTGTCTGAGAGGTGGTATGAGTCTGTCGGATTTATTGATGGCAACTAAGTGGTACTGTATTTTATAGAGAAGTATTAGTCTGGCATCTGATCTTCGAAATGCAAGGCTTCTCCAGTTTAGATGTTGTAGCATGTTTAATACGCTGGAGGTGTTATGGTATCTATTAGTTACGAACCTAGCTGCACTTCTTTGGATCATTTCTATTTTATTAATGTTCTCTGCTGTGTATGGATCCCACACAGAGCAGGCATATTCTAGTTATGGGCGAATTAGTGATTTATATGCCTGCTCCTTAACCTTAGTCGAACTGATGTTGAGGTTTCGTTTCACTGAGAAGCTAAGTGTATTAGTAGCTTTGTTGCATATTGTGTTAATGTGACTGTCCCATTTAAGATCTTGCTGGATTGTAATGCCAAGGTATTTTGCCTTATTGACGTGTTCGAGGTTATGACCATGCAGTGTATACGTGTGTTCAATTGGGTTTTTATTTTTGGATATTGACAAAACATTAAATTTTTTGGAATGGAAAGCCATTCGCCATTTATTTTCCCATACACCTAATTTATCCAGGTCACTTTGTAGTGTATTGTTATCTGAGTTGGATTTAATTGCTAGGTAGACAATAGTATCGTCCGCAAAGAGACGTTTTGTAGATTTTATTCCGAGTGGTATATCGTTGATGTAAAACAAGAACAAACTTGGGCCCAGGACAGAGCCTTGGGGCACTCCTGATTGGACATCAACATAGTCTGATGTAACACCTTCCAAGACAACTGCTTGTGTACGATTTGATAAGAAGCTTTTGATCCAGTTATTTGTTTTGCCTTGAATACCATAATGTTTAAGTTTGAGTGTGAGGAGATTGTGGCTGACCTTGTCAAATGCTTTGCTAAAATCCATAATAAGCACATCTGTCTGTTTAGAGTTTTCAAGATTTTTAGTAACATCATCTATAAATTCAATTAATTGTGTTTCACAAGATTTTTGTCGTCTAAAACCATGTTTCATCCGCATGTGTCATGATTCCACTGACTACTACATGTTCTAAGATAAGTTTGCTTAGATAAAAATTCACAAGTCAACAATGTGTACGCTCCGCCAGCGATTCTCGCTGGCGCCTACTGAAATGTCCGATGGAAATGTCAACCAGATGCAGTAATTAGCCCAGAAGTAACGACCCCGACGAGAACTGCCAAGCACAAAATATTGCACTCGCCAACACCTAGAAAAACGAAGATATCAATAACTATAACTCCAAGAAAGGCAAATAGCATCACACCAGTTACTACATATCTGCTATATGGATTCTAAAAATGTATTGAAAAGCCGAAAAGGAAAAGAATTTGGTGTGAATTTGTTTTTGCCAGATAAAGTTAAGGTAATAATATTTTATATTTAAAAAAAAACATCATTGGCCATATGGATACATTCCTTTAGGCATTTAACACTTAATAATTATTTTTGAAAAGGGGGGTGGTTGGGTACTAGTGTTATGAACATCACAACAGTTGACTGTTGATGTACATGTATTATTGATTAAATTCTGGATGTGGGTAAAACTAGCTTGTCTCTTCACTGGTACCAGGTAGTTTGCATGCAGTGTTTACTACAAATTACTATCACAACACTTTCGAAAAGTAACCCATTGAAAAGGCAAAGGCAGTTAAAATAAGTGCACTTCATTCACAACAAAATGGATTGAAGTAGAGTGAACATTGTCTTGTCGTCAAATGTAAAGGAAAGTACCATCCTCCTGAGCTGAAGTATTGTGTACTTAGAAATGCATTCTTTTATTTTACAGAGGTATCCAAGATTTCATAAAGAACATCAGCCCTTGATGACCAAACATAAAAAAAATAATGTTTGACAATCTTGAAAACAAATATATTTGTGAAGTTTGCACCAAAAAATAAAGACATCTGTTGAATTAAACAGACAACTCAGGAAGGATCTTGGGAGGATCTAGACATTGATGAACCAGTTAGCTCAAAATCCAATATAACATTGCTTTTTGAAGAGCATAGTTTATGAAATGTGCATGTCTGCTGAGTGACACATATGATGCTTGTAAAATGGAAGATGTGGACAGAATATATTAAATGCAATGCTAAATTTCAAATGTTCTGCCTTGGTAATCGCACAAAATATCAGTTATGGCTGTTCAGTTTCATAGCATATATTTCACTTTTATTGCCACAGAAAGATTCTGAATGTAAATGGAATTGTTGTACAAACCTTCATGGAGGCACTGCCATAACATTCCCAATGACAATCTGGTTGAACTTCTAGTCCAAGGAATAATACACTTTTTTCAGCTATATCATAGCGTTCTGTTTTTTTTTTTTTGTTTTTTTTGTTTTTTTTTTTTTTTGAGAAAGAAGCCAGAGAACCCCTGACCTTAGATAGGAAAACTGGCAATCCTTGTCAATTAAGATTGGAGTCAAGCGCACCCTGCCTGCAGTGAGACTCGAACCCGCATCCTCATTTTTGACAGACCATGTGATTAATAGTAGACGAACTACCTTAACCACTCAGCCACCAAGGCCTATGCTAGTTATGATATTATAAAAGCTGCACTGTCTACACAAATTCAGGAGGGAATTGCAACTTACTTGGAAACTGAATGTAATAAGAAACAATCAACACCATCAAAGCATGATTATATTGCTGAATAGTTTCAGAACTTAATTGTATTATATACCTTGTGGTGAATACACAGTTTCCCAAATTTGTCATGTATACAGATAGACAATCTTTATAAATGGATCATAGAAAACAAGGAGCGACTTGCATGTATCAGTGTAAAATATATTTCACCACATTTGTTATACTGTACTGTCACATAAAAAATCATAATCCACGTGAAACCTGTTTGTTATTGTCTTACATTAGTACTTCTTACTTTTTTTATTGGTTGCTACCTGTATGATATTGATTGATTGGTTGTTAGCATTGATCATCACTGTCGACAATATACCGGTATCAGTTGTTTCGTTGTGACCAATAGTAATTTTATTGGTTTAGAAAGCTGGAGTGCTTCGAGACAACTGGGAACCTTGGACCCTAACCTGTAACAACTTTATCACACGAGAATTCATTGCACCACTTTATGTATGTTTTTGTAAATGGTGTTTAATGCCACTTTCAGCAATGGTTTTGCTATATCGTCCATTTTTTATTAGGGCACGAAGCCCTAATACCTGGAGAAAACAGGCAAGATGTTACAATGATTTTCTGTTTTTATTTAACTACTGTACACAACATGTAAAGATATGGCAGCTAGAACTTGTATTAAATCATCCACATGAAATAGGAAGATGATAAATTTTGGTAGATTGTATTGCAAGCATGCAACATCCTGGCTTCATTCTGATATATGTTAATATAAATAAAGGCAACAATATACTTTTTGGAGAGGAACAACACATCTTTTAGCTTAAAATTTATAATATATACATTAACCATAGTAATTATAGAAATGACATGTCAGTTTAATTTAATATATCTGACACTTTAATAAGATGAGGTGTTACAATCACTATCCGACATGTTGTACATTTCAGTATCTTCAAAAACATTGCATTTTATTTGGCATATATTCATATGAAAGTTTCTCATAACTTCATCTGGTGTAAATAATATTTCACATCTTCCTGCAATATGTACTGTATAAGTAAATCATTGAAGGACTTCATGGTGAAGTAATGCTCCAGATGTATATTCGGTACATGAACTTTTAAATGATTCGAGCTTCTTTCGAGAATGCTCTAGACTCCCTGGATAAATAAATCTGTTCATACTTGCTTCATTAGAAGAATCAGAATCCTGTTGAGTCGCCACAGCAGCAACATGTGTTCTTGGACATGTCTCCTCTCCACAAGCATGACGAGGGCATTTTTGTCACAAACATCACAACAATTGTGCAATAGACGTAGGTTTAGTCATATAACTAGAACACAATAGCTGGTGTTTGCACATTGTGTTATCGTTGAAAAATTTAACTAAGTCACACTCTACTTTCTTCATGTGTCCTTTGTGTTATATTAACAAAGCAAGTTCATCAAAAAGTGTTCCACCTCTGTTGGCTCTACCCAACTACTGTGCAAATGTATCCATTTCCCTGGGTTATTCACAGTGTACGATATTGTGAAAACCCTAGAAATTTACTCCTATTACTGCTGAATTTGTGCATATCAGGATGAGAATCTTGTCATCCATGGTCATGTCGTGACATATTTTTTCTTTCACTTTTTCATTTGTTTTGCTGTGGAACATTTGAAAATGTTCACAACTGATTCCCAATAATTATACAAACATCAGGTACAGTTTTGCTACATGGACATCTGATATAGTTGTAAAATAAGTTGTACAGAAAATCACATGCATAAGTGTTTTGCTTTTATGCTGATTATTAGCCATTCAAACACATGTTCAAGATTATCTTTGTATGGACTGGAAACAGTGGATATTTTGATGTTGGTGTGTCTCAAAACTCCAGTACTACTTCTGCTCTTGCAGCCAGGTACAGCCTTTTTGATATTTTTTCTTCTCTGGCTGGGTCCAGAAATAGCTGTTAATCCAGCCAATGGAATGGGTCATCATTTTTACTTTGCGCACCTATGCAAAATTGTTAAAATTATATTAGTTTCAAGTATATATTAACTATCATGTTATTTGGCACTTTAACATTACACTGTTTTACCTGAAAAACCCTCCCAATTTATGAAGTAGATTATCAGTTATTTTGTTTGTTTGCTTAAATGGTGTTCAACACTATCATCATCAAAGGCATCCATGTTTTTTGGAAAAGGCAGTGTAGAGAATTTTTATTTTTCAATAACATGTCACATAACAACAAAGTCGACAGAGTCAATCGCAAGTACATATTAATCATGTTAATGACAACAATAAACCCTTAATTAAAAAAAACTTTAAGACATTTGTTAGACATACATGTACAGCTTTCATTGTGTCTTCTGAATAGCTCGACCATATATTGTTGCAATTGACAACCTTTGATATAGTAGTGTATAATGAATCGTAATTGTAAACGTTTTAATAAATTGTAATAATTTTTCGTAAATAATTTTAATGCATTTACCAATGTTAGTTAAAGTTAAATTTTAGTACATTTTTATTTAACAATTTTATATGAATTGAAAATTTAATGATATTATGAACAATTCTAACATTAAAAAAAAATTCTTAAAATAGGCTTTCATCATTATTACTTTTTTTCCAAATATACATTTGAAATGTTGTTTTTCTTAAAATTTGAAGGTCCACAAAAAACTGCACGATTTTTAAAATAATTTAAAGGGAATAAATACACAGCAAAGAATACGTTTATATCCAAAAACAATCTTTAAATTTAAAAAAAAAACTTTCTAAAATATTATTAATTGATTATTGTATCCTTGTGTGTATTTTAAATTGATTATTGTATCCTTGTGTGTATTTTAAATTGATTATTGTATCCTTGTGTGTATTTTAAATTGATTATTGTATCCTGTGTGTATTTTAAATTGATTATTGTATCCTTGTGTGTATTTTAAATTGATTATTGTATCCATGTGTGTATTTTAATTGATTATTTTATCCTTTCAGGAACGTAAAAAGTTGTCCTTGAATGTTGTAGCAGTAAACATCTGTTAAGTTAACATGTTAAGCTGTTTGATTGTATTGACATATCTTCTGCTAGCAGAGACGGTCACACGTGAATCAGTTGTCTGTGATATGTATTAAGCCCTGGTTTAAAATTATTTGCAGTTTTAAACTTAGCCTTGTTATAACCCCGCTTTGAAGAAGAGAGGGTATACTGTTTTACCCTTGTCCGTCCGTCCGTCGGTTCGTAACAAAATACATTTCCGTTGCAGTTTTCTAAGCAACTAAAGCTGTAGAAGCCTGATGTTTTATCCTATAGTACCATGTGGTGTAAAACGATTTCATGCTCCTTGGTTATCTACGTCCTGTTTGCCAAATACTTTTTGGCGGGGTATCACTAGTGAGCATTAGCTCACGGATACACTTGTTTCAAATTAAATCATTACAGTATGAAGAAGAATTAAACGTAGGACTGCACAAACATTTACGGGAGTTTCCTTAGTATGTTGTTCATTAAGTGTCGATTTATTCATGATACCATATATGACATCGTTGAAGAATTATAGTTTTAGTGACCAGTAGCCACTCTCCGGCTAAGGGACATAACTGGTTCCTAAATATAACCTCAGCTACACGTCATCCCCCGTTTACTGTGGGACTAGCCTACATTTGTATCAGACCGAGACGTTTGTAAGCAAAGAATGATGTTTTTAAAATAAAACACGAGATATTATTTATTTTAATATGGTCTATTTATACACTTTTGATACAGTTTAACATTAAAAATTACAGCGTTTGTACGAGAAGATTATCCTCCATGAAAGATATCTCTCGTGGCTTCAACATTGGTGTGCCAGAGGTAATTGTGGTTGACGTAGGATATCTTACAGAACGGATACAGGTCAAATGTAGTTCGGGCTTGTTGTTAAATATTTGTTTGTTTTATACTTTCTGCCTAAAATATTTATGAGTTTCATTTTTGGAACTTTGTTCTTTGATTTGTACGTCTGAAAACACACCACGTATTTACTAAATGTTCACTCTCTACAGTTTATAAATAAAAAAACAGAAAGGAAACAGACCGAACAACCAGAACAGAAAGTCAAGGGATGATTAAAAATCCGGATAAGAAAAACACACACTGCAAACCAAAAACACAAAAAAAGAAGAAAGTAACGCGAATCTAACATTTATTTTTACGTATGGCAAAGAAAGATTTACCAAATTTCCTAACATTTTTTTCAGAAATAAAATATTTAGTTCATTTATAAAGAAATTTACTCTTGTCCATCCGCCCATTTATCGGTTAAAGATGTTATTGGTATTCTTGGAACATTCTTCTTGCAATCACTGTTGGAAATATGGACATTCAGTTGTCATCCAGAAGAAATATTGTTTTGATATTTCTTGCTCTCTCTCTCTCTCTCTCTCTCTCTCTCTCTCTCTCTCTCTCTCTCTCTCTCTCTCTCTCTCTCTCTCTCTCTCTCTCTAAAGAAACATATTTTCATATCTCATTAACTTTGAAAGAAACACTGGCTACAAATGCACAATGTGAATCTTTAATGACACAGTAGGCATTTGTAATCAAAGATCTTGATGGAGAATATAATTTACCACCTAACCTACATTAATGTTGCAATTCAAGTTAAGAACTCAAATAACATAGTATTTATATACACTTAGACTTTTTGATGACAGAAATAGTGTTGGTAGTATATGGGATGACCATATTTTTATGGAAGAAGAGCATTGAAAACATTAGGCGTTTAATATTCTTACATTACTAACGCAAATGAGCTGAGTTTTGTTACAGCATGAAAAACTGTGGCATCTCTACGTTATTACAGCTGTTCTCCATATAACAACTGAAAACTAAAGAATTGATTTATCATTCGTTTCTTACAAAATGCTTAAATTACGCAGTTACTAATTTTCATCAGTTCCCTTCTGACCATACTAGTATTTAATAAGTTTGATTAATTTCCATGTTCCCACCTTACCCACGCATGTCACTATCATCAGCATATATGCACGAACACTATCCAGCAGGCAATTAATGTTCCCAGATAGTACTGACAATGCGCTGTCAGCTTGTGATCAACTGGTTGGAACAATAAAGTAATCAGCAGATTGCTGCTGAAGGAAAAGACCCGTGGCTTTATTGCTTGGCAGCTAAAATCGTTTGTCACAATTTGAGGTTGTGAGTAATGCAAGTGTTGAGTTGCTTGATGCCAACCATCATTTAACAAGGATTTACTGTCCGAAATGGCAACAAGATTATATTAAATCTGCCTAAATGAATTTCATAGATCGTAGAAAATATCCAGTTGGAGATAACGTATCTTTTTCAATTACAGTGCAGATAAATGTATCAAGGAAATGTCCTACCAACAGCAGCCAAAAGCCGTGGAACGATTAAAGATACAGATTCTAACAAACATAAAACGCAAAACAGAAATAAAATAAAACAAAACACAAAAAACATAAAGTAAGAAACCAGATCTTTAATAAATCTCATGGCGATAAGTAAGTAGTGCCTGCCTCAAATAGTGCATCCGACGAGTTATTATATAAATATCAAGGAAAAGTCTATGACCCAGGGAATATGTATAAGATATGTGTAAACAATAGCGATCAATTCTCTCAGAACATTTGAAAGAATAATGAAACGTGGGTACAGCAAATCTCTGTTTAAGTAGCATAATATTCAACAGCAGTTTTTGGTCTAGAAAATTACAATACCGATTGGAAAGTCTAGCATACAATATAAATTAGTCTGTGAATACACACGTAGGACTATGCTACAATGTTGTATCGATAAATGGGAAGTTTACGACTGGAAAGTTAAAGTCAAAATAGAGTTTAGTTTGTAATTTTCAGGAATTTATTTCCACGAGGTTAAGGCAAGATGCCGAGTAAACTGAGAGTACCAATCTGTTTTCCGCAATTACATCTACGCCACTGAATCTTTGTTGCATAGTGCCATTGTGCACTTTAGGCCTCAGTGGCTGAGTGGGTAAGGTATTTCGTCTTCTATTGATCACGTGGTCTGTCAACACTGAGGTTGATGGTTCGAGTCTCAATGCTGGCAGGATGTACTGTAATCCAACCTTAATTGACTAGGATTGCCAGTTTTCCAACCGAAGGTCTGTGATTTTCTCCAGGTACTCCAGCTTCCTCCCCCAATAAAAACTGGACGCTATGATTTAGCTGAAGAATTGCTGAAAGTGGCGTTAAAAACAATACAAACAAACAATCATTGTGCACCTCAAATTAAAAAATTTTGATGAAAATAATATTTGGGGTTTCCCATTGCAAAACACGAACTTTGACATAGGCATCTTTCTCTACAAGAAAAATGTCGAAATCTAGAATATAATCGTCAAGAACAGGACGAGAAATGCCTTGAAGAAAGAGGTTTTTTTTGCTTTGTATACATGTAGGCATAATTAAGTCACTAATCAGTGTTTTCGTTTTAAATGAGGTCTTTTCAAAGTAACAGTCACTAATTTCGTTCTCTGCTGTGTCGTTCATGAATTCGTTAAAGTTTGAACTATCACAAGGAACTGGCGAGACATCAAAACAGTTAATTCAAAATATATGTATGTAAAGCATTCGTTTAATACTACACACCGATGAATGTGGATAGTATAGGAAATGTTGATGGTCAACATGTAACTTTCCATAGTAAGAACAAAATAAGTATAAGGAGCCACATTTACTATAGTAATACATGTGCAACATTTGCTATGACATGAATAGAATTTAGAATGTTTTTGTTTTGTCTGAAACTACCTTCAAGTTAGGTAATGAAATGGCATCAAAATATGGTTTATTTTTGTCCACTGCAAAATCGTCAAACGGAATTCAATATTAACTTGTTTTAAAAATAGTTAGAAAAATACAATTGTTCAGTAGTCAGCCAGAATAGCCAACTTAATCCTAGTCATTCAGATTCATCTATGCAATCCTGTCAACAAAAATAGACGCGTGTTCTGCTAATAAATTTGCCACCATAAATGAGGATAATTTGGTTTATTCACATAATAAAACAATTACTGACTTTGATATGCGGTCGCTATCAGGATTCTCAAACTTCAAAAATGATCAAAAGACGAATTTTTCAATCCTCAAAAATGTATATTCACTACGCCTAGTGGCTCGGCCTATATTACATTTACTCTGTCTTAGAAACCCCCAATAGCCACCTCTATTAAAGTAATTAATTCTACAATGTTATGTCTCGTAACAAAAATTAAAAGATATAATTTTGCCTGATCTGGTCTTCATCGATCCATTAGATAACCATGGGGGTTGAAAAACTGATAACCAGAACAAAGGTTTAGATTATACAGGAAATATGACTGTGCCTAGGTTTAACAAATCTGTAAAAAAATACATGTAGTAGGTTATATATTTATGGAAGACAGATGTGGTCATTTGAGTATTCGTACTACTATGAGCAGTGGTATTGTCTGTTTTACAATAGTTTTGTAGATATGGATATAAATAAATATTTTGATGTAGATTATTTGATTGATTGATGAATAAATTATTGATTATTGCCTTATTACTAGCAAAACGGTATTTCAGCGTTTTTAGAATTTGAACAAGAAAACAAAACAATAAATTACCCGGGATGAGGAATGGTCAAATGGGCAGACATAGAAGAAGAGAAGGGTAAGGATTCAAAAAATGGTTTTTTATTGGATATAATTAGCATAAGTGTATTCTTTTCGATAGGTACAAGGTTTTAATGTGCAAGGAGTATGGCACTCTACAAATAGCTCACCTATTATGATGTTAGGTTACTTCTTATGTACTTTACCATGAAAACCCCTAACCTCAAAATAAATCTAAGGGTAGACTGCACGGAAGGAAAGGTTGCTTTACAAGTATTAAATGAGATTCCTGCCTCGTGTTTGATGGAAAATCAAACAAACCAATACAAAACAAATCATGTAAATTTAGAAATATAATACAAATAAAAAGACTAGAGAAAAACTTTGCAATCCTGATAATTGATAACCCCAGCTCCCTAATGTCCAGAATGGAAATGTCCAAGGTTTTGCTGTAAGAAACTTCAAAAATCATTCGGATCAAAAGTAAAATAGCACGTGCACAATTCCACCATGTGACAAAGGATTCTGCTAAAGTTTTATCAAATCCCTTTCAGTGGTGCAAGTAGTTTTGGATAAGAGATAGGTATCCACTACATCAAAGAATGGCATAGTTCATAGTTTCATGAAATCTTAAATATCATTTCAATCAAAATTTAAAATATTATATGTACAATGGCACTATGTGACAAAGATTCCATTTAAATTTCATGAAAATCCATTCAGTGCTGATGGTGGAGAGGAGAATAAGAAATGGGTTTCCCCAAAATGTAAGGAATGGAACAACAGACACCACCATCACTAAAACTTGTAACCTTTAAATATATGTCTTCTCTTCAGTGACATTCATTACAAGCAAAACATAAATCACTATACAAAACAAACAGAATTATGACAAAACATTATATTTGATTAATCCAGATTATAAGACATTCTCAGATCAATCAACAAACTACCTCAAACACAATACAAACAGCATGTCAACATGACATTCTATCCCATATTACAAACATAAACACTATTTAATAGTAAATTGTTCATTAAATACAGTAACCAATGTCTTGCATATTAATTATGGAATTATTTGTTGTGAACAGCAAAATGTGATTTTTTCTGTATCCACATTAATATTTTTTTTAAAGTTATTTGATGCATCAACACTGTCTTTTCAGTAGAAATTCTATATGCTGACTATACTACATAATTATAAAATTGTAAATGTCAATGAAAAGCTGGTCAGTACCAAGTATGCATAAAGGGACACAACTCACATAAAAGAAAATGAAAAACAAATGTTTATACATTGAATATTTGAATAATCAATTAAAGAATTGCATCACAAAAGGAAATTCATCTTTTTTTCTTAGCACAGCTATATCCGAGATGTGAAATCTAATATAAGCTCTTTTAATACCCTGCTCTTTAAAAAAATGTATTACAATTAAATAATTTTATACAGATAATGACTTAAAACTTTAAAAGAATTTAATTTCAATTTGAGAATTTTATTTCTCTTATTTCAGTTTTACTGAATTTTAATTTTAGTAGAAAAATGAGAGCAATGGTCAATAATTGTTACCCCTTGCCTGCTAACATATTTGCAAAACATTTGGGTAGAATGTTTTACGAGTTGATAACACAAAAAGTATGCCCTATGTCAAAGAATGGCAGTCCATGTTTTTCTAGATACAATAATTTAGCTCCTTTTTTATGGATGAAGCCACCAAGACGTTCCATTACTCGTACTGGAGCAAAAACTCTCGTAGGGTTTATACATATTTTCCACTATTAAACTGCTGTTATTGTTTAATAAACATGTTTTACTTTCTCCGCCGTTCAGCTGACATTTCAACAATGTCTAATTAAATCACACTTTTTCCTATTCATGACATTGTTGACAAAATTGAAATTAAGTGGTGTAGGCGGAGTTACAGATAAAACATGCCCCCCCCCTCAAAGAATGGCAAAGTTCATTTCTTCTATGGAAAACCCAATATATAAATCATTCCCATCGAAATATTAAGTGTCAGATGCACTATGTGCAAAATAATGTGAAAGCTTTGATCAAATTTCATTCAGTGGTGTAGGTGGATTGTGGATAAGATATGGGTACTACCTTATATAAATCACAATTAAATGTTTTTCTATGGGAAACCCCATATATCAATATCTGATCATTATGTTAAATATCTGGGGTCAATTTCACAAAAAGTCGTAAGTGTTAAATTTATCATAAGTGCTGGTATCACAATGCATTTCTCTTTGATTTTCCAACACTTACAATAGATTTTACACTGACGACTTTTTATGAAATCAACTCCAGGTGCACAATGGCACTATGCGACAAATATTCTGTGCAAGTGTTATCAAATTCCATATGAAGTAGTGGAGGTGGAGTTGCATATAAGAGAAGTGTACCCTTTCTTATGTCAATGTCCATGGTTTTCTATGGGAAACCCCAAATATTATTTCCATCAAAATGTATTAATCAGATGCATAGTGACACTTTGTGACAAAAGATTCTGTGAATGTTTTATCAAATTCAATTCAGTAATGTAGAAAGAGTCGAGCATAAGAGAAAAGACAGACGGACACACCCATAAAAATATACATATCAATTATCATTGGAGTAATATTTTAATTTAATTAAATACTTTTATACACTTTAGAATGTATAAGAGCATAATAAACAAAGGCCTTGATGACTGAAAACTTGCAGACGTTTTGGTTTTACTTTATTTCAAGTATAACTTGGGTTTGCTATTTAAAGAAATTTATTTAAAGTTTAACCTTCATTTTGATGCTCCCCGAACCAATTCTAACAGCAAATTAATATTATTGTACTTGTGTGTGCCAAATAAAGGTGTGAAAAAAACAGTAATGGCATGAAACAAACAACTAGCACTTAATGTAGGAAAAATAGAGAAATAAATGGGACTCCACAATAAAGCTGAAAAACTTTATAGAGAATTATCCAATCAATACTGCTGAGCTGTTTTGCTTTAATTCGTTAACCAATTCAGAAATGTTGCATTTAAAAAGTTTTTCTTATAGGGTTTTATTTTCAAGATTCAAACGCTATGGTTATTTTTTGTTAATAATTGTTCAATAATTAAGTGACGCAGAAGAATTTCAATATAGGAGGTTAATTTATGCCAAATAAGAAGATTGTATGAAAATCGTGGTTTACTGGTAACAAACTTAGATCAAAATGAATTCAAAATAGTTTTGCCTAAAACCGAACATATAGATTCAAATCAAACAATAATGCCTACGCGATGGATAATTTTCGTAAACATTGTTTAACGAAATTTATTTGAGCATACGAGTTATGTCTCCGACCCCAGTTTCTCCGTGTACACAGTGATATCTTGTAAGCAGTTGATTTATTTTTATCCATATCTCGACAAAACTGTACATACTCAGTCAACAGATTATACCTCCAGTACAATAATTGTTTGTCACCAATGAGATTGCGGGTTTGAGGAACACTGCGGGCATGGTGCCCTCGACTCCAATCCTATTTGACGAGGATTGCAAATTTCCTACTGAAAGTCGAAACTTTGGTCCAGGTACTCCAGCTTCCTCCCCAATAAAAATTAGACGTCGTGATGAAGTTGAAAAATTGCTGAAAGTGGCGTTTAACATTTTTCAAACAAAAGCAAACAAGAGATTTCATTTGCAGGGTAATTAATTTTAAATGAAATACCCACTTTAATAATTGTTATGACGTGTTACTGTAAAAACCTATAAATACAACTTTAATTAACGATCCGTATTTCACGTGTAGTTTGACAAAATATCATGGTATGCTGTAAGTAATTGTGATATAAATCGCCGAATCTGGTGTTTTGTTTTATCTCATGACAATAGGATATAACAAAGCAATGGGTGAGAACAGAGCTCAATTCTAATCTCACAACTTATGCGGTTTACTGATATTTTAACCAAAGAAGCCTCTTCATGGTTTCTATAAAGGTGGGCATTCTCCAAAAATAAGCCGAGACGTTCGCGTATGGCATGCCGTTGGTAGTGCAAAGAGATTATGAGAGACTAAAGCGTAAGATGGAAGTAAGGTTTGGCCATACGGCCATGAAGGAGAAGTACCTAGCCGAAGCTAAGTTGAGGAGGAGGCAACAGGGAGAGTCACTACGAGATTTTGGCCAGTCGATAGGAGATCTATATCGCCGAGCTTACCCGGAGAATCCGAACATCGTAGAAGAAAGCGCAATCAAAGCCTTTCTGGACAAATGTGGGCAGTCCGAAGAGTTTACATTGGCAGTTAAAAGGACTCAACCAAGGACCTTGCAAGAAGCAGTGGTGAATGCTATGCAAGAGGAGTGCCTCCGTGCTGGCGAAAAGGAGCTAGCAAAAGAGAAGCCAAGTAGAAATGTATATGAGGTAACGGGAAGCCTAGAGTATGGTGATGATGAAGAAAATGCGGATAGCGACAGTGCACATCGCTACAAGTACCCGAATAGGTTCGGAAGAGGAGGACATAATTCCTATTCGTTGGCCAGCGGACGAGGTAGAAGGAGACCTTACGTACCGAATAGGAACAGGCCGGAGCCCAGTGGTCCTACAAGGGTGGCTGCTGAGGAACTCCAGAACGTGCCGTTAAACTAGAACTGACCGGTACAGATGGCCATGTACCGGTCAACCTTAAAAGGTCTAAATATAAGAGGAAACGTAGAAAGAAGAAAGAGGCCGAAAAGGATTCAAGTAGTAATACAAGTCTGAAGGAGCCTAGTTCCAATAAGAGAACTTTAGGAACCTGTAAAGAACCATTACCTGCCAAAGTGGCAAGTGTGAAGAGTATGATAGTCAGAGGTCTGGTAGAGGGGACCAGTGTTGAATGGAAAATAGACACCGGGTCTAGGAGCACCGTTATCACTAAAGATACTTTTGACAATATCATTGATAAACCAAGATTGGAACCAGTAGGCGGTAGCTACGTGACAGCCTCTGGACAGAAGGTGAAGTGTTCTGGAAGAGCTATTATGAGGATGACGTTTGGGGACCATGTGTTTGAACAGGACGTAGTTGTAGGCGGAGTCCGGAATAACTTGATTGGCGAGGACTTTATTACGACTTATCGCTGTGTGTGGGACCACGATGAAGCGTCTTTCATAATAAAAGGTAGCCGTGTGCCGTTGCAGGAGTTAGACAGAACTCTGCGTGCGAGCAGAGTTATTGCTCTGGAGACTGTTTGAGTACCATCGGGACATGAGGCGGTGATCAGATCAGGTTTAACAAACCGGAGAAATGGTCACCTGGTCTCCTATTCCCTGGGTATCTTGACGCCAGAACGTCCGTTCATGAAGCGATACGGTTTAGCAATAGCAAGAACTCTAGTAGATGCAGCCAATGACATTGTTTACACCAGAGTATATAACCCGGGTCCGCTAGATGTTCAGGTATACAAACATACTCATATGGCGTTGTTTACACCTGCTAGCAGAATAGGACCAACTTTGGACCTGAGGAGGTCTGGCCGAGGAGATGAATTTGGTGTACTTGAAATTGGTGAAACTGTCGTTGGAAACATGCCAGAACATGTTGTCCAAGTTTTTGAAAAAGGCTGCAAACATCTCAATGAGAAGGAGAAGACGGAGCTGAAGAAGTTTCTCTGTTTGAATGAAGCCTGTTTTGCCCGCCCGGGTGAAGTTGGAAGAACTAATATGGGGACCCATAAGATACAGTTAAAGGATGACAAGCCTATAAGAGAGCCACCCCGCATGGTACATATGTATAAGCGAAAGGCCCTGGAGGAAGAAGTAAAAAAATTAGAAAAGAATGGTCTGATAGAAAAATCCATGAGTCCTTGGTCATCACAGACAGTCATGGTACAGAAAAAAGACGGATCTTGGCGTATGTGTGTGGACTATCGGAAATTAAATGAGAAGACCGTCAAGGATGCATATCCACTCACGAGAATTGACGAGAATTTAGATGCGTTAGAAGGGTCCAAATATTATTCGTCTTTAGACTTAGATATGGCATACCATCAAGTGCCACTAGAAGAAGCAGATAAAGAGAAAACAGCATTTGCAACGCCAAGGGGAGGATTGTTCCATTTTAAGACCATGCCATTCGGTCTTTGTAATGCAGCTGGAACTTTTAGTCGTATCATAGAGAGAACATTAGAAGGATTACAGTGGGAAGTAGCTGTGCTCTACTTGGACGACATTGTGGTAATAGGAAAATAATTCGAACACCATCTTGCCAATTTGCAGAAAGTATTTGATCGTCTTTCAAGCGCAAATCTGAAATTAAAGGCTAAGAAATGTAATTTGCTACAGAAAGAGATTTCCTTTCTGGGGTACTCCGTGTCAGAAGCCGGAGTAAAACGGACCCAGCTAAGGTTGCGGCAGTTAAAGAAATGCAGAGGCCGGCATCAGTAACCCAAGTTAGGAGTTTCCTTGGTTTAGCATCATACTACCGGAAATTTGTAGAAGGATTTTCGAAGATACCGAAACCTTTATTCGATCTGACACGGAAAGAACGAGTCTTCCATTGGGATGAAAACTGCGAGAAGAGCTTTAAAGAGTTGAATGACCGGTTAGTTACAGCTCCAATATTGGCATTTCCACGGGCAAATGGGTCCGAATTTATTCTTGATACGGACGCCAGTGCTTATGCCATAGGAGCAGTACTATAGCAGGTCCAGGACGGCAAGGAGAGAGTCATTGCCTATGGGAATCGTTGCCTTGACAAGGCGGAACGGAATTACTGTGTGACCAGGAGAGAAATGCTGGCAGTAGTGTTCTTCACAAAGTATTTCAAGCACTATTTGCTTGGGCGAAATTTCTACTCCGCACGGACCACGGATCTTTGTCCTGGTTGCAGAAATTCAGAGAGCCAGACGGACAGATACATCGCTGGATCCAGCAACTCAGTCAATTTTACATGGAAATACAGCACCGTCCAGGCCAAAGGCACGGTAATGGAGACGCAATGTCAAGATTAATAACATCGGAAGGATAGATGTGTAAACAGTGTAAAATGCCCTGGGACTACACCTATGAGGGTCCGACTAAAATAGAGGCAACGAACATTCGAGAAGAACATAGTAAAGCTGTAGATGTTTTATCTGACGGTTCAGATTCTGATAGAGATGAAGTTGGCGATGATGTGCAACGAGGCCCTTTACGTGACTTGGACTCGGACTTAGGTCAAGGTCCGGTCGGACAAAATGAGAGTCCTCCAGGAGTAGGACGTAGATTAAGAAGAGAGAGAAAGCCTAATCGACCAAGGCAAGCAACGCAAAAACCTAAACCAACTTTAGAATTAGACAATTTAGAACTTTTAAGAAGTGTTCAGGAGAAAGATGAGACTCTGTGTAAAATTTTAAAGATGAAACTTTAAGGAAAATATAAACCAGGAATAGGAGATATGAGTTCGAGAAGTCGAGATTTTAAATTCTATGTTGCCCGTTGGGAACTTTTGGAAGTAAAGAACAATGTACTTTGCATGAAGTGGAGTGATTCCATTAGTCGAGCGACTTTGAAGATTTGTTTGCCAAAAAGATTATCGGACTCCGTGTTGTGGTACATCCATGACTCCGTGTTAGAAGGGCATCAGGGAATCAAGAAAACGTATGGGAAGGCTAGACTATCCCCATTCTTTTGGAAAGATATACATAAGACCGGAAAGGATTATGTGAGTCGATGTGATATATGCGGAGAAAAGAAAAATCCAACTTTTAAGAAATGCCACGAATTACAAGCGTACTTCGTGGGAGAACCTTTTCAAAGAGTAGCTACAGACATCGCTGGCCCATTTCCGACTAGCAACAATGGAAATAGATATATTCTTGTGGTTGGAGACTATTTCACTAAGTTAACAGAAATGTATGCCATCAGAGACACTCAAGCAGAAACCATTGCTGACGTCCTTTTCAGAGCGTGGGTGAAAAGATTTGGGTGTCCGGCCGAACTGCACTCTGACCAAGGACGTCAATATGAAAGTCAACTATTACAAGAACTATGAAAGTTACTGAATATACATAAAACTCGTACGACACCGCTACATCCTAGGTCGGACGGCATGATTGAAAGGATGAATAAGACCGTGAATGACATTTTATCTAAATATGTTAAAATGCACCAAAAAGATTGGGATAATTATCTTGACTATATCATGGTGGTTTATAATTCTACACCACACGAAAGTACTGGGATGACCCCTTATAGGATGGTATATGGGGAGGAGATGCGATTCCCGATTGACTTTATAACTGAAAAGTTGAATATTGAAGGCAGAGAAAGAACATTTGTAACGGAGTATGTAGCTAACCTAGAAGATCGGTTGTCGGAAGCGCACAAAATAGCTCGGTTAAATTTAGGAATTTCGGCAGAACGTCAAAAATTGATATATGATGCCGGTGTAAAGTCAAAAAGGTATTCAGTCGGAGATATGGTCTGGCGGAACCAAAAAAAAATGTGGTCAGTAGAAAAAGCAAGATCGCTCGACATTGGTCTGGCTCTTAGGTTATTTGTGAAAAGTTAAGTGACGTTTTATTTAAAATAAAGTTCTCGAGGAACTCTACTCCTGTCGTCGTACACGGAGACAATTTAAAGCCGTATTCAGGTGACAAAAAGTTTGATTGGTTCAACCATGAACTAGAAAATACGTCGGAAAATGAGGTCATGGAATTCCCAGAGTTAGATCATTTCGTGGGAAAGTTTACAGAAGCTGATGCAACTATGCTTCAAAATGATGAAACTATTTTTCCCACGACTTCTGACGATTCAGGGAACGCCAATGAAATGCCAGAGATTTACTCGGGTAGTGTTGGTGATTTTCCGGATTCAGGGGTCCGACCTCGTGCCAATGTTAGTGTAAGTCCCAGATCTTCTTCTGAGCATGCACATTTAATACAAACTAGATTTGGCCGGAAGGTTAGCAGACCACGACATTTACAAGATTTCATTCAAACAATTATGATGTCGACGCAAACAGAACGATGTCATCATTGTGGGAAAAGATATACGTGTTTAAAGAACTTACAGAGACACCTAAACCAGGTACATAATCCTCTGGTGAATGCTATTCGTTGTCCTGCGGCTGGATGTGACAGAATCTCCTGAGACGAGAGTATCTTCGAATTCACATAAAGGCAGCTCATAAGGAGGAGTATGAAGACCCTGTAAGTGTAGCCAAGGCCACACTGTTCCAATTTTATCAACGCGAGCATATCCAGGGAAGCTACTATGTGTGTTGTGTTAGCCAAGTATTAATAACAATGACACCAAAATGTCAACTGGAGAGTGACTCTAAACCATAAACACTCACCAACAACAGGTGAATCGCCGATATCCAACACAGATCGTCGTCACTCGTCTGATCACTTCACACCCGCCAAAACGATACCCTTTTCCACTCGTCTACACACAGTGTCACGCACAACGGTATCCTTATTCCGGGATCCAGTCCACCTTGGTACATCCAATAACCAACGTATAGAATATACTAGCGTAACGGTACTAGTAACTACGTGTGTATACACACCACACTGCCCCCTGTTTCGAAAAAGAGGAGTTATATCTCAAATGATATAACAATCCCATCTCCATGAAAGTGTCCATAATTCATGCAGAAAATCACATAGAATCAAGTCGTAAATTTCGCAGTATCATGATATACAGATAACGTACATAAATTGTTCTTTACACTGCTCCGGTGTTCGAAAAGTTCCAATAACCAATATTTACAAACGATTTGTAATAAACATAATGAAAAAGGGAAAAACTGAAGAAAGCATTCGGGAAAGCATCCCGCCAAGCCCTGACTTGATGTTTGCTGCCGTGGAAACAGTGTAAATCAAACTTTTGCCCTGGAACGCAAACAGACTTAGCTATGTCGAGGGCTATTTGATACACCGACTCGGACATGGTCTCACTATGCTTCCCTCGAATGTGCAGAACAACTGGTTTATTCGGAGTTGCAAATTCCAACAATCTGTGAAATACCTTCTCTTGAGCTGCCCAATATTGCACGTCACACGTATGGTCCAAGCCAATTTCTCCTAGGGCAGACACCCTTGGATCAGCCAGCTGCTCGGCAAAAAATTTAAAATGGTCGTCTGTAAAGTATGGTGCTCCCTTGGGATGAACTCCCAAGGCTACTTTCCATTTCTCTGTATTAGGTAACACCTGCGGGAATGTATCAGGGTCGCAATAAACTAAAACGCCGCCGACAATATCCACCGATATGTCCGGCTCTACTAGGAGAGGAACCCGGAGGTACTCCCCCACCATAAGGTCTAGAGATCCTCTTAGAATAATACTTGCTCTGTCCAAATGGAAGTGGCTGTCAAATGCAGCAAGTTGCGAAGCGGTTTTCAACGTTCTGGGGACATTATTATTCTTGTCAGGTTCACCTGGAACAGGATCAGCTCGACGAGTCTTACAATTGGTCGGAGCATCCTGTTGAGGATACTTCTGGCATCTTCGCCAGAACCTGGTGTACCCATTCCAATATGGGCAAAGGGGTCCATTTGATTCTGTCCACCTCTACTACACAGTAACTTGTAGTTAAATCCCTTTTTCACGGGTGAAACCCGTTTATCGGAGGGAGTTTTTGTACTTAACGCTGCTACTCTGTCCTTTCCCATTCGCCTGAATGTTGCTCTCTGTTGGACCGTTAGAGTAGCCATCAGGGTCACCAAGACTCTCCATTGCATCAAGACTGCAGGCGAGTTTATGGGTACATTTTATACACACCATCCTTTGGTGTGTACCAGTTCATAGCACGGGATAAGTTCCCCATTTGTATTTGGCATCGTTCCATCATGGAGCAATTCGGACGTATGAAACGTTCAATTCCATTCACATGGCGAACCAAGTCGTGTACAGTTGCTTTTGGACCCAGAATTTCTACAGAGACAGTACAACTGTCCGTCTTCTGACAGTAACGATTCGTCATCCGTCTCCATCAATCGCGTCTTAAATCTGACCAACCACTGCGGTATATCCCTTGAAGTACAAAACTTCAACCTGTCGTGATTCATCACGTGTATGCCTGTATCAGTTTTTACCTTATAAAGGTAAGCAGTCAATTTTTTACAAATGACCCCAGGACCCTTCCATGGTGGGTCCAGCTTTTTGGTCCTTCCTTTGACTTGGGCCGTGTCCAACACGTAGACAAAATCCCCCTTCTTGTAAGTCTTCTCAAGAACCCTTACATCATAATCTCTTTTCATGGACTTTTGGGCAGATTTCAATGTTTCCCTGGCAGATTCGTGAGCGATGCGTATTGCGTCCTAAAGGCGTACAACATATTCATCGCTTGGCTCTGCATCCGTGGAGCTTGGTTGTCCGTATAACAAATCAGCTGGGTTATTCACCTCTCTGCCTAGCATAAGTGCGTTGGGTGTGTAGCCAGTACTGCGGTTTACGGAAGAACGTATTGCTCCCGCCAGTTGTGCTAGGTGTTCGTCCCAATTGTCTTGTTGCTTTGAGACATAGCATCGTACACAGTCCATTATGGTTCTGTTGAAACGTTCCACCTGACCGTTTGCAGACGGTCTATATGGTGTTGTCCGAGCTCTGTGGATCTGTAGAATCTCACATACAGCCGTGAACAATTTACTCTGAAAATTGCTACCTTGGTCGGTAAAAATTTGAAAAGGAAAACCAAAACGAGAGAAAAACTCGTTAATAGCTGCTCGAGCAGTCACTTCTGCTGTTTGTGTAGGCAACGGAATACATTCCACCCATTTCGTAAATTGATCGACCATTACTAGAATATATGAGTTCCCAAATTTTGACTCTGGTAAGGGACCTAAGAAATCTAGATGAATCCTTTCCATGGGAGCTCCTGCGACGTATTGTGTCATAGGGCACCTTGCTTTCCTCGTTGGTTTCTTGTGTACATTACAAACAGTACATGTTTTTACGAAATCAGTGATCTCCTTTGTCATACCAAACCAATGATACTTATTTTTTATTCTGAGAATCGTTCTGGTTATACCTTGGTGACCTGCCACAGGTATTTCGTGATTAAGAATCATCACTTCTCTAATCAAGTCCCTAGGAACCACTAAACGAGTTACATTCGTGCTTTTGTGGTAGTTTTTCAATACACCGTCTTTATCAAGGAAAAACAATTCCTTATTAATAAAGTACTTTTTAGCACGTGGACTGCACCTAAACAATGTGGCCTCTGATGGCTCCTCATTTGTGGTAAGCCACGTTTGTATTAATTCTAAATCAGGGTCCTTGGACTGAAAGTTCCTTAGTTGCTCTGTGGTATACGATGTTGCTTCTAAAACTGTCGCTACAGTATGTTCAGTTTGGGAGTCATTGATCATACAATTCACAGAAATTTCTTTCATTGTACAAACTATGTCGATTGAACTGACATGAGGTTCCGGAGGTACAACTGACTCATCCGGTTTTTTAATATGTTGCACTACGTGGAACTCCACGTTATTTTGGAACTCAATTCCTGACGGTGGCTTACTATCTAGCATTCTTGTTTCATACTCCACGTTAATCGACTTCTCATTGCTCAAATACTGCTCTCGATCGCTGTTAAGTGTCAGAACCTCCCTGGTAGGCTCGAGTACCAATGGAATTATATAATCAACTTCCTCTCGGAATCCCAACCATTTTTTATGGGCACGAGTGTAATTGTTACAAGCACCGCAAGGAAGATAATTTTGCAACATGTATCCTACTTCTCGCCGATCCCTTGAACATCTGTCATGTGTTAAACTGGATAGGGCATCAGCATTAATGTGCTGTTTCCCTGGTCTCTGCTGCACAACCATGTTGTACTGGCTCAGTTCCTCGAGCCAACGTGCTAGCTGCACTTGCGGTTCTTTAAAGTTTAGCAGCAAGATTAGACTACTATGATCAGTCCGCACAGTGAACTTCCACCCCAACAAATAATGGCGGTAGTGTCTTGTAAATCTTACAACTGCCAGCAACTCTTTCCTAGTGGTGCAATAATTAACCTGCTCCCTAGTCAACGAAAAACTGGAATAGGCAACCGTACGTTCTACTCCATTTTGTACCTGTATTAATTCCGCTCCTATTGCACAATTAGACGCATCCGTATCAAGTATAAACGATCTGATGCATTCGGTAGGGCCAGTACTGGTGTTGTAACCAACGCTTCCTTGAGCTTTTGAAACGCATTCTCTTCAGATTCCTCCCATTTGAACGGTTTCTTACCAGTGATTTGGTGAAGAGGATAGGCAATATCGGAAAAGTGTTGAATAAAATTCTGGTGATAATTGGCGAATCCCGGGAATTGCTCGACCTCGCGAGTTGTCTTGGGTGTTGGCCATTTTTGCACTGCCTCTACATATTCTGCCATTCCATCCTGGCTTACCTTTCTTCCCAAGAATTCCACCTCTCGTTTTAAAAGGTCACACTTGGGTGGTTTCAGCTTCAGACCATGTTGGCGAAACCTTTCAAAAACAGCTCTCAGATTGTTCAGGTGATCCTCGAACGATTTCCCCATTACCAGAATATCGTCGAGAAATGGCAAGACAATATTCCATGTCAATCCTCGTAATACTAGATTCATCACACGGGCATAAGTTCCCGGTGCATTACAGAGACCGATACTCATACGGACAAATTGAAATAGACCGTATTTTGTTATAAAGGCGGTCTTTGGTCTATCTGATTCCTTAACCTTGACCTGATAATAGGCGCTATTCGCATCGAGTTTGGAATACCATCGGTTTCCAGCTAACGTGTCAAGACACTCGTCGATCAAAGGTAGTGGGTATACATCTTTTCTAGTGACGGAATTCAACTTCCGGTAATCGATACACGAACGAATGGAACCATCACGTTTTCTGACTAAAACTGGTGCTGAAGCCCACTCAGAATTTGAGGCTTCTATGATGTTTGCTTTCACTGATTTTTCCAGATGACCTTTTTCCTCATTGGCAAAGCATGTGGGAACACGTCTCATGCGTTGCTTTATCGGTCTTGCGTCACCAGTATCAATTTCGTGTTCTATGTCAGAAAAAGTACCAAGATCAAATTCATCTCTAGCAAAAACATCCGAAAATTCTTTCAATAGGGTATGTAGTTGAACTTTCTGATCTTCAGACAACAGGGTGCATGATTTATCGTAAAGCTGTTGTAAATGTTCAGGCAGTTTTTGGTCGTTGATATTACCAGAAATGGAGGCGACTACGGGTATACACCCGCTGTCTTCAGCATCTATGGGCTGAGCTTCGAATGCTTCGCCGATACATGTACCCTTGGCTAATTTGACCACTTTATCAGTCACATTTACAATACTAATCCAAGGTTCGGTGAACGAGTCATAGTAACCACGAGGCATAAAAAAACAAGTATCTGATTCTGAGGGCTCAATAACATATTGCGACCAGTTTTGCTTGTCCTGCAAATCACAACTTATCTGAACTACAGAATTGGGTGGCACCTCAAGTTTTTCCTGGACTGTCACTTTAGATACCCTCGCCATACTATTCACCGACGGGACAAGACCCGTGTGTCCTAGTGTCATAGGTAACGCCTCACCATGCACGAAAAAAACTAGTTTGCGACAATCCAAAATAACTCTAGCTTTGACCAGAAAGTCAAGTCCTAACAACATGCTATCATCGATAGGTGCTACGTATATGTCTGTTATATAGGTTTTAGTGCCTATAAGCAACTCCACTGGACCTACAACAAATGCGTCCATTTTCATGCAACGCCCTGCAGCATGCATTGTTGTTCTTCGCTTAATTGGTGGTCTAACAGGTAAAGACTGAAAAACTGTATCGGAAATAATGGTAACTTCAGCCGCCGTATCAACTACTGAAACAACTTCTTGGCCCATTTCTTTTAAAGGCAAACGAAGTAATGACGCAGACCCTAGCTGTCGGATTGTAACGGTCTTACCCAAATCGGCTTCTGGTTGATCAGGAATTAAATTTACATTGATTGTATCAGTCATGCTTGGACTCTGTGAGCCAGGATCATGAGAAAAACTCGTTTGTTCAGGTACGTCAAAGTAAAGGTTCTCATTAAATATTGAACTGTTCGCATTATTCAACGGAATACTCTCCATAATTCCTGATGTTTGAGTTTGCATACTTGCTGTTTTTGTGGCTAACCTGGATTGGTTACTGTCAGATTTTTGTACCTTACGTAAGGGTGGAGGGACATATTTTTCACTAGATTTTTGGCGACTTTCAATTGGCTGGGCCGGAGGTGCGCCGCCTAGTCCGACCCTTTCCTGTTTAAAGGATTGGTCCTGTTATCTTTTGCTAAGGTTTCAACCTTGGCAGGGCAGTTACGACTGATATGCCCCCTTTTGTGGCAATTATAGCATTCTGGCCCTTGGGAATTACCTACCGTGGGATTTCCACGCTGGCCTCTTTGATATGTGCCTCTCCCCTTGTTTTCCTTGAGCTGTTCTGAAAATTGTTTTTTCAGCGTATCAAGCTCCTCTTTATGTGCAACCTGGAGTGCATCTATTTTCTGTGTTAATTTGTCTATCATTGATCCAACTACCCCTTCTAACCTTTTATCCATGTCATTTGACTTGGGTTCTGACCTAGACATTGCTGCTGCTTTAGCTGTGTACGTCGATTCGAAGTCAATATCGCTGTTCTCATAATACGGGACAAGACCCCGAGTTTGTGCATTTGTACCATAGATAGAGTTGTGAGTATGTTGGTACCATTTAATGTGATCTATTGCCGCCTCTACTGAAACGGGTCTCATGGTCGCTGCATGCTGACCAGCTTGTTTATCTGCACAGCCTTGGCAAATTTTCCATATTGCCTGGGTGGTCATGTAATCGTCGGGCAATTCCCTATAGTCTTTTCTGGCAATCATAAGGACTCTGTCTGCCCAGTCTTCTATCTTTTCATGTCGATCTTGCCTTGCGTTCTCAAATTAAACTTTTAATGTCTCAGGCAAATCTTGATAATTGAATCGTTTTTCTAATTTATGGATTAGTTCGAAATAATCCATGAATTCGTCTCTGTCTAGCAGATTAGTATAGAAATCGCCTGCTTTCCCCTGAAGGCACCAGCAAAAGTGATCCTTCTTTTCCGTGGAATTCCACGAAAGATTATCTGCATACCTCTCGAACTTAGTGTAAAATGTTCGCCAGCTACCTGTTCCACCATACGACAAACCTTTCGGCATGTCTATCCGACTTGAATTCTTGCGAGGTGCAGCCAAGTCATTTCGCCATGGTGTCTGTTGCGGTAAATGCATATTCAAATTGCTTGTGACTGGATAGGGTGTTGATACAGCCCTTATCGCTCTATAACGGTTTGGTGTTGTATGCATTGGTAGAACTGGATTTTGCAGTCAACCCAGTTTTTGTGCATTGCAATCTTTCATTGGCTCTCTAGATGTGGGGGTGCCTTGCGCCTTGGTGCAGGCACTGGTCTCCTCCATGCAGTATCAGAGTATTGGCTAGGGCGCTCTGACTGCAGTATAGTATCGTATTTCAGACGTGAGTTATCACGTACAACATTTTGAGTTAGTACTTCAAAAGTAGGTTTGTGGAACCAGGCACCTTCGGTTTTGACATGTGCCTCCGCAGGATACTTCTCTTGTTTGCAGTAATGGTGGTCACCCAACTCACGAGTGTAATCAGATGGCTTTGCGTAACTCTAACTGTTTTCATCAATACACTCTTCAGGCTCCAATAAAAACTCGTCAGATAACTCATCGTCGTTGTGGCAAATATTCTGAATAGTATCTTCTGATGCGCCTACATTAACATCATCGTCAATGTAGTAATTTGTAAAGTCTAAAGCGGACTCAGTCCGTGCATACTGACCTTCTGTTGGGTCAAATGGTGTGAAGTCTATCATGTCCAGTAATTTATCTGTGATACGGAGTCTAGAAATCTCCGTTAGATTTGTCAATGTAATATTGCCATACTTTTCTCTGAGTAACAATATTTGTTTTGCTAGCCTTTCACCTACCCCTGGTAATAATCTAAAGTATTCCACTGGGCAGTTGTTTATCTGGATCTTATTCATCCTGAAAAACTCACAATATCATATGCTAAATAACACGAAAACAATAATAGCAATTACAATCACAAAAATTGTGTGATAAGATCACAGCTGTTTCACAAATAGCTCATGTGGCAATATAACCTAAGTGCAATATTCGTGTATTTTACACATTCACTTTATGTATATATTCTACAATGGACTCGATGTAAAATATCATAAAAACAACCTATCAGCCTTCCTAACTTACAACGATTATGAAGTAACTGAACAAAATGTTACTACACAATTGTACCATGTAAACACAAGGGTACCTCTGGTTTATTTTGAATAGACGAAGGCAAATATGTGACCGATAAACAAAACCAATAAAAACGGTAATTTTACTCGAAATTACCAAACACACTGTAAAAATCGATCACCAGATCCTATTGTTGTACAACGGCAACAATAATTCAAAACTTTTTACCAAATTTCAACTGAAATGACAAACCATACCAAATTTCAACTGAAATGACAAACCACGTGTCTGCCGTGACACTTCGAAGCCAAAAATGCAGTCTCGGTTCGAAAAGAACAACTGCTCGCAGAGCCAGTGTTGTGTTAGCCAAGTATTAATAACAATGACACCAAATGTCAACTCGAGAGTGACTCTAAACCATAAACACTCACCAACAACAGGTGAATCGCCGATATCCAACACAGATCGTCGTCACTCGTCTGCTCACTTTACACCCGCCAAAACGATACCCTTTTCCACTCGTCTACACACTGTGTCACGCACAACTGTATCCTTATTCCGGGATCCAGTCCACCTTGGTACACCCAATAACCAACGTATAGAATATACTGGCGTAACGGTACTAGTAACTACGTGTGTATACACACCACATGTGGGACCCGTCCACACGGACCTGGGTGATCCGGCCCCAGAAGTTATTGATGTCAATGAAGAATCATAGGATTCAAGGTCTAGTATTAGTAGTGAATCTGATCAGGGAGACTTAAATGATGAACTAAATCGTAACAATATAAGCTACGAATCGGATGGTGTTGAACCTGAAGATGATGTGTCAGATGGAGAAGTCCCAGGACCTTCAGGAGACGCAAGAGATGCTGCACCGAGAGAGCAACAGGAGCCGAAGGAGATAGTGGAACTTTTCACATTGAGTTTAGTAAAGAGGACCGTAAAAGACTCCAATGGCAATGAAAAGGTGGAAAGAGAACATCATTTCGCGATGTCCCCTCACTACGATATCAAGAACTTCAATTGGAGGGATTTGGTTAGATACATGGGATTCGAGTTGGTGCAGCACATGCAGGCGGTGGATTTGAAGGAGAGGAAGCCATACGGGTCTATCCGCGTCGCAGACGTTGATGAATTGGGAGCAGAATCAAGTGATTAGGACTGTCATGACTGTTAGCGACTTCGTAGACTTTAATTTCTGGTCAAAGGTAATTTACCTCGTTATTTTAATTTTATGGTTAGATACATTTGGTTTTTTTTAGTTTAAGTATTCTTTAAGACATAATTAATGTCAGATTTATTATTCTATGCGTTTTGTGCCATATACATGTATATTGTATTATGTATAACGCATATCAATAATAGTCAAACATTCTTGTCCGTCCTATGTTTTGTGTAATAATCAGCCTACGAGTCCTATTTTTGGTGCTTTTTGTGGCCCTCATACTGGTACTCGGTGGTGGAAGTATATTTTTTGGTTTATTTTTGTTTTGGTTTTGAAGGTTAACACAAAAACACTCATTTTTATAAGAAGATTATTTTTTTGTTAATTGTTGGTTAATTACCTCAGAGTATATTGTTTCAGGTGGAAAAGTATTATTTTACCTTTTACAGGTTAATATTTTTGTTATATGTGCCTAATGTGCCTAATGTGTTCAAAAGTTTTTGATATGCATATTGTTCTTGTTATAATACTCAAAAGCTTTAATAGTTTCATGCGACATGATAATCATTTCATAAATTTCATATTTTTGAAGTTTAAAGTAATAAATTTGCTATGTGCACAATTTTCATGGTCATTTTACAAGTTTTACATGTTTAATATCTTCATTGTTTATATTTTTCTACAAGTACACGTATATGACAAGTGCTCTCGCATGTATTTCTGAACAGTGGAAGTTCAGTTCTCTTTCTTCGGGGGGCTGTGTAATGATTTTAGATCAATCCCTATATATTCCATAAGGTATTTCCTATTTTCATGAATCTACATTTAGGAGTAGCCTGGGGTCATGTAAGTTTACTGATTTCATCATCCTTATTTCTATTTAGTTAATATCAGCAGGGTTCCGGCATAAATATGTCGACACCACAGTTATTTTATAGTTCTGAGATGTGTCCTTTATTTAGGCCGGGAAAGGTCAACTAGGACCATGACTCCTTGTGATCCTAGTGACCTACTAAAGTTTTACTCCTTGTGTACATACTAGTGTAGTGGGAATCATCCTACTCCTTATAGGTCCCACTGGGAGTCCATGGTATTTCATCAGAAAGTTGCATCAGAATGATTGCGTGAGAAAGTGTGGGTGCTAAGAGTGTGCCAAGGTCGTTTGAGAGGTTGGTATAAAAGGACTCACGAGAATACAGGTTGTCTTACCTCGTCTTACTTCGCTTTATGTCTTACTTCATTTTGTCTAAGGACTTACTCACTATTTCGAAATTACCTATCTTTGGCCCAGGGGATTAACTAAATTATACTGGGATTTTGTATTTGGATTTATACTGTGAAACTGACAATACAATTATCAAACTCTACTGTCTTTTATTCACTGGCATTTGTTAGACTACACAAGGCCCACGAGTATTATTAGATTTGTGACCAAGGAGATTTACCAGGAGCACACTACCATATCAAACACTATAGAGAGGTGAATCCCTTGTTGGAAAAGGTGTGTGGACATTAAGTACATGTATCTGTCGTTTTTTTAAGTGGCATAACAAATAAACCATCTCAGCAGCATCTAGTCTTATCAGCACGATATCTAGTGACAGTAGCTTTGTCAAAGCCTCGCCCCCCCCTTTTTTCTGTCGTCACAGTACTATTTATTCATAGTTTAATTATTGTGTGACATCAAAATCAAGTTTTCGGCAAATTCCGTATGATTACACGAATTAGAATATCACGGTTATAAAATTTGAATTTTGTGTTGGGGAAACGAAATTGATATAGATTTTAGTATGAAACGTACTCATTGTTGTAAATTTCAATTATTGTACCTTCATTTAAAAATGTAAAGAATTTTCAATTACCAAAAGGAAAATTATCGTTTTTACAGATTTATTATAAACCAAAACGTGTAGGTATTACGTCCTATGGTTAAAATGAAATATCAAACAAATACGCGGGCCCATCCCTATTGCAAACTAGCAATTTATTTCTCTTGATGTCAATGTGTAATGCCCAAAGTTGATCTAGACCATGTTCCCGTCCGAGGAGCTTCCTACTTAACGTCCCGTCAGGTGATAGAACCATTATATTGTCTGTCCAGCGAAGGGTAATATATATGTTATTGTTATTATCGACGGTCACACCAGTTGGATTAATAAAGTCTTTATATTCCCACAATTTCATTCCCCTAATACTAAAGCATGTAACTAAATTTCTACAATAGTTTGTTTGGTATATTTTGTCACCGCATGCAGTTATATAGGACCATTGACCCAATGTATTTTGCTCAACTAAAGTGGTTATACTCTCGTTACTATGGTCAGTAAGCTGTAACATCTGTATTCCCTTTGACTGTGCACACCACAGTAATGCTCCATTATGGTATGTTATCCCACAACTCCAACATCCTTCAGTTGGTATGGTTCTTTCGATTCGTTCGGTTTCAATGTTAATAATCTTTATGCTGTAACATGTTGTTACAGCTACAGTATTTTCATCGATACTGGTTACATCTATTGGTCCATTTACAGAATGAAGACAGCGTATTTCTTTACGTAATGAAAAATCTTCATTAAGGATAAACAGTTTATCGTTTTTACAATCTGCAAATACCATTTTCATATTTGGACAAACGCAACACCCTTTAAAATGATTCCCGAATATACTCGTTGGTATAGCGATGGTAGAATGGAAAGTTAGTGTGATATCATTGATTGACAATGGGCAGGGGGGTATTGTGACGGCCATGATTTGTGCCTGTTTCTCCTTTTCGTTGGTTAGATTTATAGATGCAGGGCTTGTATCGATAGATACAGACCCAAAAATTGTTATTGATGTCATGATGTCAAAAAGTTTTTCGTTGATACGGCACATTAAGTTAAGGCTTTGTAGATTTTCGTTTTCTGTTAAAGACTTTATAAATATTTCTTTTTCTTCTATTTTTGCTTCCATTGCCTTCAGGCCAAGAAACGTTTGCAGATCTGATGCATGTTCTTTTACAACAAGTATGTCACTGTGTAGCTCATCAACGATGCTGCATTCTGCAGACAGTTGTGTCAGTAAAGCTTCCATTTTGGACCCGGTTTCATTTTCAACGGCTACAAGTTGTGTTATGGTGTCCCTCTCTAATCTATCCAAATGTGAGTTGATCGTAAGGCGCAACTCTTGAATTTCTGTCTGTATCTTTTGTCGTTGATCCTTAACTTTGGACAAGTTTTGTTTCCGATCCTCAATAATCTTGTTAATATTTTGCTTAAGGTCTTTACAACTTTGTTCAACATTCTCCATCATTGATGATGTCTTGGAAGCTTTGACAACTTCTTGAAGTGGAATCATACAGCCTAGGCAGTCCTTGTGTGATGACGAAATGCAGACTGGACAGGAAAAAGTATTGTGCTTCTGACAAAAATTTGTATATTTCATATCGTGGTCTTGACAGTAGGAAGTGATTTTAGAAATTAACGGCGGTAACTTTTTATAACTCTCAGCTGGGATGACACTATGGTCTTTGGATGCCTTTAAAATCCTATGATGGGACTGACA
Source organism: Limnoperna fortunei (assembly GCA_944474755.1). Taxonomy (NCBI): domain Eukaryota; kingdom Metazoa; phylum Mollusca; class Bivalvia; order Mytilida; family Modiolidae; genus Limnoperna; species Limnoperna fortunei. The sequence goes on along the minus strand of OX104116.1, from coordinate 29,832,857 downwards.
ATTTGAGCACAATCCCTGCTCACATTCAGGACACCAATGATCAGCACATTTTGTAATATGGTGGGCTTCACATACGCTGCACACGATATCTGTATTCGTGGCCGCCATTTTAAATCCCTGTCAAAAGAATTTACTTTGTACTTTTAAATCTGATAATAGGAAAGGTCCAAGTGTGGAACATACGACCTTGAACTTAACAATTTTAATATTGACATTTAATCTATTTCACAATATAGGCCATAATCTTATCAAACGAAACAACATTCATATATCTTTTGAAATGTAAAAAAAAGGTCATGCAGTAAAGCGTAAATGAACTTTACTAAAAGGATGAAACAGTTCATAAACATGAACATAGAAATAGATTCAAAAAGTGAGAACTCACTATGATCTCTCAACTTTTGATCTTGAGCATGCATAACGTATGCAGAATGATTTTGTGAATATCTGTTATCGTTATTGAGATACTGGAATTTCTCTACATTTCATTGATCCAATGATAACATCTATTTAAAATGGGAAATTCAAGCTGTATGACACTAAAAGACCTAAAAAGATATATTAGTCAAAGATTTTGAAATGTAGGTAATTCGTATAAAGAAATAGTCAACAATAGCTCGTACGGATGTTGGGTCGTTACAACTAGAATAGTAATTTATGCGTTATAAAGTTATACAACAGCATATAGACATAATTCCGGCCTTATAAGTAAAAAACCAAATTATTAATTGTCATGAGTAAAAGCCAATATTACCTCATCTAAACGTCTTTTTCGATGTTCATGTCTTAATATCAAGGGGTGGATAAATGTCCAGGAGGAAGTTGAAGATAACAAATAGATATGCTGGCCCACATATTCTATTTTTAACCTTATCAAAAGTGGTATGTCTACTTAAAATGATAATCGCTTGGTTTATTCAAGGAGTGTATTTGTCTAAAAAAAATTTATCAACACTTGTTCTGATAAAAATGGTTACCGGCAAGTTAATATTTAATAACAAAAGCTTTACTTTCTAGTCGCGTTCTCGATTTTCGTCTAGATTGTCTAGGCATACGACGTTTAGTTCAGTATAGAAAGAAATGACAGAGAATTCGTTCCCACTCAAAATTTCGTCTGCGATTTGTTGTAATTTTTAAAAAGCGGGGCAATGCCCTGTTGTGTTCAACTAAAAAGTACAAACTGATATTATTGGTAACTATACTTTTAAAAAATCTCTTTTAACTATAATACAAACTCTAATAATATGAATTATTCTTAAAATAAAATATGTAATTCCGGCAGTCAAAACTGCTGGTGTATTGGCGTCACTAAAGGCTTATTTGTCGGAAATTTCAGGCGTGTATTTAATTTCGAAAGGACGTACATTTTTACTAATGTCCTGTACGTTTTTTCAAAAATGAAATGGAAAAAGCAGAAACATTATATATACATAATATATATTAAATATTTCAGTACTATTGGTGTGCACCTTATAAATTTTATATTAATGGCAATTGCTTGTTTCAATATATAAACAAGGTACTAACCAACAGTCAAGAGATTATTAAAGTCGTAATTGCGTTAAAAAATTGCAGGTTATCCTATTAAAAACTCTCAGTGTGAAGGAAAAGTCATTTATCATGATCTTGGGCCATCCTTAGATCGTAAATCCTAAGCAGGCGGTATATTTTCGAATATTGTTCCCTATGAACTAAATGACAATAACTCATGGTAACGAATGCGGACTAAAGACAAACTTGATTGAACAAAAACGCATGTAGTAAAAAATTATGCGTTGGAACAATTGACTTTGTTATGCTAAAAAAAGTAACCCCATTTGTATTTCTCAAAAGCAATCCACCACATTGGTGGTCTAAAACAATTGAATTTCTAAAGCTGTGACGATCGTATTTGTATCAATACAATCAAGAGTAAAATTCAATCGCGGTTACGTTAAAATTACATTTTTGGACCTCACAAACCCATACAATTTCTTATATATAGTGACCATCCCTTGCATATTTGTGTGTGTCTCTTAGTTACATGTACAGGTAAACAGATTTCATATCAAATTCAGTTTGCATTGAAAGGACGTTTATGTTACTGCGAGCACAACGTAATTCTAATTGAAATATTAAAACAGCTTACATAAAAGTTACTATTGCAAATAGTCAAATTAGTCAAAGAAATAAAAAAGAAAATTGTAAAGACTTTTACTAGAAACTTACAACTACATATATACATGTTCTTATGAAATTTAAGAAAAAAGGAATGGAAGATACCGAGGTGTATTACAAAAACCTACTTATCTCCTAAGCTCATGTGCTGTTTTTAAATTTTAAAAGGGATATATATATCTCTCAAATGAGTAAAGATGAATGTTTGACCCAGAGTTTGTGTAGTTATCTTCCTTCACAGGACTTACCCTGGATTGACTACGAACGACACGATGTGTGTGTATCAACAGACAGGAAATGCTTACTCTTCACAGTTCACTCATTTTCACGAGAATTTGTATTGATGGTTTATGTTTGTGTTCTTTTCGTCTGTGTTGGTTGCTGTTTATCCCATGTTTTCATATGTGTTTTGGACTTTGAAATTGTATTGTCGTTTTAGTACTTTGCTTATTTCAGCCATTACAGGACCAAAAAGTTAATAAACAATAAAACAATGCGGAAATATGACGACAGAAGGGCAAGCGATTTTGCGGCCATTATAAAAAATGGAGTTTTGGGTAGGGGCAAAAAGCTAGGCATTTTGTAGCGGCTACAAGCCTACTCGTAAGGGGATGGCTAGTACGCTAATGTTTCTCGTTTCTTTCGTTTGATAATTGTTATAATTGTTCTTATTGTTGTTGTTTATTTTCCAGTCTTCTTTATACACATCTCTAAGAGTTGAAGCCTCAAGTATCTTTTTTAAAGATTGAACTTGTTTTTATATATTCAGAGATTTATTGTACACAACTTTTAAAGCTTTCAAAATGTGTGACATTTTTCATCCGGAAAGGTTATAGTGTCATGAATAAAAGCTAACATTACCTCATCTTAACCTTTTTTTCAATGTTTATGCAAGATAAATATGCAGGATGAAGTTGAAGATTATCAATAGATATGGTGGCAATCTTTGTCAATTATGATTGCATGTGAGTGAATCTAGCAATAGAGACTTTTACCTGCAGACCACATGATTAAAAGTAGACGAACTAATTTAACAACAAAATGTCAATAAAGATGACATAATACAACAATAAGTCTTACATCAACTTTTCTCCCAGGGCCTCACTTCTTTCGCCATGGGTAGTTCTGCCTTGTAAAAGAGGATACATTTTGTCTATTAATTTGATTTTTTTTAAAAGATGATGCATGATAATAAATCAGCTATGGATTCATCTGTATTATGGTTAATACGCTAGATTACATTTTTGATAATACATTATTATTGGTAAAAGATTTAAATTTCTGTATGTAAGGAACCATAAACTTTACTTATACCATGTTGAGGAGCCAGTCAATTGATAATTTCATGGAGTCTAAGAACGCCTCATGCTATTAAAAACTCTAAGTATGATACCAGAACAAATTTAGGAAACGCCACATGCATCATGACTCTTTGCCTTCTTCAGCTGTTATTTTCATTCAAAAATGTTACAATTCATAACACTAAACAAAGCAGTAAAACGGATTCTTTTCTTGACACATTTTTCTTGCTTAACATATTTGCTTACTAGTAAATGCTTTTGTTACAGACAGGAATTTACTTTCATGTAAAGATAGATCTTTAATATCACAAAGGTGGGACAAAATCAGTACTGGTATGTATTAATTTTTTTTATCACTTTTTAGTATCAAATTCAGGATCATTTCAATTTTGGCCTTGTTCTGAATATAGCTGAAATACTGCTCGATGGACGCAAAGCAAACATGTAATCTACTCTATCAAATTTTGGCAACAACATGGAAGGGTTTTGCATGTGACAAGTTCCATATATTTAATTATATTAAGTGTAAAATATTTTGCAGTTAGACAAAAATCACAAAGCAAATCACAGAATTATATAAAACATTTTATGACAGGTTAATCCACATACAGAAAAAATTATATAAGACATTCTCAGATCAATCAACAAACTACCTCAAACACAATACAAACAGCATGTCAACATGACATTCTATCACATATTACAAACATAAACACTATTTAATAGTAAATTGTTCATTTAATACAGTAACCAATGTCTTACATATTAATTATGGAATTATTTGTTGTAAACTACAAAATGTGTTCAATTATTTTTGTACATGTAGCCAAATTTTTGTTTTACTTCTTAACACATCTTAGTGGTCACAATAAAAATGTTTTTTACTTTAGTACATGTGTCAAAAATAACAAAACTCCATAACTAAATATTTATTATTATCCTGACTAAAAGTCTAAATAAATGTCTCACCTGACCATATCAAGTGACATCTTGCTATTATGCATAAATGGATCAACTCCCATAAAAGAAAATATATATTTCATTATAAAATAAGAAAACTTGGAATTGCATCTCACAAAAAAAAGCTTTATCCAGGATGTGAAAGCTAATACCCTACTCTTATACAAATATGTGTACATGTATTTCAATTAAATGATCAATGAAAGACAATGAAAACTTGCCAGATTTTAAATTAAATATAAGACATGGTATGTCTTATAAAAAACTGCTTTTTCTCCTATTTCACTTTTTTATGTCAATATAAAACACTGAAGTTCATTTTAATGTATTTAAATACATTTATATACTTTGAAATGTATTAGAACAAAAAAAACCAATGGCTTAAATAACATGACATCCTTAGTTTAAAAATTAAGACTTTCTATGGTTTTGGTATTTGATAAAATGTAGTTTATTGCAATCAATAACACCATTATTATTGATACCAGATACAATTCCAATATGAAACATATATTATTTTAGGTGTATTAATTTATTTATTTACTGCCTAGCCAGACAAAGGTGTGATTAAATAGTATGAATCTGGTAGACAAGTGATGACATAAATATTTATCCACATTTCTGGTGTGTTCATACGACTTACAGATACAATGGAGAACATGTACATTGATACAACTGTTTGGTTATTCTGAATAAAATCCTTTGTTAATTAATGTATACTTCAGGTTTTTCTGTCTAAGAGTGTCATCTACTCATTGTCATTATTTTAGTTTAACACATCTGTAACAAATAAAATAACAACAAGAAGTCACAACACCTCCATGACATCTGGTCTTTTATCTCTGATATCCCAGTCTATTCAAACTTGATTCCCTGAGCTAATGGCAATTCTTTACTGTAGTTAATAGTGCTAATAGAAAAAAAACAAGGAAATGACAGTGTTACATATAAACATGCTAGAACTTAAAGTCTTTAAAATCAAATTTTGTTTGCAGGTGATGTTTTGTGGGAACCCACTAGTTCCTATGTCAACACTGGTATTGTCAGCCACACTTTCAGCAAGGTGTTTTGACTTGGACCTTAATTGACAAGGATCATCACTTTTCGTGGTGTTTTCATAGCATATTCCAGCTTTTTCGATTAATAAAATCATGAAACAGGTGGAACATTTGCTTAGAGTGGTGTCAAATCATATTTTAGCAAACAATCCACATGTATCAATATTTGTTTCTGTGGAAGTCCTCAGTAATGTTGATGGTACAAGACATTTATTGTCTTCCTAATACTATAATTACTATAGGTGGAGGAAACCTTGTACTTTTTCTGATACACAATTATTGTAGGAAAAATAGAGAAATAATATTGAAAAATTTCTTTTTACTTTCAAAAATACATCACATGAATAACACACCTATTCTGTTTGTCTTTTTGCACTGTTTTCTTATGCTCACCTTTCTTAAAATTTAATTTAAGTCTCAATTAAATACTGTGTAAATCAGAGCATTTTTGTGGTACACATTTACACTTGAGGTACTGAGAGACAGTTGAACCTACCATGTAGACCTCCTCATGTACTGTTTCCATGAGTCACTGCCCGACTCCCTACCTCCTCCTGTATGTTTTTCACCTCCTACAATTAAAAAGGTGATAATTTATTCATTTAGGATGCACTAGCATTTTTTACTGTTAAAAATTATAAATGTTATCCAGTCTAACCAATACATATGTCCTATCAACATGTGATACCTCTACCTGTAGATAAATAGTATCACAATTGGAAAGGCGAGACAAGAAAATCTCAAACCCAGGGGCAAAGATATTTTATGCATCCTGAGGCTCTGCCGAGGGATTTGATAAACAGATATATTTGCCTGCTGGTTTGAGATTTTCTTCCATCTGCATTCCACGAGTGATTTGATACTTTTTCTCATCTGAGTTCCAGATTTTTAAGGCATTTCCTCAGAATGCTTGGTAGCCATTTGTGTATAACTAACTTGACGTCACAATGAACTTACCTGGTGAGACAGAGAAATTTCACCAACAGGAAGTCACAAGATATTTCTATATATATTTCTGGTCCTTATAACACTACCTGTTATACAGATAGTCATACAAGGGTTGTCTTCAATTCAAATATCACATGTCATTCCTATGCATGTAGATATTCTTTTTTTTCCAAAAACACATGTATTGATTTTAAGGTTTACAAAGTTCATTAGATTTTCTCTGTGTTACCTGGATTCTTTGTTCAATGAGTTATGGTTTGAAATTTAAGATTTGCTCCTTCAAAAATGTGATAACTAGAAAAAATGTGCATGTGTATTATTTTTGGTAAAGTGGCTTGATTATGATCCAGATCAGAAACAGAAATTTTTTTCCCATTTTACCTTTTCTTTGATTTTGATGGTAAGGTAGAGTTGTAATGTATTTTTCTCTAAATATGCGAGAAATCCAAATTGGGAACTTATTGTGAATTTTTTATTATATTATGTGGTGCTCTGTAATAGAAGGAAATAAAAAAAAACACCTTGATGAACAAGACAACATACAGTGCATAAGGCAAGATGATTGGAAAGACTTCCATTTGAACCCCCACTAAAAATGCATTATTTTGAATGTAAATACAAGAATTTGGCACTGGGTGGCAGCCACTGGTGAACCCCACAGTGGACACAGTCATGCATTGCCAAGTGGGCAAGTGAAAGCCATGTGAACTCCATGTATCTTGTGTTAGTCTAATGCATTGCATATTTTTTTATTGGGGGTTCAATTGGAAGTCTTACCAGATGATTTAAACAAACATTATTTTCAAAATGCTTCATTAATTTACAAAAGTTGTAGAAATTGCTTGTACCAATTTTGGCAACAAGCAATAATTTGCTTTCAGCCCCAAAGTTAATTTTTATGCCTGCGATTATGATTAAAATGTACTACAGTAGTACCCCTCTTATACGATCCCTTCGCCAGCGACCACCCGCTTTATCCGACCAAAACCCTGATGCATTAAATGTTTCTAACGTAAAATTACCTCTCGCGAACGACCACCCCTAAAACGCGACCAGCGACCACGTTTTTTCCCCTCACGAACGACCATTTTCACTGACCGGATGTTTATTTTGGAATTCTTGAATGGAACGAGATTTGGTTTTATTATCGTAAACCAGTTCGGTAACAGTTCAACGGCCGGTAAACAAAATGTCGAAATCACGTAAAAGAATGATGTTTAAGCTGGATTAAAAGGGAAAACAAGTAGGATATTGTAGATCAGTTTGATTTTGGCATTACGGAAATGGGGTTTCTTACAAGAAGACTGAAAATTTCAACAAGGAGATAATAGTACAATGTACCAACATAATCATAAATCAAAATTTACAATAAACGATGTCAAAAACTTGGGAAACTGGAAACAGAGAGAAACCTGGATTTTTCCCAACTAAACAGAACCTTAATACACTACGAAGTGGAACCTGGGCAGACAACAAAAGTGATAAAAATAATAATAATGCAGATGAAACAGGAACAGAAACTTTCACTGATAAGAAGACTTGGAATTCTTATATTATCATTACACATTTTTAACAGATAAAAACTGCATGAATTCTTTTATTTTTATTTATACTGAATAATAAAATACAAATATTTATTATGTGTGATTCTTGATCACTTCACAGTTCTTGTTGCTAATCAACCGACCAAGCTCTATAAACCTGTGTTAGTGTGTGTATATCCCATCAAGAATGACACCCCCATTATAAGACCACTTTCATGACTCAGATGGGGTGGTCTTATAAGAGGGGGACTACTGTACCAAACTTGTGCTACAGAAAAATACCAAACATAGCAAGATATGTTAATGTACACCAACAATACTAAATGGTAATTTAAAGAGACTAACAATCTCTCTTAATGCCACTGAGTAAATCAAAAGTTTGTGGCAGAGGATTTGTAAAAACTATTATTTTAAAAGCAAGAGGTGGCCTAGTGGTTATGGTAGTTATTCATCTATTATTGATCTTCTGCCTGTCAACATTGAGGTTGTGGGTTTGAGTCTCACTGTGGACAGTGTGCTCGACTCCAATCTTATGACAAGGATTGCCAGTTTTCGTACAGAAGATTGGGGTGTTTTTCAGGGTACTCTGACTTCCTACCTAAATAAAAAGTGGACATGACAATATAGCGGAAGAAGTGCTGAAAGTGGTATCAAAACGCCATTCAAACCAAAAAAATACATAAAAAGTTGTATTTCATTGATTTGTATAAGGACAATTCATAAAGCCAGCAGTAACTTTTCTAGACATGGTACTAGCTTGCATTTGTACAAGTTTGGCACTACAGTAAAACTTCGGTAGCTCGAACTCGGATGGCTCGAACACCACCGATTTCTCGAACTGTTTTTAAAGTCCCGACATTCATTTCTATATATGTTTGTACAAAAAACCCCGGTTTTTCGAACACTGATTTCTTGAAAACTCGAACTCATTTATAGGTCCCTTTGATAGTAAACTCATGCAAGTCACAATCAATAACTCGAACTAAAATTATAAGCGTCAGTGCGAAGCAATTAACTTCAGTTACAAAGGACGTTGATAACAGAAGCCATAACAATTAATACATGAATGTCAATTAAAAAATAATAGATAATAATTATGTCATGACTGGTGATTAGTTTAGGCAAATAGATATTATTGTTTTATTAATTGAAAATATGAAATGTACCAAGCGGATTATCAAATCAACGAAAATATTCCAATTAAAAATCATTTACGACTTTTGTTGACAACTGTGGTTTAATTGATATTTAAAAAAAAACCAAATATTAAAGCTAAAATAATTTATGAAAAATGTGTCTGCAATAAATATTGTGGAAATTATTAACTTAATTTAACTGCGATGGATATACTGAGTACAAACGGGTTTTTTTTCGTGTCAAATTTATTAAATAAACATCTACATACATTCAAAACAAACTTTAGTGCCCAAAAAATACCATACCGCATGTAGGAAAATTAACAAGCAACTTATAAACAAAAATCGGTCACTGTACGGAACAGATAATTTCCGGAGGATGTCCAACTTCGGTGGCTTGAACAACCGATAACTCGAACTATTTTTGGCGACCCCAGCGAGTTCGAGTTATCGAAGTTCTACTGTATATGTCATGATACGAGTTAACTATAATACAAGTTGACTTTGATACATGATGCCTTTTTTGTATATGTTAAACTAATGGTACAAAAAGGTATTCACAACACTTCTTTTATGAGAAAACTATTTTTTGTCAACTCTTGAAGGTCTGAGACAAAATATTGCATAGTTGAAAATTCTAATAATGAAATTTTAAAAAATCGACATAACATATGCTCAAAGAGAATATTCAAAATAAAAGTTGATTGAATAAAAATTAAAAAAACAGTTAAATTTGATTTATAAACTAAAACTTAAAAATGGATAATAAATCAAATTTTTGAATACATACAGCAAGAAGTACTTATAAAAAACACAGAAAAACAAAAATGATTTTGCCAACCTGTATAAATTTGGAAATGGTTGTGCCAAAAGGGAAATTACCACGTGTAATTATAGAAAACACCATCATAAAAGAAATATAGGATCTTACATTGGTACGAGTGGATTTCTTCAATGGAGATAGTTAAAAATCCATAATTTAACTATTGAGATTGGAGAAATCCGATAATTCAAGAGTACTAATGTAAGATTCTGTTTCTCTAATTTTAAAAAGTAGTAAATTTGCGATACGAAGTACAAATTCTCCCAACCCAAATTTTACGTTTACACAGTAAATGGAAGGTGTTTTGTTTGTGACGTCATGAGTTCTTATTGTGACGTTATTATTTTCACCCAATCAACTGCTGAGAACAACAAATTCACCAGTGATGAGAACTATATTTTCCACACCAGTCAAGGGGTTGAAATAATATGTCAAAATTAGAGAAAAAGCAGATTATTTTTTTAATGTGGAAAAAAATTATGTAGTGACAAGAATTTACTCAATTTAACAGGAGAAGGTTAAAATTATACCAGGAGTGTATGTTTTGCTCCCTGTGTGTACCATGCAGATAAATAAAAATGAATAATACAAATCTTATAGAAACATTTCATACCAAATGCTCCTCCAATTTCTGCCCCACTGGTTGGAATATTTACATTGACTATACCACAATCGGATCCTTTAGGTCTGAAAGTAAACAAAATATTCAGTATCAATAACTTTAATTTCAGTGTAAAATTCTTAAAGCTGTTCCATTAAAACACATAAAACACATTAAAACTGCTTGTCCAAATACCCAAAGTAAAAATACCTTACTAAAGTACAATTTGTTTTAATGGAAGATACCTAAATACAAGAAGTTTAATTTAACTTTGTTATCATTAATCACCTCTGAAAATATTCATTCTAGCTGTTAAATTTAACCATTCTTGTTTACCTTCTACATGTAATCAGCAATTATGCACAATGTGTTTGATCCATTTTTATGCAAATACAGTGTGGCTACCAAAAAAATTAAACATGAAATGTAGGCATCATGTTTTTAAATATAGGAGATAAGGGGGGGGGGACAAATTTCATATCTAATATTCAAAGTCACTATACTTAATTGTTTAAATGTATATGTAAACATCATGTTCTTGGTAAACTTAAGCTTTTGAAACAAATTTACCTTGTACAAATAGTACAAATAAACTCATGTAAGATACCAAGGTTTATAGAATTTACAAAGCCAAAGGCACCTTTCATTTAATCAAGACTCATCAGTGGCTCTCTAACCCAAACAATTTTTAAAATGCAAATGAATAAGATGTTTTAAAAGTTTTTATCACCAAAATTCCAAAACATTATACCAAATCCGGATAAGGCTATCTACACCTTGAAAATATAAAAAAAACTTGGAAAATATTTTTGTTTTTTTAATATTAGAGCAGTAAATTTAGACAATGACTAACCTTCTGAAAGAATCAATGATCTACCTGTCAGCACCTAAGTTTGACTACTGAGCTGGTGATACCATGGAGGACACACAGTCCACCATCAGAGGCATCAAACTAGTGGTTGCAAATAAAATGTAATTTAGGATACCAAGGTTAATAGAATTTACTAAGCCAGACACCTTTCATCTAATCAAGACTTTCCAGTGGCACCTCAACCCAAGCAATACTTAAATTTCAAATGAATAAGATGGTTTAGAGCTTTTATCACCAAAATTCCAAAACATTAAACCAAATCTGGCTAAAGGAATTTCTATGCATAAACAGTATCATAATATTATATCTGCTAAATCATATTTTATCGTAATCAACATTTATCAAAGACCGTGGCCCTCTTCAACTAGAGTCCTCACTATGGTCAGTGATAGGCTTTCCATATTATAATCTCACAGCCACTTTTCCTCAACCCCACCTCTAGTATCTTTAACTATACAAAGTCGATCTACCGACTACTGATACCCCCGCTTTTGTAAACATTTCTGAAGTTTTTCGTGGACTGTGACCTTGAAATTTTAAAGATTTCCCCCAAAATCGATAGGCTTTTTACCAGCATAGTATTATACAATAGTTGCTTATATAGAGGGCATTGTCATGATATCTTGACTGCACAAGGGAGAGTGGTATTGCCTGAAACATTGATAATGCCCGAGCCAAAGGTGAGGGCATTATCAATGTTAAAGGCAATACCACTGTCCCGAGTGCTGTCAAGTATCATGACAATGCCAGCTATATAAGCAACTATTATATTTATATTATTGAAGAGTTAAGAAACCATGTGTTTAGACTGTATTATGTATTTGTAGCTGCTTGCTGTGTGATTTTAATGTGGGCCTCATGATAGATATCATTGTTTGGCATTTTTTGGCTATACACAGTTAGTTTTCTAAACTTTATGTCATTTTTTCCCCATTTGGGTTGAACATGTACATATATTTTATAAATTAAAAATAAATAGTTTTATTTCATATCAGTAAAATTATGTTTGTTTCAATTGGATAAAACAAGGTCAGCTGGTATTAATTAATTTGCAGTAATTTGACATGAGGGCATTATCACGCCGTGATAACGCCCACGGGCGTTATCATGTCGTGGTAATGCCCTCTCCAGGAACAAGCAACATAAAACTGTTTATTTTAAATTTATAAAAAAAATATATGTACATGTACATACCAAATGAGAAAAAATGACATAAAGTTTAGAAAACTATGTATTGCCTAAAAATGCCAAACAATGATATATCATGAGGCCAAACATTCAAATCATACAGCAAGCAGCTACAAATACACAACAAGTCTTAAACACATGGTTTCTTAATTCTTCAATAAAATAAATATAATAGTTGCTTATATAGCTGGCATTGTCATGATACTTGACAGCACTCGGGACAGTGGTATTGCCTTTAACATTGATAATGCCCTCGCCTTTGGCTCGGGCATTATCAATGATTCAGGCAATACAACTCTCCCTTGTGCAGTCAAGATATCATGACAATGCCCTCTATATAAGCAACTATTGTATAATTATATTGCTTGTTACTGCATGGAGAGGGCATTACCACGGCGTGATAACGCCCGTGGGCATTATCACGGCATGATAATGCCCTCATGTCAAATTACTGTAAATTAATTTATACCAGCTGACCTTGTTTTATGCAATTGAAACAAAGATAATTTTACTGATATGAAATAATACAAGTGTGGACACATAAAAATGTCTCGCCTGCATTCCGCATCAGTAACGAAAATAAATTTTGTCATAAGCATTACGTAAATAGCATAAATTATCAGCAGCAGCCTGTATAAATATTGTCACCATACCATGCATAGATACAGAGGAACTGTCCCAATACAAAAACTTTAACGTAGTCGCTGGACCGTGAAATTGAGGTCAAGGTCAGGAGACACCTACCAGACAGTCATGTACTATTCATCAGCAACCTATATACCAAATATTGTCATCCTACCATGCAGAGTTAAGAGAAACTGCCGTAACCCAAAAACTTTAACGTAGTCGCTGGACCGTGAAAATGATGTCAAGGTCAGGTGACACCTACCAGACAGTCATGTACTAGTCATCGGCAACCTATATACCAAATATTGTCATCCTACCATGCATAGTTACAGAGGAACTGACGTAACCCAAAAACTTTAACGTAGGCGCTTGACCGTGAAATTGAGGTCAAGGTCAGGTGACTGACTGGCAAGTACTCATCATAAGCTACCTCTGTACCAAATTTGATGGACCTAGGGCTTGGGCTTACAAATATATGAAGCAAGATTTCAAGTGTCTACGCTGCCGCCGCCGCCGGATTCCCATACATATGTCTCGCCTCCAGCGACTTTCGTCGCAGGCAAGACAAAAACAAAAACCCAGTTTCTTTCAAATCGGATGCAAACATTTTGAGTTATTGTCTGGAAAAACGTTTTTTTTCAAATTTCTAGTTTTTCGCGGACTGCGACCTAGAAATTTGACGGATTTCCCTTAAAATCAATAGGCTTCTAACCAACTTGATATATAATAATGTCCCAAAGTTTCATTCAAATCAAATGTGGACTGACAAACGGACGGATGGAAAGATGGAGGGATGGAAAGACAGACGGAAGGAAGGACAGACGGACAGAAGGACGGACAGATGGACAGACATGAGGAACACTTTATACCCCTGACTCTGTCGAGCGGGGGTATAAAAAGCGCTATTCATAAGAACTTGCAAAAACACTCATTCACATTCAACAGCATTTTCTTACCCCATCCATTTAAATATATTATTAATATCTTTGGTAAATAAACTACTTGTTAATCCCTGCTTTACTTCATTGTTGTACTTAATAGCTTCATCTATACTCTGAAAAATATAGCAGAAATGTAATAGTAATACTCTGAAAAATATGACAGAAATGTAACAGTACTGAGTGGTTTTAAAGTATTTCAAAAGACAATCAAATTTCATTGACTAATGGGTCTGCAAACAATTCTTGAAATCTGGCATAGCAATAAATTGAAAAGTATAGCAAATTAAAAGACAGCCTACCTTTAAAATAATACCCAGTGTTCCTTTCAACAGTGATTGTGATCAAAAGAATTTTTTTCTGTCCAAGAATTTTTAATGTCTTTGATTATTAAATTATTTTAAAAATAACTTTCAGTAATTAGTGTCGTTTATTTCATTACAATGTAATACGTATGTTGTTTTTGAAGGATTCCTGACATAAATTATGGGTGTTTATGCTGACAACACTGTCATTGATGTAAGGCTGTCTGGTACCTGTATAAATTGACTGTCTAGAAACCAATCATTGCTTACCAACAATTTATCAAAATTTTACAATTTTTAAACTATATAAATGCTTTTATTACAACACTGTAATAGAGTGAACCCTGCAGGAAAACAAGTCTATCTATTTAGAATATTTCAGAATACACAAATTCCACTACAGGAAGTTGTTTGTATTGTTTATTTTGCACTTGTCAGTTGACTGATTAAATGAAATATCCAGTAAGCAATTTTCCAGCTAACATCAGGAAGAAAATATTTTACCAATCAATTAATTGTACAAATGGTGTGAAAAAGTAGTAACAAGACTGCCAAAAGAAAAGTATGGAGTATGGGTATGGACAAAGAATCAGCCTTTTGTAGTGCAACTATGAGCCTCTACACAATAGTGTAGCAACTTCCAATACAAACAAGAAGTCACTTAATTTGCCACTTAGTGACATAAATGGCAACTCTGTGGGCCTTTTTCAGGAAACCAGATAATTTAAAGTATCTAAGGTAAAATTTAAAAAAAGGGTAATAAAAAGAATACGTAATAAATTATTCTTTGTTTTTGTTAAATCAATGATGGATTTCTAAACAACCCTTTGTTGCAGTTTCTACTTTTGTTTCTTTAAATATCACATTATACAACAGCAAGCTTACACTACACTTGATGGCATATACAATAGGAGCAAATGTCTCCTTGTGGACAACTGGTGCATCATGGGGCAATCCTGCAACTATGGTAGGTTCTACAAAGTATCCCTCTCTGTCTATCACCTATAAACAGAAGCTATCAGTTATAATAAGAACAGGAAAATAAGGTAAATGCTATGAATATGACAAAATGTGAGATAAATTGTACAACGTCTATGTCAGAAGAAATTAAAATGAAAATGTTTAATTTTTTATTTATGTCATTATTTAAATTAAGATCTACTGGGTTATCCTTTCACTATGTATTATCTTTTCTTAGGTCTTAAATAATTGGGGTTTAGGTTCAGGATCTGATGTTTCCAATACAGCAACCTATAAAATTATTGTGACTAAAATCTTAAATATCAAAACCTTGTTAATCTCTACAGTGTTGATTTAAGTTTGAAAAAGCACAATTTTTTCTTTTCATACAATCAAATGTTACCCACTAAAATTAGTCATATTAAATTAATATATATAGAAAAAATAATTCCTGTTGAATCTCCCAAGTTTTAAAACAACAAAAATATTAACAATCCTAACAAGAAAATCCCATTACACATTAAACATTACCTTGCCGCCATATTCAATTTTTCCTCCCTGAGCCTTGGCTTCTTCAACAGCTTTCAGGTAGCCATCCACACCCTGTTGATTGTGCATTGGACCGTATAATGTTCCAGCTGTAAAGTAACCAAATATCGTCAAATAATTTGTCATTTATCACCCATCAATACATTTTAAGTGTCTCCCACATGATGGAATCTACAACAGGTGTGGTATTGTTCACATCTTGCATATCCAAAAACTTTATATCTCTCCTGCCAGAGCTGTTCTTCAGTTGTCTTCCTGATATGACACATCATGTTATATTATATAAAAGCATGTTAAAAAATTAATTTCTGTACAAAAATATTTTTATATCAATTACAAAATCATTACTTGAAATTATTCCTTAATTTTTTTCCTTTTTCACACTCAGAACTCTCATGAATACATTGATTGCCATACCTCTGTATACATTTTTTTCAGTGTTTAGAGCTTACAATAAATGTTTTCACGAGAAACATTATAAGAGAGCATTCCAGAAATAACACAGATCACTGATATGTCACAGTATCTGTATTGTGACAATGAATGGGCATTTTTTAAAACCTGGCTTGGAAATTAATTACCCTAAACAATTTTATAGCCTTAACATTAAAATTAAAAGATATGTAGACAATTTTTGGGTCTTGACAATGGTCATGAGATAAATTAATTAAATAAACTGTCAGGGGAAGTAACTCCTTATTATAAAACTAGAATTTGCAGTATTACATTTTTATATCCGTCATTTCATACCGTAAATCAGGTCATTTTGGTTGTAGTTTTATTTTGGTTTATTTGGCGCTTTCTGTGAAAGTACCAAAATTACACACACTGAAATTAAGCATGCACAAACATTTTACACACCAAAGTAGCAGATCGCTAAGACAATAACATAGTTTAGTTTAATACAGGGAATACACAGGTGTTTGTGAGGGAAAAATAACAGGTATACCCCTTTATTATATCCTTATTTTCTTATCAAATTGTAAGGAAAACACAATGTATGAATTTGTATTCACACAGTCTGGATCATTTCTGAATTAGACGCTGCTATTGATCATAAAAACCACCTTATCAAGATTAAATCCCGAAATAAATAAAAGGATTAAATTTAAATCTGTGATCATTATTTATTGACAGAAGGACAATCATGAACATCTATTCTGTATGATATGTGTGTTAATAATCTAACAATAATCTAATAAAACTTAATTAACACATTCAGGCGTCCTAAGTGGATACTGGCCGCCCTGCAAGTTATATACCAATATAAATGAATACATAAAAAGATATAACAACCTTGCTTACCACTGTGACTTAAATAGAACAAGATATCAGTAAGACATGAATTTGTCATTCAGAAAGCAATAATGTGACCTAAGGTCAAAGTTCAAGGTCAAAGGTCAGCAACCATGGTATGGGACACATCACCTTGATATTATCTATTACGATTAGTTTTGGACGGACTGACGGACAGAGTGATCCCTATATGGCGTCTGCCACAAAGTGGCGGGGCCCTAATAACTCTGTGGTTTTTGACATTCCTTGTCAACAAAGGGGCCAAAATTTAACACATGAGTAGGACGAAACACCAAATTTCAACATGTCAAAATAAAACACATAGCTTTTGAGAGTAAAACGCAAAAATATCCTGATGCCAAAATAACCAGATTTAAAGTTACTTAATTAGAATTAACATGATAACAACTGTCCGTTCTAAAGAATAGCATTACTTAATTATTTTTCACAGCTCTACCAATTTTTGCCAGTGAAAAAATCATGGAAAAATCTGCAAAAAAAAAAATGAAAAAAAGATGTGATGTACTTACGCTCTAATGGATCACCAATTTTAATTTGTGCGTAAGCTTTCTTTAGTCTTGCAATAACTTCATCATGAATTTTCTCATGGAGAATCTGAAATGTATCGCACACTAAATTTTTAATATTGTTGGGTAGTCTCTAATTTACCGGTTTTCACAAATAAGGCAGCAAGAAAAAGGGGATATTTTAGTTATTAAGGAAAATGCAAGTATCCTGTCCCCTACTGTACTCTTTCCTAGACTTGTTGTACTGACTATAAAGTATCTCACATAAGTTAGTATTCACAGTAATATTCAAAATTGCAATTTGTCTGGAATAATACTTTAAGGGTTTTACCAGAGCTTAACCCAAAGATTTGCTCATCTCATCACCAGGTTTAAGATAGAGGAGGCTCTCTTGTGTTGGGGTTGTCCAGTTTCGATACAGAAAGAGCCTGACTGCTAAGCATGGTAGGTATTCTTCTTGCATAATAAACAACTCTTTTGTAGATTTCGAAAAAGAGTAGGCCTATTGCTTGCTGGATGAAAAGCAAACGTTCAATCAATCAATCTGACAATTTTCTCCGTATGGGCACTTACAAAACTATTTATTGCAGTTACAACATATGCCATTTAGATTGTTTAAATTGCTGATTTCAAGATTTTATGACCACAAAAATAGAATAAGAAATGTTTAAAGCAAACATGTTGATCGTCTTACAAGTCGTCTGGTTGTGGTACATCGTTGTCCTGCAGTTCCGGCACAGGCAAACACAGCAGCTCGTACCAACATGTCTAAGTCTGCATCGTCATTCACTGAAATAGAGGTAGTTAAAGTGGCCCAATGCACACTGATTTACTCTGAAAACAAACTATAATAAACACATAATAATTCTTTTTCAACTAACAGAACAGAGCATATCTCAACAACAAAAAATATTTCATAAATGGTCAAAATTAGCTTTGTCATTTTTGCTGAGTTGAAAAATGCATCTACCAAAAAATTATGATCCATCAAGAAAATAACTTTTTTCATGCTGTATTTTTTTCTTATTGCTGCATTTCCCATAACTGGCAATAAATATATAAAAAATACTAATATGGAGTAGGCATTGCCAAAAATGCGAGCACAGACAATATAGTCCTTAATTATCAATATTTAATGTGCATCTCATAATTGATGTAACTTCCAAACACCCTAAAAAAGCCTCTAAATTCCAGTGTCATGTGACGTCTTTCTTTGTAACGGTGACATAAATGTAATTTGATTTGATTGTCAGTTTTAAAGGATCGATTTAGAGATTGCAAAAAAATTATGAAAAGTATGAAATTTTTGTTGTTAATTTTAAATATAACATGTATTTTTTATCTGCCCCCTGTGAGCTGTGCTCGCTATAAATTAAAACTAGAGGCTCCCAGTAGCCTGTATCGCTCACCTGAACCTGAAACCAAACAACCCCTTTTTATCCAGCTTTTCTTTGCTATAAGGAATTGCCCAACACTTCTGCAAAAATCATTAATTTTGGACCTTTTAAGGGAATTAACTCCTATAAGAAGGAGCTTTTGATCCTTAGAGGGAGAAGGGAGGTTCACTTCAAATTTGCCGTACATATTATACTTTTTTAACTATCAGTCGAAAACTCTCTCGACTCCCCCCCTCCCCCCCCCCCCCTTTCATTTTTTCTATTTTAAGCCAACATAGCTATGTAGGTAGTCAGGTGTCATGATTTGCACAATTTCGGTAAAGGACGTCCTAAAGATGATGTGTGCAATGTTTCAAAGCAGTCCTTTCATTGGTTAAAGAGAAGAAGATTTTTTAAAAACAAGTAAAATTGATTAAAAAAATGTTCAAGGAGAATAATTCCTAAAAGGTTCATTAGACAATCTTGACCCTTAAGTCATTTTTGTAGCCCTCATAGAGCAGAACAATTAAGCAATGCTAACTTTTTCTCTAGTTCTAATAATTTTCAAGATTTTGAGGCAAAAATGTCAAAAATAATCAATTTCGA
Organism: Limnoperna fortunei; assembly: GCA_944474755.1. Lineage (NCBI taxonomy): Eukaryota > Metazoa > Mollusca > Bivalvia > Mytilida > Modiolidae > Limnoperna > Limnoperna fortunei. The sequence goes on along the minus strand of OX104116.1, from coordinate 29,813,086 downwards.
CAATTAAAGGGCAATAACTCCTATAAGGAGTCATCATACAACTTCAACCCAATGGAGTGTTTCGTAGAGCTTTTGATGCAGCTGAAGGCATGTCTCTTCGGTTTTCCTGTATCTGTTACACTTTTTTAAAATATAAGCCAAAAACTGTATTTTACTCCCCCCCCCCCCTTTCCGTCCTATTTTTAGCCATGGTGGCCATGTTGGTTAATCTGCAGCCATGGTTGGTGCAAACTTGGTTGAGGACATTTGACAGATGATGTGTACAAAGTTTCAAAGCAGTACTTTCAGCTGTTTCAGAGGAGAAGATTTTAAAAAATCCATTAAAACCGATTAAAAAAAAACAGTTCAAGGGGAATAACTCTTAAACGGTTAAGACAATCAGACAATCTTGACCTTTAAGTCATTTTTGTAGCCCTCATAGAGCAGAACAATTAAGCAAGGCTAACTGTTTCTCTAGTTCTAATAATTTTCAAGATTTTGAGGCAAAAATGGCAAAAATCATCAATTTTGACAATTAAAGGGCAATAACTCCTATAAGGAGTCATTATACAACTTCAACCCAAGTGTTTTGTAGAGATTTAAATGCTGAAGAAGGAAAGTCTCTTCAGTTTTCCTGTATCTGTTATACTTTTTGAACTATAAGCAAAAAACTGTATTTTGACCCCTCTGTTCTATTTTTAGCCATGGTTGCCATGTTGGTTGGTCTGAGGCCATGATTTGTGCAAACTTGGTAGAGGACATTTTACTGATGATGTTCAAAGTTTCAAAGCAATCCCTTCAGTGGTTTTGGAGGAGAAGACTTTTGAAGAAAGATTAACGCCGCCGCCGACGACGGACTCCAAGTGATGGCAATAGCTCACATGACACTTCGGGTCAGGTGAGCTAAAAACAAGTTCAGATGTACTTAACTTTTATCAAATCCTCTACACCTGCATAATATGCAGGAACAGTTGTTAAATTGAACAAAAATAATAACCATACATCTATTTCTGTCTTTAGTTTTATTTCGCAGCATGATAAGCATGAAGTTTACATGAAATGAACACCAATTTTTAATTAATAATTTTGTTATATTTGATACTTAAAACAGAAATTATTGACAAACAAATTAAAAAGGAATAGTAAACCTCATTCCTAAAAAAATGCAAAAGATATAAAGTTTTAAAACTGGTTTACCATATTTAATCATAAATATTCATAAACAAAGATTAAAAAATTAATAATTTATTGATGGAGGGTCATCCTCACAAGTCAGGGTTTTTGTGTCCACGAACCCCTGACAAACTTAGCTAGGAAATTCCCGGGCTAGAAGATTTTCGTATGACGTCAATCCTTTAAAATATCAACTAATGAAATTGCTCGAAAGAAGCATGTGTTTGGCAGTAGTCATTCTTACTCATTCTGGAGTGTGATGAAAACGTTACGCAACTAAATAATAACGCGATAATAACAAACTATTAACACTTCTGTACAAAATACAGTGATTTTCACATGGTCTACGCAACACATCCGTTTAGTCAGAAACCCTGACTTGTGAGGATGATGGAGGGTATGAAAATTGATACCACTGTATATTGGGATTTCATAATATGCTGAATTTTTCTACGGCTCAACCTTACATGTTTTAATACTTTAATGATTGACAAAATCATTATTAAAGCATAGTTAACATTATTTCTGTCATTGTGAAATAAAATTAACAAGTTTTTAAAAAAAATTAACCTTATTTATTTGTATGTTATATGATGGCTGTAATGGTTGATGCAAAAGATGCATACACCTGCAATTGTTTTTAATATGAAGTAGGCATTGCCAAAATGCGAGCACAGACTATTAAGTCCTTTATTATCAATATTTAATTGACTTAACTTCCGAACACCCTAAAAGTGCCTCTAAATTCCAGTGGTCATGTGACGTCTTTCTTTAAAACGGTGATGTCACATGAAATGTAGGGTGTATTTGTTAGGGCAAAAACAGTTTCAGTTTATTAAACTTTCTATTTATTAATGAGAACCGGTTTAAAACTAGTTTGAAACCTAAACTGGTTTGCCGTTTGTTAGTAGCAAACTGATACTGGTTTCCCAATCCATCCAAACCACATATAGAGGTGGTTTGCGGTTTAGGTTTTTAGGTTTGAGTATTAAACTAGACAAAGTCGATCTAGCGATCGCTGATACCCCCGCTTTTGTGAAAATTTCTAACGTTTTTCGTGGACTGCGACCTTGAAATTTGATGGATTTCCCCCAAAATCAAAAGGCTTTTTACCAACCTGATATATAACAATATCCCAAAGTTTCATTCAAATCGGATGCAAACTTTTTGAGTTATTGTCCGGAAACAACTTTTATGTTAAAATTTCTAACGTTTTTCGTGGACTGTGACCTTGAAATTTGACGGATTTCCCCCAAAATTGATAGGCTTCTTACCAACCTGATATATGACAATATCCCAAAGTTTCATTCAAATCGGATGTAAACTTTTTGAGTTATTGTCCGGAAACAACTTTTTTGTTAAAATTTCTAACGTTTTACGTGGACTGTGACCTTGAAATTTGACGGATTTCCCCCAAAATCGATAGGCTTCTTACCAACCTGATATATAACAATATCCCAAAGTTTCATTCAAATCGGATGCAAACTTTTTGAGTTATTGTCCGGAAACAACTTTTATGTTAAAATTTCTAACGTTTTTCGTGGACTGTGACCTTGAAATTTGACGGATTTCCCCCAAAATCAATAGCCTTCTTACCAACCTGATATGTGACAATATCCCAAAGTTTCATTCAAATCGGATGTAAACTTTTTGAGTTATTGTCCGGAAACAACTTTTTTGTTAAAATTTCTAACGTTTTTCGTGGACTGTGACCTTGAAATTTGACGGATTTCCCCCAAAATCAATAGGCTTCTTACCAACCTGATATATAACAATATCCCAAAGTTTCATTCAAATCGGATGTAAACTTTTTGAATTATCATCCGGAAACCAATTTTTTGTTAAAATTTCTAACGTTTTTCGTGGACTGTGACCTTGAAATTTGACGGATTTCGCCCAAAATCAATAGGCTTCTTACCAACCTGATATATAACAATATCCCAAAGTTTCATTCAAATCGGATGTAAACTTTTTGAATTATCATCCGGAAACCAAATGTGGACGGACGAACGGACGGACGGACGGACATGAGGACCACTATATACCCCCGACTCTGTCGAGCGGGGGTATAAAAATGGCAGCACTAATGATGTTGTAAAGATAAACGAAGAAATATTTATGTTTGTTTGTTTTACAGCGTTTAACGCCAATTTCAGCAATTTTTCAGCTATATCATGGCGTCCAGTTTTTATTGGGGGAGGAAGCCGGAGTACACGGAGAAAACCCCAGACATGCGGTAGGAAAACTGGTGATCCTTGTCAATTAAGATTGGAGTCTAGTACACCCTGCCTGCAGTGAGAATCGAACCCGCAATCTCAGTGTTGACAGACCACGTGTAGATGAACTACCTTGACCCCTCAGCCACTGAGGCCCCTCGAAAAAATATTTAGAAAAATCAAAGAAACAAGATAAATCTTTACTAGAACATAGCATTGCTGTTTTTTCTGGGGAAACTAATAAAAGACAAACATAATATTGTCAAACAAATCTTTGACATTTGAAGATTTCGAAAAAAAAAGTCAAACAAAATTTTTAGAGTCATCTGAATAGAAGCATATGCAACACATGTTAGAATTTGTTTGACCCAATTTATAATTGCATAATCTTTGCTTCCTATTAGCTAAAGAATGTTTCTTTATTTATTTCTTAAAACTAAACCGAAAACCAATTATTTGTTACTCATCATTAAACCAAAACTGGTTTTTGAAAACTTCATTGAAACCGGTTTAAAACCTAAAACCTAAACCTGCACTAGTTTTGCTGTAACAGATTCACCTGTAATTTAATTGTCAGTTTTTAAAGATCGATTGCAAAAAAATAGTATGAAAATTTTGTTGTAAATTTAAAATATAACATTCTTTTTTTTTAGTACTTTTCTTCATTCACTTTGTTACAGTTTTTGACGATATCAACTTCCGGACGAAAAAAATCAATATCAGCATTAAGCAGATTTTGATCATGTGATTTCATTTTGATCACATGACACACTCTTTGTGGGCACCTTCTGCGAGCTGTGCTAGCTATAATAAGGTTTTAATGTCAATTTCAGCAGATTTTTAGCTATATAATGACATCTAGTTTTTACTGAAGAAAAGCCCAAGAACCCAGTGAATCAAAGCAATGTGGCCTTGAGCAGGAAAACTGGCAATATTTATCAATTAAAGCTGAGTCAGGCACCGTGTAACAACCTCGGTATTGTCACCAAGGTGATAAATAGACAAACTGCCATAACAACTCGACCACTGATGTCCTAGTTAACCATGACTAGTTTTGTCACTACCAAGCTATTGTCAGTTCACAGTCATTAGATTAAGAAGTCAAGAATCTTACCAACCAATGCATTGTTTCCTCCCAACTCCAGCAAAAATTTTCCTGAAATTAAAAGAAAGCATTTGCATATAACCAAATACCTATTAAACATTTTTTAGTTCATGCAAAGATTATAAAATGTGCAAAATATGTACTTTTTTTAGTACAATACATGTAATTGTCGGTACTCATTAATGTATCATACCCAACAAATACGCCATTTTCAAGATAGGTAGTTAGATGTATCCTATCACATGATTTATGGTATATAACTGATAACAACAGGTCAATAAGTCTTATTACATTTTAGATATAAGTGAACATTTGGTAATAAGCTACATGTAGGTTCTTTTGATTTTGATAGGTTTTATGTTGAAAACATTGTCTCTCAAAAAATGCATGAAGAATAATGAGGATTACATGATCATTTTTCAATTAGCTTTTAAAGACATATGTGTAATGAACAACAGGTCAATAAGTCTTATTACATTTTAGATGTAAGTGAACATTTGGTAATAAGCTACATGTAGGTTCTTTTGATTTTGATAGGTTTTATGTTGAAAACATTGTCTCTCAAAAAATGCATGAAGAATAATGAGGATTACATGATCATTTTTCAATTAGCTTTTAAAGACATATGTGTAATGAACAACAGGTCAATAAGTCTTATTACATTTTAGATGTAAGTGAACATTTGGTAATAAGCTACATGTAGGTTCTTTTGATTTTGATAGGTTTTATGTTGAAAACATTGTCTCTCAAAAAATGCATGAAGAATAATGAGGATTACATGATCATTTTTCAATTAGCTTTTAAAGACATATGTGTAATGAAGTAAAAAAAAAGTTGGGGTATATAGGCGAAAATGTTACACTTTGAAATGGATGATACCAGAGAAGTTTCCAAGTCTGAGACAAACATAAATAACATGATCGTTTGACAGGAATACAAATTTTCAACAAAAAAACTAATATGCTTTCAAAATTATTTTTATATATGTAAGCATGTTTTTGGATAATTTCTTCATACATACCAAATCTTTCTTGTACCATCATGGATACCTTATGTCCTACCTAGAAAATAAATACAAGAAATGACTTCAAACACGACCAGTTTTATTGATGGCCCAAGTCTAATATTTTAGAGGATTTTAATATTTGGCAATACAAAAAATCTAGCATAAAATCTGCTTTAGCATATGTTTTTTTTAATTGTATTAAGTCACTATTGGCAGCTTTTCAGATTCATAGCATCCCATTTTTATGGGGGAGAAAACTGGAATATGTCAAGAAAACCCCAACCAAGTGCCAAAAAACTGGCCACAATACAAAATTCAGGCTGAAATGGAGCACACCCATTCCAAACTCAGGCCCTTATTTGTTGGCAAGCCAGGGATTGATTGTAAATGACAAACAACCTTTTACTGTCCCATTATGTTTGGGACTGCTCCAGTCTTTTATACCCTTGTGTTTGTCCTTTTTGTGTTTCACTAATTTTTAGCTGATTTATTGTTCTGTCTGATTAACTGAATGTGACGTTAGTGTTTTGTTTATCTTATCTTTGCATATGATGACAAACTGATAATCAATTGATAAACAATAAAAACATCTGTATGTATGTTCCTAAAATAAAACAAATGAGGAGAAAAATATATACATACAACTTCTGGTTAGAAGTGATAACTATATCATATTGCAAAGATAAAATTTTGTAAATCTTGTGCATTAGGTAATTATAGGCTGAACAATAAACAGGCAACAGGATTATAACTAGTAACATCAAACCAATATGTACCAATATTCCTGAACTGCAGAGGTGAGAGGTCAACAATCTGGAATTTGGGTCTATGATAGAAAATTAAGGATACAATAGTGGTCAGAAAATTTAAGTTGGATGTTCATTAAATACCAATACATGTATACATTCTACACTACCATGAACATCTTTGTAGATTTGTAGGACCTAATACTAGTTAACAAGGTTCCCTAAGCAGAAAAATATATGGGGTTGTAGTAAGTACTTACAGGGGTACTTCCTGTAAATGATAAGAGATTGATTCTTTCATCTTTTGCCATTAATGTTCTGTAAACAAAGAAATACTTTACATCGTGTGGGAAAAAAATGCATTTCAATAGAAATTTATTTTTGTAGTTTTTCTTTCCAATTTTACAATTTGTTAATACAATTACCAGATAGGTGCATTCACTTATTGATTGTTGTTTAACATCGAGCATCAATATTTCAGCTATATTTAGGACGTCAAATAGATAGTGCTATAATATAAAATAAATGTCTGATTTTGTATGACACACATAATAAAACTTAAGATTTCTTTACCATATTTTACATGATATTTTGCTTAATTGCATATCTGTTAATTGTTTATTTCTCTTAATTGCATAATACTTTAAAACACCAAACAATTTCCTAACTTTCCATGTTGAAAATTTGTTAATTGCATTAAAAATATTAAGAAATTAAAAAATGTCTGTGTATTGCATAAATTTATCGTGAAATGAACTTATTACTTTTCAAAACTGACATTTTCGTAACGAGTTAATAACATTGTCTTGCACTAGAATTATCAAAGCATGTTTTGACAACCTTCTTTTATATTACAATTGCTGTTACAAAAATTAAGGTATAAGAAAATAGTCACCTGAATCGTTTTTTGTATCAACACAGCTTTTAATTAAACAATTATGGTGGAAACTATATATTTTATTTGAAAAAAATTGCCTTTCTGTTAATTGCATATTTGTATCTGACAAGTTAATTATGCAATGATGAGGAATCTACTGTACAAAATAACGACTACTTACCCAATATCTGCTCCACCCTGTACTAGAGAGCAAATTGCACCAGGCAGATTGTTGGCTTCCAATACAGATGTTATAATTCTGTAAACCAAATATAAATAAAAAATTATATGTTAAATTATAAAATCTATTAGTATCAACATAAAGGTAAGCTTTTTCCATTTTCATTACATAATAATGGAGATTCAGTTTTTATATTCAAGAAAACTTTACAGCACAACAGCCATACGTTCTTTTCAAGATATAATTGGTTTCGTTAAAGTAGTGGAAATTGTATTGCTGATCACAAGATTTTATAAAAATTAAGAGTAATTTTAGTGGAAAATGGCAACACTTGATATGAAATGGGATGGCGTAAGAAAAACGATGCAAAACAAAGCATGTGCTGTGTTGTGCCGAGGTGCAAAGCCAACACAAAACATAAATTTATGGAAGGGTGTCAAGTTTTATTTCGATTCGTTCACATGATGTTAAAAGACAGTGCCTTCAGGGGAGTGCCCTAAATAAAAGCATTGATAGGTTACATCTAACTACATATCTTGAAAACGGCCTATTGAACTTAATTACATCAGCTGGTTTGTTTGTTTGTTTGATGGTGTTTAACGCCACTTTCAGCAATTTTTCAGCTATATCATGACGTCCAGTTTTTATTGGGGGAGAAAGCTGGAGTACCCGGAGAAAACCCCTGACCTGCGGTAGGAAAACTGGCAATTCTTGTCAATTAAGATTGGAGTCGAGTACACCCTGTCTGCAGTGAGAATCGAACCCGCAATCTCAGTGTTGACAGACCATGTGATCAATAGTAAATGAACTACCTTGACCACTTGGCCACCGAGGCCCCTACATCAGCTGGTAAGAAAGAGTTAAAAAAAAAATTCTTTGTTTATGCCTCCGAGGACACAATATAACTACCCTGTAAACAACTGATTGTTCATGTATTCAATAATAAAGTTGTGCCCAAAAAAAAAAAACCAAAACAGAGAGGTCTGAAAATGAATCCCACAGTATGGCATGAACATACAAAGCTTTTGACAAAATTTCAGTATTGTATCATTTATCATGGCTGGGAAAAATGTAGCAAAAAATGGTTATGCACTGACGGACAAACATACACACACATACATTTATCATTGCTGAAAAATATATAATGGAAATGGTTACGGACAGCTGAAAATAGACTAAGTTAGTAAATAGAAAGCAGAAGTTGGAGAGATACCAAGCTATGGCATGATCATACAAAGTTACTGGCAAATTTTCAGTATTTTATGTTTTATCATTGCTAAGAAAAACTAATGGAAAATAGTTCTTTACAGCTGAAAATTGACCTAGTTGGAAAGGGACGTAGGAGTCATAGAGATCTGAAAATGAATCCAATGGTGTGGCATGGTTATAGAGGGCTTAAATGACAAAATATCAGTATTGTATCATTTGTTATGCCAAAAAAAAATGATCGAAAATGGTTAGACTAACTAACATACTAACAAACAGACAGAAAACAGTACACCCCTCTCTACTATTAGGAGTTTGGGGTTTATTACTTACTTAGTTACTGCAACACTTGAAAGTGGTGTGGTTGGGGCTCCCTTCCTGTAAATAAAAAATGATAAGATTTGGGATAGCATGACTACACATTTATAAAAAATTCGTTTTGAAGCTATTTTCTGTAGTAAATATACATTTTTCATCAAATTATTGTCTTTTTTTTTTTAAAATGAATAATAGTTCAATATAGGTTAGTTGATGTTTTTTTCTATTATTTGTGTTCAGAGTCCTATGACTGGAGCTTATTGAGGGGAATGATGATGATGAAATTGGATAAAAAACCTTCTAGTCTACATCATTTGCTTCAAGATTCTGTTTTTCATCAAGTTATAAAAAGAAAAGAATTTTTTCTGCTTATCACACAACTGAAGGTACTAAAAATGTTTAATTATTGTATGTTATGTTTTATTGTGAATCTTTTCAAAGTTTGCTGTTTCACTGTTAAAATTAAAACATGCAGGAGAGATTGAGACGATCAACAACAAATACTGTCTATACGGACCAAGTTCACTTGATTACCATATATGAAAAAAAAAATTTCATAGCTGCAAAATTTCTCCAATAGTCCCTAATTTAAAGTATTTATGCTCAGAACAATGTACTATACACACAGACCTTTGAATTGTGTGCATTTTAGTATGATGATTGGAAGTAAAAAAGAACTATGCACTAAAGTAAATAAAGTAAAGTATTATGAAGCAATGGAACCAGTAAGAGGGTAGCTGTATGGGATGAATGAGGCAGAAATAGTTTGAACTACATAAATGATCCTTTTAACAAATGTTTTAATATAAAAGCACTTTGTCTTCATACTTCTACTTCATACCTTTTTCACCACAAATCATATTAAACTTATTTTGACATTTAATTACCTGTAACTAGTTTGAAATATTGTCACTGTGAGCTTATTTTGCAGGACTAGAGTTAAAAATTAGGTCTCTAAAAACAAGATTTGGCTGCCATCAAATCTGGTTCAAATAAGATAATACTTCCAAGAATGATTATTCTTACCACAAACAGCAGTTTCCACAGACCAGCCCTATAGCTGAATTCCAGCCATACACGGCCACTGGAAAATTAAATGCTGAGATAACACCCACAATCCCAAGCGGATTCCACTGTTCTAGTAACATATGTCCCTTCCCTAAAATGGAAAAAAGTATTAGTGTGTGCTAATGTTCCCTGATGATACCCCCAGTCTATAACGTCAGAGAACTCTGAAAATAAATCCCTCAATTTGGCATAATCATAAAAAACTATAGACAAAATTAAAGTATTGTATCATTGTTCATTGCTGAGAATAATGTAACAAAAATGGTTACAGATGGACACACATACTGGTGTACAAATACACACACAGACTGAACACAGGAATAAAAATATGTTAACATTTGTCTAAGGATACAATAAGCCAATCTTAAGTATTTACGTTTTGTGATTAAATAATTGTTTTTACTTGTGTCACAAAGACTAGTTTTACACTTATAGCTCTCTTCAGAAAACATACCAAGTACTGTGCAAGATAAAGTATAGCATACAAAGGCCAGTAATAACCTACTTTCTGACGGGAAAACATGACCTGCAAACATTCTGGACAGACCAACTGCATAGTCAGCAATATCTATGTATTCTTGTACCTCACCAACACCCTCAGCCAAAATTTTACCCATCTCTAATGATATCTGAAGAAAAGTACACGAATGTCAGTATATTATGTCACAATAATAAAAGACGAACCACTTCATATTGATTTTTACTTTATTCCATATTTTTACATGCACATAAAACTACATGAAAAAATGTACTGAATATATTTACATTTGAATATGATAACAATATACATGTAGGCTTTCCATAGAACACCATAAGCAGAATAATTTGCTTGTTTGAAGTTTTAAACCTTTTTCAGCAATATCACGGTATATTGGGGAGGAGCCCCGAGTTCTCTGTGAAAGCCCCTGACCTTTGGTAGGAAAACTTTAAACCCTCGAGAAGAGCTCACCCTGCTTGAATCACCAGTATTATAAAAGTGGCTATATGTGTGACATGGTTGTCACAGAAAAAGAATAAAATTTAAAGTAGCTTACCAACTTTCCCAGAATTGTTTTTTTCTCACGTAATGCTTCTCCCATTTGTCGAACAATCTCTCCCCTCTGTGGAGCAGGAATCTGAAACAATAATCATTAAATTCTATTTATAGACACACCAAACACTAAAATGTGTATGTTTTACTGTCATTCATAATAACTGCACAATAACTTTTAATAATTACTCTGATATTTGCATCTGCGATTGTTATATAGTGTAATACCTGTAAGTTTTGTGCAGTATGAAACCAGACACTCTCAACAAACAGCCTGTATTGCTCACCTTATTTACAAAGCAATGTTAATGGCCTTTCCCAATGTTAAATTAAGTCCTGTAATGAATGAAATTAACAATATTAACTTTGTAGAGAACCAATTTAAATTGCTGTTTGGTTTCCAACTGCTTCAATGGTTTCAGATAAGAACCCATATTAGATATTTTCTCTGTGATTTCAGATAAGAACCCATATTAGATATTTTCTCTGTGATTTCAGATAAGAACCCATATTAGATACTTTCTCTGTGATTTCAGATAAGAACCCATATTAGATATTTGCTCTGTGATTTCAGATAAGAACCCATATTAGATATTTTCTCTGTGATTTCAGATAAGAACCCATATTAGATATTTTCTCTGTGGTTTCAGATAAGAACCCATATTAGATATTTTCTCTGTGGTTTCAGATAAGAACCTATATTAGATATTTTCTCTGTGGTTTCAGATAAGAACCCATATTAGATATTTTCTCTGTGATTTCAGATAAGAACCCATATTAGATATTTTCTCTGTGGTTTCAGATAAGAACCCATATTAGATATTTTCTCTGTGGTTTCAGATAAGAACCCATATTAGATATTTTCTCTGTGGTTTCAGATAAGAACACATATTAGATATTTTCTCTGTGATTTCAGATAAGAACCCATATTAGATATTTTCTCTGTGATTTCAGATAAGAATCCATATTAGATATTTTCTCTGTAATTTCAGATAAGAACCCAAATTAGATATTTTCTCTGTGATTTCACTTTCTCTGTTTTAGTAGTAGACAAAATTCTACAATAGCCAAAGTGGCTAATTTGATTTTTTTCCCATAGCCACATTAGGATCTGGTTAGCCACTTAAATTGGGAAATAGCAGACCTCAAGCTATGTCGAAACTAAAGGGAACGGCCTAAAGGGAGAAAAGGAGATAGAACAGAAGTTGGGTGGACGACAGAAAGAAGTTGCAAAAGCATTGCATTTTTTGTTTTTTTTTTGGAATTTATGAAGAGTTGGTATGTGTATGAAATATATATCTTTGCAATAGGAATTAAACTCAAGCAGCATAGTATTTGCCATCTCAGGCACTGAGTTCATATATCTTCTCCAGAAATTGTAATATTGGCTTTTTCTCTTTTATTATTCCCATTTGTTAAGAAATGCTGGTACACATGAAAAACTTCAAATTTTGACAAAATATGACATTTTCTGAACCAAATAAGAATTTAAATTGACATGAGATACATTTTTGGACATTTTATTGATATGAAGTTTTTCACCAACAGTACTATTACACCTGTCACCGTTTTCTTCATAACCACATAGTACACTCATTCACCCATGGTGACTTTGGGGACCTTTACAGCTAACAGTTTCCCATACATTTCTATGTTAAAGAATTTTGGACTGACTTAGAAACATCAACTTTATAGAGAATTATCCCACCATCAATACTGCTGAGAAGTTTTGCTTCAATTTGTTAACCAATTCAAAAAACACATTTAAAAAGTTTTTCCTATAGTGTCTTATGATAAAATAGTCATGTGGGCGGCCATTGTGGAACTTTGATCAAAATAAAAAACAAGCATTTATGACCATCCAACTGTCATACCCACTGTAAATATCATTCAGATCAGTTTATTCCTAAATGTCTGTAATTACTTCTAGATCACCCAAACACAAGTAAATGAAATAAAATATGTATTCCATATGATATAGAGACAGCAAATATTTTATGAAAACCTGTTAACTGCACAGTAATTAGTCGCTTACACAAATACTTTATAAAAAATTGTTTTGCTATACCTCAAACGATGGCAAAAATAAAACTCCCTTTTTTTAGAAGGAGTCCCTAAATCGTAATAATAAATCTATGCAATGTCTGAAAATATTCTAGTTACAAACTTACATCTGCCCACACCTGCCATGCTTCCTTAGTGGCTACAATGGCTTTCTCATAGTCTGCTGGACTTCCCTAAAAAATAAACTATATGTAAATTGGAGACCCATAGTCAGCTGGACTTCCCTAAAAAATAAACTATTAATAAACTGAAGACCCAAAGTCTGCTGGACTTCCCTAAAATATAAACTATGTATAAATAAACTGGCAATGGAATGGCTTTCTCATAGTCAGCTGGACTTCCCCCAAAAAAAAACTATAAATAAACTGAAGACCCATAGTATGCTGGACTTCCCTAAAATATAAATTATAAAAAACTTTCACAAAGTCTGCTGGACTTCCCTAAAATATAAACTATGTATAAATAAACTGGCAATGGAATGGCTTTCTCATAGTCAGCTGGACTTCCCCAAAAAATAAACTATAAATAAACTGAAGACCCATAGTATGCTGAACTTCCCTAAAATATACATTATAAAAAACTTTCTCATAGTCTGGTGGACTTCCCTAAAATATAAATTATAAAAAACTTTCACAAAGTCTGGTGGACTTCCCTAAAATATAAACTATAAATAAACTGGCGATACGATGCAATTGCTTTCTCATAGTCTGCTGGATTTCCCCATCCTCACAAGTCAGGGTTTCTGTGTCCACATGTGTCCACGAAACCCTGACAAACCTAGCCTGGAAATTCCGGGGCTAGAAGCCACTATTTTGATTGGCTACATCATACCTTAATGTTGCCAATCAACAGCTCGCTTTCATTCATGACTTGGTATGGGGATATCCCGAATGTCGATTGTAAATAAACCAAATGGATGTGTTGCATAGACCATGTGAAAATCAGTGTATTTTGTACAGTAGTGTTCATAGTTTGTTATTACTGCGTTATTTATTAGTTGCATTATGTTTTCTTCCAACTCAAGAATAAGTAAGAATGACTACAGCCAAACACTTGCTTCTTTCAAGCAATTTCATTGGTTGATATTTGAAGGATTTATGTCATACGAAAATCTTCTAGCCTGGGAGTTTCCTAGCTAAGTTTGTCAGGGTTTCGTTGACACATGTGGACACAGAAACCCTGACTTGTGAGGATGGGATTTCCCTAAAATATAAACTATAATTAAACTGGTCATACAATACAATGGCTTTCTCACCGTCAGCTGGACTTTCATCAAATATAAACTATAAATACTGGCCATACCATACAATTTTTTTCCCAAACTGCAAATTGCCAGCAGAAAACATGTCCTACCGTAACAGAATTTGTGTACTGTAAGCCCATTTTCTTGAAATTCGCTCACCATTCTGGAACACACCTGATATTTGGGGGATTTGTGTTGGTTATTTGTTTGTTGTATTTTCTTAGTTTTTAGCTTGTTGTGTTTTCTGTGGGCCCTTGCTTATTCATTTCCTACTTGGATTCAATGCGAGTGATTACACCTGATTTACATAACCTCCCCCGCCTTTACACTGAAAGATTACACCTGATTTACATAACCTCCCCCCGCCTTTACACTAAAAGCAGTTAGTATATCATTGTCTATGTTAAATTCAATGTCAGCAATCAATCTTTCTGTCTGCATTCTCAACTTCAGGCCCCAGAGCCATAAAACATTTTGAGTACAAATGTTTTGCTCAACATGAGAATTTATTTATCACAGTGACAACAAAGGAAATCAGAAGTTTTTATTGGATGATTGAAACCGAGTATAAAAAAAATTCGCAGCAAAGAATTTGAATGTTATTTGATAATGTGATGTCAAGTTATTTGTATTGAAATGTTATCATTTATACAGGATAAATACATTCAGAAAATATAACGTGTATTGTATTGCTATTTTGTTCATTTTGGTAATAATTGTGAAAGCTGAGAAAAACTCCACTGATATTATCCTGAGTTTCTAAGGTAACAGACATCACAATGTTACAAAACAAATTACTGTTGGTGTTATTTCTTTGATCTCATTATCCATCTGGACACAAGCAGCTCCATGAATAATTATTATCTTGGAAATAAAATCAACATAAATCTATATGTATGACAGTCTCTCACATGTTTCTAAGGCTCATACATATATACCTCTATGTTATAATACACATGGTTGTGTTTTGCTTTATTTGTTTTTTCTGAAGTTTATTACACCTACCTGTATTACAGTTGCTATTGGTTTCTTGTTTGCAGGGCAATAAGATGTGGTTTCCTGAAAAAGAAAATATTGATACAGATATGGTAATGAATGATAATAACAGAGGATCTCTATAACTAAGGCAGCTAGGGAAATCTTAAAACAAGAAGGAGCAAACTCCAGTTTACAAACTTGTACTATAATAAATATTACCCTAATAATGTAGATGCATCCAAGTATATTTCCATGTGGTTGGTAACTACAGCATGATTAAAGAACTCTTCCCAGTTAAACATACCAACCATATTCGACCATTTTAGATTTAGCTTATTCCCTTTTTTGTGCACATTAATTTAAATTATTATATAAAATATCCTGGCTTAGCTTAAGATATTATGGGATAAAACTGTGTTCTTATCTAATAGATATATTTATTTATTTACCCATGTGTTTCATAGATAAACTACTACACACTTTCAATAAATTACAAGGAACCGTCGGGTAATTGCTAAAATCTTCTAATTATTTGAACAACCTTATTTTTAACATATGGTATCAGTGGCAGATCCAGAAGGGGGTGGGGGGAGAAGCAGCGTACGCCCCCCTTTAAAAAAAAAAGGAAAAAAAAGAGAAAAGGAAGGGTAAAAACCAGCGCCATAGGCAAAAATGTAATCCCCACTCGTACTCACCATAAATTAATGCATTAACAGTACTAATTCCTTTACTATATGATATCTCTGATGTATATATTGTACCAAATAAAGGTTACTGAACACTATAAAAACCTTGTTCATGGCCTTCCTATTCCGATATCCCCTTTTTACGCCCCCCCCCCCTTTTCAAAAATCCTGTATCCGCCCCTGGGTATACTACGTCACCATTCTCGATAATGTATGCGTAATTAGCTATGCAGGGCTATTCTGACAATTAAATACCTTAAAATGTAATGAAAAAATGTTATTCATATCAAAATTTGTTTAAATTGGAGCATTGGTTTAAAAGATAGGCCCGTCTATTGTACTATAAGTTGAAGAAATTTTTGGGATTACAGGAAAGGTATCGAAATATATGGTATTCTGTATTTGAGAGAATTTTAAACATCTAAACGTGGATCCGAACCTGTAATTTATTCATTCCCGAGAAGAAAAGTGGTGTCCTAAAGGATCCTCGTTTAACGACAAAATGAATTTTTGCATGACTATCGAAAATAGGTTACTATCGAGAACAGGTTAAGCACAATACAGATATTAATGTGTCCAATAGCATTGCCCCCTACTGGCACTTGTCTCAAAATTTATTTTCTACCAATATACCACACTAATAATGTGGCAGAGGTGATTGAGTTTGATATAGGATGTACGGAATCTTTTGGAGATTGGTGCACCTACCGCCCCCCCCCCCCTTTTTTTAAATTGTAAAAGCTTGTACATTCAAAGTCAGTTAAAGTGCGCCAATTACAAATATTGTGGTCACAGACGTTTTTTGATGACCAATAGTATATTTGTTATGGGAATTTGACTTTAATTTAACTCGTAGGTAATTACGTGTTGAAAAAATTAACAATTCTGTTCTGTTTGACTCATTAATTGGTCAACACTGACTAATTTTGAAGCCTACATAGTCAAAACCATTATGTCACAAATTTGGAGTACTAAATTTATTTACAAAGAAAGAAAATTTATAGCGAAATAAATAAGTGAAATATGTTTTCTATGATTGAGAATTGTCAGAATTTGGATAAAAACACTGTGTTTTTATGTCAGTATATTTGGAAATAAAAAAAAACAACACAGTATTTGTGTCCCATAAAATGCTGTGAATTACGTTACAATTTCATGATAGTCGTATTGCAAACTAATTTGATTGATACAGTAATGATTCGTGAACGAATATGTACAAAAATGCTTCAAAATATTTATAAATCATGATTAAAAGGTTTATGAATAATTTTGGCCTAAAAACTAGTCTTTAATTTCAATTTTTAATTTTTTGCATTTAATTGTGAATTACGTTACGGTACCTTCCTCATAATAGGTATATGCTATAAGCGTCAAACACTGTGAGTAATAAACACACTGATGTTAACCATAATTGCCATATAAACATTGTTTTTAGCTGTTAAAACATTTCTCATATATTTGCAAATGCTTATGTCCGTAAATTACGTTGCAGTGAATTACGTTACGGTATATTCAGTAAACATGCTTTAAAACTTATTTCATAGGAACAAATTACCCGGAAACATTATTTTTTGACACCGCCTAAAATAAGGGCGTTTATTGAAAACTAAGTTGCCAAGCGGGAGACATTTGAAACATTTTCTTGTGTAAACATTACCATCACTCGTAAGCACATATTTATTTAACAAGAACACATATTATATAGCATTAATTGTCAGCGAAAATTATTATTAAACGACACAATATATAATATACTGCAGAACTGTGAATATGGAATATTGATTCCATTTGTATTTACGTCACGTGAGGGCACAAAGTTTAGTGTAACGTAATTTACGTATTGTAACGTAAATCACATGCACATTTATGTTATAATTTGTTTCCAAAAAATGGTAAAAGTTGATAAAATGATGTGAAAAAAATGTTTAAACACTAACCGAAGATAGGCATACAATTTAGAAGGAGTTAGGCATTTGGAAACGTTGACATTTCCTTATCGATACTACCAAACACCAGTTGGATATATCATTTTGTGTTAAAATGGCACTTTTTAATTTTAAATTTTATCTTGCTATAATTGAAAGCATTTGCAAAAAATAAGTATAAATTATAATACAACACCATGACAATAAATAGTTTAGAAAATCATGTAGTAAAGATCTATCACTCTTACTTTCTTGTGTAACGTAATTCACTATTGTGTAAAAAGACAATTGTCAATACAACAGTACTGAATACACAACCATTTGTTCCAAAACATTTAATGGTGTGAAATGATCATAGCCCATTGTTTATCTTTAATCAAACCGTTGTGAACAGCACAATTTCATTTGTGTAACTGGGGATTTTTTAATATTTCTTCGCATTGGGAATTTAATGTGACATTTTAAAAGATTTTATGTTTTATGTGTTAATATCGTTGCAAAGATATTGCAAATCATTGTACCAAAAAAAATAATCATAACCCAAAAGCTCTTTTTCTATAATGGTTCCAATTTAAACATAAGATAACAAGATTGTATATATTTTATGAACTTCTGTGAATTACGTTACACATGGTACTACTACTGTAAAGTGTAATAAATATCTGTTTGATAAAATTTCAAGTCTTTTAAATTTGTTAAGTATTATCTTTAATGGTCAACAAACGAACATATTTATTTAAATGGTCTTTAGACTTTGAAAATAAAAGAGTATCAACATTGAAAAATAGACACTTTTTCTTTAAAGCGTCTATTTTCCTTTTTATTGTTCAAGTATCAAGGAGTTGACTGATATCTTTTAGAGTTGGCCAATGTTGGGTTTCTTAAATGTTTTATTTGGTAAATCAATCATATATCTATCATATAAATGTGTTTTATATGCAATTATGGCCCCAATTATGGTTCTTTTTACGATAAAATATGTTTGATATAGTTACAGTAGACAGAAGTAACGTAATTCACCATCCAAAATACCACCACATGTATATTCATGTTTTTCTTGATGTGAACTTGTTATTCAAGAGCTACCTTTTTTGTTTTCTAATTGTTCAAATATAGTTCTTACAAAATAAATACATTTGTCTTGTTTTCAAAGCCGAAAATCTTCAGCCGTTTTTCCAGTGCAAATGGCGCACTTTAACTGACTTTGAACCTGTAGGGCATTGTATGGGCCCAACTATTTGACAGGTGTCACCATATCAGAAGTCAAAAGTAATCACATTCTCTCTACAAAAATCTTTTATGTGGAAAATTTCGTGGTTTCAAAATCAGCTGCTATAACGACCTTGAAACTAACCCAATATCCAATCAGAAACGAGGATTTGTACACGCCTCTTGTTTACGGGTACCCCGTATTCAATTTAAGATTTCAAGATATTGCAGCTTTGTCACACAGAACTTCTACTTTTTACTACCATAATCTGTCTAAACTTTTTTTCTTTTACGTTCACATGCAAAGATAATTATTGGGCGGAAATTTACCTGTCCAGAACCACCCCAGACTCCATAAAACACGCCTTTATTTTTCGCCGACAATCCTAAATCTTTAAGCCACGAATACTTTGGATCTTCGATGAGTAAACTGGACATTGTTCTGTTCAATCTAAGTGATGAAAATCTGTTTCTTGTTAGCAAGTCTCCGGCTCTACAAAACACTCTGCAGGTCGCCATTTGATAAAGATTGGACGATTTCATTTGGAGGTAACCCAAGTTGTACTCAATAGATTTTTTTATAATATATCATATGAAACGATTATTTTTTGTTTCCTCTAAGAAAGAAAGATGATATGAAACATTTAATAACAAAATATATGTTTAGAGTTTTAAGACCTAAACCAAATACTGTGTAATTAATCTTAAAATACTCTATTTCTTATAATGGTTTATTTGGGAGACTTCATTTTGTATTTTTGGCGCGATCTTTTAAATTGTTGACGACACAATACAAATTAAAAAACTTATTATTAACTTGATTTACAGTCCTTTACAGTTTCTTACTGCTTTTTAAAGATATAAAATATGAAGTGCGACAAATGTCCAGGAGGCAAAAAAATATATCAACGGTTGTTTTACCAGTAATTTAATAGGTCCATGAATAGGTTCCGTTAAAAAAATTAACTAAAGGTAGCGTAATTTAAACAATTACATTGCTTAACACAGGAACGTATAAATCAATAGTTATACTAGTTTCACCTCATAGCTTTAAAGAAACCTCGGTTTTCGGGCTGTTACTTCTTGTCATGGCGACAAATCACAAAACTAACTTCGGATTATAACGGCAGTAAAATTCGGCCTAAACTCCGTGGTAACTAATTTTCCAAGTTAAAAAGTTCATTTCTAGTAAGGGATAAATTTTTCTAGTAAAATTAGTCGAACAAATATTTATAGGAACTAAAGTCCGTGGCTACTATATTTCCTAGTTAAAATAGTCATTGTCTAGTAAAACTAGTCAATTCTATTTTTTTACAATTATTTTTCAGTTCAGTTATTAAACTTGAAATATTTTCACTGTTAACATTTTTTATTTCTTCTAGTACCATTTAAAAATATCACATCACAAAATATAAATTGTATTAACGTGTGAAAACTTATCTTTCAAAGTAATATAAATTAAATTGTGAAAAAGATTTTCATACAAGAAAATTAAGTGGGATGAATTGTTGGAAATTGTTCTTTTTTAATTAATAATAGAAAGAACTATATATATGAATCTTTCTAGATAAGACATGTACTTTGTAAACTTAATTGATATATATACTATATAACTGTCAGCCTTTGTCAGTTAAGTTTGGAGTCGAGCACAGTAAGGCACGAAGCATAACCCGAGTGTTGACATGCACATGATAAATAGTAGATGACTAACTACCTTAACCATTCAGCCACCGAGAACCCTTGAGATATGTACAGCTGTATGTTCTTGATTCTCTAGATTCTATATCTTGTATGTAAATTATACTGTTAAACAGTCCATTTATCTTACTTTAAATAACTTGTCTTCACAATCGCTTGTTTTGGACACTATTACAAAAAGACAATTATAACTAGTAAAATAAGTCATGTTACCAACTAAGTTTTATACTTGATCCATGAACACATTTCCTAGGACAAAAGTACTGGACTTATTAACTGAACTAGAAACGTTTTTTCCTAGGAAAATTGGTCTGTCAAATGACATGGAATCGTTTTACTAGTTAAAATAGTCCGGGGGACTTATTTACTATACCGGACTTCTTTTGCTGTTACATATACTGTAATTTGTGTTTTCTATTATGATATACCCGGGCGGTTGATTACGAACCAAGGTTTACGCTACTCGATTGTAATCATTTGATTAGTATTCATCAGCGTCGTGAGTTCGAGCCTTACTTAGGTTCTTTTTTACGATTTGCAGTATTCCAACTTGGAGATGATTAATTACTGGTTTGCAAGGTTTGCTCGACTCAAACCTTAATTGAAAAGGATTGACAAACATTTAACAAAGTCGTGGTTCCTAACGGATATCCCCCTACCCCAACCAAATAAATGTACGGGGAAAAGTGGCGTAACACCCATTCAAACAATAAAACAAACATTCCAGTCAATTCAGAATTACTAAGATATAGAAGAAAGTGAGAAAGAATCAGGTGCTTCGAAAAGTAAGTTTTTTTATTGATAACTTTGTCAAGACGAGTAATGTCGCACATCGTGTATAGTTTGAGTCCATTGGTCTAAATGCATGCAACGTAACAATTAAGACGTCGACATACATGGAAACGTCAGTTGCATTTCGGGACTATCGAGTATAGTATTGCATTTATAACGTTATAAAGCGAAACGATTGAGACGAATTTCCCAATGGGTGCAACTTGTTGCAAGTGTGTTAGACCGCAAAACAGACAGAGGCTTAACAGAAAACGTATATGGGATTATTTTGTTGGAAAGCTAAGATGTTTCCGAAAAAACAGAGTTGAATCAATATTAATTCAACAAATGTCAGAGAATAAAAGTAACATTAACATTAACCGATGGCGACATTCACCACAAACCAGCCCGGTGTATGATATGGTTGGAGTTGTTACCAGTGGGTCTCATGTCAGTGTGGTTGTGAATGACCAACTAGAGTTAGAACTTGTTGCTTTAGACGATAACGAAGACGGAAATGGACCAACTGTTACCCTGGACACAAGAAACAGGATGGTAGGTTACTACTACTACTACTACTACTATATATCAATATAGTAATAATAATAATAATAATAATAATAATAATAATAATAATAATAATAATAATAATAATAAAATTTTTAGAGAACATGGTTTAGATTTTTTGTCATCCTTAGGTACGCCCAAAAGCTGCAAAAGGAGGCCGTTCAATTACACAAATCATACCAACATTTGTGCAAGAACTAGAACAGGACGTTGAAACTCTGCTGTATGGAAACTCCTCTTTAAACACAACGAAGAGAGAAAGAAAATTTAAGGCCGCGGATGGGATATTAAAAGATACCGTACTACCCGGAGAAGTTGTTTCATCTGAAAATTACTTCAGTAGAATAGCCCCATCCCGGCCTAACCTCACAGTGCCTGCCATCAAAACTGCCGAGCAAAAGCATTTGGATAATTTTATGATGCGCCAAAAAATGATGGACATTGATAGTGATTAAAAAGGTAAGAAAAGACTAATTGTTATAGCTTCTGTTGGTGAATTCCTCGTGAATTCCTTATAATTTAACATTAACAGTCACTGGGCATGTCATACTAATATTTATACAGTCAGTTACAGGTACAACAGTAGTAAATGTGTACTAGTAACAGGTTACCAAATTGTGTACCCTACAGTATGTACAACAGTGAATACCTACGTTGTGTTCTGATTGGGTCAATAGAGGTTACATGTGTATAATTTTTTGTCAGTAATCCCTTGCATGAATTAAGTTTTTCAGTGGTAAAATTACTCTAAGGTTTTGCAAGAAAATTTTTTAAACCATTTAATATTTTTACATTCACTGCATTAGAAATTACAAAGGTATGCAAATCCCATAAATGCTAGTATATTCGACTATTTCCAAAACATTTACTACCGTTCTGCTTACAAAAGTGAAACGGAATTATATCTATTCCTAAAAGGAGAATTAGTATCGGATGATGCATTAGCCGAACCCCGATACGAGAATTATTCCTGCACTCCATATATTTCTGTATCACGCCTGTAACTAACGAATTTATCCCGGCCATGAAATTCCATTCCGTTAACTTTTGTTCTGTCATACTGAAAACAATGTTAGCCTTGCTACCCGAAGCAAACCTTGTTTGTGTAGTTTTTTCGTGAATACACGAAGGAGGGATGAAAGTCACGTGGTGAGAACATTTCTGGGTTGGTATCAATTCGTTTTATTTCGCAATGTAAAGATACCGTACAGGTAAAAGGCACTTACGGTGACCAATCAAAAGACTACGGAAAGCATGAAGTCTGAAGTATGAAGATACCTCGCGCTTTCCGTAAAGACGGTTGTCGGGATAAATATCTTTTACACGACGTGTGACACATAACACGTCATGTGACACATAACCAGTTATAGCAATTGTCACATACATAGTTAGAGAACATGTGATACAAAAATATATTGTTAAGGAAACGTGACATAATCACATACCGGACAATGTTTAAATAAACAGTTATGACCTTGTACAGGATTTTTATAATTGTAGCTTATTTGCTGATTTTATTTACGACAACAATATCATGATCAAAAACATGTTTTATTACAGCGTACAACACAATATGTTAAAGGAAGATTGTCTGTTTATAAATTCAATATAACAGACGACACACCTACCTGGCAGCGCCCTCTGCAACAGTGCTTTCATCAGTACATGTAGTAAGCATCTAAACATCATCGTATGTGAACAGGAAGAACGAATTAGTGAGTTTCAACTTCTTAATTAACAAGTTGTTATTCATTTGTAATAGCAAATATTGCATGTTCATCATATATTTAGTAATTCGCGAGTCACTTACTTTTCAAGGGCAAATGTGATAACTTATTTTTAAATTAATTAAGTTTTTCGATACGATGCATACAAAATGGTTAGTCCTTTTTGTTAGAAGCAAAACTGTAACACAGCCATATTCAATGTCGATTTTCATTACAAGTGGAGAGGAAAACATAGTCAGAAATGTTCACTCTTTGTATTGTAATCGGTGTGATAAAATCATAAGATAAAATGTCAATTTCACAAACATCTTTTTATGTCTTATTTTATTTTTATTTCTAGATGATAGTTGGAAACAGATAGCACGGCACTTGTGAATGGCGAAAATGTACCAGACATTTATGATCGTTGCAAATGTTTATAGATATAGGTTAATCACAAAATTGGCAATTAAGTCAGTAAAATTGGCACATGTTATTAGCAATTATTTACTAAAACCAATTCTGAAGACGACTGTAAGTTTGTATTAAAAAGGTTTAACGCTACTTTCAGTAATCTATTCATCTGGATCCCAGTTTTTGTTTGGGGATGAAACCGAGGTACCCGGTGAACACCCCCACCTGCGACAGGAAAACTCTCAATTCCGTGTCAATTTAGATTGGTCGAGCACCGCTGCCGCAGGCACTGCTCAAACGCGTAACCTCTGTGTTCACGCACGTGATCAATCGTAGACGACTACCTACCTTAACAACTCTAGCATCGGGCCTCTTATGTAGATGATCATGTGACCAAAAAAGAAAAGAACAGATCAGATGTGTAGTTTTGGCTGAAAAAAACGAAATAGCTACTGTGGACAGAAATACTTTTCCCGAGTAATTTGTAGATTTAATCGTACAAGTATCGACAATAATACTATAGTACGTTCGTGCCACGGTTTTTTTGTTGTTGTTTTGTTATACAAGGAAGACTACACAAACCATGTTCCGGCCGGTTCTGTTTTGCCAGTTACATATTTAATTTCTCCCGGTATATTAAGTGTCGATGTACAATGTCATTTTGAGTGGCAGGTCTCTGTGGCCGTATTAATTCCAGTCTCGCATGCAAAACGGGATAAATAATCAAAAGCTAAACTTCAGAAACCAGTCGTACCTCAAGGATAACAGATAAACAATGTTGTGTCTTGATTTGCTGCTAAATCGGGAGATAGCTGCCGATTGGCCAACAGAATAGCAGAGCTGTTAGCGATGAAAACACGGCATGATTACGAGGCGGTAGCAATCATATTAGGACGACCGCCTCGTAGCCACTCGAGCAAAGCAGAGCGATCACGAATCGGTTACGATGAAAAAAAAGGAAAAAATATGCAAAATAATGGCAAAAAAAAGTAAAGTGGCATTGATTTGTGTATGTTTATCATAAAATGTGTATCCTAAAACTCAAACGGAGAAACACGGAAATTGCCGGCATATGCATCCTCACACATGTGGACACAGAAACCCTGACTTACCCTGACTTGTGAGGAATGTTGCATATGTTGCATCTAGAGATGCTTAGAACAGTGCATGCTTCGATTGCTGACTCTGACCCATATTTTTCGGTTGCCAGTACGTATTTTTGTACACACAGAAAAATAAAGCTTAGAGACGGCTAGCTTTTTAGGAAAGTTAATACTTGTTGTGTCAATGCCTCGGTGACGAAAGATGAGCAAGAAATTGTCACTTATATACACGCCACATTCGGTCATTTATCAGCTACAAAATGTCTGCGACGAATTGACTGTTTTTGCCTTTAAGACTGACAGGATTTAAAACGAGGGAGATAGTTAAAAATAAACCTATCATTTAAGCAAGTAAAGGGAAGCCTAGATCAAGGTTGTATGGGACGAGCTGGAGTTGGGATGAGTGAAAAGCTTGTGATGATTTCAGGCATGTTAAATTTCTTAACACTTATCAGTTAACGTTCTGAAAAATAAGAAGTTTTTACCTGTACGCTTTAAAGAAATTGAGAAAGAAAATACAAGTATATTACTAATTAAATTGGAGCTGAATACCAGACCAGATTCCATGGCAGAATTCATAGCAGACTCACATAGGAGCTGAATACCAGACCGGATTCCTTAGCAGACTCGCATAGGAGCTGAATACCAGACCAGATTCCATGAAATGAATTCACAACAGACTCGCATAGGATTTGAATACCAGACCAGATTCCATGGAAAAAGTCATAGCGGACTCGCATAGGAGCTGAATACCAGACCAGATTCCAAGGAAGAATTATTATCGGACTAGCATAGGTTGCAGGAGGCGATGATTAAATCGAATCGTACTGATCAATCAATCAATCAATCAATCAATCAATCAATCAATCAATCAATCAATCAATCAATCAATCAACCAATCAATCAATCAATTCCCCACATGGGGACACACACAGCAGCTTTGTTTTATCGAGTCCTGGTTAACAGTCCCATGGAACATACGGGCTTCCAATTAAGTTGATCAAAGATTAATAGGCTGATTCGGGTTCGGTCAGAATTTTTTCATCGGTAACTCATGCCAGCTATCTATACAAAGCAGATGAACGTGACTCTGAATCTGGTGACTAGGTAAGGCTTTCTTCGGGCGGCGGCTTCAGTGTTAGAATGGTCTTGGTGTCAACAACAAGATTGTGATTTTGAGTCATGTTCTATGCAAGATGGGATCGTCTCCAACTTTCATGGTTTGTCGGTTTTCCTTTCGACGAACAGGTTCTTTCCGGGTACTCCTTGTCGGTTTTCTTCCGGACAGGCCCTTACCTGGTACTCCCAATTTCTTAATTCACCATGTGTTGGTTGTAAGACGTAACATCAACCGACGTCGCTCGTCACCACTGCACAGCCCGGTTATTGTTTCTGAATATGAGACGGTTGGGTCGAAGTCGTTGTAAACGTTTTGCATAAGTATAGTGAAGTTGGAAATGGCCCAAGTGTTACCCTGGGCAGCACAAGAAATATAAAGGTAGGTGACAAATAATATTGTAATGCATTCTCCATATCGTAAGCGACATTATTGAAACTATCAGATTTCCTCTATGACATCATTCATTTCCACATTTAAAAAGAAATGTGTGCAAGTAAAATATTAGCTATTTGAAAGTTTATCGTTTAAAAAATATTAATGGTATATTTAAATCAATTTTGTTTTTAAATCGGTATTTTTCCATTTTTTATCAAATTTATTGAGACGCCGCAAAGAAGTTTTAAATATAGAACAAAATATATTAACTAGATGTAAAAAAACAAACTAAATTTAAAATTATGTTACAGTGACAAGAATGATCTTGAAAACTTTTTTAAAAATGTGTCGAGTAAATAACATACAGAAACGGATATAGACGAAGTGTAATATTTAAGAAAAACTAGAAAAACTTTAAAATTAGTTCTTAAGAATTTAACAGACAAATACTAGTATAGGTCAAAATAAAATGATTCTTGATCAACGCACATTCGGCTATTACTTTTTCATCTGAATAGAACTGTTTGTGTTTTATCTGGGTTCAGCTAGGGCTACTCAATCGGACCACATTGAATATTTCAGTCTAGGATTGGACCATTGACGGAAATGGCCGAGAGATGTTCCGATTGAGACTAAATCCTACAACCATTCGGCATAAAGACGGTGCTATCCCAGTTCTCTGGATC
This sequence comes from Limnoperna fortunei, assembly GCA_944474755.1. Taxonomy (NCBI): domain Eukaryota; kingdom Metazoa; phylum Mollusca; class Bivalvia; order Mytilida; family Modiolidae; genus Limnoperna; species Limnoperna fortunei. Next base: position 29,785,636 of record OX104116.1, on the reverse strand, counting down.
AAAATATCATGTAACAAACGATTCTAACTGATGGATAGTAATTTGGGACAGGATATGCTTGTGTTTAGAAAACTGGTGTAACTTACCAATGGCGCATCTTGTCAAGAGCTACTGTAGATTTTGCCATGTGTTACACAAATTGCTAACAGCATAGACCAAATTTTTCTCTCACTTTGATTTCACAATTATCCTTTCCCACGGAGCAGAATAAAAAAGTCAAAATTGAAAATGAAAACAAAAATTGTGAAATATTTGGACCATAAATACAGAAGAGTTCGGTCTTGTGACAGCAAATTTGAAGAGAGAAAAGGAACTACACGAAAGCAAAATAATAGTTCCACGAATTTGTTAACCTTACGTTTGTGCTTATAAAGGCATTAAACAAATAATGTACTGTGATTTTTATGTTCGCTCTATTGTAGTACAGTGTGGCATATTAGCTATGAGCCGCGGACAGCAAACCTATACGCTACGTCACTATCTATTTTATATTGATAACTGCCGTGTCAACACTAGCGTTGTCAGTCCGAGACTTACTTCGAACAATGTCTTCACAGAACTCCAACCTCTGATGACAGGAATTTCCTGGGTTTTTTTCAGCCGAATGTCGTGGATCTCTGGTTCCCACTGCGTGCTCCGGCTTCCCCCACCCCACACCAACCACAAAAATAACTGAAACATGCTCAAAAGTACGTAAAACATATCTCAACAACTAAATAAACATTCGAGTCAATTATTAAAAATCAGACGATTGTGAGACTAAATCGGCTACGACATAAAATTGTATTGGAAACTGTAGATACGAGCAATGTCGAATATAATGTATAATTTCAGGCCATTGGTCCAAATGCATGCAACGTAACAATTAGCACGTCGCCACACATGGTAACGTCAGGTGCATTTCGGGGCCATTGATTACAGTATTTGCATTTATAACGGTATAAAGCAAAACGGCAGTGAAGATTTTTTTACAATGGGTGCAACTTGTTGCAAATGTGTTCAACCTCAAAACAGACAAAAACTTAACAGAAAACGAATACGGGATTATTTTATTGGAAAGATAAGATGTTTCCGAAGAAACAGAGTTGAATCAATATTAATTCAACAAATGTCGACGGATAAAGTTGACGTTAACATTAACCGATGTCGTCAGTCACCTACAGATGTGTCGAGTGGATCACGTGTCAGTGTGGATGTGAATGACCGTCTGGAGTTAGAACTTATTTTAAACGGTGGAAATATTACCATGGACAAAAGAAACAGAAAGGTAGGTGACCAAAATATATCCATATCACATTTTTTCTATAATAAATAATAGTATCAACATGTGTGGCAAACTTTGTTTTCATTTAAAGGTACGTCCAAAAGCGGCTAAAGGAGACCGTTCAATTACACAAATCTTACCAACTTTTGTCCAGGAACTTGAACAGGACATTGAAGCATTGTTAAATGAAAACTCCTGTATAAACACAACGAAGAAAGAAAGACAGGTGGAGGCCGTGGATACCCTAAGAGATACCATACTACCCGGGGAAGTTGTTCCATCTGAAAATTACTTCAGTAAGATAGCTCCATCCCGGCCTAATCTCACAGTGCCAGCCATAAAAACTGCCGAGCAAAAGCATTTAGATAATTTTATGATGCGCCATAAAAGGAAAGAGCTGGACATTGATAGTGATTAAAAAAGGTAATTAGAAAAGACGAATTTTTGTTCATGGTTTTGTAATATCGTACCGGTCCACAATTGACTACGTAAACAGCTACATTCGGGTGTTGTGTGGTTTAACCTAACTAGTTACTGTACTACGTAATTTTTGTTTTGTTTCTTGTTTGAATGGTGTTTTAACGCCACTTCAGCAATTTTCATCGGAGGAAGAAGCCAAAATAAAACCCCGACCTTTGACAGGAAAATTAAATCTGGAGTCAAGCGCAACCTGCCCGCAGTAACACTCGAACCCGAAACCTTAATATTAACAGGCACGTGATTAATAGAAAATGACCAACTACCGTAACCATTTGGCCACCGAAGCCCCGATACATACTGAATTACTGGACCTGTGATACATTACCGTCAATGGACATAGGGTACATAACCAGTTACATGACATTTGACATAAACAATAACTGTAACTAGTAACATAACATGTGATAAAGTACTTATACAAGACATGTGACTCAACCACTTAGAGGACCTGTGATACATAACCAGTGACTGGACATGCGATGTAAAACCTGTTACTGGACATGTCATACATACATATAAGTAGTGACAGAACATGTGACACATGCATTTACTAGTAGCGTGTGATAACCATGTAAAGGATATGTGACATATCAATGTACAAGACATGTGATAAAAAACATGTACAAGAATACGTGACATAAAAATGTGATCAACCATGTACAGACGTATACAAGACATATGACATAACAGTGTACAAGACATGTGGTGAAAACCATGTTCAAGACATGTGATAAAAACCATGTACAAGAAGACGTGTGACATTACAAGGTCCAAGATGAGAAAACAATGTACTGGACACGTGACACATAACCATGTGAAATAAACAGTTATAACCATGAACAGGATATATTATCATTGTATTATTTTGCTGATTTAATTCAAGATATCCATCTCAAACTATTTTCAATGATATGTTTTATTACAGACTACAATATGAGAGAGAAGTAACAGGAAGAATGACTGTTCACAAAGTCAATGCAGCAGACGACATACCAACCTGGAAGCACCGTGCAACATCGACAATCTCAGTGTCAGTACGAACCTAAACATCATCGTGTGTGAACAAGACGAGTAAGTTTGCCTTCCCAATAAGTGTTATCATGCATTGGTAATGAGAAATATTGCCCATTCAATATATATTTAATCATTTGTTTTTAAGTCCATTTCCAACTCCAAAATATGATCTCTTATTTTTAATTTAATTAAATATGATTAGAAAATGGGTATACTAGTAATTGTTGGTTAGTCTTAAGAACTTTTCATCTGAAGCAAAATTTTAAGCTATATTCAATGTTCGATTCTTAGAGTCAGAAGTGTCCTGGTTTTGAAATGTAATCAATTTGATGAAATCGTAAACTTTACGTCATTGGTGATATGTAAAATTTATATCGTCTTTCGAATGTGTATTATTATATTTGTATTTTTGAACAGATAACAGATAATAGCGAGTCGAGAAAAGGACGGCACAGCACATGTGAATTGCGAAAAGACATTTTTATTTAATCTTTGGAAATGTTTTATAAATATCGACTTATCACGAATATGTCAGTTAAGTTCAATTAAATCAGACAATTTTATTAGTAATATTTTTTATGAACCGATTCAGTCTGCAGACGATTGTATTTGTATTTATGGTTTTTCATCCATATCATGGCGTCCAGATTTTATTGGAGGAGGAAGCCGAAATACCCGGTGAAAACCTCCGACTTGCGCAAGAAAACTGGCAATTCTTGCCACTAACGTGGAGGAGTCGAGCAAACCTTACCACAGTAATGCTCGAACCCTAAACCTCGGCGGTGACAGGCAGGTGATCAATAGTAGATTACTAACTACCTTACAAACTCGGACATCATGGCCTCATATTTAGACGATCAAGCGACCGAAAAAATTTTAAAAAATTGATCAGCTATGTAGTTTTTGGCTGAAAAAAACGAAATATCTATTGTGAAGAAAAAGCACTGATCCTAACAAGTAATTGATAGATTATATTCGACTATAAAACACTATTTTTGTAGTACGCATGCGCCACGGTTTTTGTTTCAGCACACGATGTTGCTTTAGCTGGTTCACGGTGCTTGGCCAGGACAGATTAAATTTCTGTGGACGTGTCATTTTGTGTTGTCTGTCTCTGTTGCCGTATCAACTGGGCAAGATGGGGTCCATAAAATGTTAAAAATTTTATTTTTCCCAAAACATAGAACAGTAAATTAAAAAATTATGATAACAGATAATAGCAATTTACATGAGAAAACAGAAAACAGTGAAATTAAAAAAACAGATAACAGTTACAGTGTTCTACATATAAACAGCAAACATGGTTTTAATTGTCAGTGTAACAATTAACAACAATGTCAATTTTTAAGAAAAACAATTAACAGCTAATGGTTGAAAAACAGTTAACAGTTGGTTCATTTTCTAAAAACTAACAGCTGCCTGACGTGTAAAAATGCCTCCAAACACTAACAGGAAAGATTCTGCACCTATAAAATCAAGACATTATATAAGCAAATAGGAGAAGGGCCTAGATCGAGGTTATTTAGGGACTCGAGAGGGTTTGTAATAGTAAACACTTGTGTAGTTTAGCAACTTCTGGATGGAAGTGTAGAACTAGTCGGAGTTGCAGGCGATGTGTGAAAAGCTTGCGATTATTCAAATGATAGCTTTTTTAAATACTTGTCAGTCAGCCGTTAAAGCAAATAAAATTTTAACTCTTGGCTGTATAGAAATTGAAAAAGTAAATATGTCCGTCTTATATATATACATAAAATAACACAAGACTAATGGCAAAGAATAACACTGAACGACAAACCCGAAAGTAAAAGGATGATTAAAAATCGGGATTCAGACAAGTATATATAAATTAAAATACTAATTATATCCGAAATGAATATCGGACCAGATTCCATGAAATAATTCTTAGCGGACTTCCATAGGTTGCAGTAGATGATGTTGATCGCAATCAATCAATCAGTCAGGTCACTGCATCACATTAATCTTGGTGAAATGGATCGAGTCGATGGGGATTTAATTTTTGACTACCACATAAAAGGTATGGAGGTTTAAGTAAGGACCATCCTCCCAAGTCAGAGATTTGCATTCCGCGTTCGCTCCATCATCACAATCACGCTTCACCATACGCGTGATAATGAAGTGAATGTGGAATCGACACCCCTGACTTGGGATGATGGGAATGTCGTAAAACTGAGCCTTTCAGTGTCCTAGTTACAGTTCGCCTACTTTGACAAATTATAGTTCCAACTGGATATACAAGTGGTTACGACGTCTGTACTTATTCTGAAATTAAACTAATAATATTGTAGCTGTGACTTATGATTCTTCTTTTGATGTAGCGGTGGCAGATTAGCGTTGAACCACGGGCAGCGAACGTTTTCTTCGCGGCATATACCATAAGCAAACTAAATAAATAATTGTTCACCCTTTGAAAATTTTATTAATCTATATTAATGTGCTGTTATGTGTTATGTATGAATGTGACGCTACCTTCAGCAAGAGTTCAGCTATATCATTGCGTCCAGTTTTTATTAGGGAAGGAAGCAGGAGTACCCGGAAAAAAAACTTCCGATCCTTGGCAGGAAAGCAGCAGTACCCGGTAAAAATTCCCGATCCATGGCAGGAAAGCAGGCAATCCTTGTCAATTTAGGTTGAAGTCTAGCACGCCACGCTCATGGTGAGATTACTGTTCTTACTCAAAAATTTTATCACTCATTTTTATTAAGTAAAAAGATTGTAAAACAAGAGGCATACTAATAAACAATGGTAATATTTTAGCACCTTTGACTCTATCTAGTTTATAACATCCATATTCAAAGCCGATTGTGAACACAAAAGGACAGCTGAGTCGAAGATGTTTGCTATTTTACTATGTAATCAGTGTTGTGAAATTATAAACAATATGCACTGGGTGAACAAGTGAATTTAAGTCGTATTTTAAAGGTTTATTGTTAATTCTTATTTTATCAGGTAATAGTGAATTCAGAAAGACGGCAAGGCACATGTGTATGGCGAAAAATAGTAAAAGACATTATTAATATTAATAAATGTTTTCTAGATATCAACTAATCAAAATTGTCTGTGAAGTTCAATAAAATCAACAATAATCACATTTTTAATAAAAGTATTTAAATTAAACCAATTCAGACGGTGATCCATTTACTCTCCCCCCAGGGGGGGGGGGGTTGGGGGCTGCATCGGGTGGCTGCATATTTCACCTAGCAATTAGCATTCTCATGAGAACTAATTGTGCACCTCAGATTTGTTTTTGTATTTATACGAAGCTGCATTTATTCGAGACTATTACAAAATGGGGAGTTCACATCTATAACTCCTACAAAATTTTACGGTCTGTAATAGTAAAGCCTTACTTGGATCTCCGACAACCCTCATCGAAGATAGCAATATTATACAATTTATAAATTAAATCTATCACAGTTTTGGTAATTTTGATTTTCTACTTAAACTTCATCATCATTGGTAGAAATATTTTATATTTAAGAGTATCCATATCATTTAAATTTATACGTTACTTCAGCGTTTTCTCTAATTACACGGCTTCGCTCAAAGGAAAATAGCAAAGGAAACCGACCGAACAACAAGAGCCAAAAGTTACAAGTTACAAATCCGGATATAGACAAACACACACAGCGCAACACAAAAACCAAAAACACAAAACAGAGATAGTAACCCAAACCCAATAAAAACCATGGTTGCACTCAGATGCCCCGACCATACGAGTAAGTAGTGTCTGCCTCTTATTAATTGTCTTGTCTAGGAAAAAGTCAAACCTAGGAATAGGAAACACAACGCATGACTCAGCGAAAATGTCAGATCGTATTGGATAGATTGACATCACAGTTGTGCTTTCAATAGAACTTTTGGTAAATGTAACGTTCAAAAATTATATCTACCCTAAAACATAAGATCGATTGTTGTTAAGTACCAGAAAATACAATGTAAATGTCAAACATTTGATCTCAGACTGTGAACTACTACAACTTCAACCGTTTTGTCTTTCCCCACTTACACCACAAAAAGACCAGACGAAAGGTGTCGTCAATTTTGCAAGACATGCTTATAAACGCTTTGAGACATGAGCCTATGTCTACAAGTTTTGCTATTAAATACTAGAATATTTAGCTAATATTATAATTGTAGCTCGAATATACTAGTTTACTAGTTTACCGATTTTACCACGAATTGGCCCTTTATGCAAACTATTTTACTACCGAGTGGTAAAATGTGGGCATAAAGTGCTAACCCCGTGGTAAAATCGGTATTCGTGTCTCTAATGAATTATTTCGATTCTGGTAGGACAATGTATAAATTAACATTTAACAACAACGTAACCCTTTAGTTTCATGACTTGTCGACCGTCGTTAAAATATGTGCGCAAAATCGAATCTTACTGTGACGTCGCCCAGGCGCGTAGCTAGCCTATAAAGAATGCGGGTTCAAAATAATCTAGGGGGGTCATGGGGCATGCCCCCCCCTGAAAATTTTGAAATAAATGGTGCAATTTGGTGCGTTTTGGGGCCTCCGGAGAGCTTTCTTGACCAACGAAAATCCATTTATTTTAGCATAAAAATGGAGATGAATAGCTTTACTTTCGTTTATTTCAAAAAAAAAAATTTTTGTCAAAATAATGTGGATTCAGCTGCGTACTCGCGTATAGGCAGCTACGCGCCTGTCGCCATATAGAGTAGAGTGTTTATCTATTCGTTTTACCACTGGAGGGAAAAGGGGGGACTCAAATCATATTTATGAAATAGTATATTAGAACGTCCTCGATATACCACAGAAGAAATTTGTTAAGATGTGTACTGGCAGAATTCGAAGAATACGCAAATATTTAAACACAACTTCAAATAGCTACGGCTAAGAAGATCTCAACCATGTACACAGCAGAGACATGTAATTTTATGTCTCTGCACACAGTTAACGCATATATAAATAAATAATTTTAAATATTCAAATTCAGTAGTACTTCATTTCTAAACCAAATTCTACAAACATAATTAAAGGCATCAAGACTTTTACTTTAACTGTTAATTGTAACCTAACTTTAGTAATATCATGTAAGTACGCCAGAGTTAAATCACGTGATATAAACATATGACGTTTTGGAATGTTATGCGAACATGGCCGTCTAAAAATATCACAGGTAATAAGCCAATTAAGGCCATAAATGACAAAAATATATCTCAAAATGCAATATGTGATAATAAGGTGACAAACCAATATCAGTATTAACATTAGTTACTTAAACAACTTACAAACTGAAGAATGAATCCAGACATATTTTAGACCGGAAGTTTGTCTCGGAGTCGGAGTGCCAAAAATATTTCAAAAGTTAGAAAAGAATTGAAAGTTATTGTAATTAAATTCTGGTGATAAAATTATAACAATTTTTACCGTCACGACTATTTACTGCACACAAATCAAGTCATAACTGATAAATGTTGGCTCTACAAAGTCAGTACAACTAAAAATTTTAACATGGGACAATTTCACATCCAGAAAGTGAGTCTTTACATATATAGACCTCTTATCTGTGTCTCTGGTGTTAACTTTAGGCAAATATCGACCACATACTGGTGGCAGACTCGGTATTACAGAGTACCAGCTACCACCAGTCAAATTATTGGTGTAACACAGTATACATATTTTTCAGGAAGATCATTTGTGGGACCTCTGGCTAAGTGTTTTACTTTTAGTTACATTTTATTCATTGTAAACACATTATCATGGTTTTGCCAGTTCATGACAGCATACAATATTATGGATAAACTTATTTTTTATCCAATAGATATAGTTTGTTTATTTACCCATTTTTTTATAGATAAACTCCTACACACTTGAAAAAAATTGCAGGTAAGCACCGGGTTAGTACAGCGATCTTAAAATTTTTCAATAACTTAATTTCTGACAAAATGTATACTATGTCACCAGTTCTCGATGAGTATTTGTAATAAGCAATGTAGGGTAATTCTGACAAAAAATATCATAAAATGTAATTCATATAAAATTTGTTTATTTGTTTGTTTGAATGATGTTTCCCGTACGAAAAGATCCACCTGTTATTTATACAGATTCCAGGCGTAATTATTTAGACGTAATCCGCCTTAATGGTATTTTACAAAAGAATGAAGAGGTTAGGCGGAATCCAGCCGGACTCCAGCCGGGTTTTGAAGGCGGAATATGTAAATTAGTCCGCTTATCTTAGACGGAATTTTAAAAAATCCGCCTATTTGCAGAAATCCGCTTAAATCAGAAATTAAGCGGAGTTATTAGACAGAATTACCAAGATATATTTAGAAATACACATAAAGGTTGATTCAGACAGAATTAAGTGTGTGTAGGATGGGAGGCAATTTTTTGTCTCCATCACTGCGAGGAATTCAAGAACTGTTCTTGAATGATTCAAGAATTGTTCCAGGACATAGTTCTCGAACAGTTCCTGAACATTAAATGGTCCATTCTTGAACTTCAAGTTCATGAACTTGTACTTGAAAGCATTCACGTTCAAGAACTTTCAAAACTATTCTCGAATTATTTCAAAAACTCTCATATCATTCTTGAGTAAATTCAAGAAGTTGATGAACTATTTCAAGAACGAACAATTGAAATATGACATAGCTTAATTATGATACAAACTTCAATACAATAAGCCGTTAAATTTTTGTTCTGTTTTATTTTTTATGAAAAAAATTTCATTGTAATGTGGTGTTTTTTAGTAATAAATTTTCAAACAATTCCATTTTTACATTATCCAAAGCTGTCTTTTCAGTGTCACCACTCTTTAATGTCCTTTTTTCCTGTCCTGGTACAGGTCCTCAGTTCCTCTTCGGAGATGATTTTGAATGTAAAATGCTTCATTAATGTTATCGTCTCAAAGAACACCTTTAACAGATTTTTGCAGCTCTTCTACTGAATGCTCCTTATCAGTCGTCCATATGTATGTGGGCTTTTCAGAATTAAACTGTGGAATACAATAATGACAAGGTCTTAATTTTAAGCTGAAGCTCTAAAAAATCAATTCTCATACTTTTCATAAATTTTTTATCAAGTTTTGCATATAAAAATGGTTAGAAGCAGTGGCAGATCCAGGATTTTTCTTTTAATGGATGTTCTGAAGAAAGGGGCAAGGGGGTCCAGGCCAAATTCGAAGTTAATTTTTGTCAATTTTTGCAAAAATTATGCATGAAAAAAGAATTGTAAAAAGCCAGAATTGACCTCTACAACGTACCAGAAAATAAAACAGAAATTTAAAGATTTGAGCCTCAACCCACAGGCACAGAACATCCATTGCAAGGTGTCCTATCAATTTATGGACCACAAAACTAGCATCGAAGATGTACGTCCTGTTTCAAGAAATTTCTCAAACAATAAATAAAACCGTGCTGCAAGCACATGTTTCGAATTTTACGATCATCCATACTGCATGAGCGGATTTACCGTACAAGGTCACACACGATGTAAACACAGGTGAGCAACATGTTTCGTTAATTTTCATGGTGTTTAGCATTGTTTTTCGTCAAGTTTAAATAAGTTCACCTTTATACAGTTCCATCAATTGTAAAGAATTATTACAAATATCGAAGAAATTATTTTGATTTAACAGCGAATCACAAAATTTCTACTTACGTGGACTGATTTACCGGACTGCATCATTCCTCCAACTTCAGATGCGAAACTGCCAAAGGCCTAGGCATCCTCGATATTTTGTTATACCAAATGTAAATGGGAAACCATCAACTTATTTCCATCTGTAAGCAACGCATGACGGCCTAGCCCGTTGAGTCGGCCATCGTGTGATCGATCTTGAAAATTGGCGCAAACTTCAGCTTCAGTATCAAAGTGGATCAACGATTGGACAGTCATACGATGCAACCATGACAACAGCCAATCGGATACCACGTAATTCCCCAGCTTCAGCAGGAACCTTTTCATACGACTAATTACCAACATATCAACCGTAGATTTTTTTAATATTTTATTTTATATTATATACAAATGAAAAAAGGAGAGGAATTTTAATGCTTTAAATTAAAAGGCTTCAAGAGAACCAAGTGCATTTTGATTTGTTACGTTTATCACTTGTAAACTTAATTTGTTTTAGGTCAATCTAATATTAAAATTAAATCTTTCACTTGCTCCCCCTTTTTGTTATTGGTCGCTGGGAAACTCGAATGTCTCCGCAACAATGTTGAAAACTTGTTGTTAACAGTTAAGCCTAATTATATAACAAGCAAATCTAAGAAACTCTAAGTGTAAAACAAACTTCTAGAAAAGTAAGAATTTTTTTTCTAGTGCAAAATTCAAGGGCAAAGCTTTCAAACTATTGGTCAAGAAAATATTTATAAACTTAATAATGTTAAGAAAAAATAAAACAAAAAAATTTACCCTAACATTATATTATTTATACATGTATTTTTGAGGCATAAATGACAAATGTAACTGAAAAAAATTACCAAGAATAAGGTATACTCTATATTATTATGATTTTTTAACTGCTTGATGATGTGTGAGTGTTATAATTAACCTACAATGAGTACATGTATATGTAGATCCTTTTTAAAATGTACAAGAGAGGGTAGATCTCTACATATACAATTGCTAAAACTGTATTAAACTGTTATACTAATCATGTTAATTATGTTTCTTGTTTATCAATTTACATGTAATATACATGTATATGTATCTGGTAATAAAAAAATAAGTATTGTAAATAGACATAACAGTGAAAATGTTTTAAGCCCAAATTTCCGTGCAAGATCATTATGAAAAATTTTCTAAGTGTCAGATTTCTCAAACTGTTAGCAGGAATTGTGAATACCAAATTCCGCTTTTGAATGTACCTGTTAGCTGGAATTAAAAACTTCTTAGATGGATTCCGTCTTATCCTTAGACAGATTTTTGCCCCATTTTCCATGTACGCCTTAATTCCGTCTAAATTGCTTAATTTTAAAGCGGATTCCGCCCAGAATCAGGCTAAAATTAGACGGAATACGCTCAAAATTTTCGTACAGGTTAACACCACTTTCAACAATTTTTAAGCTATATCATGGTGTCCAGTTTTTTTGGGGGAGAAAGCCGGAGTACCAGTAGAAAACCCCAGACCTTTGGTAGAAAATTTGTTTAAATTGGAGCATTTGTTTAAAAGATGGGACCTGTCTAGTTTGAAGAAATTTGTGCATGACTGTCAATAATATGTACTAGTAACTATCAAGAAAAATTCATGAGGCTTACATGTATGATGTTGTACTCATTTACACATATGCAGGGCCTTTATATAAATTGGATTATTTTTTACAGAGCCATAGCTTGTTTACAGCGTATGAATTGTAGCTGGATTAAAACTTTGCCTTCAATACCATGCATTATCATGTGTTTAGTAAAGAGATGTTTGTTTTTTGCATTTATGATACCGTTAGATCTAGAGGTTGTAGGACAGACATGTAGAAAATTATTCGGTACTACCAAATGTCAGACAGAAAGTGGAAAACTATTTTACCAGGTCCATACAACCATACATGTATTGCCAAGGGTGTTTACAATTGTATTGTAATACAAATGCTGTATCACACCCTCCATGGCAGGTATGGATATCCTCTATTTTAAATAGAGACCAGTACCTGCTTTGTAGGGCAAGATATGGATTTATTTGAAACTTGCAATTTTAAGTCTATATGATAAAGAAGTTTATGATATGGCAATACCGATATGAAATTCCGTATCTGCTGGAGGGCTTTTAAGTCAATAAGATGTGATATGGATATTTTTATAAAATAACCTCTTAATGGCTAAAATTCCAAGAAGTTCAATTTTGCAAAATTATGTTAATGAAAATATCTAATTAATAGAAAAATATACAAAGTAACGAAAAATATCATTATTTAATTTTACAACTCATTGACAAGTGTCAGAGAGACAGGACTGCAAACAGTTGATTATATTAAAATATCTGGTCCATTAAAATTTTGTAATATAAGTATTATGTATATTTGTTTCAGGTTTGAAGAAAGATTTATGAAGATTTAACCATATAAGATTGCAAGCAAACACATTTATTATAAGGCATGGTTGAAAATGGTATGTTGGTTACATGTAACATGTGTAATATAGGCATCAATTAGCTACAAAAAATGTAGCACCTTTAAACAATTTTGTATCTACTAGTAGGTGGAGTTACAAAGAGGTCCCATTACATGTAATGGAGCAAATACTCCCTTGAGATTTATACATATTTTCTGCCTTTGAAGTGCTGTCTTTGGTGTGAAAAATGAATTGTCCTTTCTTCATTTAAGTGACATTTTTACAATGCCTAATTAATTAATTGAAACACTTTTTTGTAATCTTGGCATTGTTTACAAAATTGAAACTGTGTAGTGTATATAATTTCAGGATCATACCAGTAAAAATTGTATTCCAGAGAGAGCAATGAATCAATTAAATTAAAATTAAATCGTTCTTTTGATCCCTCCTTGAACAAATAAAAGTACCCCCCCTTTTTTTTGGCAAAGGTACGAATTTAGTCCCATTTCTCGTAATGTAGCAGAGTGGAATTGAATCACTTCCGGCACTTTTATGTCCAAAAAGTTGCATATACAATCAGACGTGGTCGATCTTGATATCTTTCTACAGTGTCACCATTTTTTTTATCGGTTTCGTTCTTAAAATTGATCATTATTCATACGTGATGATAGTTATTGTCGTTTTTAATAACCCACTGTGTGTTGTGTATTAATTGACATTCGTGTCTCTTTTTAATTACGTTTACTACATGAAAAATATTGAGAAACCCGAAAATGAATGGCGTGTTGCATCTTGGGTAATACATTTGTAAATTACTGGATTCTTACTACCGAATGGTTGTTATAGTATGCAAATTAGCATGTTGATTGTTTATAATAAAATTAGGTCACATTATCCATATACAGAAAGATCAACATAGCATTTTCCACGTGCATCTTCAAAGAGGATAAAAAGAAATTTCTTCATTAAAGATCGTTTCCCATTAGTTTTGCAATGTCTAAAGCTTAAATAATGAAAGAAGATGAATATTATGTTTGAATTTTGTATTTATAAATAGACCAAAGTTTAAAAATTTTTATTTGCTACATTACGAGCAATAGGACTGAATTCTGCCGTTAATCCAACAAATCACAAAACTAACTTCGGATTATAATGGCAGTAAAATTTTGCCTAGATCCCTCCCGCCTTTTTGTTATTCTGTGAACATCTAATAACATCCCATTACAGGTCACTAACCTTTGGTGTTGGGGGATCCTAATGCTGCCATTTTCAGAACGTTTTTTGACAGATGAATTACCTTTTAATGTTAAAAAAATAAATGTACTCTGTTTTTTGCTTTTTTTTATCTTGGTTGATAGGCTGTATTTTATCTAAAGATCAAATTTATAAGCAGAGTTAATTTGACATTTTCTGCAATTACTCAAAATATTGTAAATTTTTATCAATCCTGGTTCAAAATTTGATTTCTTTTTAGCAACCATCACCTCTGTAAATATAAATAAAATTTTCACAAGTCAAACATTTATCCAAGGTATGTCTTTCCTTCGATTTATTGGTGAAACATAATTTGTTTACATGTAAATATTAGGCTTTTTATGGATAAATGTATGTCTTTCAGTTTATGTATTTTTATGGTTTATGTTTTCTGGTAGCCTAAAGTAAAATCACCTGAACACGTTGAAAAGTATGTAATTTTTATAGCTTAATCAATTTAATATCAAAGATTAAAATTCCTCAAACATTAATGAAAATATTTACATTTATTATTTATGAATAAAAGATAAATTTTCTTCCTATATGGCATAAAATGAAAAAACTGAAAACTAAGATTTAAATGCTAAACAGTTGTCAAAGACTTTGTAAGGTTGTTAATTGTGATATCTGCAGTTTTGTGAATATTCAACATGGAAATACACGTTATCTTTGGTTTATCATATTGAAAGATTATATATATCCAATTTAAATTTAAATTTATACAAGTAAATTTGCTGGATTGAATGAATTAATTGTATTAATAAAGATAAGTTTATAGAGACATTAAACCTGGCAAGGTTCTGTCATATGGTAAACTAGTAAAAAGACCATGTATGCATTTACTATTGGTTTTTGGTAACAGTGGAAGCCATCTTTAATATATTTTAAATTATTTTGGAACTCTGAATCATTTTTTTAATGCTTAAGAATTTATTAGAACCATTTGTTTATGCAGTGTACAAATATTGTCATGAAAAATCTATGCAGAGGTATGGGTAAGTTGTGTGGCTCTTTATAGCATATAGATTGACTTTGGTTATTGCACATGTACAGAGTGGTTACTGGTATTTAGGTGCAAAATTTAGATAAAAATGATAAAAAGGGAAGTAATCCCATCTTGTAATTATATAACATTCCTCTCTCAAGATTGGGTTAAACAACACTTCATTATAATTTTTAACAGTCACCTTTTAGCAATGCAAGCATGAAGGAAGCAGAAAGATACATGTATATAGAGTATCCATATATTGTCTGGTAATATTATACATTTTATTTCCCTTTCTAAAGGTAGATATGAAAATTTTTATTGTGCTTTATATAACAAAATTCAATAAAATTTTAATTTTCCATGTCTGTCTATTTTGCATTCGGAAATAATTTTTTATTGTCTCGCCTGCGACGAAAGTCGCTGGAGGCGAGACATATGTATGGGAATCCGGCGGCGCCGGCGTAAACACTTGACATCTTGCTTCATATCTTTGTAAGCCCAAGCCCTAGGTCCATCAAATTTGGTCCAGAGGTAGCTTATGATGAGTACTTGCCAGTCAGTCACCTGTCACCTGACCTTGACCTCAATTTCACGGTCCAGCGACTACGTTAAAGTTTTTGGGTTACGACAGTTCCTCTGTAACTACGCATGGTAGGATGACAATATTTGGTGTATAGGTTGCTGATACTAGTACATGACTGTCTGGTAGGTGTCACCTGACCTTGACCTCAATTTCACGGTCCAGCGGCTACGTTAAATTTTTTGGGTTACGACAGTTTCTCTGTAACTATGCATGGTAGGATGACAATATTTGGTGTATAGGTTGCTGATGACTAGTACATGACTGTCTGGTAGGTGTCACCTGACCTTGACCTCAATTTCACGGTCCAGTGACTACGTTAAAGTTTTTGGGTTACAACAGTTCCTCTGTAACTATGCATAGTAGGATGACAATATTTGGTGTAAAGGTTGCTGATGACTAGTACATGACTGTCTGGTAGGTGTCACCTGACCTTGACCTCAATTTCACGGTCCAGTGACTACGTTAAGGTTTTTAGGTTACTGATGTTCCCCTGTAACCAAGCATGGTAGGATGACAATATTTGGTATGAATAGGTTGCTGATGAATAGTAAATGATTGTCTGGTAGGTGTCACCTGACCTTGACCTCAATTTAACGGTTCAGCGACTTCGTTAAAGTTTTTTTATTAGGACAGTTCCTCTGTAACTATGCATAGTATGGTGACAATAATTGGTATACAGGCCGCTGCTCATAATTAATGCTATTTACCTAATGCTTATGACGAAATTTATTTTTGTTACTGATGCAGAATTCAGGCGAGACGTTTTTCTGTGTCCACACTTGTCTGGAATTTTATGTTGTTTTCTAATTATGATTTTGAAAACTCTCTATCAAAAATCTGAAGGTTACTACACGTGGCATTGACATGATATTTCTTGTGGGAGGATATGCGTGGGTAGTCCATGTCTTTTTGTTTGCGTGGGACATGAAATTCAGAGAGCTCTCCGTTAAGCAAAGATTTTGTGACACAGGTCTGAGTTGGCATACTAGTATTTCATTTATTGAAGGTATGATGAGTTTATTATTCATGGAGAAAAATATTGAAAGAAGCAAATTATATATATAGTTAAACTGGATGAAAATGATTTATGACATCTGGACACGACATACTAGTATGCCGACTCACACCCGTGTTGCTTATGGAGAATCTTATTCTAATCGTACTACATTTGTATACATGTGCATGTACTAGTATATTCTAGGTAAAATAAAGAAATTGTTTCTGAAGTGATTTTCTGTGTTTTCTACTCATACTAAAAGTATGTTTAGCTACATAAATGTATATATAAAATTACCAAATTATTTGGCCTCTTTGATGCTTTATATCAGTGTTTTGACCACATGACCTTACTATAAGTTTGCTACAACCTATTGTCTGGTACAAACATGTTAATATCAATAAAAATTTTATAAAAGTCAGACAAATATTTGTTGGGAAGGAAAGGGTACTTATTTTGTGTAATTACGTCATCCTACAGCTATCAACCCAGATCTCTTAATTGTACATATAGCAATTCTGTACCTGTAATACATAATTGTTCGAGTAATTTTTTTTATTTTTGATATTTTGGAACTTTTTAATTTGTAATTTTTTAGCAAATTATTTTGTGTAATTTAGTTCTCTTACAGCTTTACCAAAATTCAAGTAACTTGCACAAATATTGAAGTTGCTCACCAACTAGTAATTGGCACTTGGTCACGTATGTGTCAGCAAATTTAAAGTAGAAGATACTCATTGTGTGTTATTAATTCCTCCTAGAGTTTTTAAACTTGATCTCTATAGCATCATATAATGTGTATGCATATTTAAGTTGTGCTGTTATGGAAAAGTTTTAGAATGATTTAAACATTTTCCCATTTTTCAGCAAATTATTCTGTAATTGTCTTCTAGTACACCTTTTGCCCCGTGGCTTTCTACTGACAACATTTAATACCATTCCCCATTGATTATGACAGGTCTCATTTTAATGCCCCGTCAGCAAATGTTATAAGATAGATTTTTGGGTTGTTCGTCTGTTAGTTTGCCTGTTCATCCTGCCTCAGGTTCACTTTTGTGTGGAAGCTTTTTTTATGAAGATGACCTCACATGTTCATGAAACTTGATACAAAGTTACAACATGATGGGATCTCTTCACTGGCAAACCTCTGTAAGGCTATGCCAAATATTTATGTGCCAAGTGGAACATCAGTGTTGATGAGATACAGTTTCTTGTTTATGACTTATGTTTTGTATACCAGCCAGTGACCTCGAGGCCGAGTGGTTAAGGTAGATTGTCTGTTGATCACATGGTCTGTCGACACCGCAATTGTGGCTTCTAGTCTCACTGCAGGCAGGTTGCACTCAACTCCAATCTTAATTGACAAAGATTGCTAGTTTTCCTACCAAAGGTTCGGGTTTTCTCTGGTACTCCTGCTTTCTCCCCAATAAACCTGGAAGCAATGATATAGCTGAAAAATTGCTGAAAGTGGCGTTAAACAACATTCAAACAAGCAATCCGGCCATTTCAGACTTGCAATTTTGTATATGTATTATTGACCAAATGTCAGGCAGAAACTGTATTGGAAGCCATGAAAACCAATTTAGTTTTTAAAATTATTTAATTTTTTTTTTTAAAGATCAAGATATATCTGTGTTTGTGATAAAAACAGATTACAACTCATTTCAACCTTTACAATAGTATATGCACCTGTATTTCTTACATTGTTTGTTACAAGCAGCGGAAAATCCAACAATGACATCAGATGTTTCAATTTACATACAATTGTGTGATAAAATTGTATTTCATACCTAAAATGAGATCAGATTCATATTTCACTCTTTTGATGTCCCATTTCTTCTTGGTAAAGTGATTTATAATTGGCGCATCATTGTTGATGAAGAACCATTTATTACATGTTGATTTGATATCAGTATTTTAAATTATGGAAAAAATATAATTCAGAATCTGATTACAAGATTACATGGTCAGCCAATCTGGTTACAAGATTTCATGGTCAGCCAATCTGGTTACAAGATTATATGGTCAGCTATTCTGGTTACAAGATTACATGGTCAGCCATTCTGGTTACAATATTACATGGTCAGCCATTCTGGTTACAAGATTTTATGGTCAGCCAATCTGGTTACAAGATTTCATGGTCAGCCAATCTGGTTACAAGATTTCATGGTCAGCCATTCTGGTTACAAGATTACATGGTCAGCCATTCTGGTTACAAGATTACATGGTCAGCCATTCTGATTACAAGATTACATGGTCAGCCAATCTGGTTACAAGATTACATGGTCAGCCATTCTGATTACAATATTACATGGTCAGCCATTCTGGTTACAAGATTTTATGGTCAGCCAATCTGGTTACAAGATTTCATGGTCAGCCAATCTGGTTACAAGATTTCATGGTCAGCCAATCTGGTTACAAGATTTCATGGTCAGCCATTCTGGTTACAAGATTACATGGTCAGCCATTCTGGTTACAAGATTACATGGTCAGCCATTCTGATTACAAGATTACATGGTCAGCCATTCTGGTTACAAGATTTTATGGTCAGCCAATCTGGTTACAAGATTTCATGGTCAGCCAATCTGGTTACAAGATTTCATGGTCAGCCATTCTGGTTACAAGATTACATGGTCAGCCATTCTGGTTACAAGATTACATGGTCAGCCATTCTGATTACAAGATTACATGGTCAGCCAATCTGGTTACAAGATTACATGGTCAGCCATTCTGGTTACAATATTACATGGTCAGCCATTCTGGTTACAAGATTTTATGGTCAGCCAATCTGGTTACAAGATTTCATGGTCAGCCAATCTGGTTACAAGATTTCATTTTCAGCCAATCTGGTTACAAGATTTCATGGTCAGCCATTCTGGTTACAAGATTACATGGTCAGCCATTCTGGTTACAAGATTACATGGTCAGCCATTCTGATTACAAGATTACATGGTCAGCCAATCGGGTTACAAGATTACATGGTCAGCCATTCTGGTTACAATATTACATGGTCAGCCATTCTGGTTACAAGATTTTATGGTCAGCCAATCTGGTTACAAGATTTCATGGTCAGCCAATCGGGTTACAAGATTTCATGGTCAGCCATTCTGGTTACAAGATTACATGGTCAGTCATTCTGGTTACAAGATTACATGGTCAGCCATTCTGGTTACAAGATTATATGGTCAGCTATTCTGGTTACAATATTTCATGGTCAGCCATGCTGGTTACAAGATTTCATGGTCAGCCATTCTGGTTACAAGATTTCATGGTCAGCCAATCTGGTTACAAGATTTCATGGTCAGCCAATCTGGTTACAAGATTTCATGGTCAGCCAATCTGGTTACAAGATTTCATGGTCAGCCATTCTGGTTACAAGATTACATGGTCAGCCATTCTGGTTACAAGATTACATGGTCAGCCAATCTGGTTACAAGATTTCATGGTCAGCCAATCTGGTTACAAGATTTCATGGTCAGCCATTCTGGTTACAAGATTACATGGTCAGCCATTCTGGTTACAAGATTACATGGTCAGCCATTCTGGTTACAAGATTATATGGTCAGCTATTCTGGTTACAAGATTTCATGGTCAGCCAATCTGGTTACAAGATTTCATGGTCAGCCATTCTGGTTACAAGATTACATGGTCAGCCATTCTGGTTACAAGATTACATGGTCAGCCAATCTGGTTACAAGATTTCATGGTCAGCCATTCTGGTTACAAGATTACATGGTCAGCCATTCTGGTTACAAGATTACATGGTCAGCCATTCTGGTTACAAGATTATATGGTCAGCTATTCTGGTTACAAGATTTTATGGTCAGCCATTCTGGTTACAAGATTACATGGTCAGCCATACTGGTTACAATATTACATGGTCAGCCATTCTGGTTACAAGATGATATATGGTAAGCTATTCTGGTTACAAGATTTCATGGTCAGCCAATCTGGTTACAAGATTTCATGGTCAGCCATTCTGGTTACAAGATTACATGGTCAGCCATTCTGGTTACAAGATTACATGGTCAGCCATTCTGGTTACAAGATTTCATGGTCAGCCATTCTGGTTACAAGATTACATGGTCAGCCATTCTGGTTACAAGATTACATGGTCAGCCATTCTGGTTACAAGATTATATGGTCAGCTATTCTGGTTACAAGATTTTATGGTCAGCCATTCTGGTTACAAGATAACATGGTCAGCCATACTGGTTACAAGATTTCATGGTCAGCCAATCTGGTTACAAGATTTCATGGTCAGCCATTCTGGTTACAAGATTACATGGTCAGCCATTCTGGTTACAAGATTACATGGTCAGCCAATCTGGTTACAAGATTTCATGGTCAGCCATTCTGGTTACAAGATTACATGGTCAGCCAATCTGGTTACAAGATTTCATGGTCAGCCATTCTGGTTACAAGATTACATGGTCAGCCATTCTGGTTACAAGATTACATGGTCAGCCATTCTGGTTACAAGATTATATGGTCAGCTATTCTGGTTACAAGATTTTATGGTCAGCCATTCTGGTTACAAGATTACATGGTCAGCCATACTGGTTACAATATTACATGGTCAGCCATTCTGGTTACAAGATGATATATGGTAAGCTATTCTGGTTACAAGATTTCATGGTCAGCCATTCTGGTTACAAGATTACATGGTCAGCCATTCTGGTTACAAAATTTCATGGTCAGCCATTCTGGTTACAAGATTACATGGTCAGCCATTCTGGTTACAAGATTACATGGTCAGCCAATCTGGTTACAGGATTTCATGGTCAGCCATTCTGGTTACAAGATTACATGGTCAGCCATTCTGGTTACAAGATTACATGGTCAGCCATTCTGGTTACAAGATTATATGGTCAGCTATTCTGGTTACAAGATTTTATGGTCAGCCATTCTGGTTACAAGATTACATGGTCAGCCATACTGGTTACAAGATTTCATAGTCAGCCAATCTGGTTACAAGATTTCATGGTCAGCCATTCTGGTTACAAGATTACATGGTCAGCCATTCTGGTTACAAGATTACATGGTCAGCCAATCTGGTTACAAGATTTCATGGTCAGCCATTCTGGTTACAAGATTACATGGTCAGCCATTCTGGTTACAAGATTACATGGTCAGCCATTCTGGTTACAAGATTATATGGTCAGCTATTCTGGTTACAAGATTTTATGGTCAGCCATTCTGGTTACAAGATTACATGGTCAGCCATACTGGTTACAATATTACATGGTCAGCCATTCTGGTTACAAGATGATATATGGTAAGCTATTCTGGTTACAAGATTTCATGGTCAGCCATTCTGGTTACAAGATTACATGGTCAGCCATTCTGGTTACAAAATTTCATGGTCAGCCATTCTGGTTACAAGATTGCATGGTCAGCCATTCTGGTTACAAGATTATATGGTCAGCTATTCTTGTTACAAGATTTCATGGTCAGCCATTCTGGGTACAAGATTACATGGTCAGCCATTCTGGTTACAATATTACATGGTCAGCCATTCTGGTTACAAGATTACATGGTCAGCCATTCTGGTTACAAGATTACATGGTCAGCCATTCTGGTTACAAGATTTCATTGTCAGCTAATCTGGTTAGAAGATTACTTGGTCAGCCATTATGGTTACAAGATTACATGGTCAGCCATACTGGTTACAAGATTACTTGGTCAGCCATTCTGGTTACAAGATTACTTGGTCAGCCAAAGAATATTGAATATTGAATTCTTAAAAAAATTATGTTGATTGCCTTATTTCATAAATCATCTAAAAATTTGGTATTTCCTGATCTAAGCTATTTACCGTCTAAGAGATTGCTGCAAATTAAATTTTAGGAAAGAAATACAGAAAGATTTGCGAAAAATTTGGGCATGCAGTCTAATTAAAATTAAATTTTTAACTGGACAATGCACCATAACAAAAATAGGGAGCTTTGAAAGTCTGAATTTAAAAAACGATTGCTGTGCCTTGGTTTCATATGTTAAAATAGTGGTTAACATTTATTTCAAGTGAGGAGAAAGGTACCAGATGATTAAATTGTACATGTTCCTTAAGTTGTTTAGTTTTTTTATTCAGCCAATGTAATTTTAGCCAAAATTGTGCTGAAAGGTATATGACAGGTAGATTAAGAAAGTGTTGAACAACCTAATTCTTAATCTCTAAAGAATATGCAGTCATTGTATTTATTTCAAAAACATATTATTTTTTAAAATAGTTGTTTAAAAGGACGACCAGATAGTGATCTGTTGTAAAATTGTTTATAAATAATCCGAAAATAAAAGTCTGTGACCCTTTAATGTGACATGGGGTTCTGGAATGTCAATACTTGTACATTTAGCACATGTAATTATTATGTTGGATCACACTTTTAAATGAAATAATGATGTTAAGTTGGGGTAGGTTGGTTGTGTGCAGATGCAGTGAATATCTATTTTCCAGTAGGGTTATCTCTGTCGAAAATTCTGTGTCCCACAATGCTACATATATGTCTTCTAACTTTTAAGTAGAAAATACTTTACCCTTCACCAAGGTAGGCATTTTTTTACACCCCCCCCCCACTGCACACATACTTCTGTTAAAAATGTGTATATTTTACACTACCAACCATATTTATTTTAAAACATTGCCTTCCTTTTGTGTGGAGGACAGTATATATTATTTTAAAACAGTACTTATGTCTCAATTGGTAAGGGGACATTTATTGTGGATTTCCTATTGTTCAGCAAAGTCGTCATTGTCAGAGAGCAGAGAGACAGTAAATGATTTCTAATGTATGGAATAATACTGAAGTCTAATAAAGTATTCAACAAACACTTATTGTACTATACAAGTCATTTCACTGTCAATTGCTTCCTATTTTATAATACCTGACTGGGGATATTTGTTTGGGGCAAAAATTTTTAGAAGCTTTCAGATCTTTTTAATTTCATTTAATTTCAATAACAGTGTCCATCAACAAAATTTTAAAGAAGAAACATGAAGCTGCCCCTTAAAGTTTGCTTATACTGTTAAATGTTTTATAGGGTTTGTATATTTTTATATACAAACTGAGGAATCTGTTAAAAATAAGCATTACATTCTGCATTTTTAGGGCAGTATTTTAAGTATTAAGTACAGTGCATATTAAATAAATATGTAGCTGTGTGTATACCCCTGTCTAAGTAGTTATATCTTTAAATCTTTTACCTGTCAAAATTACCTGGGTTATATATCACCTGTAATCAGTTAAAGGTGTAACACCTTTTGTTGTTGTTGTTGATAAGATGCTGGTTAATGGTGCTGGGTTTTGTGTATCCAGTTCATATGTAGGTCACACTGGTTTGTTTAATTAGTGTTTACATAAAGGTAGAAACAATCCGGATATACAGGCAGGAATTTTTTCATTTGAATATAACTGGTATGTAGATATTGTGTAATTCCTTATTAATGATACTGTACATGTTATGAAAATGACAATAAATTCTATAGCTGAAACATATACATGTAAGAGAAAAATTTGTTTCTTGATGTGCATTTTAACTTCTGTGTCTCTTGTTAATTTACTCTATTTTATAACCATTTTGCTTCAGTTTTATGTTCTTTTGATGTTATTAATTTTAAGTAATCTTCAAAATATGTTTTCTGTGTTATGTGATATTTGAATTGATTTTCGCTTGAGTACAGGTATTCTTGAAAACTTATTATAATGATGGTTCAAGGTTGAAAAAAAACCCAATGATTTTAATGGTTTTAAAATTGAAGAAAAATTCAAACATGCAAAATTGCTTGTGTATATTTTATTGGTCATGTGGAATATATCTCTTCTTACAATACCAATAAATTATTTTGCATATTAATGAGTTACCTACACTTGTGGGACTGTATTTGTAATGCATTTTTAATATATGAATGGTATTTAATGAGAATTTAAGCAATTTTTCAGTAATTATCTGTAATAAATTTTCATCTTAATTATTAACACAAATTTTGTTTAAAACTTTCAGTTTGTTTTTATTTTTATTTTCCATCAATTACCCATGTCAGGTTCTAAGAAATACATTTAGACATTCAGCCACAATAACCCCTGTTCTATCCCTCTCAACATTGTCTCTCGTTGCAGCCTGCACATGTATCAATTTTTGTTATTATTGTGCAGATTCTAACAACTATATACAAAAAGATAAGGGAAGAAATATGTTGTGTTTAATGATTATTACGAAATAATTAGGATAAATATAGTTAATTATGCATGTACATTCGCTGAGTACTGGTAGTACATGTATTAGATGCAAGGAATTGTTTACATTTACATGTACATGTATATTTGCTGTTTATTATTCCATTTGGAAGCTGATTTACTTATATGTAAGTCAGATTTATATTCAGATGATCATGTCCCAACATATCTTCTTGATTAGTAGTCGTTTAACTTAAAATGACTGATAAACCTACACTTACACTTATTATTTTACATGTTTCATAGAAACTTTTGACCTAGCTACATGTATTGGTTTTCAAAGTCAGCAAAATTCAGATAACGGCTTGTCTTTGTAATACCATATTTTATAGAATGTTGAGGACTTATTTACTGTAAATGTGTTTCCCATTAGAAGCCTAAGGAGAAGATACCAATTACACCTATAGTCTACTTCCTGCGAGAGGTCAAAGGTGGCTGGTTTTATAAATGTTTTTCCCATTAGAAGCCTAAAGAGAAGATACCAATTAGACCTTTAATTTACTTCTTGCAAGAGGTCCAAGGTGGCTGGTTTATACATGTGTTTCCCATTAAAAGACTTCGGAGAAGATGCCAAATAGACCTATAGTATATTGTGAGAGGTCGAAGGTAGCTGGTTTTATAAATGTGTTTCCCATTAGAAGCCTCAGAGAAAATGCTAAATACATGGTCAAAGGTCGCTGGTCCCATTTGAAGCCTATGTTTAATATAATATGGAATAGGCATTGCCAAAAGGCGAGCACAGATAATATAGTCCTTTATTAATAATATATAATGTGCATTTCATAATTGACGTTATTTCCTATCACCCTAAAAGTGCCTCTAAATTCCAGTGGTCACGTGACGTCTTTCTTTGTAATGGGGACGTCACATGATATGTAATATGCTTGTCAGTTTTCAAAGACCGATTTAGAGATTGCAAAAAAATAGAATGAAATGTTTGTTGTTAATTTTAAATATAACATTTATTTTTTATTGATGTCAACTTTATTTTCAAGTCTTTCTTAAAATTATTTTAAGTACTTTTCTTCATTCACTTTGTTCCAGTTTTTTGACGATATCAACTTCAGGACGAACAAAAATCCATATCAGCATTAAGCAGATTTTGATCAACGTGACTTCATTTTGATCACATGACACATAATTGCCGTATAGCTCACCGCTGCGAGCACAGACGAATTAGGTCTATAGCTTACTTCATTCTGATGGTCAAAGGTCGCTGGTTGTTACCCGTTACCCCAGCTTCTTTCCTTATAAAAAGTCAAAAACTTGATAATGTAGCTTAAAAATGTCTTTATGTGGTGTTCAACCATTCCTGTGGTCCACATTACAGCCATTGCATTGAGACAGCAACATTACAGTACATGTATTGTAGATACATGTACATATAATCAGTGTATATATGGAGCATAGCAGTACAATTTGAAGTTCATTTAAATTTAAATGTCAATACTACAATACTACGGCAAACAATCTTCGAAATAACTTTGTACTTTGATCAACCATGAATGTGTGTACAATGTATCAAAGGTTTTTATACGAAACTAATAACAAAATACTTTTCCAGGCAAAAACCCTGTTTTGAACTATTATTTTGTTAACAGCAAGTTAAAAATTCATGACATTGATAACTTAAAAATAATGTTCAATTGTTAGTATTGATACTTTGATCTAACAGCAAGTTCAACATTGATAACTTAAAAATAATGTTCAATCATTAGTATTGATACTTTGATCTAACAGCAAGTTCCACATTGATAACTTAAAAATAGTGTTCAATCGTTAGTAGTGATACTTTGACCTAACAGCAAGTTCCACACTGATAACTTAAAAATAATGTTCAATCGTTAGTATTGATACTTTGATCTAACAGCAAGTTCCACATTCATGACATTGATAACTTAAAAATAATGTTCAATCGTTGGTATTGATACTTTGATCTAACAGCAAGTTCCACATTGATAACTTAAAAATAGTGTTCAATCGTTAGTAGTGATACTTTGATCTAACAGCAAGTTCCACATTCATGACATTGATAACTTAAAAATAATGTTCAATCGTTGGTATTGATACTTTGATCTAACAGCAAGTTCCACATTCATGACATTGATAACTTAAAAATAATGTTCAATCGTTAGTATTGATACTTTGATCTAACAGCAAGTTCCACATTGATAACTTAAAAATAATGTTCAATGGTTAGTATTGATACTTTGATCTAACAGCAAGTTCCACATTGATAACTTAAAAATAATGTTCAATCGTTAGTATTGATACTTTGATCTAACAGCAAGTTCCACATTGATAACTTAAAAATAATGTTCAATCGTTGGTATTGATACTTTGATCTAACAGCAAGTTCCACATTGATAACTTAAAAATAATGTTCAATCGTTAGTATGGATACTTTGATCTAACAGCAAGTTCCACATTGATAACTTAAAAATAATGTTCAATCGTTAGTATTGAAACTTTGATCTATGGCTACAACAAAAATTGTCCCAAATTGTGTTATATATTGTTTAATGTTTCTCTGTTGATAGACTGAACAAATGTATACATTATGCATAGTAATAGAATTAATGGGAACATTTATTATTACCGTCTCCCATGGGAGACGGTATACATAGTCAAATGACGATCAGTCTTCGGAGTAAATGACTCTCTGTTACTTGATTGGGTGGTTAACTATATCTATAAATATTTTTCTCATTTCACTGGTTTACGTCAGGATCGCACTAGTATGTGTACTGAAATTTCGATATATTCTCAGGTCGAATCGGGGTTGTAATCAGTATTTTAGTGTAGTAATGTAACGTTCCACATATTGACTTCTATTTCATTCAATGCATTGGTCAGTGAACAATTAAAGGGTAAACATTGTACCAAAATCTCCCTACTTTATAAAGCTGTTTTGGAAAAAAATATATGTTCTATATCATTATTTTCGTTAACCAGCATTTTATTGTAGTAATGTTACGTTCCACATATTGACTTCTATTTCATTCAATGCATTGGTCAGTGAACAATTAAAAGGTAAACATTGTACCAAAATCTCCCTACTTTTTAAAGCTGTTTGGGTTAGGAAAACATTATATGTTCTGTATCTTTATTTTCGTTCTGTTTTTGTTTGTTTGTTTGATGGTGTTTAACGCCACTTTCAGCAATTTTTCAGCTATATCGTGGCGTCCAGTTTTTATTGGGGGAGGAAGCCGGAGTACCCGGAGAAAACCCCCGACCTGCGGTAGGAAAACTGGCAATCCTTGTCAATTAAGATTGGAGTCGAGTACACCCTGCCTGCAGTGAGAATCGAACCCGCAATCTCAGTGTTGACAGACCACGTGATCAATAGTAGACGAACTACATTGACCACTCGGCCACCGAGGCCCCTATTTTCGTTCTGATATTGAAGCAAATTTAACAAAACATATTTTTACATTTGTTGTTTAGGGAGTCAACTTGTTTAATTATTTTTTAAACGGCACGTGTGATGTGACGACATGCATTTAAATCTCTCAAGCACCATTGGGTAATAGTTTAGCGTAAACAATGTCCTTACAAGGTACACACGTACATTGTTTACCTATCTTACATATAAATTACAAAAACCAGATACTTTAATAAATCCATAAAATTTGTAATGCAGCTAAGAGACGGTTAACTTTTTAGAAAAGCTAAACTTGTTTAGTGTATTCATAGAAGAAGGATACAATTTTATGTAATCTCCAAAAAGGGAAATCTAGGAAAAGGGAGATAACCAACAAACATAAACCACAAATTACTTTAGGATGCAATATACGGTTCTTTGCATTAAAATATTATCAACAGAGGTCGTGGTCTTGTTTTGTCAAATAAAAACATGTGTGACATTTTTGCATAGATCCAATTGTACTGAAAATGTTGTACATATATTTAATTTGTGTCCTGCTTTTTCAGTTTCATGGTAATTTGATAAGATTTTTATAAAATCATCGATAAAAATCAACTGTTTCATGTGAGAAAATCGGACAAATCATTAGCATTTACCTTCATTTGAAAAATTCTGACACGGTAACGCCTAACAGAAGAGCAATATGACATATATATTTGTGTATTAAGATCAATTTCAAAGCAGAAAAACACTGGCAAAATACTTGTCATCCACCTCGATTTCACACAATTTTGTTGACAAGGAACATGCTATTTTAATGCATCAGAGAGAGCTAAAGCTAGGAGTCGAATGGTCTTATAGGCAGTCTCGGGGTTTTACTACTATAACAAGGATGACAACCAAATATTATATATATTTCTTTTCTATAAACATGACACTTTCTACTGACACTTCAAAAATTTATTGCATTTCATTTATCATAGATGTGAGTAAACTGCAACTGGACCATACTACTATATTAAGGAATTTCACAGGGGGACATTCGAAACTAAACTACAAAACCGTATACTGCTACCTTTAAGTCTAAAAATGTCATTTTTATTTGCAACTTTGTTTCTTCTGCCAATACATTATTAAATTCTGACTAAAAATTACTTAATCTGAACCTTGTATTTTCTTTGGTTGAAAAGATATAATGTTTTTAGAACATGTACCTTACTGCAAGTTTTCGGATTTAAATTCATGCAAGATTTCATTGACATAAAAAAGCATAAAACTTTTTTCTAATGAACAATATGACAAAAATAAAATTATATATTTGTGCGCTAACAACCAAGCTTTGTTTACAAAGTCGAAAGAGTTGAGAGAAATGCAAAATTAAGGTTACTTGTCATTACACGGCAAAAAAATTTAATCATATTAGGCTTTTTATATGAAAATATAAAAAATAGAGTTTTAGAGAAAAAAAATAGGGTGGTAAAAGCCAAAAAAAGAAATTGCATGAAATGATCACAAAATGTATACCAAATAAGAATCAAATTCAATCAAATTCCATTTGGTCATAGTTAGAGTGATGATTCTTCCTTTCTGTGACTCGGCTTAACACGGTCAAAATCACAAGAAGACAAGATGGTGTAAAAATGCAGTCAAAATCTTTGTCAAATCACAATACTAAAGTTCTTCCTACTCAGTAGTGACCTGAAAAAGATAGTGATCTGAATATCACATTAGCTGACCACTTCTATAAAGAGTTTGAAGAAAACATATTTGTGAATTATGTCAGATTCAAGGCATGCATTCATCCGCATACAAGTCGAAATATCGCAACTTAAGTTTAAAAGTGAACAGATGAGAATAGTGTGCAATAATTGATATCAAGTGCACAGTAGGCTAATTTTAGTTGAATACTTTCTCTCTACTTGCAATAAACACACAATACTATTGTACTAAAGGCGGTGAAAAATAAAAACTTTTTACTCGTTTCAGTGACATACCGGGTGAACAATTTTCTGTTTTGTTTTTTTCCCACATGTTTTAAGTTGCCTGCACATACAAACACATAGGTGTAGTTGTTACAAACATGAGTAGAGAAACTTAACTAAGTACCTGACAGTTACAGTGCTTAAACTAACTGTTTGGGGTGATCAACAATAAAAAACTAGCACAAAGTGCCAAAAATCAATCTTTCAAGTTAAATTTTCATTGTCGATGAAGTCAATTCATTTTAAAATGACTGAGTATTATCAGGTTGCTATGCCTACTCTGCTTCTACTCAACAGAAATAAACCTTTAGTCAAATATTAAATGTGTCACTGTTGATATAAAATAGTTTTTAAAACAAGGCTGAAACAGAGTTATCTTTCTTGATATAAGTGTTGCCAGATAAAGTCCAATTTAATACATTTTCATGGCAAATATCTTACTACAAACAGTCTTAAACACAAGTACAGGTGTCATAAAATACAAGGACATCTTAAAATGAAGATATTGCAAGTTTATAAAAATATGCTCTTCTTAAAGGATGCAATATACGGT
This sequence comes from Limnoperna fortunei, assembly GCA_944474755.1. Lineage (NCBI taxonomy): Eukaryota > Metazoa > Mollusca > Bivalvia > Mytilida > Modiolidae > Limnoperna > Limnoperna fortunei. The sequence goes on along the minus strand of OX104116.1, from coordinate 29,754,885 downwards.
TCTTTGCATTAAAATATTATCAACAGAGGTCGTGGTCTTGTTTTGTCAAATAAAAACATGTGTGACATTTTTGCATAGATCCAATTGTACTGAAAATGTTGTACATATATTTAATTTGTGTCCTGCTTTTTCAGTTTCATGGTAATTTGATAAGATTTTTATAAAATCATCGATAAAAATCAACTGTTTCATGTGAGAAAATCGGACAAATCATTAGCATTTACCTTCATTTGAAAAATTCTGACACGGTAACGCCTAACAGAAGAGCAATATGACATATATATTTGTGTATTAAGATCAATTTCAAAGCAGAAAAACACTGGCAAAATACTTGTCATCCACCTCGATTTCACACAATTTTGTTGACAAGGAACATGCTATTTTAATGCATCAGAGAGAGCTAAAGCTAGGAGTCAAATGGTCTTATAGGCAGTCTCGGGGTTTTACTACTATAACAAGGATGACAACCAAATATTATATATATTTCTTTTCTATAAACATGACACTTTCTACTGACACTTCAAAAATTTATTGCATTTCATTTATCATAGATGTGAGTAAACTGCAACTGGACCATACTACTATATTAAGGAATTTCACAGGGGGACATTCGAAACTAAACTACAAAACCGTATACTGCTACCTTATTGTACTAATCTAACAACACAGACATAAATAAACATATTACATGAACAAACAAACATTAAACTTGCATAATTTAGAATTCAAAATAGAATTTTAGTGTAGTTTTAACCTGTTTTTCAAGTGTTTTCTTTTTTACAGAAGAATGCTACATGGCATTTTCAACCATAGAATCACCTGTTTATGTAAGTAAAACTGTGATTTATTATTTTTGGCATATTTTATATTTGTCTTACAATATCTTGTTTTATATAAAAAAGAATTGTGTAGGTTTGTATAAACTGACAACAGTTAAATTTTAGATATCTTTAACAAATTACTTTGATAATTAGTTTTATGATAAAAATTTAGTTAGTTTTAAACTTTAGTTGCTGAAGTCAATCTATTTTAAAATTTTGCCAGAATTGTGTTTTTTCTGTCTTTATCATAAACTGACATTTCACATAAATTTATATCTAGTAAAAAATAGTTTTCTTCCTTTGTTGAATTTATTACATCAGGATTTGATAATTTGCCGATAACGTTACAAATTTAGCATGCTCAGTTACAAGAGTTGTCAATTTTTCGTTCCACAGGGTGGCAGCATCATCACGATAGAAATTCCAGAGGATGCTAACGTTAGTCCACCATTCTACTTTGTTTTCGAGGGTTCCAACCAACGACATATTACAGTCGGACACCATCACCAGGGAAAGGTACAGTCACTTATTCCTGGTAAGTTGTCTTTTTTATTATTTCCATAATTCAAATACAAATTTTGTTTATGCATCGCACATTTAAATGTAAGGTTGAACGTAACATTTAAACTGATTGGATGTTTGGAATCCAACATTAAATCTAATTGGATGTTTGGAATCCAAAAATCTACTTTCAGGTAACCTGAGATTACAATGCACTCCTGTTTGCCATGTCATTGGTAAAAAATGCGTTTTTGAAGATTACCTAATAAAGAGTTAAAGTTTAATTTACAGTGATCACAAAGATGTCTTACAACATAAATAACATAGAAAAAAAACCAACACAGCACATTGTGTGCATGTAATCATCAGTGGTAACGATGATAGATCAAAATTACCTACATTCAGCTGTGTTTGTTGTGTCCTACATAAATGTAAAGAAAACAAACAATTCTTTTGCCAATAATAAGGACCTTTACTTGTCTAGTTATCCATCAAAAGGTTATTGTGAAAATAAACAAAACTAATAAAGTTTCTTTTATGTCAGCTGATCAGGTGATATAACATAATTCAATTTTCAAGATCAAGGGAGTTTCATGAAATGTGCATTAAACAGCTTGATAGTTTAGACTAGTTTTAAAATCATCAATTTTTACTTCTCTTTGAACAATTTGTCATAGTTATTTTTGTAGTTGATGTAAAATTCCTATATTGAAAAAAATTGATCAGACATGGATTATTGTATAATTTGATAATCCTGTTGTGAACCTACTTGGTTGTTTTAGTTACCTCCCCTTATATACTGTGCCATAATTTGATGATGCAAACATTTGTACATGTAGTAATGTTTTGTATGGACCTATGCTAAGTGAAATTTCATAGTGTTCTTTGTTATCCCATTAACTAGTGTTCATGTAGTAAATAAATCAACCCCAATAAAAGCTGGACACCCTGATATAGCTGAAAAATTGCTGGAAGTCACGTTAAACTTCATTTAAGTAAACAAAAATAAATAAATTGATGCAAAAATAAAATAGATATTAGATATTTAATAACTGTTCTGTGGGAAATAAATATTGCAGTGGTATTTACTATTAGACAAAATTCTAATATGTAACAATATTATCTCTAAATCATTTGTAGCAATTTGTGTGATATTATTTGTTTTATATTTGCCACCCAGTGTCATAATTGAACTGAAATTTTTCTGGCCCAACATATTCATTTATTTTAGTGACGGAATATTATATAGGTTCTTTTTGTGTGTATGTGGAATTCATACATTTTCAAGAGCCCTCTGTGGCAAAGTGGATTCAAGTCTAACTATATGCACAGTGTGCTTGTCTTCATTCTAAGAAGTTTGGGGATTTTCCCCAGCTACTCATCTTTTTCCCCTAATAAAAACTAGATGCTGATATATCTGAAAACTTGTTCAAAATTAAATAAATCACAACAGTCAAGCACATAATGACGCTAAACATATTAGCAAATATTGAAGAATTATTGTCTTCCAAGTGGAAGAATTATTGACCGAGACAGTCGTCCAAGTGGAGGAATTATTGACCGAGACAGTCGTCCAAGTGGAGGAATTATTGACAGAGACAGTGGTCCAAGTGGAGGAATTATTGACCAAGACAGTCGTCCAGGTGGAGGAATTATTGACTGAGACAGTTGTCCAAGTGGAGGAATTATTGACCGAGACGGTCGTCCAAGTGGAGGAATTATTCAGCATTTTTGTATTTTTCATTACATGATATTTTCTCTTACCATTACCTTCAGGTGTTCGTAGTATGTTCAACAGTCAGGTTCGACATATTATGATCTGAGTGACCATTTCACTATCCACCACTTCAGGGGCTCAGTGATGGTCCCAGAATATATGCCAGATTTTCAGTCCCAGAATATATTCCAGATTTTTCCACTATCCACCACTTCAGGGGCTCAGTGATGGTCCCAGAATATATGCCAGATTTTCCCAATTTACAGTATTTGGACTACAAATTGTTTATCCTGACATCTATTTTAAGGACATAGGCCCTTTTAAGTGTATATGTCCTCTTCATGCCTATCTAACCCTTAGTCTGATTAGATGTGTTCTCTCCATACCTTTCTAACCCTTATCCTGATTGGATGTGTTTATGGATTGTTTATTTGGCACTTAAACATTGTTATTATTAAGTTTAGAGATTGTATGTGGCATGCTTAATTACTTCATTGTTGTTAAATTTCTGCTGTTTTCCCTGAAAATTTATTGCTTTGGTATTGATTAGTCCAAGTCCAATTTTCATTGAAGTTTAAATTGAAGTGGTTCAGCCTTGAGAAGTGAATAGGTTTGTTTTACAAACGAAGTATAAACCAATAAAGAATTGTGAATTTCCTATGTGGTATGTTGCTAATAAGGCATCTTATTGCTGGGACATTGATTTTTGTCGTGTCATTAGGCAATAACCAGTGGTGGAGAAAATCTCTTAAGTGTGTTCACATTGATGTCTTTAAATGTTTGCTTGGGTTATTGCAGTCTACAGAATTCAAAAAAGATGTGCAATTATATAGGATATCTAATTAGTATTTTTGTGATCCTATTTTACAAATTTCAAGATACTTTTTCTATGGAGGAATGCAGGACACAGATATTTAATTATTTGACCCAAAAATGCATGTAGGCTGTTCTCATCACATACTGTTTGGTCAACTGGAGCCCAAACTTAGCATTATTGTTCTTTGGGTAACTTAACAAAGTTTAAGTTTATGGTGCTTATCAGATATTCAACATAGCTGCAAGTGGCATTATTACTAGTATGTGTTGATTGGCTAAATGTATCAAATATTCCTCTGACAAATTGGTTATTAAACAGATTGAATATTGTAGACATGTTCTTTAGATGGCCCTCTGCTGACTTCCCTTTTACAGTTTTTTTTGGGCCAGTCTAAGGACAAGATTACCACCATTATCTTGAAGCTCACATGTAGCTTAACATAGAGCCATTTTGGAAATCAGACAATAAGCTTCTTTTGCTTCTTTTCAAAGCCATTTTATACTTTTAAACCAAATTATACAGAAATAATGACATGGTATCCTCTAGTGGAAATTCAACATGGCTGACATTGCCATGGATACATTCTTATTAGCTGTAATTCCACAAAATCTTGTTTCTGACAAGCAGCTTGGCTGATCAAACTGTGATGATATACCCCTAGATGGTCTAGTAGTGCAGAATTTTTAGTACTGATTCTAAAATCAAAATGGTTTCTACTTTGATATCATTTTGTATAAACCAGCAGCAATTGCTGTAGACTTGTCATAAGTCAGTGTGTATAAACCAGCAGCAGTTGCTCTAGACTTGCCATAAGTCAGTGGGTTTAAACCAGCAGCAGTTGCTCTAGACTTGTCATAAGTCAGTGGGTTTAAACCAGCAGCAGTAGCTCTAGACTTGTCATAAGTCAGTGTGTATAAACCAGCAGCAGTTGCTCTAGACTTGCCATAAGTCAGTGGGTTTGACCAGCAGCAATTGCTGTAGACTTGCCATATGTCAGTGTGTATAAACCAGCAGCAGTTGCTCTAGACTTGCCATAAGTCAGTGAGTATAAACCAGCAGCAGTAGCTCTAGACTTGCCATAAGTCAGTGTGTTTAACCAGCAGCAATAGCTCTAGACTTGCCATAAGTCAGTGTGTATAAACCAGCAGCAGTAGCTCTAGACTTGCCATAAGTCAGTGTGTATAAACCAGCTGCAGTAGCTCTAGACTTGCCATATGTCAGTGTGTATAAACCAGCAGCAGTAGCTCTAGACTTGCCATATGTCAGTGTGTATAAACCAGCAGCAGTAGCTCTAGACTTGCCATATGTCAGTGTGTATAAACCAGCAGCAGTAGCTCTAGACTTGCCATGTCAGTGTGTATAAACCAGCATCAGTAGCTCTAGACTTGCCATATGTCAGTGTGTATAAACCAGCATCAGTAGCTCTAGACTTGCCATATGTCAGTGTGTATAAACCAGCAGCAGTAGCTCTAGACTTGCCATATGTCAGTGTGTATAAACCAGCAGCAGTAGCTCTAGACTTGCCATATGTCAGTGTGTATAAACCAGCAGCAGTAGCTCTAGACTTGCCATATGTCAGTGTGTATAAACCAGCAGCAGTAGCTCTAGACTTGCCATATGTCAGTGGGTGTAAACCAGCAGCAGTATCTCTAGACTTGCCATATGTCAGTGTGTATAAACCAGCAGCAGTAGCTCTAGACTTGCCATATGTCAGTGGTAGAAACCAGCAGCAGTAGCTCTAGACTTGCCATAAGTCAGTATGTATAAACCAGCAGCAGTATCTCTAGACTTGCCATATGTCAGTATGTATAAACCAGCAGCAGTAGCTCTAGACTTGCCATATGTCAGTATGTATAAACCAGCAGCAGTAGCTCTAGACTTGCCATATGTCAGTGTGTACAAACCAGCAGCAATATCTCTAGACTTGCCATATGTCAGTGTGTACAAACCAGCAGCAGTAGCTCTAGACTTGCCATATGTCAGTGTGTACAAACCAGCAGCAGTAGCTCTAGACTTGCCAAAAGTCAGTGGGTGTAAACCAGCAGCAGTATCTCTAGACTTGCCATATGTCAGTGTGTATAAACCAGCAGCAGTAGCTCTAGACTTGCCATATGTCAGTGTGTACAAACCAGCAGCAATATCTCTAGACTTGCCATATGTCAGTGTGTACAAACCAGCAGCAATATCTCTAGACTTGCCATATGTCGGTGTGTATAAATCAGCAGCAGTGTTTTATTTAGTGTGAAAATCTTTACTATCAAAATTTCCTTTATTATCCTCGTGTACTGAAGTACATGTTCCTACCGAGGGTCGGGGAATTTCTCCATGTACTCCAGCTTCCTCCCCAAATAAAAACAGAATGCTATGATATAGCTGAAAATTGCTGAAAGTGGTGTTAACACCATTCTAAAACTTAAGTACATCTGGATCGTATTGGGAAATGTTGATAGACGCTCTGATCACAAAAACCAATTCAGAGTTACTTGTGGCAAGTCTACAATCCCTCTGACAGAACATTTTAATGACTACAGAAAATTGTGTATTACTTAATGGCTATCTACTTGGTGCACATTTGTGTTAGATAATTACATTGAACTTATTAAACACTATTTCCATAATAAAGCTAATAATTGTGCACTGGTTGAACTTACCAGAGTAAATATATACAGATTATACCAGAAACAACTTACCAGAGTAAATATTTACAGATAGTACCAGAAACAACTACTGATTTGAAATGAAATATGTTGTAATTGAGTTGAAACAAATAAATTTTTCTTTGCAGAATGTGGTTAGTTTCGTATCAGTGAAGTTTTTACACAATTGACCCCTAACACTATGTCAAATGAGATTGTATTTTTTTTTACATCCACAGAGTTTGAGAATTATTCTATTTTGATTACCCTACATAGTTTCTGTCTTATTGAGAGACGGTATCTCAGAATTATTCTTGTTCATCTACCGTACATAGTTTATGTCTTATTGAGAGACGGTATCTCTGAATTATTCCCATTCAACTACCCTGCATTGTTTCTGTCTTATTGAGAGATGGTATCTTAGAATTATTCCATTTTGATTACCCTACATAGTTTCTGTCATATTGAGAGACGGTATCTCAGAATTATTCCATTTTGATTACCCTACATAGTTTCTGTCTTATTAAGAGATGGTATCTCAGAATTATTCCCATTCAACTACCCTACATAATTTCTGTCTTATTGAGAGACAGTATCTCAGAATTATTCCCGTTCGACTACCCTACATAGTTTCTGTGTTATTGAGAGATGGTATCTCAGAATTATTCCCATTCGACTACCCTACATAGTTTCTGTCTTATTGAGAGACGGTATCTCAGAATTATTCCATTTTGATTACCCTACATAATTTCTGTCTTATTGAGAGACAGTATCTCAGAATTATTCCCGTTTGACTACCCTGCATAGTTTCTGTGTTATTGAGAGACGGTATCTCAGAATTATTCCAATTTGATTACCCTATAATAGTTTCTGTGTTATTGAGAGACGGTATCTCAAAATTATTCCCCGTTGGACTACCCTGCATAGTTTCTGTGTTATTGAGAGATGGTATCTCAGAATTATTCCCAATCGACTATCCTACATAGTTTCTGTCTTATTGAGAGACGGTATCTCAGAATTAGTCCATTTTGATTACCCTACATAGTTTCTGTCTTATTGAGAGACGGTATCTCAGAATTATTCCTGTTTGACTACCCTGCATAGTTTCTGTCTTATTGAGAGATGGTATCTCAGAATTATTCCCATTCGACTACCCTACATAGTTTCTGTCTTTTTGAGAGAGGGTATCTCAGAATTATTCCCATTCGACTACCCTACATAGTTTCTGTCTTTTTGAGAGACGGTATCTCAGAATTATTCCCGTTCGACTACCCTACATAGTTTCTGTCTTTTTGAGAAACGGTATCTCAGAATTATTCCCGTTCGACTGCCCTTCATAGTTTCTGTGTTACTGAGAGACAGTATCACAGAATTATTCCCGTTGGACTACCCTACATAGTTTCTGTCTTATTGAGAGACGGTAATTATTCCCATTCAACTACCCTACATAGTTTCAGTCTTATTGAGAGATGGTATCTCAGAACTATTACCATTCGACTACCCTACATAGTTTCTGTCTTAATGAGAGATGGTATCTCTGAATTATTCCCGTTTGACTGCCCTGCATAGTTTCTGTCTTATTGAGAGACAGTAATTATTCCCTTTCGACTGCCCTTCAAAGTTTCTGTCTTTCTGAGAGACGGTATCTCAGAATTATTCCCGTTCGATTGCCCTACATAGTTTCTGTCTTATTGAAAGACAGTAATTATTCCCGTTTTACTGCCCTACATAGTTTCTGTCTTATTGAGAGATGGTATCTCAGAATTATTCTCGTTCGATTGCCCTACATAGTTTCTGTCTTATTGAAAGACAGTAATTATTCCCGTTTTACTGCCCTTCAAAGTTTCTGTCTTTCTGAGAGACGGTATCTCAGAATTATTCCCGTTTTACTGCCCTACATAGTTTCTGTCTTATTGAAAGACAGTAATTATTCCCGTTTTACTGCCCTTCAAAGTTTCTGTCTTTCTGAGAGACGGTATCTCAGAATTATTCTCGTTCGACTGCCCTACATACACCAAAATATTCTTGAAATACACTTTCTGTATATTTGACGATTGCCATTTTAAAATTTAACTGGAGAATATTTACGTTAATTATTTGTTGTTTTTTAACTGTTATTCACTTCTGGTACTGGAATATAATTATTCACATTTCTTACTTACCATGGCAAACAAATATTGCAGCCTCCTTGGAATTGGGGTGATTAAAGCTTTCCTATAGGAGGCAGATGTTTTGTATATGCAGATTTGCTGACAACAGTTTATGATTTGAGTTTAATTCAGTTGGGTAATTGATCCTATGACATAATTCATACATTGTCCAATCAGCATTGATGTAACGTCTAGTGATGCTTTATAACCAATAAGGAGAAGAATTTATTTCTTGTTCAACTACAGGTTGTATTTTGTAAATCTGATGACTTTATGGTTCAGTAAACATGCCATTCTTGATTTTTTGTCTCGCCTGGGACAAAAGTAACTGGTGGTGAAAAATGTATGGGTTTCCAGCAACGATGTTTATAACTGGCATTTTGCTATATATCTTTGTAAGCCTAAGCTATAGGTCAACCAAATTTTGTCCATTAGTAGCTTACAATGTGTAGTCAGTCAGTCACCCTTACCTTACCTTGACCTCAATTTCTTTATCCAGTGACTATCTCAAGGTTATATGCCATTTTCAAGTTAGGTAGTTAGTTGGGTGATCAGCACTGCAATATTCACCTCCTTTAGTGAGAGCGATTATATCTTGAAAACGATGTATTGGATTTAGTCATTTCCTCAGCAACCATGCATGGTAGGATGACAATATTTGGTATACAGGTTGCTGATGAAAGGTTCATGACAGTCTGTTACAGATCACTGACCTTGACCTCAATTTTATGGTCCAACGATTACATTAAAGTTATTGGATTAGACCCTGCATGGTATTATACAGTATTTGGTATATAGGTTCTTGATGAAAGGTACATGACAGTCCGTCACCTGACCTTTACCTCAATTTCATGATCCAGAGACAATATATGGTACAGTTTTTGAGTTGGGTCAGTTTCTCGGTAACCATATACTATATATTTTATATGATGACTAATAATGCTATTACATGTTATCATAAAGCAGTTTTATTTTTACTTCTGATTTGAATGAATGCAGGCGAGACATTTTTCTGTGTCTCTACTTAATTCTTACGAGTCCAGTCTGTCCAGCATGTCCCGAGGCAATGGGTTTAGAATTTTTAATAGATTGACAGAAATTTATCCATTTATTAATTGCTACAGTTAAAAGATTATAAATTCTATTAAAAATTGAACTTGATATAAATTTTTTACAATTGCGTAAGAAACTTGATACCACAGTAGCACCATATATACTTGAAATCACATTAAATAAACTGATCTGTAAAGAAGTCATTGATACAATTACTTGTAAATGAAAAGATATCCATATCAAGAACTACTAAATACACAATTTTATTGCTTCTTTTTATGGTCGATAACAAACATTTAGGTGATCAGAAGTACATAATGCCAATCTTGGTCATTAATATCCTTAATGACCTTGTTTAACCTCCTCTAATTGTAATCACTGTGTAGAGAACTGTCAAGAAGTTTCCAACAAGGAAGATTTTTGCTATTGCTGTGGAATTTGCTTGTCTGGATTATTTTTAGTAAAAAATTTAACCTTGATAGATATTTTTATTAAAGGTATGTTATAGCAGACCACATGAAACCTTTCCTGAGTATAAGCTGGTGTTGGTCAGGGTATTTAAACTTTTGGAAGATGAACTGTCCCATTGTTTGAATACAATACCTATTGTTCTCTCTGCAGTTTATTCATTGGGTACTTTAAATCTGACAAGGAAAAGTCAATCACTCATTGATTAATTTTCCTATGCCAAAAAGTAAACTCCCCAATGGTGAAAATACATGAAACTTCACTGATTGTAGGGGGGAATTGTTGTGCAATGCTGAATTATATTATATGCCATATTTATCATTTATATCATTTAATACAAAAATGTCTATTGCTGAACTTTTTCACAATTTTGCAATCTATTTTGCTATGTTTTCATATACAAGCAACATGTTTTAATGTCCAAAAACAATTGTGTTGTCCAATTCCAATTTAATTCTATTTCTATTTTTTATTCAAACTATATATGTTATTAAAATTTGTATTTAACATTTTGGTTGACTTGACTTGGGGAGTTTTTTACGTCCTACACCGACAACTTAATGCCCTTGGTTGGACGGTTAACATTTTGGTTTCACCAACTAGTACATTTACTTAATAATGACCATGCTAATATCTGGGGAGATCATGGGATGTAATTAATTTTATGTGTCATTATGTGAGGAACTGCCCCCATAGATTTGTGAAAAAAACTGAAAACAACAATAACATTTTTATTCTTTTTTTCAGACATTAAATTCTTAATTGTAAAATTAGTAACAATAACTGAAAATTGACACTCAACAAGGGAGATAATTTTAATGAATATATCCAGTGTTTAAAAATGTTCTCTGATTTTTCATGAGTTATTCCATCTAACATAGCATCACAAATTGCAGTTCTTGTGTGATCAAAAGTGAAATCTCTGTTAATGATTTCAATATCTGTTTCATTATATGAAAGCAGTATTCACATGTATTAAGGTGTGACTTGACTTGGGGAGTTTTTTACGTCCTACACCGACAACTTAATGCCCTTGGTCGGACAGGTTAAGTTGTGGGTGGTACGGTGGTTGATATATCATGGTAACTCCTGCTGGTCTTAGCAAATAAGTTAAGTTAGTGGTTATTATATGTGAGTGATGGAGGCACAGTTATCCATAATAATTGTGTCACCAGATACAACCGGTTGCTATCCATGTGCTAGTCTATCATTGTTAATATCAATAGCCTCAGCAAAAAAATTTAAAAGCTCCAAACTATTATATGGACTATTAATAACATTAAAATAGTCTACACCAAATCTTGAATGTAACAGATTAACTGTATAATTAGCATTTGAAACATATCTTTGTAATTCTAATGCTCTAGAACCTTTGACTGAACTGCCATAATCCCTATTCCCAGTAGTCTTTATAACACCACTTTCATCAAAAAAATGTAAGGAACTTGGGTTTTTAATGCTTATTAATTCTACAAATTCATCAAATTGCAGATGGATATCATCTTTTTTAGTTTCTACAGGTCAAATAAAATATGGTTTTCTTCAGAATTCATTGACATCAAATTGTCACAACAATTATTTGGTCACCATTAATAATAATACAATTAAGTTTAGGCATATATATTTTCATAAGGAGTTTAGTTTTTTCCATATGAAAATTAATCAATCAATGATTGACTTCTCCTTGTCAGATTTAAAGTACCAACTGCTGACAGAACAATAGGTATTGTATTCAAACAATGGGACAGTTCATCTTCCAAAAGTTTAAATACCCTGACCAACACCAGCTTATACTCAGGAAAGGTTTCATGTGGTCCGCTATAATTAATGAGGGAAATCATTTAGTAAAATTAATAATAGATAACTAATCAAGATAAGTTCTATAAATATAATTGAACACTTTCTTATGCATTAAACATGCCATGTGCATTCTTCTTTTGCATGCAATTTTCTAACTTGAGGGCATCATGCACATTTACTTAACCATGTGACCATGTACATTGTATTTGTTACCTTTAAATACAGTTAAATGTAATTTCAGTAAATTGATGCTATTTAAAAAAAAACTATATTTGCTGAATGTTGTATATGTAAGTTTATGAAAAAAGGAACATTTAACAAATTTTCAATACACGTCCAAGGTCTTTTTTTTAAAGTTGTAACATTTAGAGAAAAGACGCTTTTATTTATAAATTAAAAAGTAACAAAATCATTATAAATTAATTAAGGTTTAGACAGAATTGACCCATTGAAGCATGTGTAGATTAATAGGTTGTTTCATATGTTTTTGGTAATACAAGGTATCCTCCAGAGTGGTATAAATTTTATGTCTTCTTTACATGGAATGCAGTAGACTGGACAAAAGACATAAAAAATTTCTATCATGAGTGGATCATACAGGCTTTTCAAAAGGTGTAATAAAGTACCTATTCCTCTTTAAACCATTACAACATTAATATTGTGATATTCTATAAACTCTCTGACATCCAATCAGAATCCCCAAAACAAGATCATTGTCATGTTACAAATCCACCATCCTTGTTTTAGGTGTTTTGATTGGACAATGAAATAAGTAGATATGAGCGTTTGTGAACTCCATTCAGTCATCTCAACCTGAAATTGACCATTTATAGAAAAATTGAGGAGATTATGGTTATTCAATAGCAGAATAAATGCCCTATGTGACAAGGGTTAAGCAGATTTATACACGGGAATAAATTTATTGTAAACATTGACCTTTTTATTTATTTTTAGATGAAATTGAACAGAATTTCTGAGTGAAGAAATAAAAATGAATTTCATTTGAAATCGAGCTTATAAATGTAAATCAGTTAGAATTGTAAACCTCATGTAAAAATGACAATTCAGGTAGATTGCACATGAAGCTCACATTTAAATTTCACTTGATATTTATGTAAAAATGAGTATTTTGTTAAATTTACTTTTAAATTGATGTTATGGAAATTTGCATGTGTAAACCCTTTAAAGACAGTTAACAAAAATCTAAATCATTAGGATGTATGAATAAAATGGAACAGTATAAGTAGTACATACGCTTTTTAACTACTTCCTTTTATGTGTATAAGGAAATCTATTATGGATCTCTAAACCATTAAAAAATAAGGGTTTACAGAAATGTTTAGACCATGAAACAATATACAAGTGTAGAGATGGCATTTTTGTAATAATCGCTTAAGTCATAATAAGTACATTTCAGGAAGAATACAGGTAATTATGATTACAAATATGACAGGTATTTCAGGTGTTAATAATCACCTGGACATAACAAAGAGATGTAAGCATGGTTAATGAATGGTGATTTATGTGCTGTAAACAAAGGATGTGATATTTATATACAAACAAGAGGTTCCGGTGTGTTGCACTCATCAAGACACATTCTGACATATATACTAGTATTCAGGGTTCATGGGAAAATACCTGTTCTCTGATTTGCTATTGCCTAATAATTTCAAAGTAATAACATTCCTTGTAATTTGTTTTTCTTGTTTTTATAGTTATTTATTTTTTATTTAAAGAACATGATTTTGAAGAACAGCTAAAATTAGATTTTTGTGGTAACCATGAGAACGAACTCTGTATCCTAGCCACATCGCCATTCCAGTTTTACTACGACAGCACCCACTACTTGGCTTTGTATCTCATTAACAGTGTATATAACAGTAATGCATTAGATGACCTTGAACTTATTAGGTCAGAACACTTTGACCTTGGCAATGAAGTTTTGGAAACTCTTGATGAACGATTGTACAATGCTTTGATTCATCTAGAGGTACAGATACCAGAATATTGGACTGTACTGGGAGATAGTAAAGAAATAGGTGAGGATATACAGAAAATAATATTGCCTTCAGTATTGTCCTAGTTATAAAGAAATATGAAAGCAAAAAAAAAAATTAAATAAAACATTGCCAAATTTATAAAGATGTAGGCTAGTACATGCATAGAAGCAGGTGAGTATTAAGAAATAAATAAGAGTAACAACTTGTCATCTGGAACATATAGTGACTATTTTGTCTTATTTTCTAAAAACACTAAATTTCCTTAAAATATGTATCTTATGAAATTTGCCTCTGATAATTATGGGAAAAAGTTTGAAATTGCTTGAGAGCAAACACTTACATGCAAGTGTATGTCTTCTGATGGTGAGAAATTTTTTTTTTTTTAATTATCCCCTAAACCTTCAAGTGATTAGATGTCGTCATCTTCCCCTTTTACAGGAAATGTAGACAAAATATATAAGATTAGAAAATAAAGTAGTTGAAGAGTTGTAAAGATTTCTTCCTTGATTTGATAAACAAATGTTAAGTTTTTTTTGTATATGTTGTTGTTGTCAGTTGCCTAAATGCAGCTTGCTTACATTATTTTGTTATTGTTTTGTTTTTAAAAGTTTTATTTATAATGTATCCTTACTCCACAAACCATTAAAAAACTGAAAGTGCAAGTACTTTATGAGATAAAAATAGACACGACCCATGTTCATGTATGGTATATTTCAGGATATTAGTAAGTAGTTCCTGATCGGAAAATACAGACAAACAAATTACATGTACATACGTAAAAGGAATATTTATGACTAAAATATTATCTGCAAATTCATGTTTGTAATTTAAAAACAGACTTGAGAACTTTAAGGTAACTTTTTTGTACACTTTCACATGTTATACATACATATTTATCTTATCGACCTATTAGCAGTTTTTTGGATTAAATTGTGTAATGTGCGTATTTATTTTTAATTACAACTGCAAAACCAGACTGTTTTCATTTTGCCATATACATACATGTACATGTTTTGTTTACAGTGCTTTTAATTGTGTAACATATGTAAATGCTAGGTACGGTATGTCAGGTAGACCTTGGTTAAAATAGATGCCTCCAAGAATAAAATAAACAACTTTTTTTACTGCATAAAACACTGGATTATTAATGTGCTTATTTTAGAAAAAAATGTTTTTAGATTAAAAGTGTCTTCCATAATTTGTAACAGTCAGCTGTCAATGTAAAAAGGTGTGTGCACTTGGGACCAAAAACAAATGCAGTCGTGAAACATTCACAATTTGCATATGAAAACAAATAGCCTGGTAATAATTACATGAATTTTGTTGATTCAGATATAACTCAGCCCGAGGCCAAATCAACATTGTTACATTTTACTGCACAGCTTGGATTATATAAAGTGGCATCATTCTTTCTGGAGAAACCAGGTGGTGACATAGCAACCAAAACACCTAATCGTCATGGATATTTTCCACGGGAATTAGCAGCAGAACATGGATACACGGAATTGGCGCATTTATTAACTGAGTTAGTACTTTTCTTATTACTGTAGATCTTGATCTTGTGTACTAAAGTCAGACCTGTGTATAATGGACAGCCATGGGAATGAAAAAGAGTGAGCTGTTTATACACAGGTTCTTATGTATTACAGTCGACCTGTGTATAATGGACAGCCATGGGAATGGAAGAGTTGTTTATTCACAGGTTCTTGGGTACTACTGTGTATAATAGGCCACAATGTGAATGAATCCGAGAGCTATTTATACAATGGTTAAAATATGCCTTTTTTGTCAAGGTGTAAAATAAAAACTGCCTTTTTTAGACAGTAATTTGTTCTATAGAGGTGTTCTTCCTAGCAGGTCAGTCTGTAGTGGTGATATTTGGCTCAGAGGTCAAGGTAAGTTGTTGCCCTTTGCATCCCATGTTGTTAGCCATCCTTAAAAACTGTCGTTTTAAATCTTGTTCTGACAAACCACTTAGTCAATTGGAACCATACTTGGCAAGAACTTCACAATAAGTGCTTTTAAAAATTCAACTTGGTTGCCATAAGCAACAAAGGCATTCAGATTGGCTGTAATTGAAATAAAATATTTTTTGAAACTATACCTTAAATGAATTGTTTGTTGTATCCTTGGTTAGGATACCTGGGTGCCGTTTCATAAAGCGATCGCTAATTAACGTGCTCGTTATCCCATGCAATTTAAATGGGATAACGTGCACGTTAAGCTAACGATCGCTTTATGAAACGGCACCCTGTTGTATCTTTAGTCGGTATCTGTAATCCAGCTTCATTTTTGGTTGTTGGTTCACCAATATGCCCAATTTCTTGGACTTTGATTTATGGATTGTCTTTTTTTGACAGTTTTCGTAGTGTTTGGTATTTTGTTATTACGTTCATCCAAGATGCCAACTAATCTCCATGGGGGATGTTTACAGAGGGTGTAATTACAGTATTTTGGTCTGTGTTTTTTGGACATTACTCTTTGGTTATGTCTTTGGTTTTATGTAATAATGGTGTATGTTTTCAAAGTTATTATTATAAACAAATAAGTATTTATAATTTGTTGTCTTATAAATTCAAAGTTCAGTGATATGTTGCAAGTGTATCTTACTAGTAACTAGGTGGCAAGAGAATAATGGCTAAAATTTTTATCTTCCATTCATTTTCATGATTGGACTTAAGTAATTGAAATAACATCCATGTGCTGCAAGAATTTGTCAACATAACACTGAAGTTCTCAAAGACCTCTTTAGTCATTTAACCATTACTCAACCCTTTAGTAAAAGGCAGGATACCTTGGCAGAGATTTTTTGTTTGTTTGTATAATGTTTAACGCCACTTTCAGCAATTTTCCAGCTATATCATGGGGTCCAGTTTTTATTGGTGGAGGAAGTCGGAGTACCTGGAGGTTTACAACCAAAAAAGTGTGTATTTTCCTTTGAAAACTCCAATATATTGCACAAAGAATCAACTATAAATAATAAAACCCAGACCTTCAGTAGGAAAATTGGCAATCCTTGTCAATTAAGATTGGTGTCGAGTACACCCTGCCCACAGTTAGACTTGAACCCACAACCTCAGTGTTGACAGACAATGTGCAGGGCCGTAACTACCATTGAGGCAACGGAGGCAACTCAAGGTTTACACCAAAAAAGTGTGTATTTTCCTTTGAAAACTCCAATATTTTTATTGCACAAATAATCATCTATAAATAATAAATATTTATAGCATTTCTGCGTGACCACAAAATCTACTTACATTTCTCAGCATATCTGAAGGTAAATCTTCGAAAGTTATAGGACAAAAAAACTGAAGTTTTGTAATTGACACAAACTAAAATTCTTAAATTAAATCTTATTTTCCATGATTCAGGTTTATTTAGGTAAGGTACTGGAATCCCAGCAAAGAGACAAAAAACAATAAAATAACGAAATACTCCCAAACTGATTGTTTAAATTCAACATTGTTAAAATAAGGGGGGAAATGTGTAATTTTACGTAGATTTTTGCAATAGTTTCAACCGGGGGGGGAGGAGGGAGGTGTATAGTACATGATCAATAGTACATGCACTACCTTAACCACTTATCACATATGGCCAAGCTTATAGTCCTTTTGTACAATGAAAAACGGGTAAATTGAAATTAATTATTTTACACATCTGTTCAATGTTTTGAAATGCTGAGGTTTTTGTCTCGCCTGCAATGATTATTGCTGGAGGCGAGACATATAAATGGGAATCTGGTGGCAGCCGTGTCAACACAACATTTTGCTTTATATCTTTGTAACCTTAAGCCCTATGTCCATCAAATTTAGTCCAGTGGTAGCTTATGACCTCAATTTATTGGTCCAGTGACTATGTTAAGGTTGTTGGATTAGGTTAATTTCTATGTAACCATGTATATTTTAAATTATAACGCGGCGGCGGCGTAAATACTTGACATCTTGCTTCATATCTTTGTAAGCCCAAGCCCTAGGTCCATCAAATTTGGTACAGAGGTAGCTTATGATGAGTACTTGCCAGTCAGTCACCTGTCACCTGACCATGACCTCAATTTCACGGTCCAGTGACTACGTTAAAGTTTTTGGGTTACGACAGTTCCTCTGTAACTATGCATGGTAGGATTACAATATTTGGTGTATAGGTTGCTGATGACTAGTACATGACTGTCTGGTACGTGTCACCTGACCTTGACCTCAATTTCACGGTCCAGCGACTACGTTAAAGTTTTTGGGTTACGGCTGTTCCCCTGTAACTATGCAGGGTATGGTGACAATATTTTGTATACAGGCCGCTGCTGATATTTAATGCTATTTAAGTAATGCTTATGACGAAATTTATTTTCGTTACTGATGCGGAATGCAGGCGAGACGTTTTTCTGTGTCCACACTTGTTTCATTACTTATGCCGAATGTATGCAAGACATTTATCTGTGTCCACACTTGTTTAATTTTGATTCGGCAATTTTCTATAGTAATTTTTTACCTAAATTAGAACTGAACTGTAAACTAAGAGCAGGCGATTGTTGTCTGTTCAATACGTTTCAGGTAATGTTGTTTGCGGTTGAGGTAGGAAAAGTCTCACAGTTTGTCCAAATACCATTGAATGTTAATTGTGAAATGAACAATTATTGACATATGAAACTAACATATTTTACATTTTGAAAGTTGAGGTAAACCATGTACATTGTAAGCATTTTGTACAACATCTGACCACTGTTAAGTCAAACCAAGTTAATGACACTGATATCATGTACTTTCTGTAATCTGAATTGTTTATGAAAACTGATGTACAAGCATTTTACCATCCAAAAGAACATGAAACCATTACTGATGCAGTACCTGTGCTGGTCAGCCATTGTCAGAATTTTCCTCTGGCAAACCCCAGGAAAATGTTATTTTCTTGGGTGAACACATTTTCATATCTTCTTGAAGAAATAGAAAAAATGTACAGTGATACATCTTAAACCTCTCAAAGGGAATACATTTGTCATAATGATATCTTTATTTATAGATATATAATTTATCAGAATGAGGAAAAGGCAGTAGATATATTATATCATTGATAATTTTGTCTGGAACTCAATGGTGCAAGTGCAAAATATTGAAAAACTGCACATTCTGGTATTTTGAGACTTTGATGGATGTAATAACAAGTGATTTATGCAAGTCAGAAAAAGCTGTATATACAGGAAACAATGTATTCAAATTCTATGCTTTCTGACATTGTTTTAAAAAGTTATATTTATTTATTTGTACCAGTGTTCTGCCCCTTCAGTCCGCCAGAAAGAAACAATGGTGCATTTTGGAGAGTTCTAAGGTGCTTTATTACTACAGAAAATGTTCAGTTTATTGCTTGCATGGATGGATTGAATTTTTTTGTCAAAATCATGTGGATTCTGCCACATCATCGGGTAGTGGCAGCTTCGTCCATGGCTTTCCATACCGAAAAGAAATGGTGCAATCATATAGCAATTCCTAGAAAGAATAATTGTACCCTCGATTTTTTAGCTCACCTGACCCGAAGGGTCATGTGAGCTATTGCCATCACTTGGCGTCCGTCGTCGTCGTTGTCGTCGTCGTCGTTAACTTTTAAAAATCTTCTCAAAAACCACTGAAGGGATTGCTTTGAAACTTTGCATACATCATCAGTAAAATGCCCTCTACCAAGTTTGCCCAAATCATGGCCTCAGACCAACCAACATGGCCGCCATGGCTAAAAATAGAACAGAGGGGTCAAAATACAGTTTTTTGCTTATAGTTCAAAAAGTATAACAGATACAGGAAAACCGAAGAGACATTCCTTCTTCAGCACCTAAAGCTCTACAAAACACTCCATTGGGTCAAAGTTGTATGAGTTATTGCCCTTTAATTGTCAAAATTGATGATTTTTGCCATTTTTGCCTCAAAATCTTGAAAATTATTAAAACTAGAGAACAAATTAGCATTGCTTAATTGTTCTGCTCTATGAGGGCTACAAAAATGACTTTAGGGTCAAGATTGTCTGATTAACCGTTTAAGAGTTATTCCCCTTTAACTGTTTTTTTTTATCGGTTTTAATTGATTTTTAAAAATCTTCTCCTCTGAAACAACTGAAAGTACTGCTTTGAAACTTTGTACACATCATCTGTCAAATGTCCTCAACCAAGTTTGCACTAACCATGGCTGCAGATTAACCAACCTGGCCACCATGGCTAAAAATTGGAGGGGAGGGGGCTGTAAAATACAGTTTTTGGCTTATATTTAAAAAAGTGTAACAGATACAGGAAAACCGAACAGACATGACTTCATCTGCATCAAAAGCTCTACGAAACACTCCATTGGGTTGAAGTTGTATGATGACTCCTTATAGGAGTTATTGCCCTTTAATTGTCGAAATTGTTGATTTTAGCCATTTTTGCGTCAAAATCTTGAAAATTATTAGAACTAGAGAAAAAGTTAGCATTGCTTAATTGTTCTGCTCTATGAGGGCTACAAAATTGCCTTAGGGTCAAGATTGTCTGATGAACCGTTTAAGAGTTATTCCCCTTGAACTGTTTATTTTAATCGGTTTTAATTGATTTTTTAAAATCTTCTCCTCTGAAACCACTGAAAGTACTGCTTTGAAATTTTGTACACATCATTCATCAAATGTCCTTAACCAAGTTTGCACCAACCATGGCTGCAGATTAACCAACATGGCCGCCATGGCTAAAAATAGAATGGAGGGGGGGGGGGGGGGGGGGGTAAAATACAGTTTTTGGCTTATAGTTCAAAAAGTATAACAGATACAGGAAAACCGAACAGACATGCGTTCATCAGCATCAAAAGCTCTACGAAACACTCCATTGGGTTGAAGTTGTATGAGGACTCCTTATAGGAGTTATTGCCCTTTAATTGTCAAAATTGATTATTTTTGACATTTTTGCCTTAAAAACTTGAAAATTATTTGAACTAGAGAAAAAGTTAGTATTGCTTAATTGTTCTGCTCTATGAGGGCTACAAAAATGACTTAGGGTCAAGATTGTCTGATGAACCATTTAGGAATTATTCTCCTTGAACATTTTTTTAATCAATTTTAATTGATTTTAAAAAATCTTCTCCTCTTTAACCCATTTAAGTACTGCTTAGAAACATTGCACACATCATCTTTAGGACGTCCTCTATTTTGTGCAAATCATGACACCTGACTACCTATATAGCTACGTTAGCTTAAAATAGAAAATTGGGGGGGGGGGAGTCAAGAGAGTTTTTCGACTGATAGTTAAAAAAGTATAACAGGTACAGCAAAGAAGTGAACCTCCCTTCTCCCTCTAAGCATCAAAAGCTCCTCCTTATAGGAATTATTTCCCTTAAAAGGTCAACATTAATGACTTTTGCAGAAGTGTTGGGGGGGGGCCTC
The DNA here is from genome assembly GCA_944474755.1 of Limnoperna fortunei. NCBI lineage: Eukaryota > Metazoa > Mollusca > Bivalvia > Mytilida > Modiolidae > Limnoperna > Limnoperna fortunei. The sequence goes on along the minus strand of OX104116.1, from coordinate 29,733,545 downwards.
GGTGGCCGAGTGGTCAAGGTAGTTCGTCTACTATTGATCACGTGGTCTGTCAACACTGAGATTGCGGGTTCGATTCTCACTGCAGGCAGGGTGTACTCGACTCCAATCTTAATTGACAAGGATTGCCAGTTTTCCTACCGCAGGTCGGGGGTTCTCTCCGGGTACTCCGGCTTCCTCCCCCAATAAAAACTGGACGCCATGAAATAGCTGAAATATTGCTGAAAGTGGCGTTAAAACACCATTCAAACAAACAAACAGAAGTGTTGGGCAATTCCTTATAGCAAAGAAAAGCTGGATAGAAAAGGGTTGTTTGGTTTCAGGTTCAGGTGAGCGATACAGGCTCCTGGGAGCCTCTGGTTTTTTAATCCGACAGATCACAAAAGTAACTTCGGTTTATAACGGCAGTAAAATTCGGCCTAAGCAATTCCCAGATGAGAAGTTTACATGGTTTCTTGTGTTGGTGGTGACTATACAACTGAGAAAAGTTGTTTTAACATTTAAACTTATTATAAGTAGACAAATGATAATTTTTAAATTACACTTCAAATAAAAATGTACCCATTTCTAACAGATTCAGAAAAGGTTTGTGAATCCTGCACCAAATAATTCTTCTGCACACAGTGAAAGGTATTGAACACAAATGGACAATGAACAAAGCTTGACTTATCCAGTGTTTGTAGTTATCAGTTGTGTGTGTTACTTCTGGTTAGTGATGACATGGATGTTAATTTGTAACTTAGTTTGAAACTACAGAAATAACAATAATTTGGACGTTAAATACAGACACTCCATAATATAAATACTGGATACAGTTGCAACTTGTTCAACCATAACAACACACAGAGTCAATAAATGGGAGCTGTTTAAATTTAGATATTTCCTAAAAGACAAAAAGTGTAAATTGCAAAACATATGACTTTAATTAGAAGATTGAATAATGTGTTTAAACTACTGTTTAAAAAAAGGTATCTATATAATAAAAGACCTATACATCTGTAGTATTGAATTATCCGTGTTCAACACATGCAAGTTGGACTGCATCAAGAATCATTTAACTACTTAAACATCATATTAAATCTATCCATTACATGACAAGAATTTTATGAAAGACTGAGGGCTTGTGTACATGAGACATTCCTGAAATAAACAATTAAAAAATACAAAGAGCAGATGTTTGATAAGTTTCCAATTTAGTATTTTCCTTCTAGTAATAAGGAAGTTATAATAAAATATACTTAACAGTAAAATGTTAATTGCAGTCTCTGTAAAATATAAAGAATCACCACAAATAAAAATCCCATAAAGTTGGTAAGAAAATGTGTATGCAAATAGGTGGACTTCACTTCTTACACTCATCAATAGTGGACAGCTGACCAATACCCGGTAAAATGCCAGACATTAATGTTTATCAGCATTTGTCAACGAATTTTGTGCTTTGATTTTGTTTAGTGAATTGTGTCATGTTATCTTCAGATTTATAAGGATTAACCTAAGCATTGGATGTCCTTTATATTTTTCTCTTGGCATGGCTGTTTTGACCAATGTCATTAATCTTGAACAGGAAGTTATATGGTATTACTGTTAAGATTTATCATACTTCCCATAATACGATAAATCTAATATTAAATGTTTAATGTTCGTAAAATGGTTTACTCTTGATAAAAATGGTTTCCATGATATATAGCTGAAAATTCATTGATCGACATTAAATTTCAATCAATCAAACAAAATAGTGGGAAAGTTTTCTTATTATTGGTTATGGATAGTGTATTGGCAATGCTTTGTTTATCATAGCCATTAATACTTCATAATTATTACCTGTAACAGAAGTTAGGAAGACCATACAGGAAGTTCAAGTTTTTCCCTAATCAGGAATTACAGCATCCTTGTTACATTGGTTCTAGTAATGCTATTACTTCATTGTTAAATCTTACTTATGTGTTTCAGGTACAATCAGAACTTTGTTAGAGTAGACCGCAGACCAATATTTCATCGCCATGGAATTATTCATTTACAAGAAAACGGAGATTACACTCTAACTACGTATCTGCAAAAACCCATAGGTAAATTTTGTTTGTTTTAATGCATTTATTAATTTTGATTCTAGTTGTATATTTTATTTTTATTTGAAATCAAGCAGTATAATTAGAAATCAACATTTTTGTGTGTTTTTTTGCCATGCTATTGCTTTGTTGTCATTTCAATATACATTTTCACATTCTTTAATCTAGTGAGTACCGAATAGTAAGAGTACCATCTTTAAGAATATTTGGCTGTAGTTTTAAGTTATGGCTTTTTCTGGTAATGTGTTGATTTTTTTTTTCATATGCATTTATTGACATTTAATGCTGACCTTTATACGATTTTCTACGAGGTCCCTGTGGCTGAGAGGTCTAGTATTGATCATGTGGTCTGTCAACACTGAGATTGCGTGTTCTGGTCTCACTGCAGGCAGGGTGTGCTCAACTACTATTTTAATAGACAAGAATTGCCAGTTTTCTTTCCAAAGGTCAGGGGGTTTTCTCCAGGTACTCCGGCTTCCTCACCCAATAAAAACTGGACGCCATGATACAGCTGGAAATCACTGAAAATGACGTTAAACACGACTGAAACAAATTAACAAACAAACGATTTTGTATTGTATCAAAATGTATCAAAATGTATCCTGCCAGCAGCTTACCTCCTGTAGAGTATTGTATTGTATATTAAACTGTTCAGTTCTGTAATAAAAATAATTTTACCATGTCATAATTTGCTCCAACATGCTTCCAATGGAATCCTTTCAAAAGGAATATCCTGCTGTATGCTGATCCGTTTGTTATATCAGCCTCTTTGTTTTACCATAAGGTTTCAATAGTAAGATTTTATATCTGATGTAGATCTGTGTTCTTTTTCATCCCCGTGCAAATAATTTAACAGTTGGAGGGTTATATTGTTTCACCTCTGTCTGTCTGTCTGTCCTATGTTTTCTGGACAGCATGTCAGGGGGCATTAAGTTTTACTCATGTCCGCCTGTCCGTCCGTCCGTACGTCAGAAGGAATTTCCGTCAAGCTTTTCTCAGAAACTGTACATGAGAACAATTTGAAATTTGGCAGTGTGGTTCAGTATCACAAGTTGTACGTCCTAAGCGACATTCAGACTTGTTGGACAACTAATTCCTGTTTGGGACTTCATTTGTATGTAAATACTTCCGTCTGTATGTACGAATTTCCGTCAAACTTTTCTCAGAAACCATACATGAGAACAAGTTGAACTTTGGCAGGGTGGTTCAGTATCACAAGTTGTATATCCTAAGCAACTTTCAGACCTGTCGGACAACTACTTCCTGTTTGGGACTTCATTTGTACGTAAATATGTCCATCCGTACGTACAAATTTCCATCAAGTTTTTCTCAGAAACCATACATGAGAACAATTTGAAATTTGGCAGGGTGGTTCAGTATCACAAGTTGTATGTCCTAAGCAACTTTCAGACCTGTCTGACAACCACTTCCTGTTGGGACTTTATTTAGCAGGGGCATCTGTGTCCCATGGACGCGCGCGCATTCTTTGATTTTTTGTAAATGCTTGTAGTTATTTCATTGATTTTTGGTATGTGAGTCTACAGTGATAAATTACAGATCAAGCTTATGTTTGGTTCCACTGCACTGATTTTAATGGGTCTTGGAAATTTTATCAAAATAATTCCCTCTTTTCAGTAAACGTGAGTTATTTCCCATTTACGCAGTTACCTCCCTTAACAGCAGGTATCTGAATTTCCTTTTACATTGATTGAATGGGCAAAATTTTGGTTTTTATTTTTTCCAAAGAGTAATTGTTAATCGGTGGGCTTGCAAAATTTTTAAAAATATGCTTAGGTATAAAATACATATTTTTAAAAATTTTGGGCTTTAAGAAATTCATAGTTTTCAAATAAAAAATTAAAAACCACTTTTTTGCCTATTCAATCAATGGAAGATACCTGCTATAAAGGGAGGTAACTCCAAAAATGGGAGACAACAGGGATCGACATTAAGGGTAGTCCGATTGTCCGGGACAAGTAAAAATACAATTCGGACAAGTAAAAAGCTTGTTTCAGGTGCCCGATCGGACAAGTGAAAATAAAATCAAATTTATCTAGAACAATCGTAAATTTTTAAAAAGTCCTTTAAGCGGCGATTCTCGCATTAATTGTGTTAAAAATAAAACCCTGCATTGCGACCAAAATTCCCCTTTTCTAAATATAAACACGCGTCACTTAACAATAACCAATGAAATCCAGTTTCTTACTTATTATAAATAATCATCCAATGAAATCGTTGATGCTAATTTTATATCGGCCTTTCTGGAAAAATGTTCTAAAATAACTACGATACAACTGTCGGATGTTTTAGAATAAAACAATTTATTTCAATAAAATAATGAAATGAATGAATTAATTGTCGTTTTATTGATACAAATAAATGGAAAGAAGTTCGATTTCTGTCATAAAATTTTCATAACTTGTTAAATTTGGCCAACAATTTATAATTTTAAATACGTACGTCGTGTCATCTTAATTGACATTTCGTGCCACTTGTCAGTGTCAGGTTCAGAAAAAAATTAATATAAAAGTCGAATTTCGATGCAGTTGAGTCAAAATTGAAATATGGCAAAACAGTTAACCTTGTCAAAATTTTTTAGTGGAGTTCCACTTCCAGTCACCAAAATGGGTTGTTTAATTCGGACAAGTACTTTGTACTTTCGGACAAGTAAAACCTGACTGTTACTTGTCCGAATGGACAAGTAGGTTTTACAGTTAATGTCGATCCCTGGACAACTCACGTTAACTGAAAAGAGGGAATAGTTCTCTTTGAGCTTTTTTTAATAATGCTTGACGACACAGCAAAATTATGGGCCTTGGACTAAAGATATTTCATCAAAATATTAAAAATAATGTGTTGGGACGCCAACACAGAAGTCGCCCAAAATCCCCATGGATAGAATTGTGCCCCACTCAGGACATTAAAATGTACCTTCTCATCAGATTTCATTAAAATTGGACAACGTTGAAAAGTTTGAATGTAGAGTTCAATTCAGGACACTTAAATCTACCACTACACCAAATTTTGTTGCAATCGTAGCACATAAATTTCAGCGATACTGTTGAAAATCATACCTGTTTTTTGCCGCAATTTTTAAACAAACGTCAGAAAAAAATGTCAAAGGTAGAGTATCATTCGAAATACTTAAATCAACCTCTGTACTAAATTTCGTTGAAATCGGACAACGGGAAAAATTTTTTTTGCAATTTTTTTGTGAGAATAGTAAAGTGGCGGCCATTGCCAAGACTCTGATTATTGACTGACCCCCTCCATATGTGCCAAGTTTCATTGATTTTTATTTAGGAATCTCTGAGAAATGTGTCGGGAAAGTTCACAATCTAAAAAAAGTGGAAATCGAATATGGGCAAAATAATCAGTCGCAAAACTTCATTTTCGTTGACTTGAACAGTTATAATAGGTATATTAATGCAAAAACTTTATACTGCCATTAATCAAGAATCTACCAAGATAGACATCTGTTTGTACCACACAGATTTTTAGTCATTTAATACTCCTCCAAACACATGTGGAAGCATCAAGTGATCAACATCACATCTGTTAATAAGTTACCTGTACCATTTTTTTATTCTTATATCGCTACAATGCTGCTTGTGAACTTGAGCTGTAATAATTAAAATGTAAAGGTATTTACAAAGCAGTCTCGTCCACTCTGTTACCCTGGTCCCACCTCTGTGAATGTAAAGGTATTTACAAAGCAGTCTGGTCCACTCCGTTACCCTGGCCCACCTCTGTGGATAGATCAGTTGGCAATTGCAGGATAGATCGTAACCATGCAATAATAAACATTTAAACATACCAGTATTGTAAATACATTAAGTTTTTCTGGGTTTGTCTTTGGCTTCTTAATTGCTGTAAGGATCCTTACAGTGTCATTCTAAATTGCTCTTAAGTAGGCACTGTTTCTTGTAGATTAATTAAAACAGAAAATAAAGTCGGTTAATTATAAGCAATAGATGCATAGAAAATCAGTTAGGAGTCAATGACAAATTATTCGTAACGTAAATCTTCAGCTTTGCCAACTTCTGTGTACTCTATATGCCCACAGAGGGCTTTATTTATTTATACTATGAGAAAACATAACAGAAAATTGAACATTAAATTGAAATTATTTTTCAAGTAGGAAAATGGTTTAGTTTCAAATAATTAGTTACTTCAATAACAATACATTTTTTCCAATGAAGAGGTCGAAAGATAATTGTTCCATTTTTATCACATTCAATGCTTGGATTATTATAGAATTGCATATCAACATAAAAAAGACTTCAACATTTGTACCATATAATGATTATATTAACTTAAATCTAACTAGTTTGTGGGTTGTTTGATTTTTTTTTTGAAAAAGAATCTTTTTTTTTTTGTGATACTCTCCATATGGATATGAGTGTCCGGCGGTCCGTCTGTCTGTCTGTGCCTAGGTGGTTTCCAAATGATAACTTGAAAACTCGTGTCAACAAATTTTGTTTAACCTTTGCACAGCTGTTATGTACTATAAAATAAAGATCAAGTTTAATTTTCAGCTCAATCCCATTTGTAGTTTATGAGTCGTGCCAATTTAAAACTATTTTTGTAGGTCCAAGGTCAAGGTAAACAGTGTCTTCTGAGATGGACTGTTATTATGCTCAGCTGTTCCTATAGGCTGATTTATAATTCATTAAAACGTGTTCATAAATTTTAAAAACCATGCAAGGTGGCCAGGGTATCATTTAATTGTCCCATTAAGTGCCCTATTTTTTTTATACCCCCACCTGACAGAGTCAGGGGTATACAGTGGTCCTCATGTCCATCCGTCCGTTCATCCTTCCTTCCGTCCACATTTGGTTTCTGGATGATAATTCAAAAAGTTTACATCCGATTTAAATGAAACTTTAGGATATTGTTATATATCAGGTTGGTAAGAAGCCTATAGATTTTGGGGGAAATCCGTCAAATTTCAAGGTCACAGTCAACAAAAAATATTAGAAAATTAAACAAAAAAGTTGTTTCCGGACAATAACTCAAAAAGTTGACATGTGATTTGAATGAAACTTTGGGATATTGTTATATATCAAGTTAGTAGGAAGCCTATAGAATTTTGGGGAAATCCGTCAAATTTTAAGGTCACAGTCCACGAATAACATTAACAATTTTTACAAAAGCATGGGTATCAGTGATCGCTAGATCGACTTTGTCTAGTTTTAAATGAGTTACATTTCCCAGTCTTATGATAAGCAAATGATTGAGAATGTCAAGTCCAAAGGGTGTGGAGTCAAGGAAATGTCTAGTCCAAAGGGTGTGGAGTCAAGGAAATGTCTAGTCCAAAGGGTGTGGAGTCAAGGAAATGTCTAGTCCAAAGGGTGTGGAGTCAAGGAAATGTCTAGTCCAAAGGGTGTGGAGTCAAGGAAATGTCTAGTCCAAAGGGTGTGGAGTCAAGGAAATGTCTAGTCCAAAGGGTGTGGAGTCAAGGAAATGTCTAGTCCAAAGGGTGTGGAATTGAGACAATCTACAGGGCTATCAATGTAAAGGGTGTGGAGTGTAGACAAGCTTTGGAGTGGATAAAATTAGCAGGGATGTCAAGCTAAAGAATGTGGAGTCGAGGCAATTTACAGGGCTGTCAACCTAAAGGATGTGGAGTTCAGACACTCAACAGTTGTCGAGCTTAAGGGTGTGGAGTTGAGACAATCTAAAGGACTGTTGAGCTAAGGGGTTTGGAGTCGAGATAATCTACAGGACTGTCAAGCTAAAGGGTTGGAGTGTAGAAAGCTTTTGGCTGTCAAAGGGTGTGGAGTCGAGACACTCAACAGGACTGTCAAGCTAAAGGATGTGGAGTCGAGACACTCAACAGGACTGTCGAGCTAAAGGGTGTGGAGTTGAGACACTCAACAGGACTGTTGAGCTAAAGGGTGTGGAGTTGAGACACTCAACAGGACTGTCAAGCTAAAGGGTGTGGAGTCGAGACACTCAACAGGACTGTCAAGCTAAAGGGTGTGGAGTTGAGACACTCAACAGGACTGTTGAGCTAAAGGGTGTGGAGTTGAGACACTCAACAGGACTGTCAAGCTAAAGGGTGTGGAGTCGAGACACTCAACAGGACTGTCGAGCTAAAGGGTGTGGAGTCGAGACACTCAACAGGACTGTCAAGCTAAAGGATGTGGAGTCGAGACACTCAACAGGACTGTCGAGCTAAAGGGTGTGGAGTCGAGACACTCAACAGGACTGTCAAGCTAAAGGGTGTGGAGTCGAGACACTCAACAGGACTGTCAAGCTAAAGGATGTGGAGTCGAGACACTCAACAGGACTGTCGAGCTAAAGGGTGTGGAGTCGAGACACTCAACAGGACTGTCAAGCTAAAGGGTGTGGAGTCGAGACACTCAACAGGACTGTCAAGCTAAAGGGTGTGGAGTCGAGACACTCAACAGGACTGTCAAGCTAAAGGATGTGGAGTCGAGACACTCAACAGGACTGTCGAGCTAAAGGGTGTGGAGTCGAGACACTCAACAGGACTGTCGAGCTAAAGGGTGTGGAGTCGAGACACTCAACAGGACTGTCAAGCTAAAGGGTGTGGAGTTGAGACACTCAACAGGACTGTCAAGCTAAAGGGTGTGGAGTTGAGACACTCAACAGGACTGTCAAGCTAAAGGGTGTGGAGTCGAGACAATCTAAAGGACTGTCGAGCTAAAGGATTCGGAGTCAAGGCAATCTACAGGGATTTCAGCCTAAAGGCTGTGGAGTGTAGACAATCTAACGGGCTGTCAATGGGTGTAAAGTGTAGACATGTTTTGGTGTGTCATAGGATGTGGAGTGTAAACAATCTACATGGCTGTCAATGGGTATGGAGTCTTGACAATCTATGGCTGTCAATCTAAAGGGTGTAGAGTGAAGACAAGCTATAAGGCTGTCAAAGGGTGTGGAGTCAAGACAATATACAGGGCTTGCAATGGGTATGGAGTGGAGACAATCTATAGGGCTCTGTCAATCTAAAGGGTGTAGAGTGAAGACAAGCTACAAGGCTGTCAAAGGGTGTGGAGTCGTGACAATCTACAGGGTTGTCAATCTGATGGGTGTGGAGTGTAGACAAGCTACCAGGGTGTGAAAAGGTGTGGATAGTAGACAATATACAGGGCAGTCAATTTTTTCATGTCAAAATGCGCGAGATTTGTTGAGGAAAAGATCAAAGTGAAAAAGTGAAAAATATAGAGTGTAGACAAGCTACCAGGCTGTGAAAGGGTGTGGAGTGTAGACAAGCTACTGTAGGCTGTGAAAGGGTGGGGAGTGTAGACAAGCTACCAGGCTGTGAAAGAGTGGAGTGTAGAAAAGCTACCAGGCTGTGAAAGAGTGTGGAGTGTAGAAAAGCTACCAGGCTGTGAAAGAGTGGGAGTGTAGACAAGCTACAACACTGTCAAAGGGTGTGGAATATAGACAAGCTACCAATCTGTGAAAGAGTGTGGAGTGTAGACAAGCTACATGGCTGTCATAAGGTGTGGAATGTAGACAAGCTACCAATCTGTGAAAGAGTGTGGAGTGTAGACAAGCTACATGGATGTCATAAGGTGTGGAATGTAGACAAGCTACCAATCTGTGAAAGAGTGTGGAGTGTAGACAAGCTTCAGAGCTGTCATAGGGTGTGGAGTGTTGTTGTTTGTTATACCCCCGCTCGACAGAGTCGGGGGTATATAGTGGTCCTCATGTCCGTCCGTCCGTCCGTCCGTCCGTCCGTCCGTCCGTTCGTTCGTCCGTCCACATTTGGTTTCCGGATGATAATTCAAAAAGTTTACATCCGATTTGAATGAAACTTCGGGATATTGTTATATATCAGGTTGGTAAGAAGCCTATTGTTTTTGGGGGAAATCCGTCAAGTTTCAAGGTCACAGTCCACGAAAAACGTTAGAAATTTTAACAAAAAAGTTGTTTCCGGACAATAACTCAAAAAGTTTACATCCGATTTGAATGAAACTTTGGGATATTGTCACATATCAGGTTGGTAAGAAGCCTATCGATTTTGGGGGAAATCCGTCAAATTTCAAGGTCACAGTCCACGAAAAACGTTAGAAATTTTAACATAAAAGTTGTTTCCGGACAATAACTCAAAAAGTTTGCATCCGATTTGAATGAAACTTTGGGATATTGTTATATATCAGGTTGGTAAGAAGCCTATCGATTTTGGGGCAAATCCGTCAAATTTCAAGGTCACAGTCCACGAAAAACGTTAGAAATTTTAACAAAAAAGTTGTTTCTGGACAATAACTCAAAAAGTTTACATCCGATTTGAATGAAACTTTGGGATATTGTCATATATCAGGTTGGTAAGAAGCCTATCGATTTTGGGGGAAATCCTTCAAATTTCAAGGTCACAGTCCACGAAAAACGTTAGAAATTTTAACATAAAAGTTGTTTCCGGACAATAACTCAAAAAGTTTGCATCCGATTTGAATGAAACTTTGGGATATTGTTATATATCAGGTTGGTAAAAAGCCTTTTGATTTTGGGGGAAATCCATCAAATTTCAAGGTCGCAGTCCACGAAAAACGTTAGAAATTTTCACAAAAGCGGGGGTATCAGCGATCGCTAGATCGACTTTGTCTAGTTTGAATGGTGTTAAATTCCACTTTTAGCAATTTCACTTTTATCATGTTGTCCAGCTTTTATTTAAGAGGAAGCTGGAGTAACCAGAGATAACCACCAACCTGTGGTAGGAAAACTGGCAGTTCATTAAGATTGATGTTGAGTAGACTCGGCCTGCAATTGGACTTAAATCTACAACCTTAGTGTTGAAAGACCACTAGGGTGAAATTCAAAATTCAGCTGTGTTGTAGTATACCTGGCCAGATCATACAGAGTGATTTTTTTAATGATGGTTTTATTCCCATTATATAATTCATAATGTAGATAAAATGGTTTATATTTTGTATGTTATGAAGTGCTTTATAAGTATCTTCTGATCAGATAAACCATTGTTCAGTTAGAATTATTTACCAGCCTTATAAACAAATGTTTTTGGTAGATCCAATGTCTTCCTATGATTATTTCTGTATTTCAGTGGAAGATATCCATCTATTACAAGAATTTGTAGACAATATGAGCAGAAATAATACTGGTGTTTACCAGAGTCAGACAGACTGGCCAGCAGAACAAGAACCAGGTACGTTTCTTTTGTTTGTTTTCCCCTAAATTTGCTAATTTGTAGGTTACAGTTTAGTATTTCTATCTACATTGTACAAGTAGGAGCCTTTTTATGTTGATTTAAATTTGGGGTTATTGTTTATGACAAAGACTCTGGGGAGACTTTCACTTCTGCTAATTTACAGTAATATCCACAGCAGTGGATAACGTTACATTGGATGTTTGTCTATGGGTGAGCAGCAGAGTATGATAAAAGTGGTCTTTCATAACTGTTTCTTAAAAGCCTTGTGTATTTTCTACATTATGTTGCATTAAAAAAATTAAATGTTTTCAGTTTATTTGAAAATTTTATGTAGTCTAAATATAATAGATTAGAGCTTTGTTAGCCTTGCCACAACTCCCTTTTTTGGTACTGGAGAGTTACATTTTTATTAGGTCCCGGCCACTTAGTGGCAAACACCCTATAGGCATAACAGTAGTAAATGTGTACCAGTAACAAGTTACCAGATTGTGTACCCTACATTAAGTACAGTACTGAATACTTCGTTGTGTTCTGATTTGGTAAATAGTGGTTAGATGTGTACAATTTTTTAGCTGTAAGCTCCTGCATCAATTAAGTTTTAAAAAGTGGTAAAATTTTTCTCAGATCTTGCAAGATAAAATTTTGGTAATTTTTTAAACAATGTAGTATTTTTACATTCACTGCATTAGAAATTGCCTGTAAAAGTGGGAGCGTCTCAAAATGTTCTAACTAGCGAAAAAAGGAATTGGTCACGGATATATATGGCATATATTTTTTAAATGGTAAATGAAAGTTTATTAATTTCCTAGTCCAGGTAAATGCTGATCAATGTTAGAAAGGTATGCAAATCACAGAAATGTTAGTGTTTTCGACTATAGCCAAACATTTACTACTGTGCTACCTATAGTGATCAGTCTGTCCGTCTGAAACTAATCATGTCCTTTCTTTAACTTTCTATTTTTTGTAATGTAGGCTATTGATATTTGGTATGTGCGTAAATAATATCAAGATGTGTTACATGATGACCTTTGACCTTGAACTTTGAACTCAAGGTTAGTGGGGCCTACAGAGATGGATATCATCTCACTCACTCACTGATATCTAGTTCTCAACATTTTCTCTAAGATCTGTGTAGTCACAAGCATATCAATATAAAAATTATTTATATGACGAAGCAACTCTAATAAATAAATTCATATGGACTTGTGACAATTAAGTTAGATATTGGTTTATGGAGGCAAATTTTACAAGTCTTGTAGGCTGTATACCTAACAGTTAGAAACACATATTCTAACCATAGAGCTTGAAGTTTAAGTTTCCTCTTCAAAAACATGTATAGATATTCAGCAGAGAGGATAGTAATGCATTTTTTATCTACAACATTTTAAATTAAATTGTCCCTACAGTCAAGTGCAAAATACAGTGAAAAACACAAAGTCAATTACTTTATTTTTACAATAACAGATATTGTTTATTTGTTGAATGTTTAGTTACAGGGCTGGTGAACCTCCTTCTTACTTTATGAACTTTTACAGTACATATTAATTGAAATTCCAATTAAGCTTCAATACACAAAGTATAATGAAACCAAACCTTTGTGCTTCAACTTATACAAGTTTATTTTGTTGTTTATTGAGTGTTTTCTATAGTAATTTCAAAATGAAATGTTTGTTATCCTTAGACAAAAATGACACAAACTAATGGCACATTCATTTAATTTCATCTTTCTAAATATATATGATAGTGTCATATCAGTGAACAATTCACCTTTTGGTAACATTTTAGATGCTATTTATCCAGTGAGCATGAGCCTACCATACACAACAAACTCTTAAAATGTATTTAGATCAAACTGACATGGAAACGTTGTTAAGCCTTAAATTATACAACTTATAGGTGAGATGACTTATAATTTTTAAATCATAAATTTCCCATTTCTGTGCAGTAATATTCTTGCAGCTGATACTTAATATATACAAGTATTCCCCAACCTTCTACTTTAGTTTTCTTGACAGAAGATAGTTGCCCACATTCCAGGGCCTTACATTGTGTATAGGGAAGCAGCTGTCTCCTAATTCAAAATAAAAAAATGGTGCTTTTTCTTAACCAACTTCATTAACTAAAATCAATTAAAAAAACCCAACTTTTCCTCCTTTCATGAAAACAAATATGCATGGTGCTTTAAAGTGGAATAAAAAGTATATATTTTATCAAAATTCTAGCCAATCCCTGCCTCTTCTTTTGTGCAATTAAATTTACAGCCCAGCAGAAAGACAGATTAAACAATAATTTTTGACAGTCCATGGGTAAATTTTATTGTGTCAATCAGGAACTGGTTGATCATTTTAAGGTTTCGATCACAAAGATGGGTATCCTTGGGTAACTTACTGGTTGCTTACCTAACAAATTAACATGACAGGTGTCTGATAGTGAGGCAGGATTTGCTCATCCCACGTTTCCCCTATGTTCAAAGGTATATTGACTAAAGAGATGTTCGATTCTCACTTCAGGCAGGTTGTACTCGACTCCAATCTTAATTGACAAGGATTGCCAGTTTTCCTACCGCAGGTCGGTGGTTTTTTCCGGGTACTCCAGCTTCCTCCCCCAATAAAATCTGGATGCCATGATATAGCTGAAAAATTGCTGAAAGTGGCATTAAACACCATCAAACAAACAAACAAAACTAAAGAGATGTTGATTGTTTTGTCAATATATATGATTTAACTGAAAGCATTTGATGAATACTGCAGGCAATATAGGTAACAACTGTAAGCATCCAGGATAAAAGAATGTTTTGATGGCAAATGCTAATAACAGTATATTGTGTGTATGTGTATATATATATTTTCAGTAGCAGGAGTCCTGCTGTTGAAAAACAACATCTTAAAAAAAATGCAACATTTTTTTCTTTGACATATGAATGCGTTAGTGATAATTTATAAAACAAATTAGTTGAACAAATTAGAATAAATGTGGATTTATTCTGTAATTAGTTTAGTTTTCATTAAACACCTGCTTTATCTTGCTGGAATTTGAGTAATTAGCCATGTTTAGGCTTCATTTGATCTCAGCTTAAGATGTTTACATACCAGTTTCTGTTAGAACATGCATAACAACTTTACATGTCTTGAGAATTGAAATAGGGAGCTATTGCTGTTGTCAAGTTGACTTACACTTCGTGACTGTAGAGTTACCTTACATGCAGTTAATATTTGGATAATGTATAAATGGAATCTCCAAATTTAACAACATTTTAAAAGAAGAGTTTGTAATTTTGTGGAATTACCAGAATAAAATCTGTTCTTTTATGATTTGATTGAAAAGTCATTTAATGAGCTTTTTTGTGTGCAAGTTTTACTAAAGTTCAGTGGGTAATATAAGCAGTGACGAAAGGAAAAATAATATTATTAGTTTGCTAAATGTTATCTTAAATGGAACTCTCCAAACATGTTACTCACTATTGCATGTGTTCAGAATATCTGTATTACAAACTGACAACAACCAAAAAACGAGCCCTCCCTTTCTGCCATATGGGGCACACCCAGTGCCAATTCATATATGGAGTAAATGCCTTTAAGCCATTAGTCTACATATCTTGGGCTCAGAAAATGTGGTATGCCTCAATTTGCATAAAATATCTGTAATTAATTAACAGAGTGAAAATTACATGTTTTTTCATTATCGCTGTTGGTAAAACAAGAATAACCATTCCACGAGTTTTATACTAGTGTTAAAGGAATATGGTACAGTGTCTTCATGAGTGATGAGTGCTTGCCATTCTATGAGTTTTATACCAGTGTTGAAGGAATATGGTACAGTGTCTTCATGAGTGATGAGTGCTTGCCATTCTGAGTTTACCAGTGTTGAAGGAATATGGTACAGTCTTCATGAGTGATGAGTGCTTGCCATTCTGAGTTTACCAGTGTGGAAGGAATATGGTACAGTGTCTTCATGAGTGATGAGTGCTTGCCATTCTGAGTTTACCAGTGTTGAAGGAATATGGTACAGTGTCTTCATGAGTGATGAGTGCTTGCCATTTTATGAGTTTTATACCAGTGTTGAAGGAATGTGGTAGTGTCTTCATGAGTGAGGAGTGCCTGCCATGCAATGAGTTTTATACTGGTTTTTAAGGTATATGGTACAGTGTCTTCATGAGTGAGGTCAGTGCTTGCCATTCCATGATTCTATAAGTTTTATACCAGTGTTAAAGGAATATGGTACAGTGTCTTCATTAGTGAGAAGTGCTTGCCATTCCATGATTCTATGAGTTTTAAACAGTGTTGAAGGAATATTTTTCAGTGTCATCATGAGTGAGGAGTGCTTGACATTCCATGATTCTATGAGTTTTATACAAGTGTTGAAGGAATATTTTACAGTGTCTTCATGAGTGAGGTCAGTGCTTGCCATTCCATGATTCTATGAGTTTTATACAAGTGTTGAAGGAATATGGTACAGTGTCTTCATGAGTGAGGAGTGTTTGCCATTCTATGAGTTTTATAACAGTGTTGAAGGAGTGTAGTATAGTGCCTTCATATGTGAGGAGTGCAGAAGTGCTTAGTCTTCAAATGTTAAATATAATTATTAAATCACATTTCATTTCTTCAGAAATACTTTCACTGCATATTGAAAATTCATTAGGTACATGGAACCTCTGCAAAAAATTTACTATTTTTAAAAGGCAGATAAAATGAGCTTATAATACACCAAAATAATTGTTTTTCCCCATTGTTTTGCAGATATTGGAAATGCTTTGGAAGATAATGCTGAATCTAAGTTTAGTGACATCCTGCAAAAGTCCAAAGACATTCATGTTGTTATGGAATCCTTAGGAAATTTTGACAGCCTGGAAAACAGGATGGCCGAGTATGGACCTCCAAGTGACCTTGAAGATGCTGACCGACGGTCATTTGTTGAAAGCATGGAGTATGGCACAAATAACAACATAGAAATCAGTGCTGGCTATGGTAAGCTTACTATGAAGTCTACTCAGTATTTACATGTTGAATCGCGGTGCGGTGCTGGCTATGGTAAGCTTACTATGAAGTCACTCAGTATTGACATGTTTTTTCACGATGCGGTGCTGGCTATGGTAAGCTTACTATGAAGTCTACTCAGTATTGACATGTTGATTCACAGTGCGTTGCTGGCTATGGTAAGCTTACTATGAAGTCTACTCAGTATTTACAGGTTGTTTCACTGTGCGGTGCTGGCTATGGTAAGCTTACTATGAAGTCTACTCAGTATTTACAGGTTGTTTCACAGTGCGGTTCTGGCTATGGTAAGCTTACTACGAAGTCTACTCAGTATTTACAGGTTGTTTCATGGTGCGGTGCTGGCTATGGTAAGCTTACTACGAAGTCTACTCAGTATTTAAAGGTTGATTCATGGTGCGTTGCTGGCTATGGTAAGCTTACTACGAAGTCTACTCAGTATTTAAAGGTTGATTCATGGTGCGGTGCTGGCTATGGTAAGCTTACTACGAAGTCTATTCAGTATTTAAAGGTTGATTCATGGTGCGTTGCTGGCTATGGTAAGCTTACTATGAAGTCTATTCAGTATTTAAAGGTTGATTCATGGTGCGTTGCTGGCTATGGTAAGCTTACTATGAAGTCTATTCAGTATTTAAAGGTTGATTCATGATGCGTTGCTGGCTATGGTAAGCTTACTATAAAGTCTATTCAGTATTTAAAGGTTGATTCATGATGCGTTGCTGGCTATGGTAAGCTTACTATGAAGTCTATTCAGTATTTAAAGGTTGATTCATGATGCGTTGCTGGCTATGGTAAGCTTACTATGAAGTCTATTCAGTATTTAAAGGTTGATTCATGGTGTGTTGCTGGCTATGGTAAGCTTACTATGAAGTCTATTCAGTATTTAAAGGTTGATTCAAGGTGTGTTGCTGGCTATGGTAAGCTTACTATGAAGTCTATTCAGTATTTAAAGGTTGATTCATGATGCGTTGCTGGCTATGGTAAGCTTACTATGAAGTCTATTCAGTATTTAAAGGTTGATTCATGGTGTGTTGCTGGCTATGGTAAGCTTACTTTGAAGTCTATTCAGTATTTAAAGGTTGATTCATGGTGCGTTGCTGGCTATGGTAAGCTTACTATGAAGTCTATTCAGTATTTAAAGGTTGATTCATGATGCGTTGCTGGCTATGGTAAGCTTACTATGAAGTCTATTCAGTATTTAAAGGTTGATTCATGATGCGTTGCTGGCTATGGTAAGCTTACTATGAAGTCTATTCAGTATTTAGAGGTTGATTCATGATGCGTTGCTGGCTATGGTAAGCTTACTATGAAGTCTATTCAGTATTTAAAGGTTGATTCATGGTGTGTTGCTGGCTATGGTAAGCTTACTATGGAGTCTATTCAGTATTTAAAGGTTGATTCATGGTGTGTTGCTGGCTATGGTAAGCTTACTATGAAGTCTATTCAGTATTTAAAGGTTGATTCATGATGCGTTGCTGGCTATGGTAAGCTTACTATGAAGTCTATTCAGTATTTAAAGGTTGATTCATGGTGTGTTGCTGGCTATGGTAAGCTTACTATGAAGTCTATTCAGTATTTAAAGGTTGATTCATTATGCGTTGCTGGCTATGGTAAGCTTACTATGAAGTCTATTCAGTATTTAAAGGTTGATTCATGATGCGTTGCTGGCTATGGTAAGCTTACTATGAAGTCTATTCAGTATTTAAAGGTTGATTCATGGTGTGTTGCTGGCTATGGTAAGCTTACTTTGAAGTCTATTCAGTATTTACAGGTTGTTTCACCGTGCGGTGCTGGCTATGGTAAGCTTACTATGAAGACTACTCAGTATTTACTGGTTGTTTCGTGGTGCAGTAGAGGTTCTTGTTGAAACCAGATTTTTAAAATTGATTTTAGATTTGATCCCACTGTTGAGATCTGTGTTTCAGATAGGCTGAAATTTTACATCATTTCCTTTCTGACTCTACAAGACTATTTATATTGAAGCTTTGTAGACGACTGGAAATCTTTTGCAAATATACTTTTAGACTTGAGAAGTCCTTGTTTTGAATGGACAAAAATTTCAAAGTTTTTGCCAGAAGTTACAAAGAAAAATAAATGATAAATTTGCATTATAGAAGTATTTTTTTCTGATGAAAAAGATTATCTGAAACTGAAACTTACAAATAACTCAGTTGAGAAGTAACTTGGATTTGTTAAAACAGAGTTGCTCTACAAACGTTTCTTGAAAATGTATCTTACATAGGACAAACTAAGACATAAGGGGACTGTTCTAGTTTTTGGACAAGAATGGTAAATGCAAAATCATAAGATTTCCAAATTTAAACAAGTTTAAATTGTGATGTATAGATTTCTTTGAAGATTATCATAGGCCTTGATCATTTCACATTGAAAGTGTTAACAACCTTTTATAATCTCTGATTTTAGTAATATTTCAATTATTGTAC
This sequence comes from Limnoperna fortunei, assembly GCA_944474755.1. Classification (NCBI taxonomy): domain Eukaryota; kingdom Metazoa; phylum Mollusca; class Bivalvia; order Mytilida; family Modiolidae; genus Limnoperna; species Limnoperna fortunei. Next base: position 29,714,908 of record OX104116.1, on the reverse strand, counting down.
TAACCGATAGTGGTAAGTGAAGTTTTTGATGTATTTATTAATTTTGATAAAACTAATCGACTGTTTGATAAGGATGCACTATTGATATTGGGTTCTTGATGTGAAGTAAATTCAGTTATTAATATGATTGAACCAAACTAGTAATATCACTGGTAAATCTGTATCCAGGAAGTAAATTATTTATATTGGAAATTTACATGCAGCAGAAAATTTTTATGGATTGTTATATGATGCGTAATGGACATTTCTTATTTACTTAAAATAAAATGGCATTTTGGCAGGTGAATTAAAAATTTATCTTTTTCTCCAGAGCCATTATGTTTGCTAAGTCGAATCCTACTGCTTACAGTGTGTGCTATACTTAAACTCCAAATGACAAGTATTGCCAGTTTTTCCTTCAAATCTCAGGCTTCATCCCTCACAGTCTTAAAAATGTGCCTGTGAGCAAGACATGTACAATAAAATTATCATCAGACTGCTGGCAGTTGTGAATGACCGGCATATAATTTTGAAATTTTAAGTTTTTTTAAGACTGATAGTTTTTTCTTGAATGCCTGGCCGAGTACTGAGAGAGGCATTTATCTGTATTTGGTCGCAAATGGTCGTTGAATATGTTTATAGTTTCTATCAGGTACTGATCGGTGACATAAGCAGGACCATTGACTACTGGTAATTCTCTTGATTCAATAACAACTTGGACCATGACCAAAGTGGACTATGCGAAGTTGGACCAGAATTTTGGTCAGGCACAAGTGTGTCTGGTCAGACAGTTCAATTTGTGTGGCAGACTACAGGTCATGTATAAATTTGTATCTTCCTGGAAGACCTCTTCCAATGCCATGATGTAGCTGAAAGTAAAACATCTTCCAAACAATTCACAATATAGTTGATGAAGTTGGAACTTTCAGCATGGATATATAAATTTTAACATACAGTCCTGGAGAAATTAGCTGAGATGCAACCTTAGTTTCTTGATGTTTTACTTATCTAGATAGATGTACACACAGTGAAGAAATAAAACAACAGATGAACTGGCATAATTAGAACATGGTTATAGATGCATTGTTTAGTAATGGGTATTTTATACTACGGAAAACGCATGGTAAACTTGGATGTGTCAAGTGTGAAGCACCTGTTGTGAACAGATGTTAAGATTACAATTTGATTCATACCACATCTGACAACTGGAATTCTTTATGCAATAGTTTGTTTATAAATTGTATAAAAAGTTAGATTAAGGAAGATGATTTTATTTTGCATTTTGTTTGTGATTTTTCAAAAAGAAAAAATAATAGTTTTTGTCTCGCTTGCGAGGATAGTTTTTGGAGGCAAGACATTCTATTTGAATCCAGCAGAGGTGGGGGCATAAACTTGACATTTTGTTTTATATCTTTGTAAGCTTTAGGTCCATAAAATTTGTTCCAGTGATAACTTATGATGTGTACTTGCCAGTCAGTTACCTGTCATCTGACCTTGACCTCAATTTCAGTGTCCTATTTTTGGATGAGGACAGTTTCTTTGTAACCATGCATGATAGGATGACAATATTTGGTATATAGGTTGCTGATAAATAGTACTCATGACTGGTAGGTATCATTTGGCCTTGACCTCAATTTCATGTGCCAGTGACGTTAAAGTTTTGGATTAGGGAAATTGCTCTGTAACAATGAAAGGAAGGTAGAATGACAATATTTTGTATATGGGTGGCTGATTAATAGTACATGAAAGTCTGGTAGGTGTTACCTGACCTTTCAAGGTCAAGTGACTTTGGATTAGAGCAGTTCCTCTGTACCCATGCATTGTAAGGATGACAATATTTAATTTAGATTGCTGATAAATAGTACATGACCTTGACCTCAGTTTCATGGTCCAGTGACTACATTAAAGATTTTGGATTAGGTCAGTTCCTCCATAACCATGCATTGTATATTGTTGATGATGATTGTTTAATTCTATTTACATGTTGCTCATGAAGTAATATTTTCATTACTGTTGTAAATGCAGAAGAGACATTTTTCTGTGTCCACACCTTTTGTTTGGTTTCGCAGAAATACTTTAAGCATTTAAATATTGGATACATAAATTTAGAAAATTGTATCTCAAGATTATAAGCTGCAGTAAAACAAGGCAATTTATATCATTTGCTTCCATTTAAACTGCAGTCTTGAATACTTCATGAAAATTTATCTTAAGATAGAATTTGTTAGTTAATAAGCAAAATTCATATTTAACATTGTGTAAACATTAAACCTGTTACCAATGTAAAGGCCAATAAAATCTACTAAGATTATTGAAAATGTTATTTCTAATGCAATTCTTGATATAACGTCAATTCTGATTAGATAACTTGAATATTTTCATGGCATAAATTTCACAATTAATGCAGTCAAAAGTTAACGGAAGCACAGACATTATTTTCTGGTAAATAAGACAAAATCCTATTTTAGTCAGTTTACCAAGTTTTTAATTGCCATAGCATTAGAATGGAGATAAACAGAAATATCCGTTAACTAGCTCCGCTTATGCGTCACCAGTAAACTTAATTTCTAATCATCAAATCACCCATTGATGGAGGCAAATCTTTAAATACAATACAGTTATCTCCTAAGTCTCCTTCTCATTTTAAAGAGCACTTACTCAGGCTCCATTTGTAGTTACTTTTTATTCAGAGGTACATCTGTACTAAATCTGAACCTATGTTTGTTAGCTTTTCTGATAAGTAAATGTACTTTAACAGTATCGTTAAGGCTATGAAATAAAATTGTGTATATGCTAGATGCTGGGTAACATAATTTAGTTGCATATAATAAATCTTTTCACTTTTTATAACATGGAAGTTGTTAAATTACAATATTGACCTTTGACCCTTTGTAATGCCTCAGATATGACCTTGATAACGAAACAAAAATAATAATATTGGGAGGTAAACATCATTGTTTTGCCATCAAATGAAGTATTTTACATGATATTACTTTGGCCTGAATGAAATAGACAGTAGTTATCTATTTCATCAGCTGATTTTGTTCTGTTAGAGTTATAACACCTGTGATGCTTGTTACCATGGCCACCCACAGGTATTCCAGGAGGTGGAGGGTCTAGATTAGTAGTATTTGGTTAGGTGGTGATTAGGTTGGCAAAAATCATGGGGTGGGGGAGAGTTGTTGAGGAAACTTTCTGTAAAATAGTTTATAAAGTAATAGGTGTGACTAGGATACAGTCATCAATTTGTTCTGTAATGATATGTGATACTCATTATAATTTTACAATTATAAATCTTTAAGAGGAAGGATTTTTTATGTGTTATGGTTTTATAAAGCAGAACTGAGAACACTCATCCAACACTTAAGAAAATAAAGTTGAATTCATTTCAATAAATTTTCATTCGATGCAATTAACCTATATATTGCAGTAGTGTTGCAATTAATTCAGGAACCCCTGAACTACCGTAGTCTGAAATGTCAAATGTCATCAATTACCACAGTGTATAACTTCACAATACTGAGGCTGGAATGTCCAACATCTGATTGAAGGATGTAGATAGCTGTAACCATGTCCTTTTATATTGGAAATATCTCAACCAGTACTTTCTTGATCAGACTTTATTTGTCCACTGTTATATCATCTATGTGTCTGACGTGGGTGGAAATGGTCTGCAATGTTACTTAGTTCGTATGGTGATGGATGGAGCTATATTGATATTGTCTTGCTGTTCGGTATTTTGTTATTACCTTCGTTCATGCTTAGAAACTAAGATTTCCTATTAGATTTATGGCTAACCATAACACTTTAATGTTCAAGCTTTTAAAAGCAAGAGATTTTTTTCTTTGTTTAGAAATACTGCCCCTGGCAATATATTACTTAAATTTATAAATGTTAAATATTGAATATCTATGACAACATTAAAAAGACTAAATTTACTGTAGAAAGTAGTTTTGCAGTGACATAGAAGCAACATAAACATTGTTTTCAATTGGGTGGATGCATAGGTAGACAAGATTCTTTATCTACTATTGTTCACTGGTGTGACAATTCAGAAGTTTTAAGTTCGATTCTAACTTCAAGACAAGGTGATAGTTCATATCAACACATTTTCAGCGATATTTATTGGATGGATTTTTACAAAGTGATGTTTGTTCCAGTCAGAGATTGGAAATGACTGCCATTAAAAGACTCGGACTTCATTGCCTATATAAGTTGTGGCTCGTTTGCCTAGTTGTTAAGGTATTTTCCTCTACTATTGATCACATGGTCAGTCAACACTGAGATTGTTTGTTCAAGTCACACTGTGAGCACGGTGCACTCAACTACAATCTTAATTGACAAGGATCACCAGTTTTCCTATCGAAGGTCCGGGGTTTTCTCTAGGTACTATTTCTTCCTCCCCTATTAAAAAACTGGAAGCCATGATATGGCTGAAAAATTGCTGAAAGTGTTGTTAAAACAGTATTCATGCAAACAAGCAAACAAGCCTATCAATCTCTTTTTAGAATCTCTAGTTTGACAAAGTTTGAAGTTAATTAATTAAATTTGAAATTGCAATATTAAAAGTATCAAAACTTAAATCAAATTTTGTGTAGGTGAAGTCCCAAAGGTTATAGTTAGCTATAATATCCGTCCTATTAAGGTCAGGTCAAGTAGAATCAGATGGTACTGGACTATACTATACATGTGGGATTGCCACACTACTACTGACAACCCATCCTTCCTTTAAGAATTGTCACCTGCGTGACCAACATTCAATTCCTTATAGAAATTAATAAACAATAAAGTGATAAAGTTACAAAGCAACTTATTGGATTGTCAATATGTAATAACGGTTATTATATATAGTCTGTTAAGGAAACATTGATTTTCCTTCCATCATAGTGTGTTTATGGTTATCAGACAAATTTTCATTTTTCAGTAATTTCATACAAAGATGATTTAAATACGGAGAAAATGGTACTGATAGAATTAGGAGAAAAAAAAACTGATTATTTACTTGTCAACTTGTCAGGAAATGTTACCAAGACACATATCTTGTTAACATAAATGCTGCATTGTGACTTGCCGTGTTGCTTTTCCAAGGAAGTTGGAATTTTGTTGGTACATTCAATTTTGAAATATGCCTCTATTTTGACTTATTAGGGCCCGCCACTTTGTGGCGGATGCCCTATGGTGATCAGTCTGTCTGTCCGTCTGTCCGAAACTAATCGTGTCCGTGCTGTAACTTTTTTATCTTTTGAGGTAGGCTTTTGATATTTGGAATGTGGGTAGATAATAACAAGGCGATGTGTTGCATACCATGGTTGCTGACCTTTGACCTTAAGGTCACATTATTGCTTTCTTTTTGGTTGATGACCTTTGACCTTGACCTTAAGGTCTGCGGGGCCCACAGAGATACATACCATTTCACTGATATCTAGTGTAAATAATTATTTTCACGACAAATTACCGACAGTTTAATTACTTGATTTGGAAAACTATTATTACCTAATTAAATAACATAAAGAAGTAATAAGGAAGTGAATATCAAAAATATCTTAAGTGCTGCAAAATGCATCAGATTAAACTAGCACAAGTCTGTCCATCGGATCTACCTAATGAATCTGCAATGGCCACACTTTGAGTCTTTCTTGTTTGACTTTTGAGATTGTCCTGCGTAACTTTTAGGACTGTGTTGCCTAACATTCAAGTCTGTCCTACCTACAGAATGTTCTACCCAGCCTATCTATTGGGTCTCCCATGCCCATATTGGGTTTGCCAGCTATAGGCCTGCCCACTTTTTTGGGTCTGTTCTGCCCACTTTATTGGTCTTTCCTGTCCACCTATTAGGTCTGCCATAGCTGTCCATCTGTTGGGTCGGATCTCCCACATTTTGAGTCTGCCCTGCCCACTTTTTGGAACTGCCCTACCACCATTTGGGTCTGACCTGCCACAGTTTAAGTCAACCCTGCCTACCTTTTGCAGAGGTCATGCTAATTCTTTTGCTAACAAGTACAATTAATGCATTGGAAAAAAACCAAGATTTTAACATTGACAGGTATTTTTAATGCCATATTATGTTGAATTATTTTCAGTAAAAAATATCTGTATTGTCATATAATAAAACAATTACTAATTTAAGTTTACATTAGTATTGTGGTCTCAGGATTTGGCCTTGGTTTATGATTGTTAGAACATTTTATTAACACAAGTCAGTTAACTTACGATATCAAAAATCACTTTAGTCTTTTACATATATCAATATTACTGTAACAAAAATAATAATAAGGATCAATTAATGAAGCAAGAAGAACTGAACAAAATGAAAAGTCACAGTGTTATCTGTCCACCATTATTTGTGCTTCCAAGTTAATCCTACAAACCATGACTATATAAGGCTATATCATTGGTTTTAAATTGCCCTCATTGCAGCAATACAAATCTATAATAATAAAATAAGCTACACAGTATATGTCATAGATCTAGTACTGCCTCCAAGTATAAATCATAAAAATAGTTGCTACAAAGACATCCTTTATAGATTGTGGACTTGTAATGAATTTCAAGATTGGGGTTTTGATGGGTGAAATTGATCTCCAATATAATCATCAGATTTCTGCAGTGGAATATTTCAACCATTAAAAACCTCTGTTAAAAAGAAAATTTTGATTAAAAGGAGTTCCATTGATACAGTACACAGGTAAACTAAAGTCTACTGATTGGCTATCTAATTTTAGTAATTGAGTTAGCACACTCACTTGTGTATGTTTTGGCAAGTGAGAGGTCTTATCTATAATAGCCTGTTTAGTGAAAGTGATTCATTCATGCAACGATATACACAAGTTCAGATTGCTGTAGAGTAATTCATTTTGACGGACTCCTCATAGAATGACCAATAATATAGTTGATACAATATAAGTAAATGGTATTGTGTTCCGATCAAGCTGGCCTCAGCATTGGGCTGGGATAGCTGTGACAAGCTGTGCTTTTTTATTCTAAGGAAACTTTTTTCTTGGTTTATTGCAGAAGAAAGTCTCACAAATCTCCATGGAGTTAATGAACAAATATTTCGACTGAGGGATTACCACAGAAACAAATTGATTCAGCAGGTAAGTTGATTATGTTTAATTTCATGTTGAAATAAACATCATGAAGGAGAATAATAGTTTCTGTTGTATAACTGAGAAAAGTAAAAGTATTAATGAGGATTTATTATTTGGTTGACATTGGTTGTTTGATAGGTGATGACAACATTAAAAGTTAATTATGAACAACTTTTAAATGTTCATATTGACATTAATATTAAATAATACTAAATAATACACAAAGTTGCCGGGTGTTATACCATCCCTTTGGATATGAGTGTCCGTCTGTCGTACCCCTGGGTTTCCAATGATAAAATTCATCAACAGATTTTGTTTAAACCTTGCACAGCTGTTAGGTAAAGTTAAATTTTAAGCACAACCCAGTTAGTAGATTTTTAATAGGTGAATTCAGATTTTTTTCTTTGGTCAACAGTTGGCAATTTTAAATGATAACTTGAAAACAGGTCTACAGATTTTGTTAAAACATTGATCAGCTGTTAAATTCTATAAATTGAAGATAAAGTTCAATTTTCGGCACAATCCAGTTTGTAGATTTTGAGTTAGCCCAATTGAAAATAATTGTCAAAAACTGCAGTTATAGTATTTTAAAAGTGGATTTTGTTAAAACTTTGCACAGCTGTTAAGTACTATAAAAAGAAGATGAAATTGTATTTTGAGCACAATCCCATTTGTAGTTTTTGAGTTAGGCCTATTAAATTTTTTTTTAAACTTGTCTTCTGAGATGGACTATTGTCATTATTTAGTAAAATGTATTCTTGAATATTAAAGCCAATGCTATATGGGTTAGTATCATTACTAATATTTGTTCCAGCTTCCTTAACTTGGACTTATGTTACATACAGAACATGTGATATAACAGGACAATTTGGTTTCGATTTACCATAAAACCCAATAATGCAGCCCATATCATTGTCATATAGACAATAATACAGGTCATATATACATGTATATGAACTATTTCTAGTCAGTGATCTAAATGTCAGACAGATAAACCTTCCTCAGTGGATTAACAGGACAGTTGATATTGTCACTATGACACACTGGTCAGTTAATTTTAACATTATAGAAGATTAATGCTGATCTTCATGACTATTATTCATGTGGTCCTACTATTAATTATATTATATACTTTGTCCAAGCGAGGCCACCTTCAATGCAGGTTTTTTTTAGATTTTTTTTTTTTTTGGGGGGGGGGGGGATGGGGAGGGGTTTTTGTTGATTGATTGATTGTTCAGTTTGTTGTTTCATATCTATAACTCTGCTGTCATGGCATCTATAGGTTATTTATTGAAGGAGGAAGCAGCAGTGCATGATGACAATTCCACACCTTTTGCAGCAAAACCAGCTGACCTTAATTGATAGATCTAAAATTCCAACAAGTTATGGTATAAATGTTATTTTTCACAGTGATTTAATTTTCCCTATTTTCATGGTAAAAGTTGTAAAATAAACTAGCAAGGTTTTTTAACAAAAACTGGAAATTTTCCCCATTCAAAAAAAACTTGTATACTGCATGTTAAATGAATGTCAAGTATAAGGAACAAGTGATGCAACAAATTTACTGTTATTAAGCAATTAGTGGTGGGTGGTTTGCAGATTGATGATTGCCCATTAGATGGTATTGTTGGTAGAATTTGGTTGATGCACTGATAACAAATGCAGAAAACATCTGCCAAACGCTGGAACTCATAACGACAGGGTTGTTACTTTATCATTGTTTCTATTATCAAATTATTTTTATATATCTATTATTACTTGTTTGTTTTGAGAAAAAGTTCTATAAGAAATTTTAAGCATTTTTGTTTTGTACACAAGACCAAATAAATTGTTTATTGAGCAGAAATAATGACATCACTTTTATAAGCAGGAGATATTTCCTTTATGTAGTACAATCAGTCACAAAAGTTCTTATGTTCTCAGTTCTATGTTTGATTAAAAATGTCACCAAAGATACCAAGATTATAACATTTATTATGGTCATAGATGTCTTTTGTGTTTCCTCTTGTCAATCCAATTAGTTTCTCTTTCAAATTTGTACTTGTTGACCTGACAACTCAAGATTGCAGTGGTACTTATGTTCTCAAATTTGTAATTAACATTAGCAGAGATTTAATTAATATCTAAGATGATTTAAATACTTGGGTAACATAATTACTGGATTCTTTGTGATCAAAGTGTCATCATAATTCATTTGCAGCTATAATCTGCTTATAAGAATCTAATCTTATTTCTTATTTTGTCTGTTCTACCATCTACTAATATCTAAGGTCAAGGTCAGGCTAATAACATATCAGTCTCAAGGTCATTCAACAGTTGAGTAGCATTTTGCTTTGTTAAAATAACTTGCAGTTTCTTTCATGCTTTTGAAATTGATTTTGTTTTCTGTGTTTCCTAGGAAACATACATTTGTGTTTCTTTGTTGTTATGAAGAACAATAGAATATTAAATATTTGTTCTGATGCAGTTTAGTAACAAAGGTCATCAACCTGACCACACAGTGTGCTGATTAATTTTTGTACCTTGTTATTGTAAAATGTTCAGAATAAACCATTTTATATATCACTGTAAATAAGTAACTATGGGGAATTTCAGATTTGATTGTCTCACACAGGCAATACACAAATTAATATGACTTGTTACTATAAAAGACGATTATAAGGGAAAATGTTATTATAAATGGCTATATAAATGTAAACAAACACAGGAGCAGAAAAGCAAATAGATCATGCAATGTATGTTTTGAGCAAATCCATTCTTTTCTACTTCTAGAGATTATTAGTGCTGTTTATTTTTACTTTTTTATATTTCATTTTTTTCATACCAATAAATATAATTAATTGGTCTGAATTCTATCTTTTCAAATCAGTTTAATGGCTGAATGTATAAAGTAGTTACTCATGTTACCCGCTTGTCAACACAGAGACTTTTGTTGTGGTTTTGGAATTTACCTCAACCTTAATTCACATTGATGCCAGTTTTCCCACCGAAGGTTAGTGGTTTTCTCAGGGTACTCCACCAATAAAAATACTGGGACACCATAATATAGCAAAGAAATTGGTGAAAGGCAGGTGTCAAACCCCCATTCAAACAAAAATCTAAATATATTTATGTACATTGTGTCTGCAAAGTGTGGTTGACAGTGTGTTGGCTGATCACTCTGCCTTGATTGAAGTTTCTGTTCAGGTTTCACCCTTTCAGTCAAAACATAATTTATCAAGTGTACTATTTTAAGAACTTTCTATGTCAGGAATAGATTTTTATTGAAGTAGCAAGCTCTTGTTATTACATTTAACAAATTTAATTGGCATTCTTGCCCTGAAGTGGAGTAATGTTAACATGTAGTAATATACAGTAGTAAAATAACTGATTTGGAGCTGTTAGTCTGTAATTTTATTGTTTCAAATTGAGCCAGTAAAAAGGGGTAATTTTATTTGTTTCAATGAGCCAATCAAACAGAGTTAGTCTTTTATTTACTATTGGGGCCTTGTGGCGGAGTATTTAAGGTAGTCTACTATTGATCACATGGTCTGTCAACACTGAGGTTGCGGGTTCCATTCTCACTGCAGACAGGGTGTACTCAACCCTAATCTTAATTGACAAGGATTGCCAGTTTTCCCACTGCAGGTCGGGGGTTCTCTCCGGGTACTCCAGCTTCCTCCCCCAATAAAAACAATGCCATGAAATAGCTGTAAAATTGCTGAAAGTGGAGTTAAAACACCATTCAAACATTCAAAAACATGTAATTTACTATTAACTATTTCACATCTCTACATGGGCAGTACTTCCATGATAGAACCCATGACTTACCAAGTAGCATGGTAATACTTATTTGTTTTGGGATTGTGGCTCCTGGGTCCATGTGCCTTAAGGAAGTTAAACAATATGTCATGGATTACAGGAGGAAGATTCACACCCTTGACTTTTTGTACCTTAATTGTCATCATTATAACAATAGGCTCATCATAATCCGCTAGTCTGTCCTGTGAATTACTCTAAACATCAATCCCATTTCATGGGCATTCATTGATAAAACAAGGCATGGTTAACCACCATATGGTTAATTTCCAGCTGTGTTGAGTAGAAGAAAAAGTTTACAAAATCAGGGTGGACTTATGGGACTGCTAATGAATAGTATGGAGAGTATGGACAGAGAATTTAGTCTTCACACCTTCAGTGTATTGCTCCTTTCTTTGAAATCTGCAAAGGGGTCGTTATTGTCCAAAACAGTATGGCAAACTCTAGATGTGATCCACAGCCAATCTTTACGTATACAAACCTACCATAATTCTAGGCCTTCATAAAAAAGGTGCATCATAATATTCATTTTTACTCTGTGAAGACTCTTGTCACAATACTCACAATTATGAGAAGAATAAACTCCACATTCTGGTCTAGTTTTGTGTGAACTTTGTAGGTTGTCAAATTTAATTTTGCTAAACAACGGGTTTTTACAGTGCAGTATTAATTTTTTTTCAAATCAACTACAGATAATGTTCTTATTTGTGTTTGTTTAAGAAAGTTGCAAAAAGGATATAATTTGGTTATTCAACAATTTAACAGAAATCACTTGTCAGCAGTTAACATGCTGATGAATTTGAAATTCCATTTTATATTGGAAAGCAACAGAAACGTTGAGAGGTATTTGATTTTCTAATTTCTATTCACTAAAATGAATCATTGACCTAGTAAACTGAAATTGGTGAAATGAATTCCGTTTCATTTCTTGAAATTGTCTTGAGACAGTGCAAAATGGTTACACCACAAATTCAAGATTTTTAGGAAGTTTTTTAAGACATTGAGTAAAACTAATAGATTTTGTTGCAAAAATAATTTACTGGTAGCTCATTTATCTCCACATGTGCTTAGCTGAAATTACAAAAAAAAAATTAAGGAACTACTATTATTGTAGCTAGTAGATCAGCTGTCTCATTGGTCGGCATAGTACAATTTACAGTTGTAGCTAGTAGGTCAGCTGTCTGATTGGACGGTGTAGTACAATTTACAGTTTAGCTAGTAGATCAGCTGTCTCATTGGACGGTGTAGTACAATTTACAGTTGTAGCTAGTAGATCAGCTGTCTCATTGGATGGCATAGTACAATTTACAGTTGTAGCTAGTTGGTCAGCTGTCTCATTGGATGGCATAGTACAATTTACAGTTGTAGCTAGTAGATCAGCTGTCTCATTGGACGGTGTAGTACAATTTACAGTTGTAGCTAGTAGATCAGCTGTCTGATTGGACGGTGTAGTACAATTTACAGTTGTAGCTAGTAGATCAGCTGTCTGATTGGATGGCGTAGTACAATTAACAGTTGTAGCTAGTAGATCAGCTGTCTGATTGGACGGTGTAGTACAATTTACAGTTGTAGCTAGTAGATCAGCTGTCTCATTGGACGGTGTAGTACAATTTACAGTTGTAGCTAGTAGATCAGCTGTCTGATTGGATGGCGTAGTACAATTAACAGTTGTAGCTAGTAGATCAGCTGTCTGATTGGACGGTGTAGTACAATTTACAGTTGTAGCTAGTAGATCAGCTGTCTGATTTGACGGTGTAGTACAATTTACAGTTGTAGCTAGTAGGTCAGCTGTCTCATTGGATGGCGTAGTACAATAAACAGTTGTTAAGCTAGGTCAGCTGTCTCATTGGACAGCGTAGTACAATTTACAGTTGTACATTTGTACAAAAATTAATTGTTGATTTCAAAACTGTTAAAGAAATATTGGTGAAGATGTACTCAATGTCTAGAACGTGATTGCATTTATTCTGATAAAGATATAAATCAGGCTTTCTTCCAAATGATAAGGAACTGTCAGATTTAAACAGGAAATCAGCTCTAATACTTCTCAAAGAGTCATCAATACATCTTACAATGGTTTTTAATGAGGGCACTAAATTCAAACCAAACATCCTACAGTAGCTTTTAATAAGGGCACAGAATTTAAAATGAAATGGTACAATTGCTTTTAATTAGGACACCAAATATAAAGCAGTGTTACATAACTCTTCCCTTTCATGATCTGATTTATTGATGGACTTTTTTTAAACATGCTAATGTTTACTTTACTTTTCTTTGTTCTGGAAACTGGTTTTTTTTTGGACATTTAGCTCATGTTGCCCTTTGAGAAGCAGACACCTGAGGATACAATTAGCCTGTAAAGTAAATTTTAATGCAAGAAGCTCAATTTTTCAGTATAAATGTGATGTGGTAATAGTTGAGGAAATCAAGGAAACCAATCGAGTTGGAGGACAAATATACGTCACAGTAGGTACTTTGAATCTACAAATGATGTCAAATTGTGGTTGTGCATATATTAGAAGTCATTATACCTCATGTCTGTAAAATTCAAAACCAGAAGAAGAATCCATAAATGATGTAACATTTTAAGAGGGCCATCTCAAAAGCTTTTTTTCACTACTGTCTCTAAAAAAGTACTGAAAATACCCAAAACTATACTTCTGAGAATAAAAATCAACAAATGCCGTCAAATTTTGGTCCCTCTTCTGATCCAACCAGTCCCTAGGACCATACTGGGAGTGCTGCCCAGTGCTGCTCATCAAATCCCCGCATGGAAAATAAGGCTTATGGGACCTTTCATTAAGGGTTATGTTATATAGAAAGCCTAACCAAAGTCAGTAACACATGGGGATTACTGCACTTTATTGCAGATTTAGGAAAACAGAAAGATCTTTGTATATAATACTATTGCCTGTATTCTCATTCTCTACCTTTTGCTTCATACTTTTTCTAGTGAAAATTAGAATTGTGTTCCTAGTATTGGTCCACCCCATTGATCAGTCAACTTACTGCTTTAAACTGAATATTTGTAGCTGAAATATGAACTATAGCTACAATAATGTAGCTCTTTTTTTAGCTCATGTGACCCAAAGGGTCAGTGTGAGCTATTCTCATCACTTTGCGTCCATCGTCATTGTTTTTGTCGTCGTCGTCTCGAAATTTTTACATTTCAATATTCTTCTCCAAAACCACTTGGCCAATTGGAACCAAACTTGGCAGGAATGTTTATTGGGTGGTGTTTTTTTTTTAACAAAGTTTGAGTTTTTGTGCTGATCAAATATTAAACATGACTGGCAGGACCCTATGGGAAAAACATACAAACAACTTCTTTTCAGAAGCTGTTCCACAATGAAGCCAAATTATGAAGAAATAAAGGTTGGATAGTTATCTTAATAATTTGAGTTTTTTGAGGCAATTGCAAATTGAACATGGCTTCCAGGGCCACTTAAATTTGTTCTGATTGGCTGAATTTCAAAATTCTTCTTCTCATAAACCGTTCGATTTGAAATATTGCAGATATGTACCTTAGATGGTCCTCTACAAAGTTTGAGTTTTTAGTGCCGATCCAAAATCCAAGATGGCCACCATTGCAGGACTTAGTTAAACATATGACCCTATGAGAAAAACATACAAACAACTTCTTCTCAGAAACTGTTCCACACAATGAAGCCAAATTATGAAGAAATGATGGTTGAATATTTATCTTTTTACAAACCACATGCAGATTGATTTGAAATATGGCAACATTCATAGAAACAGCATCATCATATAAACTCTTTAGCATTTGTAAGAAAAGAAATGTCTCTTAAAACTTTTTTTGTAAGTCACGTGAGCAATACAGGCTCTTAAGATCGAGCCTCTAGTTTATGGACAGAGCTACAAAGATGTCCCGTTACTTGTAATGGATTAGCCTGGAGTGATTCCTTATTTGTTAGTTTTACATTTTATTCTTAATCATGGCATTGTTGACAAAATTTAAATTCCAGAAGTGCATAATATCTGAATAGATTATTTTAAAAAAAGTTCTTTCTGGATCATTTTTATGGGATTCATTACCGGGGATCAAATTTTTACCGAAACGATACTACAATTCTACACTCCACAATAACAATTATTTCAACAATGCTAGGAATACGAAAAAGTATTTAAAATGATTTAGTTATACATTGTAGAAATGTCAGCTGAATGGCGTAAAAAGGAAAAAAATATTAATTTAACAAAAACAGCAGATTAATAGAGGAAACTATGTATTATTACTAAGGGGGCTTACTGCTCCATTACGAGTAATGGGACCTCTTTGTAGCTCCGTCCATAAAAAAAATATTGCTTCAAAAATTCAATCAATCAATCTCCCCCTTTCTTAAAGTGCAAAAATGTTTGATCTATGATTCTCAACCAATGTAATATATAGTTACAGGAACATCCTGGTATATAATGGCAGTTCTTCTGTCCTATTTAAATCTGAGGGTAACAAGACAATAAGATCTATGTCAATTTTAAAATGAATTAATTCTTCTACCAGTAGATTCTCTGTTAAAAGGGTTGAAGAGCCAATATGTCTGTGCAATATGTCTGTGGCAATATCCAGTACTACAGTCTGCTAATTTGATTGTATCGTATGAAGAATAATACCAGCATGCCTTGCATCAGTAGGGTAACAAGCGTCATTGTGTCTATTTTGGCCATAATTCTTCTATGGTGGTCGAAATAAGACGTAATAATTAGTAATAATTACGTGATAAAAACAGATATTGTTATGAATTTCAAACAATGTAGTTTTGACATTTCAACAGATCATGACAACACAGTTGGCATCCAGAATTTCTAGTCATAAAACATAGGAAAATAATGCAATTTGTGGTGAATTACTTCAATTAAGACAGAAAAACAACTTACAGATGTAATAGGGGTTAGTTACCTGGGTCTTTTGTTATGTATTTATGTGCGTTACAAGGGGTTATTAATTATATATACCGGAGAAAAGTTTGATTATTGGGTTGATGCACTCACCTGATAAGTCGGTGAATTTAAGTCTGAATAATGTCTTTACAATGTTGTTAGCACTCCAGCATAGGTTGGTGAATTTCATGCATTTACAATGCTGTTTACACTCCAGCATAGGTTGGTGAATTTCATGCATTTACAATGTTGTTTACACTACAGCATAGGTTGGTGAATTTCATGTATTTACAATGTTGTTAGTACTCCAGCATAGGTTGGTGAATTTCATGTATGTACAATGTTGTTAGTACTCCAGCATAGGTTGGTGAATTTCATTTATGTACAATGTTGTTAGTACTCCAGCATAGGTTGGTAAATTTCGTGTATTTACAATGTTGTAAGTGAGGTCTAGCATAGGTTGGTGAATTTCATGTATTTACAATGTTGTTAGTACTCCAGCATAGGTTGGTGAATTTCATGTATTTACAATGTTGTTAGTACTCTAGCATAGGTTGGTAAATTTCGTGTATTTACAATGTTGTAAGTGAGGTCTAGCATAGGTTGGTGAATTTCATGCATTTACAATGTTGTTAGTACTCCAGCATAGGTTGGTGAATTTCATGTATGTACAATGTTGTTAGTACTCCAGCATAGGTTGGTGAATTTCATGTATTTACAATGTTGTTAGTACTCCAGCATAGGTTGGTGAATTTCATGTATTTACAATGTTGTTAGTACTCTAGCATAGGTTGGTAAATTTCGTGTATTTACAATGTTGTAAGTGAGGTCTAGCATAGGTTGGTGAATTTCATGCATTTACAATGTTGTTAGTACTCCAGCATAGGTTGGTGAATTTCATGTATGTACAATGTTGTTAGTACTACAGCATAGGTTGGTGAATTTCATGTATTTACAATGTTGTTAGTACTCCAGCATAGGTTGGTGAATTTCATGTATTTACAATGTTGTTAGTACTCCAGCATAGGTTGGTGAATTTCAGGTATTTACAATGTTGTTAGTACTTCAGCATAGGTTGGTGAATTTCAGGTATTTACAATGCTGTTTACACTCCAGCATAGGTTGGTGAATTTCATGCATTTACAATGTTGTTAGTACTCCAGCATAGGTTGGTGAATTTCATGTATGTACAATGTTGTTAGTACTCCAGCATAGGTTGGTGAATGTCATGCATTTACAATGTTGTTAGTACTCCAGCATAGGTTGGTGAATTTCATGTATGTACAATGTTGTTAGTACTCCAGCATAGGTTGGTGAATGTCATGCATTTACAATGTTGTTAGTACTCCAGCATAGGTTGGTGAATTTCATGTATGTACAATGTTGTTAGTACTCCAGCATAGGTTGGTGAATTTCATGCATTTACAATGTTGTTAGTACTCCAGCATAGGTTGGTGAATTTCATGCATTTACAATGTTGTTAGTACTCCAGCATAGGTTGGTGAATTTCATGTATTTATAAGGATGTAAGCACTCCAGCATAGGTTGGTGTCATTATTTAGGATTTTAAAATCCATTTTTTGTCAAATTTTAAAAGATATTATCAGTTTATTCTTTTTACAATTTTAAAACATGCATCTTTAAAATGTTCATAAACTTTTGCTAGAAAAAGATTTAGGAGGGACCAGTTTGGATATCTTTTTACAATTAATCTTTTTTTATCGCATTCCATATATTTATAAGGCTTTCAGTTGTATGCCAATAGATTTCTTCTATCCCTTATGATGTCATAAATGTAACTTGAATACTTTGCTTGCTGGATATTAAACATCAATCAATCAATCAATCAATCAATCAATCAGTCTCTTATGATGGCCTAGATTTAAGGTACTTTTTTGGTCAATTTAACTAGTAGTTTGTCCATCAGATATCCCCTGTATATTATGGTTTTCCAGATGTAAGTCTTCTGTCATGTTTTCATAATTCTATTCATGCTGTAATTTATTTATATTAAGTGCTTTAATTGGATAAAAACAATTAAATGGCGTCTTCTCAGATAATTTATATATTGATATTTCCTCTGAGCGGACTACTTTACGTATCCAATGTAAACAAGATGGCGTCCTCCTAGCGTATCGCTAGGGAGAGGTGACAATGTTTTCTTTGCCGCAATGATTTCAAATTAAATCGACTGAGATATCAAATAAAATATAATATAAATACAATTTATGTTTCTTTTTGTTTTTTTTCCAATCAATATCTACAGAACCGCGATTCCTTTGGTACTACGTTTTGCATATCCCTACGCTTTCCGGCCCAGGTATGTTTTGAGGTAGAGATGGGTTTCTGTAACTGTTTTAGCTGTTTTAAAAATCTCAACAATTATTTCACAGAATTATAAGGATCAAACACTGTTTTTTAGGAAATTATCAATGTGTAAACTCCGGCGACGCCCTCACAAACCTGACATAAAGTCCTTTGGACTTTATTTAGTTTGTGAGTGAGTCGCCGGAGTTACACATTGATAATTTCCTAAAACCCTGTGTTTAATCCTATAATAACTAATATATGTTTTATTTATTGTAGATGGAGCCCCATTTCTTGTTTTATACTTCAAATGAAGCAAAATGTAAAAATGCAAAAAAGACGAGACTGAAGAGTCTTTTCTGTTTCACGTTAAACTAAGGCATCTTAAATTTTGATAGTTGCACTTTGTTCAAATTTATCCTAGTCTGTATTCAACGTTTATATGATTCAGAATTAGGGTAATGTACCATTATTTGGTTATGGCGTCTGAGATGTGTTTCTTCTGCTTGGTTTACTTGGCAGCTTGTCTGTTTTCTCCATCAATTTCTATACAGTTTTGCATTTATTTGTATGTCTAAGCATTGGTATGTAATTATTAAAATATAACGGGATGTTGTAACCAATTTATTTTCTATTTGATTCAATGTAATATAAATATACTGGTATAAATAATATCTATTAATGATATTGATTGAATGGTAAATGTTTATGTCAGTCAACTTTACTGAACTTTACTAAGCATGCATATAATTAAACCTTCTTAATGTTTGTATGCAATTTAAAACAATTGCAGCCATAAGCAGCTAAATAAGAAGGTTGAATAGTGTTGATATATTTTTGTAGACAGGTTTATTTAGTACTGGAAGTAGGCTAATTATAGTTTGTAAAGTTAATATTTTCTGTAGTACAATATGTAACCATACTTTGATCTGACCTTAATGGTATAATTAAGTACTTTATATGGTTTTCTTATGATATATAACTTTATTGGGACAAGAATAGAACAACTCATTAAACATATATGTGTTGGATAAATGAGGGATTATACATTTTACTTCCTTGTATCCCACTGTATTTTTTCTGGACTAAAAGTTTTAACAAAATATAAAATCTAAGTCTATTTCAATCCACTAGACCACATCAGGAAAAAACAAGTGTAGATGTTAAGCAGCGAAAAATTACAAAAAATTCTACATGTTATCTTGATCATGCAAAAAAACCCCAACCACAATGCCAATCTTGATGTCTCTTATAGGCTGTAATTGTGCAAAATTCTCTGAAAACTGAAAGTCCAAATGTTTTGTACTATGGTACAAAAAATGCAGGGTTTGACATTACTAGGCTATAATTATCAGAATAATTAGATGGAGAGACTTGTTAGATGTAGTCTCTTATTGTTGACTTGATTTAGACATGCCAACTTTTTTTATTATTCATTTATAAAATCAACTTTTGTTAAACTTATATTTGAACTGATAAATTTTAGAAGTTTTTTCCCAGGCATTTATTGCATTTTTTCAAAACAAAATCATTAAGAAAGACTTCCAAGATCAACAAATTTGATTGGTTGGATAAAAATACTATATAAATGTCCAAGTGTTTGATTGGTTTATATGAAAAATGCAACAATTATAACAAGATTGCAATATGGAGTTTTGATCATTGCAGCAATACCTTTTAGTGAAGTAACAAAAATCTTTTAAGATTATACTATGCAGTTTTTCTAAATTTCAACTTGTCACTAGGACAACAAATATATTCTATTTCACAAAAAGGGATGATTATGACAAATGCAACTATTTTTTGCTTGAAGAATGTTTGTCTGTGATCAATAATGGGTTGTTTGCCTAAGTGCATGGTAATTGACTTACCTTTTATTTATAATTGGCAAAGTGTTTGAAATTGTGGGAGGACATGAGAACACATGCACCTTTCATCATGGCATCATTTCCACTTTGTGTTTACAGAATGCCATTGTACCACTGTGTAAACAAAGTGCTGCAGGATAGCATCTGCCTTTATAACTAATTGCATTGAAATTTACCTGTTTGATCTTGCATTGATCTTAGAATAAGAATGTGTATTGATATAAGAATGAAGATGATGTCATTGTTTTTGCTTATTTAGACCCTGTAGCTCTTTAATTGATACCTTCCATCCAGATCAATAAGGTGTGGTCCATACCATTTGACATTTGGTCTGAAATCCAAGATGGCTGTCTTCTGAGATGGACTGTTATCATTCTCAGCTGTTCCTATAGGCTGACTTGTAATTCAGTAAATTGTGTTCATGAATATTAAAAACAAGGCAACACGGCAGGGTATCATATCATCTTCATTTTGATGCCATTTTTATGTGGTGTTTTACTTTCATGTTACTTCAGCTTTGTTTCAAACTAAAAGCACACAATTTTTGATAAATTAGACATTTTAAAAGTTGTTTAATATCATATTGCACTACCTTGATTTTATTTTGTTTCCTTAAAATGGTCTGAAAGCATCTGTTAACTGTACAGAAATTTAATTCTAAATATTATTTCTGGACTCCTAATAGACTAAGCAGTATGTCATCTATCGTTTGATCAGTTGTGCTTCAAAACTGGGTTTTAATATTTGAAACTGTTAGATATGTTGCTGTAATTTACAAGGATTGCCAGTTTGCTAACCGTTCGGCATTCTACAATGTAAATTTACAAGGATTGCCAGTTTGCTAACCAATTGGCATTCTACAATGTAATTTACAAGGATTGCCAGTTTGCTAACCAATTGGCATTCTACAATGTAATTTACAAGGATTGCCAGTTTGCTAACCAATTGGCATTCTACAATGTACCGTACATACTCGCACATAAGTCGGGAAATTGGGAGTTAAAATTTGGTTTTAGAGAAGGGTTCCGACTTTTAAGCGAGTCATACCACAAGAGGAAAGAATTCCGGTCAAAGTTTGAAGGCCGTTCATAGATCGACAACTATAAAGACGAAAATAGACAGATACTTGATTAGTTATGCTAAATAAAGTATATTAAAGACATTAATAAAGATTGTTTTTACTTGTGTATTGTTTATTTTATCTAGTTTCCATATTTCCATTCGTATTTACCACTGTTTACACAAGTATCGATTTATTTGTATGTATTGCATAATACATCCGGTGATGTCATGATACAACAGCGTTCGACATTAACGGTTGTCCGATTGCCCGGGGCAAGTGAAACGAAAGTTCGGACAAGTAAAAGTTGTGCTAAGCTTGTCCGATCGGGCAAGTGAAAAATGTGGCCTAATGTCGCTGTGACACAATTTAAATTTCTTCAATCGTGTTATTCATTTGCTTAAAATAAAACACATCAATTCCGATATCATTATTCCTCTATTTCTAAACAAAAAATTTCCATCATCTAATTTTAGAACGTCTATTGCGCGATTGGTCGATTCGAGATTAGATCATCCAATCATAAAAATTCTATGTTCGAGGTGCCTCAAGAGTCTACTATCTAACAGCTACGGATCATGCTGTGTTAGCGCTAATAGGTCGCCACAGTCGCCAATGAGAATTAAACTTTAATGTGGCGAAGTGTTATTCATTCTCGTTCGCCACATTGGCGAAGTGAAAGCGAAAGTAAAATGTTGACTGTCCAAATCTAAAATAAATCTTTTGAGATAAAGTTCGGAGCGGTAACGATATATATCCGGGAAATTTCAATGCGTAATTGTCTATTCCGTAAAAACATTACCCTTTTCCGAATTTGTTTTCGATTTTACTCAATACCGAACTGGTTCCCATTGCAGTAATTGATCTTAATTCCAGTTTAATTTTGTCAAGCATGGCGAAACGCCAGCTTTCAATGCTTTCGTTCTTACGGTTACTCTATTATCATCTGGTTAAATGTTTTCATTTAAAAGTTGAACCTCAGCACTAAATCTAAATTCTTCAAATGAAGAACAGTTGTAAAAGACCTGGTTGTGACCTATGAATGGAATTAATCCCAAATTTTAGTGTTGCTCATCACATATTCCCCCTTTTCTATACAAGTCATTTAAATTTACAGCTTCCATATTTTGCACACACAAATTTTGCTGAAATGTTGTGGCTAACAAATTTCAAATGTGGCTAAGTAAAATTTGGATGCATTAGCCACATTGGCTAGTGGAAATTTTGAGGTAGTGCTAACACAGTCATGCAATGACAACGTGACCGAATACAGCTATAATTAAACCAACCAATGAGCGATCTGTATCTATTTTAAGACTTCTGTTTTTGACAGGGATGTGTATTGCGGTACGTGATCAAAAGATCAAATTTGTTGAATGAAAACAGAAATAAAAAAACAACTGGATTGTGTTAACCTGCTATTTGCCTTTAATGTTTTGTGTGGAATAAAAATTGAAATGAAAGGTATTTGGTGTTATTATTCTTTTCCCGAATTATTAGATATTTTGCACTTTTGAAACGGACATTTTTT
Organism: Limnoperna fortunei; assembly: GCA_944474755.1. Taxonomy (NCBI): domain Eukaryota; kingdom Metazoa; phylum Mollusca; class Bivalvia; order Mytilida; family Modiolidae; genus Limnoperna; species Limnoperna fortunei. Next base: position 29,692,378 of record OX104116.1, on the reverse strand, counting down.
TCGGACAAGCATGTTTTTGATTCGGACAAGTAAATTTGTTACTCAACTTGCCCGATGGGACAACTGCATGAAAAAGTTTATGTTGAACCCTGTACAACTAAAAACCGAAAATCAAGATAAACTAACAAATACGTATATGGTACAGAATTCGTTTTTTCATCAATTATTATTTTGATTTAGAAAACCATATTCCTTTATATTTTGTATTTTAGCTTTCATTTATTTTAAAAACTCTACTTTAACTATTAAATAATTATGAAAATGAATATTTGTATATTTACTTGTGTTTGTCTTTTTGTAGCTTTTAGTCATAGCAAATTCAGGGAGACAATTACGTTTACATTTTCAAAACATGTGTAGACTATAAACAGACCATTTAGGATAAATGACAAGCGATATTCAACTCATAAAACACGAGAAACAAATAATAAACAAGAAGTCTTACTGATATAATGATTTTTATTCACAAATTTGGAATTTTTATTTGATTCTGACCTCATGTCAACACGTCTGTCTTCCGACCGACTTATACGAGGTTCAACAGCAAAATACCAGATTTTTAGCGCCAAAAAGACCCCCCGACTTATATGCGGACCGACTTTTAAGCGAGCATCTACGGTAATTTACAAGGATTGCCAGTTTGCTAACCGATCGGCATTCTCCTATGTAATTTACAAGGATTGCCAGTTTGCTATCAAATGAGAATTCTTAGATGGTCTTTTTTTTCTTCTCTGAGAACAGGACACCACACTATAGCTGAAAATGGTTTGAAACCTCAAACACTATTTTATTCACTAATGAGAACCCATGGGCGAGATAACAAATTTATGCTACTTCTCCCATAAAAAAGTATTGTGACATCAACTGTCAGTTTCACAAAATATTTGCTTTTAATGTTGTGTTTGTTTACTATTAACATGAAAACAGCATATCTGAGGTTAACCTACCAAATTTAGAATACCAAACAAACACAACACAAAATGTACACTTGCGATTACTTTAAGGGCAGAAAACTCTATTCGTTGACAACACGTCCTTTTTTTTAACCAATGAGTGAGAAAAGAAACTGGTGGGAGGGAACAACAGAAAAACTCCGACACACGAGTGAAAGATTTCTTTTGGTCTCCAAAGAAGCTCTGCGGAGTTGTAGACCAGAAATCTTTTCATTTAGGTGTCTAAGATTTTCTTGTGGTCCTCCTACCAGTGTTAGATCCTTTATTTCTCCATAAACATTTAATATTTCTTCAGAAAATCAGTTTGTTTACATGGTATAATGAATACAGTTCACAAATTGAATTGTTCGATTATTGTAACATAACTATATTACTTGGTTTATTGCTGTAATAATTTGTCATTGTACTCTCTCGATTTCTTGCGGGCATTGACGTCTTATGGGTAATTATTACGGAGACAATTTAAACTGGATGTAGGCTCTAGGTCAAATTACTAACCACTTCAGTGCTTCATGAAGATAAAATTCAATCTTTCAATATCACGTCTTTACACTGGTAACATCATTATTGAAGAAATCGTATTAACCTAGGTCATTGTTACGGGAAAAAAACATGAAATTAACAAACACTCTTCTTCGTCTGTTTGTATGTACAGACATATTTCTGTTTTTCACAAATCTTGTATTACTATTCCAATCAAGAGACGAGAAGATTAATTACTTTTTACTTATCTCTTGGATAGAAGTCAGTACTGTGGTTTATGGGTCATTGATCCGATTATCTGTTTTTCTGTAAGTCATCTATCATTGCAGTTTTAAAAAAAAAAAGATTGCAGAATACTCTGAAAAACAGAAAAAAAGTGTCTGACGTGTTGTAAAGATGATGGCAGAAGCTTTCGTAAACAAGAAATTGATCAGTTGTTTGTTGCATTTTGTCTGAGATGTCATTTTCATTTACAAACCAACTCTGCGTCCGTCGTTCGGCTGTGCAAGAACAAGAACACTGTTGGAAACGATTGTGTAATGAATTGAAATGTGACAAGATTAAGCTTTTCAAGGCCTGATCAATACTTGTATTGTATGAAGAACAGGGTTGTTATATTGTTGTAAACTAAATTTCTATAAAGTATAGAACCTGAAATGGTTACTTATATATAAAAAGACAATCAAAGATACCAGGATGTAATCAGAAAGTGTTAAGTCAAGGACAGTCGAAACCGTGGTTAAATAAAAAAGGGAACATCAATAAAATCGACACAAAACCAAAAATTGTATAACACAAACCCCACTGAAAACAAGAGTTGGGTCCAGGTGGTACGGAATAGTAATAGTTAAAAACCTGGTTAGGATTAATTTTGTAAATACAAGGGAAAAAGAAAAAGAAACCAGTTGCTGTTCGTGTGATTTAATTGAGCATTTACTTATAGCTAAAGATCTGGTTCCATATATTCAGACAATTTTTATTATTTAAATTATCTTAAAAGGACCTCAAGTCCTTGAGAATTTCACTTTGGTATAGGAGGAGTATTATCTAAAAAATGACAAACATGCTACGGTAAACAAAGGGAGATAATTTTACATAACAAGAACTTTTTAATGCTATAGAGACAAATGGATTTCCCCATAAAATAATGAACTGACAGTTAAACAATTTCAGAAAACGATTTTATGCAATTAACAAAACTAAATAAGTTAACTCTAAATGATGACCTTTTTTTACATTAGTCAATATTTTCATTGTTAATACATGTATTCCTAAAGGAACCAGAACCTGTATGTATGGTATCTGCTGTATGTTATATATCATGTTATTGCAGTAGTTATCTGCTCAAATTGGTGAGAAATTCTATCAAAAAGACGTGTCCCAAGTAGACAACTTGTTGCTTCTGAATCTAAATTGACAGTTCCATTGCTAAAAATGAATTAAATCCCCCTTGGTGATTTGTCAATGTTTGACTAATATTGTTGTAAAACACTTTTTCTAATTGATGAAGCGTTTTATGGAATATAAATGGGAATTTGGAAAACACAAATCTAATTCAAGTTAAAAACGAAGAATCTCTAACAATATGAGATGAAATAGTATGATTTAGGAAGAGATACTGATTGACAGAAAACATGAACAAACTTGAAAAATAGATCCAAAAAACCTTTTTGTCCAAAGACAAATGTTTTAATAGTTGATAATGGAGGCTGACATATGGAGAAGTATGTTCAACGTTTAAATACCAACGTCTCTATGGAAAATCAGGTCTGATCAATATATCACTATAACTGTACAGTTTAATCCTGTTCTAAATCTCTTGGGGATTAGAATGAATTGGAGTACGAATTGTTCATACAAGCATATGAAATGGCAAAGTTCACTATTTTTTGACTAATTAGGACAATCTTTTAAGGTTTGAAAACCATCTTGGACAAATTTCTGTGATTTAGGAACTAGTTCAAAAAGGTAATCTTTGTTTTGTTTTTTGAATATTGTCAGTGTATACCTGCATGTATAAGATAAAATTGAAATGTTTTCAGATATTCTGGTGTTAGAAAATTACTTCAGATTTATGCTTTATTAAAATAAAGTGAAAAGTGATGTGTATTTATTTTGAGATTTTACGAAAACTAGCTGAATTTGTCAAGATAAATCTCTGTTTCTCTGGCTACCTCCCCCACGCTGGACACTATTATAGTTTAGTCGAATGTGGTGTTAAATCCCGCTGGATCAAAACAAATCAAATAAAACTTGTTACCCATTCGAGTGTTTTGGAGTATTCAGCAACAGCTGCATGGAAAATTAAAGGTTTCTGTGAGGTTATGGCAAGGAATTCCATTAATGTAAAGTACAATCTTCCTCAGGAAGAGCGTCAATATCACACAGAACATTTTTTAAAGATCCTACTGTAGTAAACTCTATATTAATTTAACCTGTTTTCAAAGATCTCCTTCATATGACTGCTTTTTTTTGAAAGCCGTTTTAATGTGCAGTATACAACATGGAGAAGCTTGGGCTATTTACCGGTTACATGGAGAAGCTTGGGCTATTTATCTGTTACATGGAGAAGCTTGGGCTATTTATCTGTTACATGGAGAAGCTTGGGCTATTTACCTGTTACATGGAGAAGCTTGGGCTATTTATCTGTTACATGGAGAAGCTTGGGCTATTTACCTTTTACATGGAGAAGCTTGGGTTATTTACCTTTTACATGGAGAAACTTGGGTTATTTACCTGTTTCATGGAGAAGCTTGGGCTATTTACCTGTTTCATGGAGAAGCTTTGGCTATTTACCTGTTACATGGAGAAGCTTGGGCTATTTACCTGTTACTGTTTTTATGTAAATAATACTGGGTTGTGCTCTGACAAAAGGTATACATGTCTGTACTTGGTCCTAATTCTTTCTGTGTGTTAATAAAATAAGTAGCAGTTTTAATGGAAAAGCCCCGTTTTTGACTGGATAGGCTTCCTGGTCTGATGGTATGGGATTGTTCTTTCTCTGATGGTTATCTGTTGTGCCAGCACTTTATATGCTATCTGTAAAGTCCTAGTATTTTGTGATATGTTTGTTACATAATATTGGTTCGATAGAAGATGTTGAATCTAGAATTTAATATCAGTATTTCACTTGGTATAAAAGTTATGTCATGGAACAAAAATCAGGTCATGTTCTTTCGTTCTGGTACTTTATGCATGTTAGCAGAATGTATTTGTTATAATTTGCTGCCTCGAGACCAATTTTGGAAACAGAATTATGTCATTACAAATTTCCAATGTTTCAAAATGTCAGAGGTTTACAGTCCGGAATAAATCTGTATCCCATTGTGGATTGTCTTTATAAAATAGTTTTATAATTACTCTTTATGAGATTGTATTCCTGAAAAGATTGTAATGAAAATCCATTTTTGAACCAAATCTAACTTTTAATGATGGTAATTGAATCTTGGTCTAGAAAAACAATTACGTTAGTCTGTATTGATATATTTATATCAATAAAAAGTTATGCTTCATTTGTTATTAAATAAACTTCTTTTAATGATGTAAATAATAGGTTTTTGTTTGCTTTTAATTTATAGTTTAAAACTTTCTGTAATTGCTTTAATCTTTCAATTAGGAATTGATAGTTTATGCTCAGATAGATGTATACAAGGTTTCACTGTTTACTTTAGACATGGTATGACAGTGACTTACAGTAATGTCTGTCTATATACTGTTCATTTTAAGCCAGGTTGTACTATGTGGAATCATGGGTTATAGTAGCGTGAAGTCCGGTCGACAGGGAAAATAGTTTACCTGTTTTGAGTAATTAAGTACTCCTACAGCTTTCATTTTTTACCTAGATCCCTAAAACTTCAGAGAAAGATTCTATATTGAAGTTATTATGGAATTTTGTGATGAATTTGATATAATTTTCCCAGGCTTGGCAAGTCATTTTTCAGCACACTTTAGAGAAGACAGTACCCATTTTGTGAATTCCACTCCTCCACACACAGACCCATGAAATGTAACAGACAAATTGCATACATATTTAAGTTGAACACCTGCTATGTTTTAATTGTTTTAATTAATTTTTTTTCCCTATATTTAAAGACTTAAGAACTTAGTCATTTTCAGCACATTGTATATACATTTGATGATACTGTTTTTGTGAAATCATCTCTTCCTACAGTTTTTGACACAGTTCTTAAACTTTCTTCTTTAAAATCAAATTGTAAACCATGTTCCATTTATTAAGCAACCCAGTGATTTAAGACTCTTCAGTTTTTTAAGAAATTTAATATTGGTCTTAAAAAGGAAAACACCTGTAATTAGTAAATTGCAGCTTGAAGGTGTGAAATTTGTACTTATTGTTTTTTGCAATGATTACCAAAAAGGATCCATTATACAGTCCAACTACCGAAAAGTATTTGATTGCATCCATATATAAATCTGTTTACTTCAAACAGTTTCTTACTTACTATGTTGGTTTTTTCGCAGGATGTAAGAAAAGATAACCTTTCAAGAAACAGTAACTCCTGTCCTGCATTACAAAGTCCTGATTCTGAAGAACTTGCAGCAAGTAATTTGAATGAAGGTAATGAATACTGTGAGAAAACTGTTGGGTTGTTATTTACCGTCTGTTTATCAATGTGGTAGTGCTAACAGTGTAGATACATACAACATCATACCAATAACAATAGATGACCATGTCATAGAGCATTTCTGACTTGGCATTGAATAATAGTCCTCCATTCAAACAACAAAGCAGTATAATATATATATATTATACGTACTGGTTACAAAAATTCCATCGTCACACGCTAGTACACATGTACTATGTCTATGTCTACGAATCACCCCGGTTAATGAAGCTATATTTTTATAGCCGATTTGGCCGAAGGGTCTAAACCGCTGGACATATTGCAGGCGAATTGGTGCCACAGTGTCACAACAGTGTGAGTACGAATCCTGCTGAGGGAAAGCGAAAATTTGACAGTGTTAAAATGTAATTCTAACAGTGTTGGGCTTAATTTGTAGACGTTTCTATTACAAAGTTACAAATTACTAAAATAAAACAAAAAGGCAAAACTTATTTGTCCCTAATATTTATATTCATGTGTTATATTTCAGGGAAACACAATTCTATGCACAATCTGGCTAGAGATGAGGAACAGTCAGCATTGGTCGAGGAGTCCTCCTCTTTTCCCGAAGAGCGCAACCCAAATATTCAAATTGTTTCGGTGGACGATTCTGGAGTTCAGATTCGTGTAAATGGCATCACTTACAACAGTACTGACGATATTCGTTTGGACTCTAGTCTAAATAAATTTATTAAGGATTACTATGGAGACAACACACCTGGTGTGAGACGGCGGAGTAGCTGGTGTCCTCAAACGTCTTCAATCACGGAAGATATCCGTAGTAAATATGTAGATAAGGATATATATTCTCAGGGAAAAAGGTAAGATTGTTTTAGGTAATGCAATGATCATAGTCTGTTACAATTCATGCTTTCAAAATAACCATATACAATTTAACTCTAAAAAAGGTCTCTGTATAGTGTTTACTTGAAGTGTAGCTTAGCATGTTGTCTTGTTTAGCACACAAAGAGGGTCTTGAAAACGGTGCATGTTTTTGGTATAGTCTAAAATTCAAAATGTCAGGGTTCATGATATGTCATTATACACCCATCGAAAGATGGGCCATATTATGGGAACACCCATGTTGGGCAGGTGCGCGGGCAGCGTCTACAATGATGTCCACTCTGTAACTCAAACAGTTGTTGTCCAATTTTCATGAAACTTAGAAAAAATGTTTATGGGCATAATATCTTCGCCAGGTTCAAAAACCAGCCAAATCACTTCAGCTACTTTTGAGTTATGGCCCTATATTTTTACACAAAAAATGGAAAATTTGCCTTGTCCACACTTTAACTCAGACAGATGTTGTCTGATCTTCATGAAACTTGGGGAAAATGTTTATAGGCATAATCTACCAAGATAGATAACCAGCTAAATTGATTCAGCCATTTTAGAGTTATAACCCTTTATTTTTTTTACAAAAAATGGCAAATTTTGGACAGACGTATTTTGTGGCACTTTGGCACTTGTTTAATATAATACCTTGTTGTAAATGGACAACAAGAAAAAAAACAACAGAAATCATTGACAAATTGTTTACAACCCCCATTATTTGCAATTACTGTGTTCTTGGGACCTGTGTGTTTTTATTAGGACCTCACAATTTGATGGATGGATGCTCTATAGTGATCAGTATGTCTGTTTGACCGTCTGTACATCTTTAACAAATCTTGTCCAGTCTATAACTTTTTCTCTTTTGAGGTAGGCTTTTGATATTTGACATGTGGGTAGAACATTTCAGGGTGACATCTCGCTTATCATGGTTGGTGACCTTTGACCTCAAGGTTGCAAATGTTTCTAAATGAGAAATCAGTGTCAGGATGGCCATTATGTTCTTTTAGGTAGGCCATTGATATTTAGCATGTGTGTAGATCATCATATGTTGTGTTTTATTGTTGGTCAACTTTGACTTTAAGTTCACATTATTGCTTTCTGAATGACAAATTTGTGAACAGAATTTGTTCTTACAATTTTCTTATGACAACCTATTAAAAGCGGGGCCACAGATATGTTTACCATCTCACTAATATCTAGTTGTATATGTACCAAAATATTTATTATACCTGGAAATTAAATACCCAATTCATGATTTGTAAGTATATATTTATTGTTGAATTTGATTTAAAATTTACATGTATTTTGCAAGAGCATCATTTAGAAATTGTTTAATGAAAACATTTTCTAAGAAAATTTAAAATGAATGTTTTGTTTCATTGATAAAGGAGGCTTTCACTGCTTGATTTAGAACAATTTTAATGTAATCTTCATCTGCTGTGTATTTTTGATTGTGTCAGCCTTTGTAAGATGATTGCAATCATATGATCCACTACTTACTCAATTCTAAAATTAATTTATTTCAGATAAACATGTTCAGTTTTTTGAGTAAACATTTTCATTATAAGCATAGAAGATTTATTTATTAATTTTATCAGATTTGATAAGAGATGATAGTCTTACCATATGGTTGTTTGTCTCTGAAATTCTTCTGAGATCACCAGACTTGTCCAAGTTTACTCTTGGTACTAGACAAATAATCATCTATATGATGTTGTCTCGCCTGTGACAATAGTCACTGGTGGTGACACATATATATGGCGTCAACACTTCACTTTTGCTTTATATGTTTGTAAGCTTTGCCCAAGTCCATCAAATTTTTGTCCAGCATTAGCTTATGATAAGTACTTGTCAGTTAGTCACCTGACCTTGACCTTAATTTCACAGTCCAGTGAAAACGTTAAGGTTTTTTCACATTAGGGCAGTTCTTCTGTAACCATGAATGGTAGAGTGACAATATTTTTGCATATAGGTTGCTGTTGAATAGTGCATGACTATCTGGTCTTCCACTTATCTTAGTTGTTCCTATAAGATAAAGCATGAAATGTCATCTAATTAAAAATCAGGTTTTAAAACATTTTTTTCGTGTGTGTCTAGTCAATGAGCTTCCTGGGGGCTTTGCCTGGACCCTCTACCAGGGCACTGGCATAGACCCCCACCATGTCATTATTGTTATCTATCCCCCCTTAAAAATCATGGATCTGCCCTGCTCCTCATACATTTATAATTGGAATTCTTTACAAACTTTGCATGTGTCTCATTAGCATATGGAAATTTGCATACAACAAAGTGCCTCGACAAGGATTGGGAGACTAGTGTTTTTGAGCATATCCTTCAATCGATCTTTTTGGTAATTTAAAAAGGGTGATTTGATTATTTTATTTGCAACTAACACAGGAAAGAGGGTACTAGAAATTTAAAAACTCAAACCTTGTATATTGTTATAAACCAACTTGTAAAATTGAGGCAGTGTTTCCCCTGTTGTAAGCCCCATAATGTAAACATCTCATCAGGTTTAGGTTAAAGCATGTTTATAGCAGTAGTTATAATTGATAAAACAGACCATTATTTACTGTCTGATAATAAAAAAACAATAATAATAGACCTTCAAATGATCATTACTACTACTGGCCAGATTACCAGAACCTTGACTCTGTCCAGTAGCTAATTTGTCTTGTATAGTATTACCAGTACTAATTGTTTTGCAAACATTTCTTGAGGGTCATGAACTTTTTCTTAACTTTGTTTTGCTGTCTTTGTTTTTATTGTAAGACTAATGCCTTGTTTTTATTGTAAGTCTAAGTGTAGCATCAGTTGTTACCCTGAAAAATATTTGTAAGAAGTAAAAAAACAAAATACGGAACACCAAGGAAATTGCCAAAAAGCACAAATCATTGTCCAAGTAACCGATGATAGAGATATTTAGAACTTTTAAATTATTCTAATGGCAAGACCTTTAGTGTTCAAACTGAAGAAATTGATTCATTTTCAATTAAGAGCTGTTTGCTTGTTTCAATAGCCATTTTACATTGGTGATGTACATTGATTCAGACATTTTTATTTATAAAGAACAGATAACTATTAACTGTTGCTTATTATATCAAGTATAAATATAAATAAGACTAAAGATCAGAGTAGAATACCTACAGCATGTACAAGTCTGCCCCTCCTAGGCCTAGATTTATAGATTATTTATGTATTTTGAAACGAGATGCGTTTTCTCGTCTATATCTCATCGAAGGGCAACAGCCCTGAGATGAGATGACGAGAAACTGCATCGAGTTTCATAAAACGTAAATAATCTGTTTATTGCTGTTTTATAACATTGTGACGTCACAGTGTTACTTAATGACGTCTTGACAGCGAGCTGAGATGGGCCCATCTCACGCTAGTAGAGTGAGATGGAATAATACTGCACACCAAGATCAAAGGAAATTACTGCAGAATAGTGATAAATTATTTATATCTACAGACTGACTGTTCTGTTAAATTAATAAACGATTAAGGTTTGTACCAAGGTTGCCAACAAAATGCAAACACCTTACAAGATGTACATTAAAAGATGATTGTGTATTTGCTACAATCAGTTAAAAATTCTACTGTCTGTAATTTTTCCAATGATGTTCACTCCATTTTTTATGTGTTTCTTAAACAATATGGTTATCATCATGACATGTAGAAAATAAAAATAAAAACAATAAGATACAGTAACTAGCTGTGTATAATATCCTTTGATGTATAGTACCCACACAAACCAATGTTCTTACACATAAATCTATATAGTGCTCAGGCTGATACCTTGATCTTAAAGGCAAAAATGTAGTACTATGATATTATTACGTGATGTTTTCTGTATTGGCCTTGTTATTGGTCCAAGGCTTGCTGTATTGGCCTGAGGCGCAGCGAAGGAAAATACAGCTGGCCAAGGACCAATAACTAGGCCAATACAGATATCATCACGTAATGATATCGTTATTAATTAACAAGTCCAAATCTCTCAGGCCAATACAGGTTGCAATTAGGCCAATACAGGACGAACTAGGCCAATACATGGCGAATCAGGCTAATACCGATATTGGACTAGTTAATTCCGTATTGGACTGGTTCAGCAAAATATATCATATTGGTAGTTTAACTGTTATTTAAGCGAATATTACAGTAGTTAATTAATAAATTGTAGTACAACAAATTATCGTAAGGTTAATCAGATTTGAAAATTTGTGTAAAAATTGAGGCAGTACATTAAATATTTTTAGCTACAATAATGTAGCTCCTTTTTTTTTTTTTTTTTTTTTTTATATGGACGGAGCTACAAAGCGGTCCCATTACTCGTAATGGAGCAGCCCGGGAGTGATTCACACCCGGGGGTTTTATGCATTTTATAAGCAATTTAACTGTTTCCCTGGTTTGCTACATACTTTTTTAATGTATTTGCAGTTTAACTGATATTTCCACAACACCGTATTCGTTAGTTTTATCACTTTATTCGTAATCATGGCATTGTTCACAAAATATGAATTCCGGAAGTGCATAATTTAGATAATATCGGAATCGATTTGGTAAAAAATGAAATTCCGGATGATTTCAACTGTATTCATTTGCATTATGATTATGTCCCCTTATTACAAATTTTACCGATACGATTCTGAAATTCTACACTCCACAATTTTAATAATGTCAACAATGACACGATTACGAAAAAGTGTTAAAATTATTTAATTAGACATTGTAGACATATCAGATGAATGGCGGAGGAAAGAAAACATATTTATTTAATAAAGACAAAGGTTAAATAGCGGAAAATATGTGTAAATCCCAAAAGTGTTTTTGCTCCATTACGAGTAATGGGACCTCTTTGTAGCTCCGTCCATATAAAAAAAAAAAAAGGAGCTACATTATTGTAGCTATAAATATTTTATGCAGCTCAACTGCCAAACAAATCCGATGTTAAATATGTTCCTGAATTTTGATGTAGGATTGTTTGTTTCAAAAGTTAAAAATTCACTTCTGCATTGTATTATAGTTTGAAAACTGTGATTTACATTTGGCATACACAGCTCAATGTATGTTTGATGTTGGCATTTGTTGGTAGTAGCTATAAAACATTTGATTGATTTAGATGTATGTATAAAGAACAAACCTTCTATCTATATCTTATAGTTACTAAAAATAACATTTGATTTCCCTTTCCTTAGCCTCAATGCATGTGCTAAACTCATATTGCAGTTTTAAATGCACCCAATCAGTAATAAATTATGCTATCAGATGGTGAAGTTGTCTGGTTACATGATAAATTCATATGTTGCAGGAAGCAGTTTATCTCTATTTAGATCAAGGCTGAAATTTTCCTGGCATTTTGAGGTCATTGTTGGGTACAATGGTTTTAATCATTGCTAATTTCAGATGAAATACTCCAGAAATGGACTGAGAAAACTTCGCCGTACATAGATATTAAGTATAAAATTCCAGTGTTTTAGTTTATTTGAATTTTGAATTTTCTCAGTTTCAATAAACATTCTGGGTGTATGAGAGTTTTCATGCTTTTTGCAATGAAACGTAAGTTTAGTCACGTCACATTGTTTTGAATAAACTTTATTACCGCTTGCACCAGAGTATATTGGTAGTGTAAACCAAAGATATGAGGAGGTAACTAGTACAGCATGCCTGTCAAGTCACATGATATTGTAGTGAGCCTCGAGCATTTACTGGTCAATTTGAGGTCAAATTCTTCATTTTTACTTTTTGACTTTGATCTTTAAATTTTTACCAAATCTTTGATAAGTGAGGCCAGTTATATGCTGCCTTTTTTTAAATCTTATAAATCATCAGGCAAAAATCACATCTTTGAGTTGGTATAACACGTCTCTCTCGTGACACGTCTATAAAACTCACTATGTAGTTCATTTACTTTTACCTTTTTTTTGTGAGTGTACAAATTGAGGAAGAAAAATAACATAACATACCATAAAATAACATTGATTCATTGATTGATTGATTGATTGATTGATTGATTGATTGATTGATTGATTGATTGATTGATTGATTGATGGATGGAATGATCCATTCATTCATTCATTCATTCATTCATTCATTCATTCATTCATTCAAGTGAGTTACATTCAGGAAGGCCAACATGAATCATTTGTGGATGGTCCAATGTGACAAAGTAAAATGTATAGATAGTTTGGTTATTCACTAAACAGGCTACACAATTCTTTGTTGAAATATACAATAGAAATTTTGAATGTTCAAGGAGTGTGGCACTATAAACATGCCACCCACTATGGTCAGTGGCCCCATATTGATAGTGCTTCTTTTTTTCTGCAAAACAGGGTCACATGTGACATGAGTACAAGTGCACGACTTTGAGTTAGGTCCTGGGTACAGTTCATGCAGAGTTAGTAAGGGTAAAAACTTATCAATGGACTGCTTAGTTCAGTGGTGCCAGATTTAACAATACAATACTTGTTCATAAATCAGTTCAGGAAATATACATCTCTCTTATTGGGATAATTTAGGGACCATTTACTATAGTTGACCAATTAAAATCTAGATAATGAAACTGGAAATAAAATGCTGTTACATGACTGTAGATCAATATCTTATCACTTGTTTACAAAATTACTGAAAATTTACATGTCTGAGACAAGTTTGAAAGCACCTAACTTTACCGCAATTTAACTTTTTACAGTAAATCATAAAAAATCTGTCAATCACAGAAGTGACTCTTATTTTCTTCCAGTGCAAGTTTAAATCAGCTTGATGGAGATGATGAATCAGATGACGACTCCTATCATGATGCCAAGGAAGATAACCTGTCAACAAATCGACAAAATCCATTAGAAATGGATGCTCTTAGTATATCACCCTCAGAATCAGGTGGCTCAAATCCATTTTGTAAGTATATCACCCCAGAATTGGGTGGCTAAAGTCCATTTTGTAAGTATATCAACTCCAGATGTGGGTGGCT